>CM040428.1:71700967-72900967 GCA_022702705.1 Papilionanthe hookeriana x Papilionanthe teres | reverse complement strand
CTATGCTTAATATCTTTTATTTCTCACAAGTTTTTTGGATGAAATTATACTTTTAAGAAAGGTTATTTTTATGTCTATCTTGTAGGTGAAGATGTTAGGAACGCAACGCAACTGAAATGGGGCAAACTGAGTTGAAACTGAGCCAAACGGAGTAAAACAGTGGAGTTGCGCACAGGGTGGCGCCTAGGCGCCAGAATCATCCATAAACGGTTATGGACGGATTTTTGACGACTTTGGGAGTTATTTTGATGGTGTTAAGTAGTTTCTAGACCTTCTAGAAGCGTGAAAGTTATTCATAATATATAGGACATGTGATACAATGTATCTGGACACTTTGGAACGGTTTTAATCGCGAAGAGGTGCGACCCAAAGTGAAGGGGTGTGAAGACTTGGTCACAGGAGTCTGGCGCCTAGGCGCCAGATCCCGGCGCCTAGGCGCCAGAGTTGGTTTCTAGAAGATTCAATGAATGTGGACTACTTTTGAAGAGGTGCCTCAAGCAACCCTTGGCCATTTTCAGAACTCTATAAATAGGAGATATTTCTACAGGAAAGAGGGCCTCTCTTGCCTCTCTCTCTCTCTCTCTTTCTCTCGTGTCTCTTCTCTCTCTCTCTCTCTCTCTCTCTCTCTCTCTTTCCCCTTAGTCATTTAGAGTCATGAAGATGTAGATTTTTACATCTTATGGAGAGATAGGTGAGGGATTTTGAGATATTTATGTAAGGAATGTATGAGCGACACATGGATCGGTGGGAGACTTTGGTGGAGAGATCTTCTTCTTTCCTTCAGAGGGAAAAAACTAAGTATTGTGTTCTTCATTCTCTTGTAATTGTTGTAAACACTTTCTAGTGGATTTTCTTTGTTTTAAACCGAGTTTTCTGTCGTGATTTATCCATGCTTCGTAAGTGATTTTCTTTACTCTTTCTTTTAATATGAAGTAGTGGCATGTGTAGGAAAATTATTTTTATGATGGAATTATCTATTAAATGCTTCTAGGTGACAGATAGTTGCATAAATATAATAGAATATTAATGAAATAAGTTCCTTGTTGGCACTTAATTTATTACACAATTCTATCAAGTCTTTTACTTCTTATGCCATTATTTTCATTTACTTTTGTTTTGTAATAAAATAGATGCATGCTTAATAATTAAGATTTGCTTAGATATTCTCTTATTAAATTATGGTGATGATATTCATACCAGATCTTCATTTACTTTACAAATTGATCACTTGTATTGTTAAAATCTGTTGAAGAATTTTGAGACCTAGAAGGAGATAAATTCTTAACTAGTTGATATCACATGAATCCTTGGGTAGTCGAAGGCCTTGTGCTGGTTATTGAAGGTGAAGTGCAAATAAATAGGGAGATATGATTTATTGGGCGTAGAATTGATTAGCTTTTAGAGTGACAGACTAAATTCTAATAATTTGGTCTATAGAAAGGGAACGAATGACTGGTAGGGCCGACCATAGCCACCCTTAGACCTCTAGAAGTGTGAGTGTAGATTAACCCATTGTACTAATAAAAAATCCTGAACCGATCTATAGATTAGCCAATGTTCTTTACACCTGGACCAAAGGGTAAAGAATATGATTGCTTCTATTTGGCACTACTACATAAAATTCTAAGTATTTCTTTCCTACACATTATCTATGTAATTGCAAGAGAAAGGTAGTCTTTAACATCTCAAAATTCTCCAAACCAATTTATCCATAAGTTATCTTTTTATTTAAAAACTTTATTTAGGATTAGTTATTAGAAAACCCATTTTAATCAACATTCCATATTTAGGCCTTATAGAGATAGACTGGAATTAGCCTAAAGTATTGCTTACCTCGCTTCTCTGTGGGATCGATATTGGGGTTATAAAAGAAAACCCTATATTACTTGAAACGATACGTATACTTGCGTAGTACCCCTAGTGTGTAAAATATTTTCTAAAATTTTACAACATTTTAATTTTATACACTAGCCGCTATTTATAAATTGGGTCAAGTTTTTGGCCATCTTTTGGAAGCAAAAATTACTACGTTATTGCAGGTCGGGTTAAGTTTTTGGCGCCGTTGCCGGGAGGCTTCGGTAAGAACTTTAGGAGAATTTTAGTTGAAATAATTAGGTTTAGACTTGGAAAACTGTAGTGTCGTAAAAACCATTTTTGTGTGAAAACGTGTTTTGTTATATGAAAAAGTGTTGTAAAAAATAAATTGTTTGTGTGAAAATCAAGGTGTTCGTGAAAATGTTTTGTTGTGTTGAATATATTTCATCTATTATTTGTTTAATTGTTAATGTATTGTTTGTTGTGCTATGTATGCGAAACAAAGGATCTGCAAGACTTATGCGTTATGATCCCGAGTTTGAAAAAAATAAAAAAGTAAAAATACAGAAAAGACTTGAAAAACTAGAAATGGAAATGAAAAACTTTCAAGATAATAACTTGGAAAATCATCATACTTCATTGAGGGATTACGTAAATCCTACGTTAGATGAAATTCACTCACGTATACAAAATCCTGTCATAGAAGCTGACTCGTTTGAAATAAATCCTGAGATTATCCAACTGGTGCAGAACAATCAGTTTGGGGGAACTTCTTTGGAGGATCCCTATTTACACTTTTCTAGTTTTCTAGAACTTTGTGCTACATTTCGTTATAACGGTATGTCAGACGATGCTGTTAGGTTAAGACTTTTTCCTTTCTCACTAAAGGATAAGGCTAAAATATGGTTATACTCATTAGCACATGGCTCTATTAAAAATTGAGAGGAGTTAACTCAGAAATTCCTAGCTAAGTATTTTTCACCTTCAAGGACAACTAAACTTAGAAATGATATTATCTCATTCTGTCAATATGAAGGAGAAACAATATACGAAGCCTGTGAAAATTTTAAGGAACTCCTAAGAAAGTGTCCACATCATGCTCTGGCCTATTAGTTAATCATTCAAACTTGTTATAATGGGTTAGTTGGATCCCTTAGGTTTATAATTGATGCTACTGCTGGTGGTTCATTAATGTCAAAATCAATTAATGAAGCGTATGCATTAATTGAAGAAATTGCTACAAATGAATTTCAATGGCCCTCTGCAAGGGTAAATCATAAAAATGTAGCTAGTGTTCATGATACAGATGTGATTTCAATTTTTGCATCTCAGGTTGCCGCAATATCAAGGAAGTTGGAACAATTTGGAATGAACCAGCCTCAATTTACTTCTGTAAGTGAGGAAATTTTATTAGGGCATATAATTGATTCTAACTTATCATATGACGCTTTAAATACCATAAACAACCCATATTCAAACTTTTATTACTCGTGTTGGGAGAACCATCCTAATTTTAACTGGAATCATACTACTGATGGTGGAAACCAAAAATGGGAAAATAATCATGCAAATCCTAATGGAAGTTGGAATAATCGGGGAACACAAACTATAGACCTTCATATCCACCGTACTCTAACAATGATCAACAATTTGAGGATAAGAAGATGTTTATGGAAGAAGTGGTATTGCAAATGGGAAACCAGTTGCAAAGTCAAAATGCTGCGATTAAAAATATAGAGAATCAACTGGGATAAATGGCTAATTCACTTAGAAATAGACCCCAAGGAACACTTCCTAACAACATTGAGATCAACTCTAAATAGAACACTAATGAACATGTAGAAGCTGTCCAATTAAAAAGTGGAAGAGAGATAGAGGATGTGGTTAGAAAAGAGAAAGATGTTGTGAGAGAAACAAAGGAAACTAAAAGACCTGAAAAACATGTTTCTAAGGATCTGGAAAAATTAATTTCTCCAACTAAAATCAGTTTGGAATGACCACCACCTCCATTTCCTCAAAGACTTAGACAACATGAATTGGATAAGAAATTTTCAAAGTTCATGAAAGTACTTAAGACATTAATGATAAATATTCCTTTCACTGAAGCTTTGGAACAGTTGCTAAGTTATGCAAAGTTTATGAAGGAGATATTAAACAAGAAAAGAAAATTTGGGGATAACGAGACAGTTGCACTAAGTGAGGAGTGCAGCGCTATACTTCAGAAAAATTTTTCTCAGAAATTTAAAGATCCTTGTAGCTTTACAATTCCTTGTGCAATTGGAAAAAGATTATGTGGAAAAGCTTTATGTGATTTAGAAGTGAGCATTAATGTGATGCCTCTATCTATAATTAGAAGGATAGGTTTAGTCGATATTTCTCCCACTACTGTAACCCTTATGTTAGCTGATCGATCTATCATTTATCCAAAAGGAGTTATAGAAGACGTGCTTGTTAAAGTGGATAAATTTATCTTTCCTTTGGACTTTATTGTATTAGATATGGAGGAAGATAAAGATATTCCAATTATTTTAGGGAGACCTTTCCTTGTTACTGGACAAGCTATGATAGATGTGCAAAAAGGAAAGTTGACTATGAATATTAATGACCAGAAAGCAACTTTTGATGTATTAAAGACTATGAAATATCCAGCTGAGAAAAAAAATGATGATTATTTTTGGATTGATGAAATTGATTATCTAACTAAAGACCATTTCCAAGAAAGTTTTGAGAGTAAGTTAACAATGAGATTGAAATGAATTTTTATGATCATTCAAAAACGTTATTTAAAGAAGATTGTATGTATGTTCAGGAGAGGTGTGAAATGATGGACTCTACCAAAAATAGTAAACTTTTAATTCCATTTGTTGAAAAATCTCATGAACATAAGTTGGATGTACCCCATACAATTTTAAAGCCTACCTATTTAGGGAATTCATCTACACAACCAGTCTTTATATCTTTAGATGCGACTCAATCACAAGGAAAACCTGAATTGAATGAAGAACATGATAAAGTTATTGAACTAGTATTTGAAAGAGAATTTGAGGATATATTTCAAAAGAACTTTGAGTTGAGAAAAGAGGATAAGGATATTGGAAGACCATTGGAAGAAATTCCTAAGGAATTAGAAAAACCTATTTCCTCAACTATGATATATCCTCCATCATATAATAATTATAAAGGGGAAGAATTGGAAGATAATTTGAAATAGAAGAGTAACATAGAGGATACTGATCCAGAATCTGAATTATCTAAAGAGAATCTGATCCAAAATTTTAGGAGATATTAAAGTATCTTATAAAGATCTATTTATTATAAATTTCAAGGATGATATTAATATGCAAATTCAGAAAATCAATAGAAGAATATTGGATCTAGAAAGAAATATGAGGAACAATGATATAAATCAACTTGAAAATGAAGAGCTGCATGAAAAATTAAAATTTGAGGATTTTATAGAAATCCCTGGATCTGGAAATGATTGGGCGATTAATCGAGGATTACTTAATTGGAATTTTGATCCAGGAGGAATCATATGTCGGGCCCGCGACGTTAAAATCAAGCACTTTATGGGAGGCAACCCATAGTTATCAGTGTGCTTTGATTTAGTGTGCTTGTGAGTCATGATTGTTTATGTGTTGTTTTGTTTTTTCTTTAGTGCAGAATAGATTAATGTTGTGAGGTTATGCCTCGGTCTCGACTAAATTTGTATATGACTTCGGTAGTAGCAGAGTCGACGAGTCCGTTATAACTCGCTTATTAATCGGAGCCGAGCATTACCTCGAAGCATGTAGAGTTTAGACTTGGACCACTCCATGTCAACTCTATTACTTCCTTTATTTGACTTTGTTTTCACTAAGTAAGGTCATGAAATTGCTTAATGAACAACATATGAATGAACTACACTTTTTTTTATTTATCAAATTATCATTATTAGTGTAGTTTATTTCGTTAGAAATTGAATGTAAGGAGGGAAATGTGAGTAGAAAGGAGATCAAATTAACCTCAATTAATATTTCTTTATGAATATGCGAGTCTAGGTATTTTAGTTTGTGTGTTTGTGTTTGTGTTTGTGTTACAACAATTTAGAGATTTGAAGAACACTTAAATATATTCCCATGCCAATGTTTGTCTTGCTTGTTAGACCTTTCTTTAGTTTAATTTTATTCTAGCATGTTTTAGTTTAGATTTACTTTCTATTGCAAATTGTTATGTCCTGATGAATATTTGTAGATGTTTTTGACAAACATTTGTGGTAGATAGAATTTCTGAACTATTTTTCTTCCTTCTTATATTTTCTGTGCTGAATGCTATACATGTTCAAATTCAAGTTCGAAGGTAGGAAGAAAAATATATTTTAAAGTTAATATACTTCCTTTAAGTTTAATATTATAATAAGCATGTTTTAGAGCTAGATTTACTTTCTCTCGCAATCATTCTATCCCGATTATGCAGGTATATAAATTTGATAGGATGTTGTAGTATTTAGTAGATTTAACTTTTATTTTTCTTCCTCCAACATTTTATGGAACTAATTACAAAATATTTTAAAATTCAAGTTTGGGGGGGGGATGAAAAATGAATTTTCAAAAACTTAAATTTTATTTGTCCTCAAAAAAGCTATAAATAAATTTGATTTTTGATTGAAAAATAATTATGTGTATGAAGTTATATTAGGGAAATAAAATTTTGAATATAGAAATGAGTAAGAAAATTTAGTTAAAATTTATAGTAGTGATGAAAAATTTAAAGTTAAATTTTTCTTAGTAAAGAAATGATAAATATTGTGTTACCATCTTTAGTAAGAAAAGTTGTATTTTTAGAAAAATAGAAGGATTAGATTTTTGTTTTCAATATTTAAATTTCTTTTATTGAAAATTAATTTTCAAAACTGTTATTATATTTCCAAGTAAAAGATATATATCTACCTTATGCTTTAGGAAAGGAAGGGTGGAATTCAAAATTATTAAAGGATTATCCAGATATAGTAATCTTTGCCTAAAAAAAAAAGAAGAAGAAGAAAAAAGTAGAAGAAGAAAGAAAAGAAAAAGAAAAAGAAAAAAGAAAAGAAAAGTAAAATATGTGAAAAAGAAAGGAGAAGCTTGAGGATTAAAGGGCCTAATAAAAAATTGGTTCCACACTTGAGCTTTTTAAAGTATAAGATTTGAGAAAATCTTAAGCTCAAAAATATAATATAGTTAGTATAATTATTTTTAATAAAGGTTTTTAAGTAAAGAAAATAAAATGCCTAACCACTATATTTTGAAAAATTTACAAGCATTTCTGAATTAGATAGCAACACATATTTTCATACTATTTCATGTAAGAGATTTCTAAACTTCAAATTGGTCTCATTTACTAAATTTTTTTTCTAAATTAGACTACTACATTTCTAGAAACAAATTTTAGAAATTCCTAAAGAAACTCATACACATGATTTGCTTATTTGGTTTTTAATGATTATAGTGTTACTTGAGGACAAGTAACGTTTAAGTTTGGGGGATTTTGATCCATGAAAAAAGTACCTATTTTTAGTGTTCATTTCATGCCCACTTTATGCATATTTTTAATGATATTATACTATAAAGGAAGGTATTTTGCATAATTTTGCATATTTTTGTTTTCAAGTATAAAAATATGATTTTAGAGAAAATGAAGCAAAAACTATACAATTTTGAGCCAAAATGAGCAAGAAAAATAAATTCTAACTTAGCACATATTGATATGTCTTTCTATGCTTAATATCTTTTATTTCTCACATGTTTTTTGGATAAAATTATACTTTTGAGAAAGGTTGTTTTTATGTCTATATTGTAGGTGAAGATGTTAGGAACACAACGCAACTGAAATGGGGCGAAACGGAGCCAAACAGAGCAAAACAGTGGAGCTGCGCACAGGGTGGCGCCTAGGCGCCAAAACCCAGCGCCTAGGCGCTAGAATCATCCAGAAACGGTTATGGACAGATTTTTGACGACTTTGGGAGTTATTTTGATAGTGTTAAGTAGTTTCTAGACCTTCAATAAGCGTGGAAGTTATTCCTAATATATAGGACATGTGATACAATGTATCTGGACACTTTGTAATAGTTTTAATCGCGAAGAGATGTGAGCCAAAGTGAAGGGGTGCGAAGACTTGGTCACAGGAGTCTGGCGCCTAGGCGCCAGATCCCGGTGCCTAGGCACCAGAGTCGGTTTCTAGAAGATTCAATGAATGTGGACTACTTTTGAAGAGGTGCCTTAAACAACCCTTGGCCATTTTCAGAACTCTATAAATAGGAGATATTTCTACAGGAAAGAGGGCCTCTCTTGCCTCTCTCTCTCTCTCTCTCGTGTCTCTTCTTTCTCTCTCTCTCTCTCTCTCTTTCCCCTTAGTCATTTAGAGTCATGAAGATGTAGATTTTTACATCTTATGGAGAGATAGGTGAGGGATGTTGAGATATTTATATAAGGAATGTACGAGCGGCACATGGATCGGTGGGAGACTTTGGTGGAGAGATCTTCTTTCCTTCAGAGGGAAAAAGCTAAGTATTGTGTTCTTCATTCTCTTGTAATTGTTGTAAAAACTTTCTAGTGGATTTTCTTTGTTTTAAACCGAGTTTTCTGTCGTGATTTATCCATGCTTCGTAAGTGGGTTTCTTTACTCTTTCTTTTAATATGAAGTAGTGGCATGTGTAGGAAAATTATTTTTATGATGGAATTATCTATTAAATGCTTCAAGGTGACAGATAGTTGCATAAATATAATAGAATATCAATGAAATAAGTTCCTTGTTAGCACTTAGTTTATTACACAATTCTATCAAGTCTTTTACTTCTTATGCCATTATTTTCATTTACTTTTGTTTTGTAATAAAATAGATACAAGTTTAAGAATTAAGATTTGCTTAGATATTCTCTTATTAAATTATGGTGATGATATTCATACCAGATCTTCATTTACTTTATAATTTGATCACTTGTATTGTTAAAATCTGTTGAAGAATTTTGAGGCCTAGAAGGAGATAAATTCATAACTAGTCGATATCACATGAATCCTTGGGTAGTCGAAGGCCTTGTGCGGGTTATTCAAGGTGAAGTGCAAATAAATAGGGAGATATGATTTATTGGGTGTAGAATTGATTAGCTTTTAGAGTGACAGACTAAATTCTAATAATTTAGTCTATAGAAAGGGAACGGGTCACTGGTAGGGCCGACCATGGCCACCCTTGGACATCTAGAAGTGTGAGTCTAGATTAACCCATTCTACTAATAAAACATCCTGAACCGATCTATAAATTAGCCAATGTTCTTTACACCTGGACCAAAGGGTAAATAATTGGATTGCTTTTATTTGGCACTACTACATAAAATTCTAAGCATTTCTTTCCTACACATTATCTATGTAATTGCAAAAGAAATGTAGTTTTTAACATCTCAAAATTCTCCAAACCAATTTATCCATAAGTTATCTTTTTATTTAAAAACTTTATTTAAGATTAGTTATTAGAAAACCTATTTTAATAAACATTCCATGTTTAGGCCTTATAGATATAGACTGGAATTAGACTAAAGGATTGCTTATCTCGCTTCTCTGTGGGATCGATACTGGGGTTATAAAAGAAAACCCTATATTACTTGAAACGATATGTATACTTGCGTAGTACCCCTAGTGTGTAAAATATTTTCTAAAATTTTACAATATTTTAATTTTATACACTAGCCGCTATTTATAAATTGGGTCAAGTTTTTGGCCATCTTTTGGAAGCAAAAATTACTGCGTTATTGTTGGTCGGGTCAGTCAACCTGTGGATCACACTGTTTTAAAAGATATACAAGTACATTTCAAAATGCAAAACTACCTCCACTATAAAACAACCTTTCACCCATAAATTTTTACTTGCATGAAATCCAAATTGAAATGATTAAAAAATCTACAAAGGTCCACAGTTGACTGTCTAGATCGAGTTAGGACTGCCTCTGTAGGATGACAGTCTGGTAGTTAACACTTAAGGTTGGGATATATACAACATAGCTTTGAGTCCTCCGCGACACCGTGCTTACGGTCCTTTCAGACTTTTACTTTGTTCTTTGTACTTTTCCTACGAATTTCCTACCATACATACCTGTTTAGTTTTGTTTGCTTTCTCTACTTTTCAGAGCATATATACTTGCTTAGTTAAGCTTGCATGTTAAATAATAATGCCACCCTGCATGATAACACAAACCAAAAATTAAAATAGAATAACAAGATAAAAATTACCTCCACAACATTGAAAATATAAAACAACTCAAAATTTAATTACAAACAAAACAAAGGTCACAAGTGAAATTAAATTAAAACGTCTCATTAGATGACCGGGAGTCCCTCGGAGGAAGTAACCTACATGTTGCTAATGAGATCTCCCATGGTCTGAAAGAAAGTATGGAACTCATTAAGTTGGGTTTAGTAAATTCATCTGGACTAAGCGAATTGATGAAAATAGTGAAACCAGAACGAGGGAATCGTGGGATCCTAACCGGTGTCGCCATAATCAACTTAAACATTTGTTTTAATTAAAACACTAAGTCATCTCAGTTTTAAACTTTCTAGAACATGACACTTCTCTCATCCCCTGATTGTCACTTCTTAAACTAAACATTTTGCAATAATAAGGAGCTTGGAGCATGCACTGTGGGCAGCTCAATCGAGGATGCAGGATATGTCCGAGAGAGCAGACAACGAGTCTACAACAACAAATTCTTTCCTTAGAAATAAACAATAAGCCATAGAACTTCGAGGTAGCTTGCTTAAAGCAGCATAAACCCTCACTTTATCTCTTTAGGCCTTTGCACCTAATGCAATATAAGCCCTAACTCACTTTAGGTTTCCGAGGTTGTCATCAGATATGACATAAATCCTCCAAATTTCCTAGCTTTTCACTTGATTGGTGTCAAAGTGAATGTAAGCCCAATTAATTAAAAATTGGTAGGACGAAATATAAATAATTCTCTTAAATTGAAGCCAAATAATAGGATAGATCTGGAAGTCACCAAAATCTTCTCTTGGATCCATGATTTCTCCTAGTTCTTCCTCTTTTGGATTCCTCAAAATAGAATGTTCTAGAATTTGAGCCTTTCACACCTATTGGATTCTGATTATCACAATTTCATTAAAGATTCTTGAGCATCTTGAAGTCGTAAAAATACTTTTCCTGATTTTTATCGAAAGTTTTCTTAGGTGACTTCGGTTATCTAAGATGTAATTAACTATAGAGGCTTGCCCTTATAGGGAACTTAAACGACCCAACACTAATATAAACTCCATTTGATTCTCTTTTGTATTAAATGGGGGAACCTGTGGTCAATATAATGACCCAATGAAAAAATGTTAAGATTTTCATGCCTATTTTATATTGATTTTGGTGATATTGCACTTTAAAGAAGGGTATTTTTGATGTTTTTCTGCAAATATGTTGATTTATGGACATTGGAGTGAAAAAATGCAAAAAAGAGCAAATTTGGAGCAAAAAGAACCAAAAAGAAGAAAATTTGATATAAGGCGCCGACGACGAGCTCGACGGAGCCGACGGAGTGTTTTTCCCAAGAGTTCAGAAAATATTACAAGGAAGCCCACCGACGGCGAGATCGAGGCCACCGATAGAGGAGCCTATGAAGAGGGTCCAAAGCTAAGTATTCTAGAAGGCCGCCGACGGCATGCTCGAGGCCACCGACGGCATGCTCGAGGCCGCTGATGGTGAGATTGACTGTTCTCTCACGAGGTACATCGAATGTGGACAATTTTTGAAGGGATGCTTGGTAAACTCTTTGAGACTCTTCAACTACTTTAAAAGAAACAATTTGGGGCTGAAAAAAGAGTCCGCTAGCATCCATTAGTGTCACATAGTGTCAAAAAGAGAGTCTATTAGTGTCCATTGTTGTTATCTGTTATTTTCAGTGAGTGTTAGTTAGTGTTTTGTTTCCATTAGAGTTTTAGATAGTGAGTTCAATTAATGATATTTAGTGAGGAATTCTTCGAGACATTGAAAGAGTGGAAGGGAAGTGAGAGATTTCTTCCTCCTTGCCATTTCGAAGAAGAATTCTGCGTGCTGAAAAGAAAAGAAGAGATTCAGAGGAACTTCAAGGAGTTTTCTTGGGGAGGAATTCGAGATAAGTTGTATTTACTTATTTTAGTCTGTAAAACTTTATTTTTATATATGAAATCCAAGTTTTATCGTATCCTCTCTATGAAATCTGAGTAGTTTTTCTGTGTTTCTCCTTATTTTGATATTTTCGTGAAATGGTAATTTGAATTAGTGTGCCAAGAACATTTTAAAAGAAGTTGTTATAATCTTTTCACTTAAATCTTAATTTACTTTCAATTTAGCCAATTGATTAGTTAAAATATGTTGAGTTTAACAACTATAGTGAATATTACATCCGAGATTCAGGGAGGTCAAAGTCCTTAAAATTAGGGTGCAAATAAATTGGGAAATAATATTCATCAAACATAGAATTTGAGATTTTAGAATGACAGACTAAAATCCTCAATTTAGTCCTATCGTTTGGGTATTGAAGTGTAGATGTTAGCCCTTAGACGAGGGGAACGTGGGAGCTTCGAAGTGAGAGCCAGTATCCTCCCAGCCTAGTTGCAGATTCAATAACCAAGCATAGGATTAATCAATGTACTTTATGCCTGGACCAAAGGGTAAAGAATGGGTATGCTCCTGTTTGGAACACCACATTTTAAACTAATTCTAATTATCCATTCACTTAGATTTCTTAACAAGGAGAATGATTCTTGCTTATACATGTAAACTTCAATTTATTAATAGAATTAGTTAATTGTTAGTAGAATTAGGTTATTTTAAAAATTCCATCTTATTTACTATTGCATATTAGTGACAGATAGACAATTCGATTTAGAAAGTTGTGATTCTAAATTAGTTTCTATAATCCCAATCCGTAGCCTCTAAAATATCCCTGTGGGATCGATATCCAGGACTCCATTAGAGCTCTGTATTACTTGAGCGATACGTATACTTGCGTTGAAAGATAGCTATGCGATTATTGAATATCTTTATACACATCTTTATCAAATAAAAGTAATTTTAATTAATGCAAAGTGTGCGGGGTGGTTCAAGTTTTTGGCGCCGTTGCCAGGGATATAACACAATTAGAGTAACAGACGATTTAGGACAATTAAAAAACTTTTTAAACAATTTGCAACTTATATTTAGTTAACTGTTTTGCTGTGTACTGATTTCGATTGTATGCATAAAATTGATTCTGAAAATCGTATAACCTACAATTCAGAATTAGAACACACTGTTAGAAGAATTAGAAAACTGAGAAAAGATTGTAGAAATCTTGATAATATTAACACAATGGAAGATAACGTAAACAACCAAAGAATAGAAAATGAACATCAATCTAGACCACTAAGAGATTACGCTAACCCTACATTTGATGAAATTCACTTAAGCATCCAAAATCCAAATGTAGCTGCTAATTCATTTGAGCTTAAACCTGCAATTATCCAAATGGTACAAAACAATAAATTTGGTGGAACTCCTAACGAAGATCCTAATTTACATCTTGCAAGTATCTTAGAACTTTGTGCTACTTTTAAATATGACAGAGCGTTTGATGATGCTGTCAAACTTAGAATTTTTCCTTTTTCACTAAGGGATAAGACTAAGACTTGGTTAAATTCGTTAGCACCTGGATCTATTAAAACTTGGGGGGAACTTTCACAAAAATTCTTCTCAAAATATTTTCCACCATCTAAGACTGCTAAGCTTAGAAATGATATTACATCTTTCAGCCAGTATGAGGGAGAATCGATATATGAATCTTGGGAAAGATTTAAAGAACTTAGGAAATATCCACATCATGCTTTACCAGATTGGTTAATTATTCAAACATTTTATAATGGATTAGTAGATCTCTTAGATCTATTATTGACGCTGCTGCTGGTGGATCATTAATGTCTAAACCTTATGAAGAACCCTATGCTTTAATTGAAGAAATGACTACCAATAATTTTCAATGGCCTGCTGAAAGTGTAAATCCTAAAAGAGTAGCCAGTATTCATGATTCAGATGCTTTAAATATAATAGTTTTTCAAATTGCTGCTCTTTCAAAGAAAATAGATCAATACAGAATGAATCGTTCTCAAACACCTCCAGTGTTAGAAGAAAATTCATTAGGACAAATTGTAGATGTTCAATCTTCATATGAAACTATAAATTTGATAAATGATAGACAAAATAACCCTTATTCAAACTATTTTAATCCAGGTTAGAAGAATCATCCAAACTTTAATTGGAATAACCAATGTAATGCTAATCCTGTTAATCCTCAGTGGGGGACCAATCCTGTAAACCCATTAGGAAATATAAAAAATCAAGGTAATTCCAATTATAGACCTTCTAATCCACCAAGTTTTTATAATAATTCAAAATTCAAGGAGAATAAGTTATCTATGGAAGAATGAGTTTTGAATATGGGAAATTAATTACAAAGTCAAGGAGCTGCTATTAAAAACATAGAAAACCAATTAGGGCATAATGCTACTGCACTAAGCAATAGACCTGTTGGAACTTTATCTAGCAATGTTGAGGTAAATCCTAAAGATGAAGGAAAGAACAGATCAAGGCTATTAAATTAAGATGTGGAAAAGAGTTGGAAACAAGAGTTAAAAAAAAACTGTAGTTGAAAAGGAAAAAGTTGAAACTGAAAAAGAAAATGAAAGTTTATATCCTGATTTTCCCTGAAACCTATGAAAATTACTTTTGGAAGACCACCACCACCATTTCCTCAAAGACTAAAGTAATAAGATAATAGAAAAAGATTTGCTAAATTCTTAGAAATTTTGAAAAAAATTGTCAATAAACATTCCTTTTGTTGAAGCTTTGGAACAAATGTCTGATTATGTTAAATTTATGAAGGACATACTCAACAAAAAGAGGAAGTTCTTAGATCATGAGACTGTTGCACTCAGTGAAGAGTGTAGTGTTATAATTCAAAAAAAGCTTCCTGAAAAACTTAAGGATCCTGGTAGTTTTACTATCCCGTGTGCTATTGGTGAAAAATTTTATGGTCGAGCATTATGTGATTTGGGAGCTAGCATAAATTTGATGCCTTTATCAAATTTTAAAAGGTTAGGAATATGAGAGATTGTATCGACTTCTGTAACTCTATAGTTTGCTGATCGATCTATTACACATCCTAAAAGAGTTGTAGAAGATGTTCTGGTTAAGGTTGATAAATTTATCTTTCCTGTAGACTTTATTATTTTAGATATGGAAGAAGATAAGGAAATACCTATCATTTTAGGAAGACCATTCCTAGCTACAGGAAGAGCCATGATAGATGTTCAAAAAGGAGAATTGACTATGAGAGTAAATGATCAAGAAGTAACCTTTAACATCTCAAAGTCAATGAAATATCCTTCAATAGAAAAAGATGATGAATGTTTTAGAATGGATATATGTGATTATTTGAGAAAAGAATATTTCAAGGAAAATTTTGAAGAAAATGAAGATATGGAAAACGATAAATATGATGAAATTGATAGCGAAGAAGCTAATTGTATTCAGGAACAATTTGAAACGCTCAATTCAACAACACCAGAGAATGAAATATTAATTTCATCTATTATAAAACCCTTTGAACTTGAACTTAAAAATATTCCAAATCATTTGAAGTATGTATTTTTAGGAGAGTTTTCAACATTACAATTAATTGTATCCTCAGACTTAAATGAAATTCAAGAACAAAAATTAATGGATACATTAAAAAAAATACAAAAAAGCTCTTGGTTGGACTCTAGCTGTTATTAAGAGAATTAGTCCTTCGATTTTTATGCATAGAATTTTATTAAATGATGAATTTGAACCAAGAATTGATCCACAAAGGAGACTGAACCCTATTATGAATGAAGTAGTTAAAAAAGAAATTTTAAAATGGTTAGATGCTGGAATTATATATCCTATTTCAGATAGTACTTAGGTAAGTCCAATTCATTGTGTTCCTAAGAAAGGAGGAGTAACTGTTGAAGCAAATGAAAATAATGAATTAATACCTATCAGACAAGTTACAGGATGTTATATTTGTATTGATTATAGAAAATTAAATACCGCCACCCGAAAATATCACTTTCCTCTTCCTTTTCTAGACCAATTGTTGGATATACTTGCTAGACACAAGTACTACTACTTTCTGGATGTATATATCAGTTACCATCAAATTCCTAATGTTTTTGAGGATCAAGAGAAACAAATTTTACTAGTCCTTATGGAACTTTTGCTTTTAGAAGAATGCCTTTCAGACTATGTAATGCACCCACAACATTCCAGATATGTATGATGTCTATATTTAGTAAGTTAATTGATAATGGAATAGAAGTATTTATGGATGATTTCTCTGTATTTGGGACGTAATTGGACACATGCTTAAATCATCTTAAAAAATTTTTGGAGTTATGCGAAAAAACTAACTTAGTTCTAAATTGGGAAAAATTTCAATTTATGGTTGCAGGAGGAATTGTATTAGGGTATAAAATTTCAAAAAATGGCATGGAAGTAGACCCTGCGAAAATTAAAGTAATAGCTAAATTACCACCTCCTACTACAGTGAGAGGAGTAAGAAGTTTTCTTAGACATGCTAGTTTCTACAGGCGTTATATTAAAGATTTTTTAAAAAATTACCAAATCTCTAAGCCAACTTCTAGAAAATGATAAGAAATTTGAATTTACTGAAGACTGCTCAAATGTCTTTGAGTTATTAAAGGAAAAACTAATCACAACACTTGTAATAGTTTCGCCTGACTGGGAGAAACCATTTGAATTAATGTGTGATGCTAGTGATTATGCTATTGGAGCTGTTCTTGGTCAAAGATAAGATAAGATTTTTAATGTAATATACTATGCTATTAGAACTCTTAACGATGTTCAAATTAACTATACAGTTATTGAAAAAGAGTTACTGGCTATTGTATATGTATTTGATAAGTTCAGATCATATTTAATTCGGACTAAATGTATTGTGCATACTGATCACTCTGCTATTAAATATCTTGTGCAAAAGAAGGATACTAAATTAAGATTAATTAGATGGATACTTTTGATGCAAGAATTTGATTTTGTGGTAATTGATAGCAAGGGAACTGATAATTAAATTGTTGATCACTTGTCGAGATTAGAATATCATGAATCATCTGACACCGACAATGAAATAAAAGACAATTTCCCTGATGAATAACTTTATAATATTAATGAGTGAAAAATACCTTGGTATGCTAATATAGTTAACTATATAGTAAGTGATATTTTGCCACCTATGATAACACTGCAGCAACAGAAAAAATTCATTCAAGATGCATAAGCATATTTTTGGGACGAACCATATTTATATAAGTAATGTAATAATCTTATTATTAGGAGATGTGTGCTTTATGTAGAAACTGAACTGATTATTCAAAAATGTCATGATTCTAAATTTCGAACCTTTCAGTTCTTTCCTCAATCGAAATCTGTTTGAAACTCTTTTGAAATTTGAATATTCTCTTCGACTTGTCGTTAAGTCAAGTCTTTTCAACTTGGTACCCTTACCAGCTCCTTTCAATTCTCTTGCTGCTGTGTCTTAGAGGATCGACTAGTTCTATTGACACGGAGCCACGAACTTTGTTCGACTTGGTTCTGATGGCATGAGACTGGGTCCCTCTTCATACAGATAAATCTTTGAGGCTAGACCCTAACTTCTAGTCCTCTTTCAAATTTCCAAGACTGGTACCTAAATTCCAGTTCTCTTCCTTCGAGGTCGGTACCTAAATTCCGACTCTCATTCAAGATCGATACTTAAATTTCGATTCTCTTTCGAATTGATACCTAAATTTCAATTCTAAATTTCCGAGATTGGTACCTAAATTCCAGTTCTCTTCCTTCAAGGTCGGTACCTAAATTCCGACTCTCATTCGAGATTGATACCTAAATTTCGATTCTCTTTCAAATTGATACCTAAATTTCAATTCTAATTTCCGAGACTGGCACCTAAATTCCAGTTCTCTTCCTTCGAGGTCGGTACCTAAATTCTGACTCTCATTCGAGATCGATACCTAAATTTCGATTCTCTTTCGAATTGATACCTAAATTTCAATTCTAATTTCCAAGACTGGTACCTAAATTCCAGTTCTCTTCCTTCGAGGTCGGTACCTAAATTCCGACTCTCATCTGAGATTGATACCTAAATTTTAATTCTAATTTCTGAGACTGGTACCTAAATTCCAGTTCTCTTCCTTCGAGGTCGGTACCTAAATTCCGACTCTCATTCGAGATCGATACCTAAATTTTGATTCTCTTTCGAATTGATACCTAAATTTCAATTCTAATTTCCGAGACTGGTACCTATATTCCAGTTCTCTTCCTTCGAGGTCGGTACCTAAATTCCGACTCTCATCCGAGATCGATACCGAAATTTTGATTATCTTTCGAATTGATACCTAAATTTCAATTCTAAATTTCCAAGACTGGTACCTAAATTCCAGTTCTCTTCCTTCGAGGTTGGTACCTAAATTCCGACTCTCATTCGAGGTCGATACCTAAATTTCGATTCTCTTTCAGGTTTGATACTTAAATTTGAAATCTCACTCTCTCGAGATCGGTACCTAAATTCTGATTCTCATCCTTTTTCCGTCGATACTTAAACTCTAATTCTCACTCCGAGGCTGGTACCTAAATTCCAGTTCTCTTCACAATCCCGAGGTTGAAACCTAGGTTTCAATTCTCATTTCAAATCCAAATTTCAAATTCAAAATTTCCTTAAATCTATTTCAAATTAAACATCAAATCGAAATCCAAACTCACACATTGGAACTTGAAATTTAAAAGTAAACTGAAATCTAAATCGAATTCCCCAGATCTTGTGATTTGGAGTTCACCTCCTTTCCCATTCCCCAGCGAGATCAGGAATCTTCAGTCTTGGAAATACACCTGATACTCCCCAGCAGAAATTCTTCTACATCGTCCTAAGTTTGTCACTTGGACATCTGTGTTGGTTCTGTTGATCTCTTCGCTCAACGCCAATACGTGCGGTGTGCTTGGTTAGCACACCACACCTATTGGGGGTCCATTTGTTGACCTCATTTTTGATGAGGTCTTTTGCTTCTCTCTTTAGTACTTAGGATCTAGCCTTAGGCTTTTCCTTTGGCTAATCTTAGAGGACTAGAAGTGGAACCCACCCTTTAGAAATTCAAACACCTCTTGACTCCCTGCAAACCCTACAAGCTTCATTGTAGACCCCCAATCACCTAGAGGGTTGAAATCAAATGTGGAGGTTTAAAGGATGAGTTCCCATGTGACTTCTTGGCCTTAGGATTCCCCGGATGGTCCGGTCCGGTGAGGGTCGACTTGCACATACACTACACTCTCACACACAGCCCCAAGTCCTAAAACCACACTCTCACCCAACTCGACTTCCCGACTCATATAGGTAATTCATATGGATGGTCCTTAACCCCTAAGCCCCGGCTAAGAGGGTTAGGAACAACGTAGTGAATGCCTCAAATGAGTCCTCTCATGGATCATATGGGCTTAATGTGGCTTCATGGCTTAACCAAAGTGATTCCATTTTACTCAAATTTGATCAATCTTCCTTTTTTCAAAATTTCAATTTTGTGACTCCCAGGGTCCCAGACCCGCAAAACCTACTAAATGCCCTCGGAGCTATCCAAAATTTGCAAAATTACCTAAATTACCCAAAATTCCTCAAAATCAGTCCTAAACATTTCCCCCCACTCAAATTGATCATCCATAGCCAAAAATACCAAAAATTCCAAAAGTACCCCCCAATTACCTAAATTACCCAAATACCTAAATGGGCCCAAATCCCAAAATCAAAGCCCAACCAAAGTTGAAAACTCTTTGTGACAGTCCCATGAACATTTCTAAACATTAATTTTACATCAAATCCAACTTTAGCCCAACCTTAACCCAAGTTAGCCCAATTTGGCCCACCTTGGCCCCTTTACCAAAAGACCCCACATTAAACCCAATTCAATTCAAAATCACTTTAAACTTGTTCCAAACCACTCATGACACATGCCTAAACCAATTGCAACATTTACTTGACATGGTCCTTCACAAAATTTTCATCCAAAAGACCATTTTAAAATTCAAAAGCCCACTTCCTTAAATCACTTTAAAAGCCCACCCAAGACCATTTCAAAAGCCCAAGTTTTCAATCCAAAGCCCACATGACATTTCTCTACATCATCCATTTAATCAAAATCACCCCTAAGTTTCAAAATCATCATTAAACCATTCCAAATCAAGTTTCATGAAAATTCTCCACCAAAATACCAAAATTCCTAAATTCTACTTCCATGAAATTGACCAAGCTTTGCCCCAAGCCACATGGAGCCATGAAGCCATGCATAAGCCATATGCAAGCCATGGGAGCCACTTTCCACCTCACCAAGCCATTAAGGGCAAGAAGAGGGGGTCTTTCTTAAACCTTCATTAAGCATTTTTAACCTCATCCATGTTACACTCTAAACTAAGCTTAGCCACCTCACCTTGGATGGAGACTTCACCACCCCTTCCAAGCTGACCTAAATGATTCTTTTCAGTCCAAAAACAGGCCTTGGGTGGCGCACCAAGCCTAAAACCATGGGTTGACCAAATTGAACCCAAAATGCGCCTCTCCCCATTCCATTTCAATTCAGCCCCTTTACACTTGGCCAACTCCAATTGACTTCACCAAATTCAAGCCCTGACCCTCCTGATCAGGATGGTGACCTGACCCTGGCCGGCCAGCCACCACAGCCACCGGAAACCACCAGGCCGAGAGGCTTAATTTGAATAAAAAATTCAATTTGAATTAGCTGAGCTGTCCCATGCCCAGTGACCATTGCAGCTATTCTTCCCTTGCCTTGAAAAGTGGATCCAAGCCATTAAACCCCCCTGGGAGGCCCTCCTGCCACCTCTATTTAAACCCACTCACCTCTCGGCCAAAGGAGGAGATGAACCAGACCTTAAGGAAACTCTGCCAAAATTGCTCCAGGACCTTCTCCTAACCCAGAGCAGTTGATCCCCAGTGTTCCTTTGCCCTAATCCCCATTACAAAGCTCAATTTCTGAGTTGAAAATCCACCAAAAAAATAGGACACTTCACCATAGTGAGCCAATCTCCAAATTGATTGGTCCTACACCTTCACCAGACCAAGAGGAGAAGTTCCCCAGCAAAAGCCCCCTAACCAAGCCGGCCATTGCTTCCGACCTCCAAGCTTTGTGATCGGCCTTGGTCACTTTCATACCTGAGACAATTCCCCGCAGCCGAGACTTCATCTCGGAGCTTGCTCGGACTCAATCGAAGGTGACACAACTCTCGGATCGAAGCTTCACTTCTGCTAGCAGAGTATGAACTCACTCTTCCTCCCGAGCTTCCAGCGATTCTCCATTTTGTTTAAGTTAATTTCATAGCCTATAAACCCTGTGGATGTGTTCGTCTCTTCAAGACGAATCCATGGATCATAAGAACACAAAAATCCATTGAGAATCGAGTGAAATCTTAGGGTTTTAGTGTGGACGGTCACGGGTGCACACCAGTCGTAGACGATGACCAGGAGCCGTTGGATCGCGTGTGTATCGAGCGGACGGTCGAGATCAAGTCGGACGACGCAATGATACATGAACCGCGGGACGCGTGGCTGCTGACTCAAGTGGCAGCGTTAAATGGGAGCGCGACACGTAGGGGCTTTGGAGCTGCCGAGGTTGACGCAGCGCCGCGTGGATAAGTAGATAAATCCCTATTTTCTGAATTAATTAAATACCCTGAACTTCAAAAATTCATATCTTTGCATAGAAAACTAATAAAAATAAAATAAAAATATCCACTTGCTCAGTGAACAGAGGAGAATAATGCGGAAATAAAATCAAGTTAATTGGATGAATATTTTAATTTTAATAATTTATTTACTATTTTCAGTATTTTGATTCTTCATTTTCATAGATAATTCACCATGGCATGAGACCATAGGGCTTTTGAAGCCTCTGATCTTGGGAACATTCCCTGAGTTTTTCAAGGTCAGAGGCCATCTCTATGAAAAGTTATTGAATTTTCAAGTTCATGTCACTATTTTAGGTATTTTAATTCCAATAATTAGCATGTTGTAAAATAAATTCTAGGAAAATTTGGTGATGTTCCTTAGGACTAGAGGACCCTATGAAAAATATATTTTGAAGGTTAATTCATTCATATTAATCTTAATTGGCCCAAACCCCTAAAACTGAACTTTAATTAATTAGGGTTAACCACACATCAAAAGAACTTGAAAGTAATTCTCCACTGATCTTTAGGATTAGAGAGACCTCACATAAAAATTTGGAATCAATTGGAAATGTTTAACCCCACTAAATGGATTAATTAAGTCACATAACTAAATTTAAACTTTAAAAATTCATAACTTCAAAAATACTTTTGAAAAATTCACAAAAATGATTTGGAGCTTCTCTAATATTAGGGGAGTTCAGGAAAATTAAAATTGGAATTTTCTAAAAAAGTTGATTTTTCACAATATTTTAATATTTTAATAATTAAAAAATAATAAAATCACAAAAATATTAAAAATCATAAAAATGTCACATTTTGATTCCTTATCATTGAGGAGCAAACCAAATATTTTTCCTAAGTCCCTAGGATAAGATATTGAATTTTAAAGGCTTAATGTAATTTTTAATATTAAAAAATAAGTTTTTAACCTTTTTCACTAAAATAATTCTAATAAATCAAGAAAAAAAATGAAAAAATTATTAAATTGTTCCTCTAAACTCCTTGAGATCAGAGAGATTTAAGAAAAATATAAAATCCAATTTTCAACTTTAATTTTATTTTATAATTAATTAATACTCTAAAACTCAAAATAATTATAATAAATAAAATATAATTAAAAAAATCACCAAAATTGGTCCAAGTGGTCCTCTGGACATTAGGAACATCCCATTATTTTCTTAAGGACAGAAACCTTTCCTTGGTCATGTTGTTGAATTTTCTTTGAAAACCCCTACTTTCTTCTAAAAATAATTATATAAATAAATTAAATTTAGAAAAATCACATTTTCTCCTCTAATGTCTTAATTGACATGTGAGTGAGGTGACATAAAAATTTCAAATTCATTTGAGCTCAATTTAGTGAGTTATGAAATAAATAAGCTTTAAAGGGCATAAAGGTAATTAAAAAATTTTAACCCTTAATTAAAGCTTTAAGTTTAATCAATATGGGGGGTAAAATATTTGATTTTAACTTTCTCTTGGATGATTCAAACTTAGGGAAATTAATGGGTAGAGACACATTAAATAGTTTTAAAATATCAAAATGAACCTTTAATTATTTAAATGATTTAAATTTTGGAAAGAATATATTTAAAATTTGGATGATTAAAATAAGGATATTATTAAGAGGATATTTATTCTTTAATTTAAAAATCCCTAAATAAATCACTTTAACAATATTTAGTTCCTAATTAAGAATTAAAATAATAATCCAAATTAACAATTAAAACTAAAATTAAAACTAAAATTAATTAAATTAAAATTAAACTAAAATAAAATAAAATAAAATTAAAATTAAATTAAAATAAAATTAAAATTAAATAAATAAAATTAAATAAAATAAAATTAAATTAATTAAATTAAATTAAAATTAAAATCAAATTGAATTAAATTAAATTAAAAATCATTTAACAACAAACCTAAATGAAATCATTAAGAATTAAATCTAAAATAATTTGAACACTATTCCAAACTTAAAATTATTAATTAAAACCTCATAATTAAACTAAAACACTTTAAATCATTAACTCAAATTTGATTAAAATTCTCAATAAACCAACTTGCCCTTAAAGGCTTTAATTATTATAACTCTTAATAGAGTATTAAGTGAGATGTCACTTCATTCATCAGGTAATCAAATACCTAAGTTCACTGAGCAAGAGACAGTTTAACTAAAACTCCTGGATGATTAATTCACCTGTGCAATTAGATTTACTTGGACTCAAAATAAATCCCAGAAATATTGGAAAGATGTTCAGGACTCGTCCTAAGCACTTCCTCAATACGACGGGATGTTTTAGAAGAACAACTGAATTTAATTGTTCTTTGATGAAGAAAATCATCCTTAAAATCAAACCAAGAACCTAGACGTCATAGGAGATGACTAGTTATAGACTTAGGAATTTGGTAGACAACCAAAATCCTTCCCTTAGCTTTACCTAGGTATTTGTCGAAATATTTAAATGCCTTAACATGTGTTTTAAGTGCAGCTTGGGATGACGGGAAGACCCTCCAGGTACGCTTTTATTTTATTGCAATTTACTTACATGCACTGTACTTTACTTTTCTTGCATGTTAAATAAGACTGTTGCATGAAAACCAAAACCTTTAGGATAGTCCCTGAATTGAAACCAAAACTAAATTAAAAGTCATTACAAGATAAAATTCACCGCCACTACATTCCAAAATATAAAACAACTCAAAATTTAATCACAAACAGAACAACAAAACTACAATTGCAACTAAATTAAAACGTCTCGTTGAATGATCGGGAATACCTCGGATGATGTAACCCACGTGTTGCTAACGGGATTTCCCACGGTCTAAATGAAAGCGTGGAACTCATTCAGTTGAGTTTAGCAAATTCATCTGGACTAAGTGAATTCAATGAAAATAATGGTGTCGGGATGACGGAACCGTGGGATCTTAATCGGTTCTGTTTAAACAACTTTAAGATTTGTTTTAATTAAAATATTAAAAACACTTGGATTTTAAGATTTTCTCTAAACCAAAATACTTCTCTCATCTCCTGATTTATGACTTCTAAAACTAAACCTCTGCAACAACAAGGAGCTCGGAGCATGGTGGGCAGCTCGGCCATCGTCATCAGCAAAACTCGGATTTACTTCAGTAAAAATTTCTTAGAATTAAACAACCAAGCCATAGGACTTCGAGGTAGTTTGCCTAGTGCAACATAAATCCTCAACTCTTTGTTAGGCATTTGCATGATCATGTCATGTAAATTAAGCCCTAACCGGTCTTAGGACTCCGAGGTAGTCGTTTGGTACGACATAAACTCTCAAATCTTCAAGTCTATTTGTATGATTATTTCATACAAATATAAGTCCTAATTAATTAAAATTGGCAGGATTACAACATTAAACATATTCCTAAATTGAAACCTAACCATAGGGTAGTTTGGGAAGTTGTCAAGATTCTTCTTGGATCCTCAACTTCTCCTACTTCTCTTCCTTTGGATTCTTGAAATAAACTGTTCCAAATTTGAGCTAATCCCTATTGAAATTTCTAAAATCCAATCATTTGAAAATCTTAAACTTTGAAATTCTTGAGAGCAAAACTACTGATCATTATCGAAAGTTTTCTTAAGTGATTCCCGTCACTTAGGATGTAATTAACTATAGGGGCTTGCCCTTATAGGGAACTTTAAGAACCTGAGTAATATAAACCCCGCTTAATTCATTTATATTAAGCGGGGAACTTGTCGGCTTATAAAATTGGTTCACGTACCAAACGGATGTCACAAATCTTCTAGTTTATTTAACCGAGCCCCATCATCGACAGTGGTGTCTATTCTTTGGAATAGATGTACGGTTTGTGATGCGGTGCTCGTTTACATAAGCTATTCGGGATGTGAGATCGGTTTGATTTCATATCTTAAAATTTTTAAACTTAAAATTATTTTTTCAAAATCAAATGCTACTTTTTAAATTATATATATATATATATATATATATATATATATATATATATATATATATATATATATATATATATATATAAATTAATTTTAAAATCTAAAATTCATCGACAACTTTTGTAGGCGACCTCCTTTTCAAAATACAACATACAACCTAAAACTATGCCGACAATAACGACGGAATTTATAAGGAGAAAATGAAGTTAAAGCATGATCAGAAGATTAATCAGAAGAACTTTGAACCAGTACAAGAAGTTTTGCTTTACAATATAATGTTGAAATTATTTCTGGGAAATTGAAGTCTCGTTGGTTAGGACCCTTTACTGTGACTCAAGTTTATACTTATGGAGCTGTTGAAATTGAAGATCCGAAGACTGGGAATAGATTTAAATTAAATGGACATATATTAAAACCATATTTTGAGTGTAAAAAACCAAATTTTAAAGAGGTTTTAATGCTCAGTCAACCTGAATAACACCTGAATAGGTCAGGCTAACGACGTTAAACCAAGTGTTTTATGGGAGACAACCCATAGTTATCTTTATTTGTTGTGTGTTTGTTTGAATTTATCATTAGTTTGTAGTAGTAATGAATTTTACTGCTTGTAATTTCCCTTTGATCATCATAGAATTTGGATCCATGAAGAAAACTTGGAATGTATTTTACCGCGGCGTATATGTGCAAAATTTTGCCTAGGGTGCCGACGGCGCGTTTGACGCCGCCAATGGTGGGTTTTTCCCGAGAGCCCTGAAATTTAATTGCACAAGGCTCACCGATGGCGCCATCGAGGCTGCCGACAGCTAGATCGGCGAGTGGAAAGTTTTTCGAGTTTGAAACGATGGTTTTTGGTGGTTTTTAGCAAATTTGCCCCCTATAAACTTCCATGGGCGGTTCCTAAACACTCCAATTCTCGAAAAACGAATGGAAACTTCCTTGAAATCTTCTCTAATGGCTTCCAATTCAACAGATCACCCTAGATTTTGAGTGTTCAACCGGCAAAAGTACGTCAGTGCCGAGGCACAACAGCTATTCAACAAAGTGATGTCAAAGAGGAGGCTAATTAAAGAAAGAGGTTTTGTGAAACGAGGATTAAACAATCCTTCAACAGCAATTGAAGAAATGATCGTGCGGCGAAAATGGGAAGTATTTTGCTACACTACTGTTGCAATAGTTGTTTCTGTGGTAAAGGAGTTTTACACCAATTTGCATGGAATCAACCAAGGAAGCGTCAATGTGCGAGGTAGGTGGATACCTTTTAATTCTGGAAAGATTAATGAATTATACATGCTTGAGAATGTTACTGTCTGCCATTATTCAAATTTCATGCCGAAAAGAGACAAGATGAATGAAATATACCAATATTTAACGGACGAAACTGAAGACTAGGAAGTTAGAGAAAACAGGTATGTTAGTTTTTCTGTTACACTTTTAAATCCTGTTTCAAAACATTGGCACTTTTTCATATCTGCAAAATTATTACCAACGATGAAAATCGGTAAAGTCACCAAAGAGAGTGTTATATTGAACTACTGCATTCAAATGGGATGGTCAATTGATATTATATTAATTATTGTGAAGTCTGTTTTAGGCCTGTTCGTTCAAGGTTCATCTCAAGGGCTTGAACATCCTTCAACAATTTTCTCAACATGCAGTCTGTTTCAAGTATCGTATGAGATTTGGGAAACGTATTACTACCTTGGAAACCTTTAGACCCAACCAGAATGTTCCCAGCCAATGATGAAGAGATTGATATGGGCGTGATTATGGATCAAGCATCACAAAAATATATTCCAATTCAACCTCTTGTAGCAGACAAGACACCGATAATCATACGCAGAATCAAGAATTTGGAGAACCAGTTAAAAAATTTAATGAATTCAGTTAACAATATCTCTGATTTCTTTGATCACCTTGATTGGAGAATGAAAGAGTATTTTGATCATACTGGACATTTTGAAGCAAGTTTAATGAGAAGGATGGGATGGGTTGACGAAGATTCAACTGAAGAATTCCCATTCCGACCTTTCTATAACATGTTCGTCCATGTTCAAGCAATGGGTGATATCAGAGGAGAAACCAACACTAATTCAGAAGAGTAGTGGAATTGCTTTACTTTATATGTCTCTTTATGTTGAATTTGATTTGAACTATGTTTGTTTGTTTGCTTTTGATTGTTTGCTTTTTGATCTCAGTATAGTTTACATTATGATTAGAATGTTTGTTTTCAGCGTTTTGAGTGTTGTGGCTTGGATTGCGATGCTGATTAGAGGAATTTAGGTTGAGAAAATACCTGGCTTGTGTGTTATGAAATGTGTATTGTAAAACTTGGATTTAATATATAATTGTAAATTTTTGTTGTGTGTATGTTTATTTGTGTTAATAAATCACTTAATCACTTAAAATTTATGTTTAAAATGATCAAATAGATGACGACAAGGCTTAAAATTGATCAAAATCACAAAAATTTGAAAAATGATCAATATTTGAGAAACTCGCCGACAGAGCGCTCGAGGCCGCCGACGACGTGTTTTTCCCGAAACTATTGAAATTAAATTCAATTAAGCCTGCCGGCGGCGCGAACTACTTCACCAATGGTGAGATCCCAAAAATTACCTTTTAACCGCGATTTTGACCGGTCAACTGATACTATTTATCGTCTTCTTCCTTTATCACCGAAAATTTCAACCTAGGGCTTGAGAGATCTTGGATTTGGGGCGATTTCAATCCATTTTAACACTGTATTTCATCTTCCCTAGGTAAGAGCTTCCCTCCTATGTAAAAATTTTTTATTTTCAACATGAATTTCTTCCACATTAGGAAATTTTGGAAAACTTGAAAATGTGGAGAAAAGACTTGGAAGGAATTCATGGAACTTGATTTAAATTGCTTTAAGTCACCTTTGGAAGGCATTGTATTATTGTTTTGGAATTTAGTTTGAATTTTTGTAATTTTGATAGATCAAAAATGGCTCCACATCAAAAGAGGCGACTAGAATTTGACGAAACTTGGTTTATAAATGGTAAAGCACAATCGAGATACACTTCAATCTTCCAAGGAAAGAAATGTATTCAAGATCGAGTTTTTGATAATCTTGGAGGAGTAGTAGAAAGAGTTATTCGATAAAGGAAATGGGAGAACTTCTGTTACACTATAAATAAAGCTGCTATTGAAGTTGTGAGAGAGTTATATTCTAATCTGACTCAACTTGAGGACGAGCCTTTCCAAGTAAGAGGATTTTCTGTTGATTTTAATGCTACCCGCATTAATTCTTTTTACAAGCTTCACGATTACTATTGTAGAGTGTATGGAACATTTAGAACTATGGAAGGTCCGTTAGACGACGTTATTGACTTTCTCGCTGATGGGAAAGGAACTTAGAAAATTAAGAATCGTGAACGGATTAACTTTCCTCTTTCTATGATGAATGCCACAGCTAAGGCTTGACATCATTTCATTTGTTCGACTTTGCTACCCACCTATCACCATAGTGAAGTATTGAGAGAGAGTGCTATTCTAAATTTCTGTATTCAGAACAATAGAAGTATAAATGTGAGGAGAATAATTTACAAGAATATTATGGCCAAGATGAAGAGTGAAACAAGTGGATATTTAGGAAATCCTGGCCTAATTTATGCACTTTGTTAATTATCTGGAGTAGAAGCTATGACGATGAAGAATGGGTATATCCTATGAAACCCATTAGTAAAACTAACTTGAAAACTTACGAATCCCATGAAGAATGGAGATCTGGGAGAAGGAGTAAAGCACTTTCTACTAGTAGAGATATCCCTTCTACTAGTTATGACCCTTCTGCCTCTAGCTCTCCTACTCTTTTTGATTTGATGAATGAGATGACCCTGCAGCGAAAATTTTTTGAGAAATTTGATGTAAGACTTGGGAGAATTGATCAAAAGATTGAAGGATTAGAGCGAAGACATGATCATGATAGTGAATTTCTTCAGCGACATTCATATTTTGGGATTGCTTATTATGATGCTCAGGCTAGGTACTACAGAGGTGAGCCTAATGTTATTTTTCTAGAATGCCACCGGTATACATGCTATCAGCCCAGTCCAGCTGCTGACTAGGGAGAAGAAGACATAGCATGGGATTTTGATCTGTGATTGTGATTTTGTTTTGTTGTAGTACTTTTATTTTGTTATTTGTATTTTGTGAACAATTTTATTTTCTGAGAAATGTATTGTGTTTGTAGTTTATATTTCATTTTTGGATTGTGATGCATAATTATGGTTGTAATTGTGAACTTTAAGTTAAAATAGTAGACTGTTTGTTTTGTGTTGTGAAATGCAAATGTTATGTTGTACTATCATGTGTAGTATAGTTAATTGTGGTAGTTAAATGTTTAGTTTTATATACTTGTTTCAAAATTTTATTACCCAAGCAAATTCTCTAATCTGTTATATGTGTAAGAAAAGTTCCTAATATTACAGGTCAGTTGAAGTTAAAATTTTGAGAAGAACCTGCAAAAATTTCAGAGAAAATGAAATGCCTAAAGTTCAAAGGTATGATTTATTTTTAGAATTTTTTCTTTCTACCCTTTATTATTTCTATTATTTAAAACTTTATTTGGGGGGGGGGAGAAAAATATTAACTATTAAGTGTTCTCAAACTAAAATATTTTTAAAATTTATAACATGATTTTTGTGATAAAATTTAATTCAGTTAACTATATTTAGATGTTATTTAAATATTGTAGAAGATTCAAAGAAATATTTTTGGTAATGAAAATTAATTTTATAGGTTAAGATATTTGATATAAGAGAATAAGACTATAATTAAATATTTAAAGTAAAGAAAACTATATTCTGAAATATTAAGAATCATAGGAATTTAGTTAAGAAAGAAAAGATTGGGACTTAATGATGTAAAGACTATGAATTGCATATAAGGAAAATGAATGATAAAAGTTTCAAAATCATTAACAGGCTATTCAGATATAGTAATCCTCACTTGAAAAAGAAAAATAAAAAAAAGAAAGGATTGAAAAATAATCCAAATGAAAAGAAAAGAAAAAGTAAATGAGGAGAAGCTTGAGGAGATGCCTTATTAAAAATTGGCTTCACTTCGATTAACCTAAAGGGAAAACTAAATACATTTCTGAACTTATATTTATGGACTAGTTTCTTTATTAATAGTGTTCTTATGAATTTCCTATCATCTGAATATTCTAAGTGAATTAATATTACAACATATAGTCATTCTTGAAATGAATAGAAGACTAGAACTCTTAGACTTGATGACTAGATAGCCTTATATCTGCATAATTAATCTAATTACTTGAAAATCTTTCTAAGAAGTCTTACTATGATATTTATTTAAATCAAAATTATAGTATTTCTGAATTAAAACGTTAGCACAATGAATCATAACTCTTATGTAGTACTAAAGATTACTTGAGGACAAGTAATAGTTAAGTTTGGGGATTTTGACCCAATGAAAAAATATTAAGATTTTCATGCCTATTTTATATTGATTTTGATGATATTGCACTTGAAAGAAGGGTATTTTTGATATTTTTCTTCAGATATGTTGATTTATGGGCAATGGAGCGAAAAAATGCAAAAAGGTGCAACTTCGGAGCAAAAAGAACCAAAAAGAAGAAAATTTGATTTAGAACACCGACGACGAGCTCGACGGCACCGACGACGTGTTTTTCCTGAGAGTTCAAAAAATATTACAAGGAAGCCCGCCGACGTCGAGATCGAGGCCGCCGACGGCGGAGTCTTATGAGAAGGGTCCAAGGCTAAGTATTCTAGAAGGCTATCGACGACGTGTTCGAGGTCGCAGATGGCGAGTTCGATGGTTCTCTCACAAGGTACATCGATTGTGGATGATTTTTGAAGGGATGTTTGGAAAACACTTTGAAACTCTTCAACTACTTTAAAAGAAATAATTTGGGTCTGCAAAAAGAGTCCGCTAGCGTCCATTAGTGTCACATAGTGTCAAAAAGAGAGTCTACTAGTGTCCATTATTGTTATCGGTTATTTTCAGTGAGTGTTAGTTAGTGTTTTGTTTCCATTAGAGTTTTAGATAGTGAGTTCAATTAGTGATATTTAGTGAGGAATTCTTCAAGACATTGAAAGAGTGGAAGGGAAGTGAGAGATTTCTTCCTCCTTGCCATTTCGAAGAAGAATTCTGCATGCTAAAAAGAAAGGAAGAGATTCAGAGGAACTCCAAAGAGTTTTCTTGGGGAGAATTCGAGATAAGTTGTTTTTACTTATTTTAGTCTACACAAATTTATTTTTATATATGAAATCCAAGTTTTATCGTATCCTCTCCATGAAATCTAAGTAGTTTTTCTGTGTTTCTCCTTATTTTGATATTTTCGTGAAAAGGTAATTTGAATTAGTGTGCCAAGAAAATTTTAAAAGAAGTTGTGATAATCTTTTCACTTAAATCTTAATTTACTTTCAATCTGGCCAATTGATTAGTTAAAATATGTTGAGTTTAACAACTATAATGAAGATTACATCCGAGATTCAAGGAGGTCAAAGTCCTTGAATGTAGGGTGCAAATAGATCGGGAAATAATATTCATCAGGCGTAGAATTGGAGATTTTAGAATGACAGACTAAAATCCTCAATTCGGTCTTATCATTTGGGTGCTGAAGAGTAGATGTTAGCCCTCAGGCGAGGGGAAAGTGGGAGCTACGAAGTGAGAGCCGGTATCCTCCCATCCTAGCCGTAGATTCAATAACCAAGCATAGGATTAAACAATGTTCTTTATGCCTGGACCAAAGAGTAAAGAGTAGGTATGCTCCTATTTGGCACAACACATTTTAAACTAAATCTAATTATCCATTCACTTAGATTTCTGAACAAGGAGAATGATTCTTGCTTATATATTTGAACTTCACTTTATTAGTAGAATTAGTTAATTGTTAGTAGAATTAGTTTATTTTAAAATTTCCATCTTATTTACGATTGCATATTAGTGACAGATAAGCAATTCGATTTACAAAGTTGTGATTCTAAATTAGTTTCTATAATCCTAGTCGTAGCCTCTAAAATATCCCTATGGGATCAATATCCAGGACTCTATTAGAGCCCTGTATTACTTGAGCGATACGTATACTTGCGTTGAAAGATAGCTCTACGATTATTGAATATTTTTATATACATCTTTATTAAATAAAAACAATTTTAAATAAAGTGCGTGGCGTGATTCATATAACATGTTTCGCAGACGAAACAGATGTAATATTTGATTAGTTTGTTTAACTGAGCCTCCGTATTAAGCGATGTGTTTTTTCCTCAGGGTATATGCATAGCTTGATACGAGTGCTCATTTATTTAAACTATTCAAGTATGAAATCAGTTTGATTTCATATTTTAAAATTAATATTATATTTTCAAATTATATATATATATATATATATATATATATATATATATATATATATATATATATATATATATATATATATATATATATATATATCGAGTTAGTGCTTGGTGGCTAAATCGCTCTCGCTAGGGTTTCTAGCATGAGTCCGCTCGTGGCAGATCTGGCGGTGGTGGCTCAGGTAAGGGAAGGGTGGTGTAGATTGGTCACTAAAGTAGTTTTAGCGTTTTTCTGGCTGTTTGCTTTATCTCTGGTGGTTTTGTTTTTTCCCGGGCTCCCTTATTTTCAAAAGTTACTGTTCCATTGGCTTCTCTTTGGTGTGGTACCTTTTGAGCTGGAGCTTTGGGCTGCTTATTCTGGCTCCTGGTTTGAGTTTTTTAGCTCTCCCCGGTTTACCTTTTATCGCTCTTTTGGTTCTCTCCCCGGTTGGCATTTCTTATGGCCAGCCCTATTGAATTAGAAACCAACATTGAGTGGGCTAAGGCCACTTATGCTGGAGTGGTAGGTAATACCCCTTCCATTTCAGACCCATCCAAACTAATTTTCCCACAAAGACTTCATGATGCAGTAGCTGGTAGGATTACCTGCCCTTTCATCAGACCTATTGAGGAGAAAGATGGCCACCCGGCTGTAATATTCACTGAGCAGGAGTTGGAAGAACTGGATGCTGAAGTCAAATTAACCTTAATTGGTAAATTTATGTTAGGCCACCCAAAGATGGATCTTGTGAGAAAGTTTTTTGAATCTTTGAATTTTAAAGGTAGCTAGAAGATTGGGCTTTTGGATGGGAGGCATTTGCTCATCAATTTCACTTCTGAAGAGGACTATGCTATGCTTTTTCCTAAACAATCATTTAACATTGCTGGAGTTGAGATGAAAATAATAAAATGGACACCTGATTTTGATCCTAGCAAAGATCCCCCCATAGTGCCAATTTGGTTTAAATTCCCAAATCTCCCCTACAGATATTTTAACCAGAATACTCTTTTTCAAATTGGGAGATCCATTGGAACCCCCCTCAGGCTGGATGCTGCAGCCATAAACAAGGCTAAACCTGAAATGGCTAGGATCCAAATTGAGAGGGATATCTCTCTACCTGAGGTGAAGAAGATCTGGATTGGCTCAGCAAAGGATGGACAGTGGCAAGAGGTCATAATGCAGCAAAAACCATACTTCTGCTCCCATTGTAAAATGTTTGGCCACACCATTGAGAGATGCTACAGAATTCACCCTCCCACTAGAAGAACTACAACTCTGAGTAAAGATAACCAACCTATGCAAGCTGTTGATGAAATAGACTCAGCTATGGTGCAGCAGGCCATGGTCCCCATACCAATTCTGGAAAATAGAACTGCAGTGAAATCAGTCTCTCCCAGGAAGCATAGCTCCCCAATTGCTGTTGGGGGAGTTTTGTCTCATTCTGGACTTGGTTCCCCAAGAAATGAAATTGGGGGCTCTCTGTCTCCATCTGAAATTGGATCCCCCTCAGGTTATAGTGAGGACACCTTGGTGTAGAAGGGAATTAGAAGAGGTCAGAATATAAACTTCATCCCAATCATCTGAACAGTTGATTGATTCACAGGCCCCAACAGCACTTGAAGTCAGGGAGATGCAACATGATTTTGAAGGTAAATGGCACACCCAAACTTCCAGGAAAAAGAAAAAAAATGCTGTTTCTGAAGTGCAGAAGCTAGGGACCCCACTATCTGAGGGGGAGTTAGCTGGCACTTCCAAAACTAGGGGCAGGTCTAGATCAAGATCTCAGCCTTCTTTTCCTCCCCCTCCAAATAAATGATCAATTTTTTATGCTAGAACATTAGGGGTATTGCTAACCCCTTATCTTTAAAAAGACTATTAAATGTTAACAAGAAACACAAACCTTGGTGTATTACTATTTTGGAACCCATGGTGCATAAATACCCACAGAAAGTAATCAGCAAATTGTATGGATTCACACATTATGCTAACTGCAACAATAAAATCTGGATTTTTTTTTGTAGAAGAGAGATCTCTTGGTCTATCCTTATAAAAAATAAATAATTCATCCATTCCTCCTTTCAAATCAATGGTAGAAGTGTTGTGATAAATTTTGTATATGCAGGCTGCAGTAAGGAGGATAAACAGATTCTTTGGACTCATCTGCAAGGCATTAGTGTTCAGCTAAACTCACCCTGGCTGGTGGGAGGAGATTTTAATAGCATTGGTTCTACAGATGAAAAATTAGGGGGCAGGACACCTAAGATCTCTGATATGACCACTTTCAAGGATAATATTCAAGCAGCTAATCTATTTGATATTGGCTTTAGGGGTCCTGATTATACCTGGAAGAGAGGAAAAATTTGGGAAAGGCTGGACAGAATTTTGGTTAACACTCATTGGATTACTAATTGGCTTCTCACCTATGTGACTCATCTCAGTCTTGCAGGCTCTGACCACATGCCCCACCTTATTTCCATTACCTCCCCCAACTATTCTAATACTCCCCCTCCTTTCAGATACCTCAATGTCTGGTCCACTTATGATGAGTTTCACAATCTTGTTCAGGAAAATTGGTGCAATACTGATCATCCTACTCCCCTAATTAAATTAAGCCTGTTGCAGATCAAACTCAGTAAAGCACTCAGAAAATGGAGTTGGAATTCAATTGGTGATTTCTCTTATGCTGTACAAGAGGCTGAAAAGGAGGTTACTAAGCTGGAAGTTAAAGTTCAAGTTGGAACTGCCACTGAGGAACAATTATTCTCTGCACAAACCAATCTGCTTATTGCTACTGAAAAATTGGAACAATATTTAAAACAGAAAGCTGCATTAAATCACTTCATCAATGGTGATAGGAACACTCAATTTTACCATTCCTGCATCAAGTATAGAAGGAAATGCAATAACTTACACTCCATTTACTCTGATGAGGGCAAAATACTTCAAGATAACATTGAGATTGGCCAAGATTCTATTAAACACTTTGAAAAGCTTCTCAACCACTTCCCAATGAATAGAATGCCAATAGATGGGTCCCTTTTTCAGGATAATTTCCAGTATACCAGTGAACTAAAGCTTACTGATATCCCTTCTGGCCAGGAAATCTGGAATGCATTAAACTTAGTAGATAGTTCCAAAACTGCTGGGCCTGATGGCTACACTGCAGACTTTTATAAAAAAGCTTGGAACCTGGTTGGTGGGGATGTTGTTGCTGCTATTCAAAGTTTTTTCCAAGGTCAACCTCTTCCCAACTATTTTGGTGCTTCCAATTTTGTGCTGGTGCCCAAAAACACAACCTTACAAAGATGGGATCACTATAGACTCATTTGTCTCACTTCTGTGATAAGAAAGACTATCAGTAAAATTATTGTGGGGAGATTACAACCACACCTTGATAGACTGATTTGCCTAAACCAATCTGCTTTTGTCAAAGGAAGATCCATAATTGATAATGTCCTTCTTGCTCAGGAGCTAATGTTGGATCTGGATAAAGTTCATAGGGGGGCAACCTGATTTATAAGTTGGACATCCAAAAGGCTTATGACACTCTGAGTTTGGATTTCATTACTGAAGTCCTAACTGCTAGAGGGTTTAATCTCCAATTTTGTAACCTTATCAATACGTGGTTGAACTCTAATGAACATTCTATCCAGATTAATGGTCAAGCCAGAGGAAACTTCAAAGGTCTAAAGCAAGGAGACCCACTGTCACCAACTATATTCATTTTAGCAATGGATTACTTCTCTAGAATGACTGATAAAGCCATCCTAAGTAAAAGCTATGCCAGGTACCATCACAGATCTAACATTGCCATCACTAATTTTATTTATGCAGATGACATAATGCTATTCTCAAGTGCTCACAAATCTGTCGTGAAAAAGCTGAAACACTGCCTGAACTCATTTCAGAACCAATCAGGTATGGTTTTTAATCCTGATAAATGTCAGCTGATATTTTCTAAGCAGACACCTATACATATTAAGCACTGGATCTTGGAACATACTGGCTTCACCTGCTGCACTCCTGCCCTTAAATACTTGGGGCCTACCTCATTCTGGGAAGAGCTAAACAAATTCAATTTGATGATATTCTCACCAAGATCAATTCTCAACTGAGCTGCTGGACTAATTCCTTCCTATCTAATGGAGGTAGAATCAAACTACTAAAGAGCATTCTCACCACCTTCCCCTCATACCTTCTCCAGATGATAACAATGAAAAAAAGCACACAATTACAGATGGAAAGGACCTTCAATAGATTCCTTTGGTCAGGTCAGAGAAAACAAATGCATTGGGCTTCATGGCAAAAAGTTATTAAACTAACTTTGGTGGGTGGTCTTGGATTCAAAGGCATTCCTCATATCCAACAGGTTAATCTGTGTAAACTTTGGATCCACTTCAGAGCACAAACTTCCCTGTGGGCCAAATTTATGAAGGGTAAGTACTGCAGGTCTTTGCATCCTTCTCAGGTGGTCAGGAAACTTGGAGACTCTAAAATTTGGGTAAAATTGCTCAAAGTAAGAAACACTGCTGAGGATTTGTTTATATGGGAACTGGGGAATGGTGAAATTAACTTCTGGTTGGATAATTGGTGCCCCAAGGATTGGTTAATTGCTAGGGGGAGCCATGTTGATCATACAACTAAGGTTGCTGATTACTGGGATGGTCAATACTGGTCTCTACCACTTCTTAAAGCTACACTCCAGGATCACTCTGCCTACCAGATCTCAACTATTAAATTTGACAGAAGTAATCCTGACAAAATAAATTGGCACATCCATCATCTCTAGAGTATCACAAAAGCCATCTACAGGAAACTATACAATTGGCCTCCTGTACCCTGGGGGAATACTATATGGAGCAAGTTCCTGTCCCCTTCTATGTCTTTTCTGTGCTGGAGAACTTTTCACAGCATAATCCCCACTGATGACATTCTCAAATTGAAAGGACTTAGGGGACCTTCAAAATGTATACTGTGTAACAATCAGGAAGAATCTATCCCACACCTTTTCTTCAGCTGTTCTTTCTCCCAGGCTGTCTGGCTGAAATTAAATATCAATTTGGAGAATACAAATTGTCATTGGGAAGATTTCCATGAATGCTGGGAATACTGAAAGAGCCGTAGATTCCTTAATGTCCATCTCATTGTCATCTGGTTCTTATGGATGGCTAGGAATAATGCTAAGTATGATGGGATCAACTGCTATCGTTGCCAAAGTTGTGAGTAATCGCAAAGCTTACTCGTACAAGATCATCACATATAAGAATTTTCCTAATATCCTTCACATTGATCTTCCAACTACTGCTGGCACCTTTGTCAAAACTGTTAGATGGGATCCACCCACAAGTCCTACCATTAAGATTAACACAGATGGAAGCTTCTCAAATGATAGGTCTGGAGTTGGGGGCATCTTTAGAAATCAATTTGGTAAATGTCTACTATACTTCTATGCCCCAGTGGTAGCATATGATGCTCTAGAAGCTGAGTTAATTGCAGTACTGTGGGCACAACAATTAGCCAAAATTGCCAACTAGAATAATATTTGGATTGAAGTTGATTCCACTATGCTCCTAAACAGTCTGAATCAAGACAATTCGATAAATTGGCTTCATAACTACTAGAAAAAGCAGATTAATAATTTAAAAACCCTTCAGACAACCTTTTCTTCCATCTTCAGAGAGGGGAATAAAGCGGCACATTGGCTGGCCTGTACTCGTGCTGAATCCCAGTAGGTTTTGGTTTCTTTATCCCCTCCATAAGAACTCAATTTCCTCATTGCTGGGGACATTTTGAGGCTCCCCCACCTTAGACTGGAGTCTATTGCCCAGATTTGAATTGTACTGTTTTGGGTCTGCATCTACCTTTTTCTGTATTTGTTTTAGTGGTGCTTTAGTCAGCTATGGTCCTATCTGTATCTAGGATCCTTAGCCCTGTTGCTTAATACTGTCTTTCTGCTGCATTTTTGCGGATTGGTTTCTTTTGTGTACCTAGGAACTAATTCCCCTAGTTCTGTAATCTCTTTGTTTTTGGGAAACATGTAAGGAGCTATTGCTCTTTCCTTTTAATATATATATATATATATATATATATATATATATATATATATATATAAATTGGAACTCCTTCCGAAGTGGGAGACGGGATTTCGATTATGGCGGCCAACAGCTTATACTGGACGATCTATTTAAAATAAATGTAAATTTTTATGTGCTGACAATGAAATGAGGAGAAATTAGTGGCTTTCGGCACTTAAAACCATCATAAACTGGTTTTTTTGAACCAGCACTTAAACGTGACTGTTTCGGAGCTTAGGCGTGGTACTCCAACTTAAGCGAGGCTTTTGGCAGTTAGGCACCACTGCACAAATTTTGATATTTCCAAATTTTGATTCAAAGGCACTACTTCCTAAGTTAACCACCCTCACATGGTCTTAAATAAGTCATAATAACAATTTCTTCCCTTTCTTCTCTTTTCTTTGTAAAAAATTATTTACTTTCACAACTTAGATTCGATCACAATAACATGAATATTTTCACACAAACAAAACACTTTCATTAACATATATTCAATAAATACAAATACTTCACAAGTCTAATCTCCACTCCAAAAATTTTTGGATGAGATACTCTCTAAATTCATCATAACACAAAACAAACTTACATAAAAACATAACAAAACACTCACAATCACATAAATAAAGGAACACAAATAAACTAGACAAACAAATTAAAAAAAAACTTAATTCCATTATCCATTAGGTGGAGTATATCCTTGACCTTCAGTTATTCTTTCTGAACCATTTGACACATAGATTTGATAAAACGAATTATGATGAATGACTCTGATAGAATTCTCTTTAATCCACTTGTTTTTCAGACACATCTTCTTGTCCGCTTCTTTAATATAACTTGAATGACTGAATTGCATTTTGGTTTCCAACCAATATGAGCTATATGTGCTTTAATTTCATTTGCCTTTGGCTCAATTGAAGCAACATCAGCTTTAATTTTTGCAATCTTCTCCGCTATTCCTTCAATACTAACACTTAGGAATTTTTATATAATTCTTGCGCACTCTGACATACAAACTACTTCTTGACAGCTTCCTCCCTTTTCTTCAAATCATTCTACCAAGAAGACATCTTTGCTATCATAATTCCTTCTTACAACTCAAATCTTCCTCACATAATGTCGGCATATTTTTTAGGTTTTAAGTTTAATTTATATATATATAGTTTGAAAAGTAACATTTGATTTTTTTGAAAATAATTTTAAGTTTGAAAATTTTAAGATATGAAATCAAACTGATCTCACATCCCAAATAGTTTATATAAATGAGCACCGCATCACAAACCGTGTATTATTCCGAAGAATAGACACACTGTTTGATGATGGGGCTCGATTAAATAGACTAGAAGATTTGTGACATCTGTTTGGTCTGCGAACCAATTTTGAAAAGCCGACAAGTTCTCCTGCTTAATATAAAGGAATTAAGCAGGGTTTATATTACCTAGGTTCTTAAAGTTCCCTATAAGGGCAAGCCACTATAGTTAATTACTTCTTAAATGTCTGAGGACACTTAAGAAAACTCTCGATAATTATTAGTGGTTTTGCCTTCAAGAATTTCAAAGTTTGATGTTTCAAAAATTGAATTTTGAAAATTTTAAAAGGGATTGGGTCAAACTTGGAACAGTTTATTTTAGGAATCCAAAGAAAGAGAAGTAGGAGATGTCACGGACCCGAAGTGAACTTCGGTGACTTCCTGACTATCCTATTGTTTAGCTTCAATTTAGAGGGAATTATTTAATGTTTTAATCCTACCAATTTTAGTTAATTAGGACTTATATTAGTATGACATAATCATACAATTGGCCTCGAAGATGTGAGGGTTTATATCATACCAAACGACTACCTCGGAGTCCTAAAACCGGTTAGGGCTTAATTTGCATGACATGATTATGAAAATGCCTAACAAAACGTTGAGGATTTATGTTGCACTAGGAAAACTACCTTGAAATCCTATGGCTTGGTTATTTAATTCTAGGAAAGGGTTTAGCTAAAATAGAAACAAGTTTTGCTGATGAAGTTGGTCGTGCTACCCACTATGCTCCAAGCTCCTTGTTGTTGCAGAGGTTTAGTTTTATAAGGTGACAATCAAGAGATGAGAGAAGTGTTTTGGTTTAGAAAAGTTGAAAATTGAGATGGCTTATTTTTTAATTAAAATAAATCTTAAAGTTGATTAAGCAGAACCAATTAAGATCCCACGGTTCCTTCATCCCTGCACCGCTACTTTCATCGGATTCACTTAGTCCAAATGAATTTGCTAAACTCAACTAAATGAGTTCCACACTTTCATTTAGACCATGGGAAATCTCGTTAGCAACACGTGGGTTACATCATCCGAGGGATTCTTGATCATCCAACGAGACGTTTTGATTTTAGTTGTAATTGCAGTTTTATTTTTATTGGTGATTAAATTTTGAGTTGTTTAAACATGCTGGGTTCGATCATTTTCATGCATTTATGAGTACAGGAAAGTAAGACATTTAATAAATGGCTAAATGTAAATCGCAATAAACTTAAAAGAATACCTGGTGAGCATTCCCGTCATTTTCACCTACACTTGAAACACATGTCAGAGAAAATACCTAGGTAAAGCTACGGGAAGGTTCTGGTTGTCTACCAAAATGCTAATCCTATTGCTAGTCATTTCCTATGACATCTAGGTTTTTGTGTTTTGTTAAGGATGATTTTCTTCACCAAAGAACAATGAAATCTCATTGTTCTTTTAAAACATCCCATCAAGTTAGAGAAGTGCTCGAAACTGTGTTTTGAACATCTTCTTAAAAATTTTAGGGATTACTTTAAGTTCAGTTAGTTTCATTGTGGCGATGAATCAATCACCCGGGTTACTCTTGCTCAGTGAATTAGGATGTTTGATTATCCTATGAGTAAAGTGACAGTTTCATTTGCTATTTCATTTAAAAATTATGATAATGAAAGCCTTTAGGGGCAAGCTAGTTCATTAAAGGATTTAACCATTCCTAATCGAAGTTTGAATTAATGGTTTAAAGAGATTTAACTTAGTTATAAGGTTTTGATTGATCTTTTTAAAATGTTTTAAATTATTTTAAGTTAAAAAAGGTTCAAGTTGTTAAGTTCAGTTAAATTTTACTATTTCAAATGGTTTTAACCTTTTAAGTTAATTTTAAATATTTTAAAACTGATTTAATTTTCAATTTATGATATTTCAATCATGAGTTATTCCAGGTTAATCTTTGGTTCTTTAAATTTGTTATAATGTTTTAGGTTTTAATTTAATTTTAAAATTTTTAGATTATCTGCCCTTCATTAATTTCAATTATCATTTTATAGTTTAATTAATTAAGAACTTAATGAAATTTGATTAAATCATTAATTAGGATTTAATTTAAAGAATTAGAATCTGCTTATATCACATCCCCAATCTTTAATAATTCAAGCCTTAATTAATATTCTAGGGGTTTAGGTGATTTAATTAATTAAAATTCCTTCTTTAACGCTCAAGGTGATTGTAATGAGTTTCTACCATTTAAATACCCTATGTTCCAGGTATCCAATAAGAAAAAGATCAAATGTTTTACCCCTCCCCTGGTTAAGCTTAAAATTTTAATTAAGGTTAAAACCTTTTAATTACCTTAATGCCCTCTTAAGCATATTCATCTCTTAATTCATCAAATCAGCTCAAATGAACTTGAAATTTTTATGTCACCTCACCCACATGTCAATTAAGACATTAGCAGAGAAAATGTGATTTTTCAAAATTTTAATTTAATTTATATAATTATTTTAATAAAAATAGGGGTTTGCAATGAAAATTTTATAACATGTTCAAGAGGAAGTTTCTATCCTTAGGAAAATTATGGGGGGTTTTTATTGACTAGAGGATCACTTGGATCAATTTTGGTGATTTTTTGAATTTTATTTTATTTATTATAATTATTTTAAATTTTGAGGTATTAATTAATTATAAAATAAAATTAAAATTTAAAATTAATTTTTATATTTTTCTTAAATCTCTTTGACCTCAAGGAACTCAGAGAAATAAATTTTATATTTTTTTAATTTTTTTTTAAATTTTTAGAATTAATTTAGTGAAAAGATTAAAAAAACAATTTTTAATTTAAAAAAAATGCCTTAAGCCTTTAAAATTCAATATCTTTGCTTATGAACTTAATAAAAATATTTGGTTGGTTCCTAAGTGATTAGGAGACAAAAAATAATATTTTTATGAATTTTGTTATTTTTGTGATTTTTATAATTTTTTAATTATTAAAATATCAAAAGTTAGGTTAAAAATGAAGATTTTAGAAAAATTCCATTTTTGATTTTTTTAGACTCCTCTGATACCAGAGAGACTCTAAAACCAATTTGCTGAACGTTTGAAATGTATTTTAAGTTTTATGAATTTTTTAAAGTTTAAAAGTGGCTATGTTACTTAAAAAATCCATTTAATGGGTTAAACCATTTTTTAATGATTTCAAACTAATTAGGGGGATTCCTCTGACCCCCTAAAGATCAGTAGAGAATTGATTTTAAGTTTATTTGATTTTTAATTTGCCTTAATTAATTCAATGTTGGTTTTGGATCAAGTGAAACATTAGGGTTTTTTACAACATTTTAAATCATACCATAATTATCCTAAGTTCCTCTAGTCATAGGGATCCTATCCTAATTTTTGTAGAATTTTCAAAATAGTATGCTAATTACTGGAATTAAAATACCAAAACAAGCAAAAAAACTTGGAAAATAGATAACTCCATTGAGACATAGCCTCTAGCCTTGGAAAATTCAAAGAATGTTCCCAAGATCAAAGGCTATAAAAGCCCTATGATCTCATGTCACGGTGAATTGTGTGTGTGAGTGGAGAATTAGAATACTCAGATCAGTATAAAAATAATTAAAATTTAAATACTCAACAAAATAGCTTGATTCTTTTTCCACATTATTCCCCTCTGTTCACTGAGCAAGAGGATATTTTTCTTTTAATTTTGTGATTTTACTACACAAAAATATGTATTTTCAAAGTTTCAGGTATTTAAATTAATAAGAAATAACCTATTTATTTACTTAAGTGACGCGGCGCCACCTCAACACACGACGGGTCGAAACTCTACCAGCGGGGTTTGATTCAGCACTGCCATCTGACTCGGCAGCCACGCGGCTCGTGGTTCACATTCCATCTCTCCATCCGGCTAGATCCTGTCCGTCCATCCGATACATGTGAGATCCGACGACATCCGTTCATCGTCCCAACTGGTGTGAGCCGAGAACCGTCCAGCTTCTAGACCTAATATCTCGCTTGATACTCGACCAAATCGAATGTAGTTTCTTTCTACATGCTCGTCTAGCCTAGGGGAGTCTATCCATACGGCTAATACGCATTGAAAACATGCAGAATAAAATGGAGAATAGATGAAAGCTTGAGTAGAAGAAGAGTTTCCATACCTTGGTCCAAGAGGTGAAGCCTCAATTGGATGTGCTCGGCACGTTCGTTGGAGCTAGAGAAGCCTACAGATGAAGCCTCGAGCACTGGTGAATCATCTAGGTATGATTTCGTCCAAACCAAATTTGGTGTTTTCACGTCTGGAGCAAATGACTGACCTGGTGAGGGGGCTTTCACTAGGGAAATTCTTCTCTACCTCTGGTGAAGGTGTGGGGAGAGTTAATTTGTTTTCTATGGAGATTTGGTGAGTTTCCTATTTCTGACTTGATTTTGGATTGAGAAATTAAGCTTAGCCAGTGGGGTTCAGGGCAGGAGAACAGTGAGATTCTTCTTCTCTAGGCCGCGAGAAGCTTTGGGAGAGAATTGGGGAGGTTTTGTGAGAAAATTTTTCGACACCCCTCTCATGGCCGAGAGGTGTGAATTATATGGCCTGGGCCATAGGGCTGGCCAGGGCTCAATTGGAGGGTGGATTCCACTGCTTAGGTGGAGGGCAGAGGAGATCCAAGGTTTAATTTGGCTGAGGTGGCCAATTGGGTAATTTTGGGTGTGCTTAGCCAAGTGGTGGCTCTTGGTTTTGACCCCCTCCGGTGACTAGGCCAGCCAGCAAGGATAGGGGAGCTTGCCCCAGGTCAGGTGAGTTAGTTAGCAGGGTTTAATGGTGATTAATCAGTTATGGGAGGATTTGGGATGAGGCAAAAGGGGATTTATCCATTTAAGGGAAGAGATCCCTTAAAATTGGGGTTCCTTGGTCCATAGCTCACTTAGCTTGGGCTAGGTGGATCTAGGGTGGTTCCTAGGGTACAAATGGTGGCTGTGGAAAGGTTGGTTTAGCCACATTTGGTTCAATTTGGTTAGGTTAAGCCATGGGTTCAAATTGGCTCACTTAGGTTTAGTTTGGACTAACATGAGTTTGGATTTGATTTGGGTCCACGTATCTTGAGCAACATTGTATAAAAGATTTCCATGAAGAAGTTTCATGAAGACATGAAATGGTTTTGAGTTCAATTGAAAGGTCAATTTGATGGGTTTTCTGGGTTTTGGTTGATTTGAGCAAGGTTGGATCAAGTTGGGCCCAAGTTGTCTTAAGGTGGGGTTCAAACCCAATTGGAAGTTTCAAATGGTTTAGGGGAATGTATTGAAGAGTTCCCAACATCCATTGAGAAGAAATTTTGGGATTAGGCCAATCAATTTGGTAGATTTGAGGCATGAATTCAATTTGGGTCAAAATGGGGTATTTTGGATTTCAAATAGAATTGAACTCAAATGTGAATCAATTTGGACTTGAATTTGGTTTAGATTGGTAGTGAGGATGTTTAATTAAAGTTTAGAATTGAATTTGGGCAAAATTGAGGTCAAATGGGTTGGTTTGGTTTGACATTGGGTCCATTTGGGTTAAAAAAGGGTCAAATTGGGGATTTTGGTAAAAGTGGGTTATTTTGGCAAAATTGGCTTATGGTGTAGTTGAACAAAATGAAATTGGGAATAGTTAGGATTTTCTAGAATTTTTTAGGAATTTTTTGAATTTTTGGAATTTTGGGCTAAAAGGGGTATTTAAGGTATTTGGAGGTTATTTGGAGGGTATTGACGTATTTTGGTGGATCTGAGAGGTGGGAGTTGTTTTAAAATGATTATTAGGATTTTTAGAAATTTTGGGTAATTTTTAGGAAATTTTGGAAAGTTTTGGTAGTTGTAGGAGCAATTTAGGTAACATTTTGGGTATGTTTAAGGACCCAATGTCAACACCAGGGATTTTGGCAAAAGTGGAGTTTGGTTATGGTTAAGAAGTGGAATAGCTTAAAGTGAGCCATGGACCAAGAAATGTCCATTTTGAATATCTCATATGTTGTTCCTAACCCTCTTAGCCAAGGGCTAGGGGTTTGGACTTAGCCACATGAGTGCTCCAATGAACCAGGAGTTAAGATTGGGTATGGATGGTTCAGGGTTTAGGATGAGTGTATGAGTGCAGTGTGTATAAGCTAAAACTCACCAGGACCAGGCCACCCAGAGTTATCTTAAGGCTTGAACATCCTATAGAAATTCATCTATATCTTCCCACACATTGGTCCTAACCTTCCAAGTGACTTAGAGGTTGATGACCATCTATGTAGTATTCCAAAGAGAATCAAGATTTGGTTTGAATTTCTAAATGGTGGGTTCCATCTCTAATCTTCTAGGATAGTCAATGAGAAGTCCTATGACTAGATCCTAAGCACTAAGAGGAAAGAAAAAGACCTCACCAAAATGAGGTCAACACATAAGACTTGGGAATGGAAATTTTTGAAAGGGGCAAAATTTCTCTTCAATTTCATGTTATTTATAGACTTTAGTAGAGCCTATACCCACTTCCCACATTTAAATACCACTAAATAACATTCAAGACCACTTTCCCAAATTTAATTCTTCTAGAACATCATTTAGACACATTTTATAACTCTAGCGCTTAAGCGCCAGTTTTGGGAGCTTAGGCGCCAACGCTCAATTTAGCACAGGTCAGTTTAACGTCAAAATACTCATTCTTACACATCTAAGACATCATTCAAAGTCTTAATATCATCACCAAAAGTTCAAAAAACTATCACAATTCTCTAAAAAAAACACAACAACAACAACAATCAAAACAAAAGCACACCGATAACTATAGGTTGTCTCCCACAGAGTGCTTGGTTTTACGTTGTCAGCCCGGCATACCCGTGCTTATTCTGGGTGACTCAAGACATAATTTAATTTAGTCTAATCCCCTAAAAAATAAGGTTTAAGCTTATGACCATTTAATTTAATAATTTTCAGAGTTTTAGGATCTTTAATATCCACAGCTCCATAGGGATAAACTTTTACCATAATAAATGACCACATCCACCTAGACTGAAGTTTACCTAAAAATAATCTCAATCTTCCATTATAAAGCAATACTTGTTGTCCTGGCTCAAAATTTTTAGTAAGAATCTTCCAATCATGCCACTTTTTCATCTCATCTTTATAAATCTTAGCATTCTCATAAGACTCATTCCCTATCTCTTCCAGCTCATTTTATTACAATAATCTTTCTCACTAGCATCCTTCAAATTTATAGTTCAGAAGTCCTTGTCAATTTTGTTCTTCTAGTCGTCTAATCTAGTCGCTCCCTATCTTTCTGCAATAAGAGCAGAACTCATCAATCCCCCTTTCAACCCCATCGTCCGATCTTCTTTACATGCCCATATCAAGGGCTCATCATCAATCTCGCGTGGTTCTGGCGGGCATCAATGCTGCAAACTATTATCCAGCTCATACCTGGAAGCATAAGCATCGCTACGATGCCGCCGGTGATGATGATATTGCTCCTTTGGCGAAGAGGAGGAAGCTGGCCGCTCCCTCGTCGGAAGTTAGCTGGAGCTGGCGCTCGAATCCGGAACCTGGAAGCAAAACCTTTGTTACGTCCCGGCTTCCTTTGCAGCACGGCGATTCAACCGGTCCAGGCCGCGTATCTGCTCAGAGGCAATCGGAAGTGGATGAAATGCCCGTCATGTCGCGGGATGAGATCGAGAGATACTCGTCATCGAGGAAGGATGGTATTGATAGATACATGGAGACGCGTCTTCGTTACTCCTATTGTGCTTATCTTCAGAGCCTTGGGATGAGACTAGATCTGTAAGATATTAGATTTTTTTGGCTTTTGGTTCACCCAGATTTGTTTTATGATTGAAATTCTCATGATAGATTGGGTCTTTTTGGCTGTAGGCCTCAGACGACGGTTGGTACTGCCATAGTGCTTTGCCACCACTTCTTTCTTCGTCGATCTCATGCTTCTAATGATAGATTCGTGAGTTTATTGAACTATTCCGCTTTGTTTAGATAACTGCCAGCAAGATTGTATTGTGCGCAGCCATGTCAACAACCATTGATATCTTTATTTCTTTACTTTTTTGTTTAATTTGAAGTTTTCAATACAAAACTTATAGTAGTAGTTAACTTTAATTTGAAGTTTAGAATGTAATTTAGCGATCTTAATTTCTAGCATCATTAAACTTTAGTAACTTTAGTAATTACTTTACCTGTGTTGTAATTTAAATATTGGATTTAAGTGCTACGCTATAAAGGTTTGCTTCCTCCTCGTGGGATCGATAACCATGACTCCACTAGAGCCCTGTACTACTTGAGCGATACATAACTTGCGTATAGATTGGTTGCTTTCTTATTAGACTGATTATACTTTGTGGCTAAACTGAAAATACTTATAAATACATATTTAAGACAACCGCGATCAGAAACTTCAGCCAAAACGCTTGTCTGAGGATGATAAGCAATAGAAATTCGATGATAGATACCATATTTCTTCAATAATTTTTCAATTAACACATTCTTGAAATGACTTCCCTCATCAGTTATGATAACTCTTGGCATTCCAAATCTGTAAAATATATTCATTTTTAAGAACTTTGCAGCATTTTGAGGTAAAGAAATAGCTTCTATCCATTTAGGCACATAGTCTACTGCTAACTGTATATATAAATTTTCAAAAGATGGTTTAAATAGTCCCATGAAATTTAATCCCCAAACATCAAATATTTCAACTTCCAAAATATAATTGAGGGGCAGCTCATTTCTTTTAGAAATATTGTCTACAAGTTAACACCGATCATAATTTTTATTATAAGCATTAACATCTCTAATGATAATAGGCCAATAGAATCCATATTACAAGATTTTGTACGTTGTTTAATCAACAAAAAAAAAGTCACCCAAAATTAGAATCATAACATTTTTTAATAATTTCAAAAGTCTCTTCTAAAGGCACACATTTTCGAATAATTAGATCATTTCCTTGTTTATACAAAAAATTTGTCATCGCAAAAATAAGTCTTGGCTTTAGATAAAAATTTCCTCTTTTTTTGGTGTGTCAGAATATAAGGTAAAATGTTACTAATAAGAAAGTTCACAATGTCTGCATACCATGGAACACACCATTCATTAATATTGAGCAATTTTTCATCTAAAAAATGTTCATTAATTTCTTCTTCAGAACAAAGAGATTTCTCAGAGTTAAGCCTGGACAGATAATCAACAATTTGATTATCAGCTCATTTTTTATCTATTATTTTAAAGTCAAATTCTTACAAAAGAAGAATCCATCTTATCAATCTTGCTTATGCATCATTATTTTTCATTAAATACTTAATAGCAGAATGATCTAAATGCACCACTCATTTAGTTCTAATTAAATATGATATGAATATTTTAAAGAGATATACTATTGCTAACAACTCTTTCTCAATTGTGGTATAATTAAATTGAGCTTCATTAAGAGTTTTACTAGCATAGTACATTACTTTGAAAATTTTATCATATTTCTATCCTAAAACAACTCCAATAGCATAATCACTTGCATCACACATCAATTCAAATGATTTTTTCCAATCTGGTGAAATAATGATCATTGCAATGATTAATTTCTCTTTTAAAAGTTCAAAAGCTTTTTGACAATCCTTATCAAAATTGAAAATCATATCTTTCTCAAGAAAATGATATATTGGCTTAGCAGTTTTTAAAAAGTTAGCAGGATCTACTTCCATACCTTTCTCCTATAGAATCCAGCATGTCCTAAAAAACTCCTAATTTCCCTCACATTTGTTGGATGAGTTAAATTAGCGATCACTTGAATGTTAGCAGGATCTACTTCCATACCTTTCTCTAAAAATGTCCCAAAACAAATCCTCCTGTTACCATAAATTGACATTTTTCCCAACTAAGGACTAAATTTGTTTCTTCACAGTGCTTAAGAACTCGTGATAAAAGTTCAAAACATGATTCAAATGAAGTTCCAAACACCAAAAAATCATCCATAAAAACTTCAATTCCCTTTTCTATTAAAACACAAAAAATAGCCATCATACATCTTTGAAATATAGCAGGGGTATTACATAAACCAATGAGCATTTTTCTGAAAGCAAAAGTACCATAAAAACTGGTAGAACTTGTTTCCTCTTGATCCTTTGGAGCAATTCTTATTTGGTGATAACCAATATATCCATCCAAAAAATAAAATATTTATGCCCAACTAGTCTATCTAACAGTTGATCTAGAAAGGCTAATGGAAAATGATATTTCCTCATGGTAATGTTTAATTTTCTAAAATCAATGAATATTTGTCATCCTGTAATTTGTCTTGTTAGTATTAATTCATTCTTTTCATTAACAGTTATAGTCACTCATTCTTTCTTAGGAACATAGTGAATAGGACTAACCCGTGCAATATCTGAAATATGATAGATAATCCCAGCATCTAACCACTTTAAAATTTCTTAGTTAACAACTTCTTTCATAATAGGATTTAATATCTTTTGAGGATCAGCCCTGGGTTTGCAGTTTTCTTACATCGGGATTTTATCCATACAAATTGAAAGACTGATTCCATTAATATCAGTAATTGTCCATCTAAATGCTTTCTTATAATTCTTTAAAATTTTTAGCAAACACTCTTCTTCTTCTGAAGTTAAGTTTGAGGAAATTATAACCAGCAAAGTTGATAGATCACCTTAAAAGGTATATTTTAAATGTTTTGGTTTAGGAGGTTTCTCAATTGATGGGCAAAGAGATTTATCTTTTTTTGTCATGTCCAAAACTTCAAAATTTTCTTAAATAAAATTTGAATCCTCTTCAATAAAATCATTAAGATTTTCTAATTTATTTTCTTGATCGAGTTCCAATTATTTCATTTCTGAATTCTCTTCATAAGTTGTTTTGAAATGACATTCACTAAGATATCTCATTACATCCATCCTAAAACATTCATCATCTTCACCTTTTGCAGTATATTTCATTAATTCATAAATACTAAATGTAAACGTTTGATCATTAACATGCATAGTCTCATTATCTGAAATATTTCGGGAAGTTTTTTTTCTAAATTTTAGCACTACACTCCTGTCTAAGTGGAATAGTCTCATTATCTTCAAAATTTCTTTTTCTATTAAAAATATCCTTCATAAACTTCACATATCTTGACATTTGTTCTAAAGCTTCAGAAAAAGAAATATTAAGTGTAAGCTTTTTAAAGATTTCCATAAATTTTGAAAACTGTTCATCCAAATTTTGTTGAAAAAGTCTTTGAGGAAATGGAGGTGTTGGCAGTTTTTCTAAATCAATCTTAAGTGGGTAAAAAGGTCTCTCAAAACCTTATGGAGCATCCTCTTTAGATTCTTCAATTTCTTCTTTCTCTACTTCAATCTTTTTTTGAACTCTGCCTTCCAACTCTCTTCCACTTCTAAGCTGAACAGCCTATACTTGCTCTTTATTCTGGTCTTTTGGATTTACTTTTGTATTACTAGGAAGTGTTCCTCGGGTTCTATTACTTAATGAATTTGCAATTTGTCCTAATTGATTCTCAATCTTTCTTATAGCAACTCCTTGACTTTGTAATTGATTTCCCATTGGTAACGCCACTTCTTCTATGGATAACTTCTCATCCTTAAATTGTGGATTATTATTAAACTCTGGAGGATAGGTACGTCTATAATAAGTATTACCTTGGTTATTCCAGTTCCCCAATGAGTTTACTTGGTTGCTTTCCCATTGTTGATTAGTACCACCCGAATTGTTATTTAGTTAAAATTAGGATGGTATTTCCAACCTCGATTATAATAGTTTGAATATGGGTTATTTGAATTGTTATTTATAGCATTTAAAGTCTCAATTGATGTTTGAGAATCAATTATTTGGCCTAATGAATTCTCTTCAATCATTGTAATTGGTTGAGAAAAATTCATTCCAAATTGGTCTATCTTACTTGAAATTGCAGCACCGTGATTTGCTAACATGGAAAAAGCTTCAGAATCATGAATATTGGCTACCTTTTTAGGATGTACTGATTGCGGTGGCAACAAATACGAAGTTATAAATTTTTGCAAATAGTTTCAATTTAGTCACATAATATAATCAGTTTAATAAGATAACAGCCGATCTATACGCAAGTATACGTATCATTCAAGTAATAAGGGGCTATAGCGGAATCCTGGTTATCAGTCATACAGAGAGGAAGCAAACCTTAAAGCGTAGCACAAAAATCCAATATTCAATTTGCAAAGCACTTAATGTATTACCAAAAATGCTATAGTTTAACAATGCTAGAGATTTTAAAATCACTTATTTTCTTTCTAAGCTTCAAAGTAAAGTAACTACTACTATAATAAGTTTTTGTAATGCAAGGTTCAAATCTAGAGAAAGTGTCCTCCCCCTTACAATGATATTATGGTGAGTGAAAGATAAAGAATAGTAAGATTCATGTATTGTGCCAAATAGGAGCATACTTATTCTTTACCCTCTTCCGAGTGCTATAAAGAACATTGGCTAATCCAAGGTTTAGTCCCTAAATCAGTGGTTAGGCGATCCATGAAAAAAATACCTCTTTTTATGCCTTTATTTTTATCAAAATTTTAAGGATATTATGCTTTAATGAAAGGTATTTTATGTTTTTGGATACATGTGATGTAAAAATGTTCAAAAAGAAAAAAGAACATGAAAAAGGATGAAAAAGGAGCAAAAAGGAGCAAAAATGGGGCCAAAATGCAAAATTGCCAAAATAATAGGCCTGGCGCCTAAACGCCAGAATCCGGCCCCTAAGCGCCAGCTCGAAACCAAATCTGTGACGAATTTTGTAACTACTTTGGGCGGTTATTTTGACGGTTAGAGCGATTATTGGACCATCTAGAAGATTGGCAGTTATTCCTAGATTATAGGACATGTGATACATTGTATCTAGACACTTGGAAACGGTTTGGATCGCGAAGAGGTGCGATCCAAAGTGAAGAGGTGCGAAGAACTGGACGCGGAGTCCGGCGCCTAGGCGCCAGATGCCGGCGCCTAGGCGCCAGACACACTTTCTAGAAGATTCATTGAACTTGGACACATTTTGAAGAGATGCTTTAGGCAACCCTTGAAGCCTATAAATAGGAGACCATTTCTTCAGAGAAAAACACACATTAATGCCAATAAAGCCCATTAAAGCCGAATAAAGCGCCCAATAAAACGTCCAATAAGAAGCCCAATTAGAGAAAGCCCAAAAAGCAAAGAGGTTCCTAATTAGAGAGAAATTTTAAAGGGCCACACTTTTAGTTTATGTTCCTTCATAAATTAGTGAGTTTATTTTATTTAGAGTTTGTATTTAGAGTTTGAAAGAGTTGGTGCTTTTGAAGTCTATTTTGCTTTGGAGTCAGAAGGAATCAGAGGTTCAGTTGGAGAAACACTTGAGATAAGTATTTGTAATTTGATTCAAAGTTTTATTTATATGTTTTGTTATTTAAATTCAATGTGTTCTGAGTAGTTACTTTACTTTCTCCTTTCAATTATAAAAAGATAAATAAGATAATATTAAATTAGTTGGAGAATTAAAAACTACATATGTTTAAATATTGTGATGATATTAATACCGGATCTTAATTTACTATTTAAATTAGTCGTTTAAATTGTTAAAATCTGTTGAAAAATTTTGAGACCTAGAAGGAGATGAATTCTTAACTAGTAGATATCACATGAATCCTTGGGTAGTCGAATGCCTTGTGCGGGTTATTCAAGGTGAAGTGCAAATAAATAGGAAAATATTATTTAATGGGCGTAGAATTGATAAGTTTTTAGAGTGACAGACTAAATTCTTGTAATTTGGTTTATAGAGAGGGAACAGGTCACTAGTAGGGCCGACCATAGCCACCCTTGGACATCTAGTAGTGTGAGCCTAGATTAACCCATTCTACTAACAATACATCCAAACCTGATATATAAATTAGCCAATGTTCTTTATACTATCGAGGGAAGGTAAAGAATAGAAATACTTCTATTTGGCACAATACCATAAATTTATATTCTCCACGAATATTATATTATCTGAAAAGTCTTGGATTAATTGAATGGAAGAAAGTTGTTTGCTTATTATTATTTACATCACTCATTATTTTATTATTGCTTTAATTCTGCATTTAGTAAATTAAATATTAAATTTATTACTTTAAAAGAAATACATAAAAATAAAATTAAAATATTTAAAAATCTATAAACCTCCCCGTGGGATCGATGCTGGGGTCTTTATTTAAAGCCCTATATTACTTGAAACGATACGTATACTTGCGTAGTACCTCTAGTGTATAAAATATTTTTCATAAAATTATATTTATATATACTAGCCACTATTATTATTTGAGTCAAAGTATTGGCTATAACATATTTTTGAAAGCATAAATTTCTGCGTTGTCCGCGGATCGAGGTCAAATTTTTGGCGCCGTTGCAGGGGAGGGAAAATTTTTAGACTTTAAATATTTATTTTATTTATTTTTTCTATTGTCAAAATACAAAAAAATGAAAAAACAAAAACATTTATAAATACAAAAATATAAAAAAAGTAAGAAGAGATTTTATTTCTTGCTATTTTTATTTTACTTTTTATTTACTTTTTATGCGTAGTTCTGGTTCTGAAGAATTATTACCTTTAGACTCTGAATTAGAAAGAACTGTTAGAAGAATTAAAAAGGGAAAATAAATTAAAAAATATCAAGAGATTACTAATTTACATAACAATTTACATAATCCAATTGAAATTAATGAGCAAAATGTTTACAAATCATTAAGGGATTATGCTAACCCTACAGTTGATGAACTTCATAATAGTATTCAAATACCTGCTGTAGATGCTAATTCTTTTAAGCTTAAACCGTCTATTATTCAAATGATTCAAAATAAACAATTTTTGGGAACACCAAATGAGGATCCAAATTTACGCCTTACTAGTTTTTTAGAACTTTGTGCTACATTTAAATATAACAATGTTTCTGATGATGCTATTAGACTTAGACTCTTTCCTTTCTCTTTAAGAGATAAAACAAAGATGTGGTTGAACTCATTAGCAACAGGTTCTATTAAAACATGGGCTGAAATGAAACAAAAATTCCTTGCTAAATATTTTCCTCCTTCTAAAACTGATAAATTAAGAAATGATATTACTTCATTTAGTCAATTTGACGGGGAGACAATTTATGAAACTTGGGAAAGAACTATTAATAAAGTGTCCTCATCATTCTTTAACTGATTGGTTAATTATTCAAACATTTTATAACAGACTTATTGGATCACTAAAATCAATTATTGATGCTGCTGCTGGAGGTTCTTTAATGGCTAAATCATTTGAAGAAGCTTATACTTTAATTGAAGAAATGACTAACAATAATTTTCAATGGCCTTCTGATATGGTTAATCCTAAAAGAATGACAAGTACTCATGATAACAAAGCCTTTTCTATCTTAGCTTCACAAGTAGCTGCAATATCTAAGAAATTAGATAATTTTGCTATCAATTTATCACATAACAACTCTGCTAATATGGAAGATTCTCAAACTATTGAAACTTTACAAGCTATTGCTAGTAAAAATAACCCTTATTCAAATTATTATAATCCTGGATGGAAAAATCATCCTAATTTTAATTGGAATAATTCACAACAACAATGGGGTAATAATCAATCTCATCCAACTAGAAATGGGAACAATCAAGTAAATTCAAACTATAAACCTCCTGGATTTAATAATCAACAAAAAAGTTATCTTTATAAGAATTAATTTTACAATTGAGTAATCAATTACAAAATCAAAACACTGCTATTCATAATATTGAGAATCAAATGGGACAAATCGCTAATTTAATTAATTACAGACCTCCAGGAACACTTCCAAGTAATGTTAAAATCAATCCAAAAGAAACTGGAAAAAAACATGAACATGCTAAGGCTGTACAACTTAGAAGTGGAAAGGAATTAAAAGAAAGAATTCAGAATGAAATTGAAAATGAGATTGAGGTTGAAGAGATTGAAAAACCTAAAGAAACTCCTTCTCCTAGTAAAGATGAGATTGTTATTCCTATTAATGTGAAAGTTGAAAAAACACCACCACCTTTTCCTCAAAGATTAAAACATCAGAAGCTTGATCATCAATTTTCTAAATTCTTTGAAATATTTAAGAAACTTACCATTAACATACCTTTTACTGAAGCTTTGGAACAGATGCCAACTTATGCAAAATTTATGAAGGATATTTTAAGTAAGAAACGAAAATTTGATACTTTTGAAAATGTTGCATTAAGTGAAGAATGTAGTGCAATAATTCAAAAGAAATTACCTCAGAAACTTAAAGATCCTGGAAGTTTCACTATACCTTGTGCTATTGGAGAAAAATTTCGTGGAAAAGCTTTATGTGATTTAGGAGCAAGTATTAATATCATGCTATTTTCTAATTTTCGAAGGTTGAATTTAGGAGAGATTACTCCCACCACTGTAACCCTTCAGTTAGTTGATAGATCTATCACTTACCCTAAAGGAGTTATAGAGGATGTTCTTGTTAAAGTGGATAAATTTATTTTCCCCGTGGATTTCATTGTATTTGATATGGAAGAAGATAAAGAAATACCTATTATTTTATGGAGACCTTTTCTAGCTACCGAACGGGCTATGATTGATGTGCAAAAAGGAGAATTAACTATGAGAATTAATGATCAAGAGATTAAATTTAATGTCCTTAAATCAATGAAGTACCCTGATAAAGAAAAATGCTATCAAATGATTATATAATTGAAAAACATTATCAAGAAAAATGTAAAGTCATTTCTGAAGAAAAAATTGAATTATTAATTGAAGAAAATGAAGAACTAAAAGAAGAAGAATTATTTAAAGAAACTTATTATATTAAAGATAACTGGGAAATTTTGGACATAACTCAAAAGTATATACTTTTACCCTCAATTAAAAAAGCCCCTGAACTGGAATTAAAAATGTTACCTGCACATTTAAAGTATGCTTTTCTTGGAAATTCATTAACTTTACCTGTTATTAATTCTTGTAAACTAAGCTTATATCAAGAAGAAAAATTAATAGGAGTGTTAAAGAATTATAAGAAAGCTTTTGGTTGGACTATTGCTGATATAAGAGGAATAAGCCATTCCATCTGTATGCTTAGGATTTTAATGGAAGAAGATTTTAAACCTACTATTGAACCACAAAGAAGATTAAATCCTATTATGAAAGATGTTGTTAAAAAAGAAATTTTAAAATGGTTAGATGCTGGAATTATTTATCCTATTTCGGATAGTCAATGGGTAAGTCCTTTTCATTGTGTTCTAAAGAAAAGAGGAGTAACTGTCATTGTCAATGATAAAAATGAACTAATTCGTATAAGACAAGTTATTGGATGGTGAATTTGCATTGATTATTAGAAATTAAATAACACCACTAGAAAAGATCATTTTCCTTTCCCTTTCTTGGATCAAATGCTTGATAAATTAGCTGGACACTCATATTTCTGTTTTCTGGATGGATATTCTGGATATCATCAATTACCTGTCGCTCCTGAAGACCAAGAGAAAACAATATTTACAAGTCCTTATGGAACATTTGCGTTTAGAAGAATGCCTTTCGGTTTATGTAATGCACCTGCAACTTTTCAAAGATGTATGATGTCAATATTTTGTGATTTGATTGACAAAGGAATTGAAATATTGATGGAGATGCTCAAGTGGAGATGTATGCGAAGAACAAATGGATCGACGAGAACACGGCAGCGGATTTTCCAAGGGCGTTAATGTTCTTCCCAACTAGGCCGAGTAATCTTCATTGCGATGAGAATGGAAATTTCAAATTTGAAGATTAGATAGTAAATGTGGTTAGAGCAAGACTTTATCTAGTGTGTCGTTGCCTCAATTTAGTAAATCGATTGTGTTGTTTGAGTGTTTGTTTTATTGTTCAATGTGTGTTATATTTGTTTTGAAATTGAGTTGCTTGATTGTTTGTTAGGACTTGAATCTTATTATTATACTTATCTGTATTGTATTAAGCCCAATTAAAGATTATGAATGGAATTAGATGAGTTTGACTTAAACTTGTGTTTAATTGATGGATTTAATTTTTAATTTTTAAAATTTTTGAAAAATATTTTGGAAGTTGGAAACTGAAGCAATACTCTGATATGAGTAATTAGAAGTTCAATTTGTGAGTTCTGGTGGAAAATAAAATTTTTAAATGATTTTTGTGAAAGGCGAGTCTGGATCCTAGGCGCCAGAATTCGGCGCCTAAGCGCCGGTTCGGCCTGCTAACCGAAAATCGGGATTTAAACCCCCAAAAGCCATGGCCAATGCCTAAGCTTCATCTCCTTCCTCATTTTCGTGAAAATACACCCCCTAGATCCATCTTGAAGTCAAAACGTCACATTTTTGAGCTCGAAATCACTCGATTTCTTCATTTTGAGGTCATATCTACCTTATAATCTATTTATTTTTTATTTCTACTATGGATTTTCCTATTTCTGCTAAAAATCAAAATTTTGGATGAAAATTTTGATTTTTAGAAATTCTCCATGGATTTTCTTAAATCGTTTTAAGTTTTTAAAACTTATAAGAGTTTAGATATTTGATTTCTTCATTTATTTGTGTTTTCTTTCACATTTAGATGACACCTAAATCTAAGCGCGGAAAAGCACGAGAAAATTTCGATAGCAGCAATTTCGCTAGTGCGGCAGCGCACTTTTGTTATCACGAATTTGTGTCATCAAGGAAATTTATCTCGGAGCGCAGTTTTTACAATCTTGGAGACATGATCGTGAACACGATCATTGCTCACAGCTGGCAGCGATTCTGTTATTTCACTGTCATTGCTGTTATTCCTGTTGTACGAGAGTTTTATGCCAACTTTATGGATGCGGAAGACTACAAAGTCTTCGTTAGAGATGTCAGAGTGGGATTCACTTCGGAACGGATCAATATTTTCTACGGCCTACCACCTACCATCAAGTGCTACTATTCTGGTCTATCTCCATCTGAAGGAGATCTGGAGATGATTATTGCATATCTGACTGACGACACTTGAGCTTGGAAGATCCGGAACGACAAACGGGTAAACTTTAAATCTTCTAAGCTAAATGGTATTTCAAAGGCCTGGCACTATTTTATTTCTGCTAGAATACTTCCTTCCAACCATCTGAGTGAAGTTACCAGAGATAGAGCTATCCTGAACTACTGCATTCAGGAGAGGAAGCCGATAGATGTTGGCAGCATTATCTATGATTCTGTGGAATCGATTGCACGATCCAGCACTTCTATGGGATTAGGATTCCCATTTTTGTTTTCTTTATGCATGAGCAATGGAGTTATTGCTGATATTTCAGAGGAGAAGTTGAAGACTACAAAGCCTATTGGGCAGGAGAGTGTTAGTATTTATGATCATCTTCGCGGGAAGAGATCTACTGCTCCTTCTACTTCTGTACCTACTCCAGGTAGAGCTTCTACTTCTAGACCTTCTACTTCTACTGCTGAGCCACCATCTAGTTTCTGGGAATCCATGCATGATCAATTTCTAGAGTAGCAAAATGAGTTATTTCTAACTCACTGTAGAGTAGATACTATAGACAAGAAGATTGATCATCTATCTGAATATACCCAAAGGAAAAGTGATTATGATGCTGAGTATTCGGAGTCTTTAGTTAGATTCTTGAAGGGTGAGCATGATGTTTAGTTCCCTACCTGTCCTAGATTTTCACCGTATGTTGGTCCAAAGGATGTGGAATTTTCTTTTGGTGATGACGATGAAGAGGCTACAGATAGTGATGAGTAGCTTGATTTACCTCTTGAGATGAGTTGATTTTGTTTCTAGTTTATTTCTTGTTTGTTAGTACTGATTAGTTTGTTGTTAGTTAGTGTCGATTTGTTTAAGTAACTTTGTGTGGATTTTTTTTATGTTGAGACTGTTTTTATAGAATCTAGTGTGATATGTGTGACAGAAATATGGATGAATTTTTTTCATTTTCTATGATAAATGTTTATTTCTGTTTCAGCCTACTATTTAGTATTCTTGAATAGTTAGTGATGTTGTTTTGTTTCTGTTATTGTGATTAGTATAGTCATTTAATTTAGCTAATGATATAAAAATTGAGCCTGCTTACTTTTATATATGCTTCATTATTTCAGTAATATTCATAAAAAACATGTGTAGAAGTAAATTTTTCTTTGTAGACTGTTTTACATACTCATAAAAATTCCTTTTTAAAATTATACCCTTCTTTCTCTCATACTTTAATTTATTTCATGATATACCAAAACTTAAGTTTGGGGGAAGGGAAAATACATTCAAATTTAAATTTTATTTGTCCTTAAGTGCTAATATTTTCTTTAATAAAAAAAATATTAACATAACATAAAGAATGAAAAATCTATTTAAGATCACTTAAATTTTTGAAATTATAAATAATTTAGTAGACTTAAGAAAAATTTTAATAACTTTGATTCATTTTAAGAATAAAATTATTCAACTTAAAGAAGAGTAAGATTAAGAATTTTTTCTATTCATGGTAGAGATAATTGAATTTTAGAAGTATTAAGAAATCAAGAAGTATAATTTGAAAAAGAAAAAGATTGAAAGACATTTTAAAAACTATTCATGTTATAGCAATTAAGTGAAGATGTACAAGTTTATAAATATAAGTTTAGGATATTGAAGTTCAAAATCATTAACAATCTATCCAGATACAATAATCGTCACTGTTAAAAAAAAATAAAATAAAATAAAAAAAGTGAGGAGAAGCTTGAGGAGATGCCTAATCAAAAATTGGCTTCACTTGAATTATCTTATAAAAAGAAAACTAATTACATATTTTACTTAATTTTTATAGATGCATCTTTATTAGAAAAGATTTTCATGAAGATCTTTTCCATGTAAATAATTTATGTAATCTTAATATAATAAACTACAATTATTTTCAAAATGAAAGAAAAATTTTTAAAGTCTTACAATTTTGTAGTTAAATATTGTTTAAATTCTTAAAATTAAACTTAGTTAGTGAAATTTGGTTAATGATTTACTAATGCCTTTACAAAATCAAAAATTACAAGGAATCTTAAATATTTACCTTTTATTCCAAATGTTATACATTTTATATAGTAAAAAGGGTTACTTGAGGACAAGTAACATTTAAGTTTGGGGGATTTTGATCCATGAAAAAATACCTATTTTTATGCCTTAATTTTTATCAAAATTTTAAGGATATTATGCTTTAATGAAAGGTATTTTATGTTTTTGGATGCAGGTGATGTAAAAATGTTCAAAAAGAAAAAAAACATGAATAAGGATGAAAAAGAAGCAAAAAGGAGCAAAAATGGAGCGAAAATGCAAAATTACCAAAATAATGGGCCTGGCGCCTAGGCGCCAGAATCCGGCGCCTAAGCGCCAGCTGTTGACCTTATTTTTGATGAGGTCTCTTCTCTTCTCTCTCCTTAGTACTTAGGATCTAGCCTTAGGCTTTCCCTTTGACTATCTTAGAGGACTAGAAACAGAACCCACCACTTAGAAATTTAAACACCTCTTAAACTCCCTGCAAACCCCATAAGTTTGATTGTAAACCCCCAAGTCACTTGGAGGGTTGAAATCAAATGTGGAGGTTTAAAAGATGAGTTCCCTATAGGACTCTTTGGCCTTAGGACTACCCTGGGTGGCCTGGTCTGGTGAGGGTTAACTTGCACACACATTACACTTTCAAACACATTCCAATCCTAAAACCATTCATGCCTAGCTTCACTTCCTGACTCATGTAGGTAATTCATATGGATGGACCTTAACCCCTAGGCTCTTGGCTAAGAGGGTTAGGAACAACATGGTGAATGCCTCAAGTGAGTCCTCTCATGGCTCTTATGGGCTTGATATGGCTTCATAGCTCAACCAAAGTGAATCCATTTTACTCAAACTTGATCAATCTTTATTTTTTCCAAAATTTCAATTTTTGACCCCCGGGACCCTACACCCGCTAAACCTACCAAATACCCTCGAAATTGCCCAAAATTTGCAACATTGCCTAAATTACCCAAAATTCCTCAAAAACAATCCTAAAAATTTCCCCCCACTCAAATTGATCATCCTTAGCCAACTATACCAAAAATTCCAAAAATACCCTCTATACCCTCCAAATACTAAAAATGCCCTTCTTAACCAAAAATACCATAAATTCCAAAAATTCCCAGAAAATTCCAGAAAATCCCAAATATTCCCTATTTCTTTTTGTTCAACTACACCATAAGACAATTTTGTCAATTTAACCCACTTTTACCAAAACCCCCAATTTGACCCATTCTTAACCCAAGTGGACCCAATGTCCCACTAAACCAACCCAATTGACCTCAATTTTGGTCTAATTCAATTCTAAAATTCAATTAAATATCCCTAATGTCAATTTAGACCAAATCTAAGCCCAATTTGATTGACATTTGGATCCAATTTCAATTTGAAGCCTAAAGCCCATTTTTGGTCCATGACCTAAACTAACCCAAATGGGCCCAAATCAAAAAATCAAAGCCCAACAAAAGTTGAAAACTCTTTGTGACACTCCCATAAACATTTCTCAACATTAATTTTACATCAAATCCAACCTTAGCCCAAGCTTAAACCAAGTTAGCCCAATTTGACCCACTTTGGCCCCTTTACTAAAAGACCCACATTAAACCCAATTCAATTGAAAATCACTTCAAATTTGTTCCAAATCACTCATGACACATCCTTAAACTAAACCCAACTTTTGTTTGACCAAATCTTTTGCAAAATTTCCATCCACCAATTTATTTTCAAACCTAACGGCCCACTTTCTTAAACCATCCTAAAAGCCCATCTTCACCAAATCCAAAAGCCCAAAATTAGCTCCAAAGCCCACATGACAATTTCTTCTCATCATACCTTTAATTGATATCATCCCTAAGTTCTAAATCGATAACCAAATAATTCCAAATCAAGCTTCATGAGGATTTCCCACTAAAATGCCAAAGTTTCCAAAATCCATTTTCATGAAATTGAGCCAAGCCTTGCCCCAAGCCCAAATGAAGCCATGAAGCCATCCTTAAGCCTCATGCAAGCCATGTGAGTGATGTTCATGTGACCATGCCATATTGGGCAAAAGGAGGAGCCTCTTTCTTGATTCCCCTAAAGTGATTAAGCACTTCCATGTTTCCCCTAAACCATGCTTAAACTTAAATATGCTTAGATGGTGACTTTTCCCCACTAAGCAAGCTGACTCAACTGATCTCCCTCAGCCCAAACCAGAGCTTGGAGAGGTGAACCCAACTCATTTGCATGACTTGACCCATTTGGATCCAAAATCACCCCTCTCACCACACCACTTAAAGCTAAACTCTTTACACATGTCCTTGGCTAATTGACTGCACCATTGCCAACCCCTGACCCTTCTGATCAAGATGGTGACCTAACCCTGCCGGCTAGCCACCTGGGTCACCAGAAAATGCCATGGCCGAGAGCTCCATGTGAGCTAAAATTTTCAATTCTTCCTTGCTGAGTTGTCCCAGTCCAATTGGACACCATGGCTGTTCTTCTCTTGCATAGAGCAGCTGATCCCAAGCCTCAAACCCCCCTGGGAAGCGTTCCAGCCATGTCTATTTAAACCCACCACCCTCTCGACCAAACAAGGTGATGAACCAGAACTAAACAAAAGTCTGCCAAAATTGCTCCAGGACCTTCTCCTCACCTAGAGCACTTGATCCCCATTGGATTCCAGCCCCAATTTCCCCCAGCTGAGCTCAATTTCTGAGTTCAAATTCGAGCCCAGAAATAGAACATCTCCCAAACCTCCACCAAATCCAAATTAAACTCACCCACACCTGCACATGACCAAGAGAAGGAGTTCCCCAGTGAAAGCCCCTCTCCAGGCCACCCATTTGCTCCAGCCTCCAAGCTTTGAAATTGGTTGTGGACAGTTTCATACCTAGCCAATTCCCTAGAGCCAGAGACTTCATCTGGAGCTTCCTTGGGTGCAATCGAAGGTGACACAACTTTCTGATTGAAGCTACACTTCTCAGGGCAAAGGTATGGATCATTCCTTCCTCCCGAGCTTCCAATGATTCTCCATTTTGTTTTACTTAATTTCATAGCATGTAAACCATATAGATGTGTTCGTCTCTTCAAGACGAATCCATAGAGCATAAGAACACAAAAATCCATTTAGAAATGAGAGAGTTCTTAAGGTTTTAGTGTGGACGGTCACGGGTGCACACCAGTCGTAAACGATGACCAAGTGCCGTCCGATCGAGCGTGTATCGAGTGGAAGGTCCAGATTGCGCTAGACCAGAGAACGTTACATGAACCGCGGGCCCCTGGAGCACTGAGTTAGATGGAGGCGTCGAATGGGAGCTCGACGCGTGGGCTTTCGGAGCTGCCGAGGATGAGTCGGCGCTGCGTGGATAAGTAGAAAAATATGGATTTTTTTTATTTATTTAAATACCCAGGACTTAGAAAATTCATATCTTTGTGTAGGAAAATCATAAAAATAAACTAAAAATACTCTCTTTCTCATTGAACAGAGGAGAATAATGTGGAAAAGAAATCAAGTTATTTTGATGAGTATTTTATTTTTAATTAATTATTTACTTATTTCAATATTTTGATTCTTCATTCGCATAGACAATTCGCGATGGCATGAGACCATAGGGCTTTTGAAGCCCCTGATTTTGGGAACATTCCTTAAATTTTTTAAGGTTAGAGGCCATCTCAATGGAAAGTTATGTATTTTTCAAATTTATGTCATTGTTTTTGGTTTTTTAATTCCAATAATTAGCATATTGTCCAATAAATTCTAACAAAATTTGGGGAAGTTTCTTAGGACTAGAGAATCCTAGGATAATTATATTTTGAGTTAACTCATTAAGAATAACCCTAATTGACCTAATTACTCAAAACTTAACTTTAATTAATTAGGGTTAACCACACTTTAAAATAACTTGAAATTAATTCTCCATTGATCTTTAGGATACAGGGAACCTTGCATAAAAATTTGAAGTCAATTGGAAATGTTTAGCCCCACTAAATGAATCAATTAAGCAACATGATTAAAATTAAACTTTAAAAATTCATAACTCCAAAAATACTTTTAAAAAATTCACCAAATTGGTTTTTTGGGCTCTTTGGTATCAGAGGAGTTTATAAAAATTAAAACTGAAATTTTCTAAATTTTTTTATTTTTAATCATATTTTAATATTTTAACTAATTAAAAAATAATAAAAATCATAAAAATGTCATATTTTGACTCTTAATCACTTAGGAAAAAACCAAATATTTTTTCCAAGTCTCAAAGTAAAGATATTGAATTTTAAATGCTTAAAACAATTCTTAATATTAAAAAATGTATTTTTCCAACCTTTTCACTAAATTAATTCCAATAAATCAAAGAAAAATTAGAAAATTGTAAAATTTTCTTCTCTTAACTCCTTGAGGTCAAAGAGATTTAAGAAAAATATAAAACCCAATTTTTAACTTTAATTTTATTTTATAATTAATTAATACTCCAAAAATAAAAATAATTATAATAAATAAAATATAAATTAAAAAATCACCAAAATGGGTCCAAGTGGTCCTCTAGTCATTAGGAACATCCGAAAATTTTCTTAAGGACAGAAACCTTGCCTTGGTCATGTTGTTGAATTTCCATTGAAAATTCTTATTTTTCACTAAAAATAATTATATAAATAAATTAAATTCAGAAAAATCACATTTTCTCCTCTAATGTCTTAATTGACATATGAATGAAGTGACATAAAAATTTTAAGTTCATTTGAACTCAATTTAGTGAGTTATGAAATAAATAAGCCTAAAAGGGCATAAAGGTAATTAAAGAATTTAAACCCCTTTATTAAAATTTTAGGTTTAATTAAAATGGAGGGTAAAATATTTGATTTTATCTTTTTTGGATGATTGAAATTGGGAAATTAAAAGCGTAGGAACCCATTAATCACTCTTAATAAACCAAAAAAATGAAACTTTAATTATTTAAACAATTTAAATTTTTTTGGAAGATTAATGAAAATTTGAATTATTAAAAATAGGGATATAATTTGAGAGGATATTAATTCTTTACTAAAAAAATCCCTAAATAAATCACTTTAATAATATTTAACTCTTAATTAAGATTAAAATGATAATCCAAACTAAGTATATTAAAAAATTAAAAATAAATAACCCTTAAATTAAAGAAAAGTTCAAAATATTAAATAATTTAATAATTAAATTAAATTAAATTAAATTAAATTGAACTAAGTAAAAGTTAAATTAAAATTAAAATTAAATTAAATTAACATTTTAACAATTAAGTTAAGTTAAATTAAAAAAAATATTTAAATTAGATTAAATTAAATTAAATTAAATCAAATTTAAATTAAATTAAGTTAACATCATTCAATAATAAAAGTAAAATGAATTTAAAATATTAAGATCACCTGAAGTATAAGGATTTAAACCAAAATATAATTTGAACACTATTCCAAACTTAAAATTATTAATTAAAACCTCATAATTAAACTAAATCACTTTAAACCATTAACGCAAACTTCAAATTAAGAATGATTAAAATTATCAACAAACCAACTTGCCCCTAAAGGCTTTAATTATTATAACTCTTAAATAGAGTATTAAGTGAGATGTCACTTCATTCATCAGGTAATCAAATGCCCAAGTTCACCGAGCAAGAGACAAAGCTTAATTAAACTCTTGGATGATTAATTCACCTGTGTAATTAAATTTACTTGGATTCAAAATAATCTCAGAAATATTGAAAAGTTGTTTAGGACTCGTCCTAAGTACTTTCTCAATATGACGGGATGTTTTAGAAGAACAATTGAATTTAATTGTTCTTTGATGAATAAAATCATCCTTAAACAAGACACAAGAACCTAGACGTCATAGGAGATGACTAGTTATAGGACTTGGACTTTGGTAGACAACCAAAACCTGTCCCTTAGCTTTACCAAGGTATTTGTTGAAATATTTAAATGCCTTAACATATGTTTTAAGTGCAGCTTGGGATGACGGGAAGACCCTCCAGGTACGCTTTTATTTTATTGCAATTTACTTTATTGCAATTTACTTACATGAACTGTACTTTACTTTTTCTTGCATGTTAAACAAGACTGTTGCATGAAAACCAAAACCTTTAGGATAGTCCCTGAACTGAAACCAAAACTAAATTATAAGTCATCACAAGATAAAATTCACTGCCACAACATTCCAAAATATAAAATAACTCAAAATTTAATCACAACAGAACAACAAAACTACAATTGCAACTAAATTAAAACGCCTCGTTGAATGATCGAGAATACCTCAGATGATGTAACCCACGTGTTGCTAACAAGATTTCCCACGGTCTAAATGAAAGTGTGGAACTCATTCAGTTGAGTTTAGCAAATTCATTTGGACTAAGTGAATTTGATGAAAGTAACGGTGCCGGGATGACGAAACTGTGAGATCTTAATCGGTTCTGTTTAACCAACTTTAAGATTTGTTTTAATTAAAACATTAAAAATATTTGGACTTTAAGATTTTTAAACCAAAAAAATTCTCTCATCTCCTGATTTTCACCTTCTAAAACTAAACCTCTACAACAATAAGGAGCTCAGAGCACGTGGGCAGCACAACCATTTTTGCCAGCAAAACTCGAGTCTACTTCAGCTAAACTTTTCTTAGAATTAAATAACCATGCCATAGGATTTCGAGGTAGTTTTCCTAGTGCAACATAAATCCTTAGCTTTTCATTAGGCATTTGCATAATCATGTTATGCAAATTAAGCCCTAACCGATCTTAGGACTCCGAGGTAGTCGTTCGGTACGACATAAACCCTCACATCTTCGAGGCTACTTGTGTGATTATATCATACAAATATAAGTCCTAATTAATTAAAATTGGTAGGATTGCAACATTAAATAATTTTCCTAAATTGAAACCGAACCATAGGATAGTTTGGGATGTTGCCAAGATTTTTCTTGGATCCTCAGCTTCTCTTACTTCTCTTCCATTAGACTCTAAAATAAATTGTTCCAAATTTGATCCACTCCCTATTGAAATCTCCAAAATACAATTCATTTGAAACCTTAAACTTTGAAATTCTTGAGAGAAAAACCACTGATCATTATCTAGAGTTTTCTTAAATGATTCCCGTCATTTAAGATGTAATTAACCATAGGGGCTTGCCCTTATAGGGAACTTTAAGAACCCAGGTAATATAAACCATGCTTAATTCTTTTATATTAAGCAGGGAAACCTATCGGCTTATAAAGTTGGTTTGCAGACCAAACGGATGTCACAAATCTTCTAGTTTTTTTAATCGAGCCCCATAACCAAATAGTGTGTTTATCCTTCGGGATAAATACACAGCTTGTGATGCAGCGCTCGTTTATATAAACTATTTGAGATGTGAGATCAGTTTGATTTCATATCTTAAAATTTTCAAACTCAAAATTATTTTCAAAATCAAATACTACTTTCTAAATTATATATATATTCAAATTTAAAATCTAAAAAATTCGTCGACAATTTCTGTAGGCGACCCCTTTTCAAAACACATAACCTAAAAAATTCGCCGACAGCTTCTGGCGACTCCGCTGGGGAACTTCTTATTCTCTCCATTTTAATCAGATGATTTTGCTTTCATAAATTGGTAGTGTATCCATGACCCTAGTGGAGCAAACTTCCATTCTTTCTGTTGGCATACCTCGTTCATTTCTATCTTGAACGGGTATAGTTAACTTCTCTCGGATTTAGGAGCCACTCTTTAGACACCCCTAAACAGAGAGGTTATGAAATCCTTTTACCTCTTTTTCTGAGGTGGGGTGGAACCCAAATAGGTGTTAGCTTAGTAGCGGTCCTTCGGGTTGAGAATTTTTGCGAGACTTTCTCTTCCTTTCCAATTCTTAATCAGGTCCTTTACCTTTTCTATACCTTTAATCATTTCGTTCTTAACAAACAAATCTTCTAGTAAACAACCCTTTAAACAAACTCTTTTAAATCATAAATACATTAAGATAAACGAAAATGTGTTCGGTCTCTTTCTTTTTCTTCCTAAGTTTTGCGACAAAAGGAAGCATAATTCGGGACTAATACTCAGAATCTACCCTGCAGAAAATGATCGCGCCAAAGTTAATTTTCTCCTTCACCAATGGAATGGACTTCACTCGTCTATAAGGATGAGCCGCTCGACAATGGGATTATCCATTTTGGACAAGGATTCGACAATACAGATATCAAGTTCGCTGACGTCACTCTCTTTGCACTAATGGACAAAGTGTCAGAAACTGAAGATCCCGTAATTGAGTTCAACTTGAAGTCGGCTCAAGAATTCCCTCCCCTGCAAAGGGTTCCAGCCGAAAGAAGTACTGCTATTCGTAGGAGGACTGTTGTCTCTACCCCCACTGGTCTAGTCATCTCTGCACCTACCCCGGCTTCTGCCAAACTGAAGGGGAAGGAAATCCAAGTCGGTGGTGAGCCTGTCACCGTGGAGGGTACAGATTTTGCTACAATACCATATGTTTTCAAGATTGGGTCTAGTTCAAGAGTTGCACCCCTAACTATAACTCAAAGGAGAAATAGAAGCAGAAAGATCGCCAGGATTGAGAAAGCCAAAGCTGCTGAAGTTGCTTTTCTAGAAGAAATTCCCGAGGAAAGAGAAGAACTGCCTGATTATATACCTCTGTTAGAAGGGAGTAGGTTTCACCCCCTCTCTGCTGCATCGGATGAGGAAGATGTCCGAAGGATTGCCGCTACACTACCCCGACTTGCATACTATAATAACTACAAAAGAAAAATGGTTAAGACTACGCCATTTGCTCGGCTAAAAGCTGTGATAGAAAATTTGACAAAGAAAGAAAGATGCCTCGTGTCAGAAATCCTAAGAAGAATGGGACGAGTGCCAGCTAGATCCCGCCTCAGACCGCGAGTAGAGTCTGTCACTGCCATAAAGAAACCAAGGAAGAAAATGAGAGCAAGTTCACCTGTTGTTGTGTCTGGCCATCATATTAGGGGAGACACCACCTACCAGCATATAGCCGACAGACCGTCCGGTCCTGAGCCTTCGCCGCAAGAAGGATGGTGTGGCGACCTATTATTACCGAGCCGAGACCAACACAATGGCTCGAGAAGAAAAGTCTCATCAAAGAGCTTGAATGCGAAGGAAGTGCTACCGCAATAAAAGAAACTCCCGAAAAGAAGTTCAACGACCATCACACGACAACCGCGAGACCAGTCCGGAAGAGACCCCTCGAGGATGCTATAGGAAAGCTAAGGACGGATATCCACCGGTTGGCAAAAGAAAGAGGAGAAAAGTTGGAAAAGTAAGTTGATTCATCAGAGTTCATGGATGAGGATTATGCCGAGATCAACATGGTTGAGACACGAGCATCGTCCGCTTCGCAAGGTGCTCCGGAGCGTTGTGGAAAGAGATGAACCAGAAGTGATGAGAGCACAGCTTCAGGAAAGAGATGACACAATTTCCCAGATGGCAAAGAGGATGGAAGAGATGGCTGCTGCCTTAGCCACTCTCCAGAGTCAGGTGCAACCTCAGAAAGAAACACCTCAAGAGATCATCCATATTGCAGATGGAGGAAAAGAGATCACATTCGTCAACGGGGATGAGGCACCAAAGAAGGATTCTACACAGAGCATGATTCTCGAAAAGGACATTAAAAACATGGTAGAACAACATGTGCGAGAAGCCCTAGCACAATCTAAGAGTGGAGCATCTATTCAGACGGGTAGAACTTACCCCGAAGAGTTCGATGCAGTCCAATACCCAAAAGGCTTTGTACCACCTCTGTTTAAGACTTTTGATGGAACGGGAAACCCTTGGCAGCATGTCGCACATTTTCGTGCTAGTTGCTGCAATGCCGGTGGGAATGACGCTTTACTCTTTCGTCAGTTCGTCAGCAGTTTGTCAGGGATTGCCTTCGACTGGTACGTAGAATTGCCAAATGGTTCAGTTAAAACCTTTACAGAATTAAAAAACCTTTTCGTTAAGCGGTTTGCCAGGGCTCGGCACCACATCACCATCGGTGATCTAGTGGTGGAACACCAGAAACCGAACGAGACTTTAGTGGATTACATACTTCGATGGAGAAATTTAAGCATGAAGTGTGAACCACAACTTCAGGAAGTGCATGCAGTCGGCATCTTGCTTAAGAGTATCCATGGCCTGATAGCACTTCTCCTTAAAGGATTTACAATCATAACTTTCGAGAAGCTGCTTAGCAAGGCTAGGAGCTTGCAAGAGGAAGAAAAGCACCTAAGTTTCATGGACAAGAACAATAAGTAGAAGCCCATGAAAACATTCGAAAAGAAGTCTGGAATCATCGCGACGGTCGATAAGGGCAAGCAGCCAGTGCAGATACAGCCAGAGCGGCCACAGCCTTGCTATCAACCACCGCAACGTACTTACCAACAACCTCATTAGGGTTATCAACAACCTCGACCAAGCTATCAGTCGCCTCAGCATTATGAGCGACCGCCTCATCCACAGCATACCCTGAAAGATTTTCTAAACAAGGAATATCCATTCAAAACTGAAGCAGTAGCGAAAATGTTCTGCAGTTTAATGAAGACACCAGATTTTCAGCTACCAGAGTCCAAGAGGCCAGAGGAAGTCAATAAGAAATATCATCCAAACTATTGCCCTTACCAACGGATGCTCGGGCACAAGATAGAGGATTGCATCACTTTCAAGATTTGGCTTGACGACAATCTCCGGAAAGGGAACATAACGATCCCGAAGGAATACATGAAGGAACCCCAAAAGGGAGGCTCTGTCAATGTTAATTCAACGGTTCCCATTGTTCCGATAGACCCTTACACAACCTAGGATGGATGGAGTACCGTCTGGACAAAGTCTTCAAAGAAAATCTTAGATCACATCCAAACCGCTTCGGTGCGTGCTTCAACTAGAAGTTTGAAACCTGCCGAGCCGGCACTATCGCTTGCAATTGAAGAACCGCCCCTGAAGGAAGAGAAGATCGTAGAAGAGAAGAAAATCGAGGCTTCAAAGATTAGACTAGGGGCTGCTTATCCTAGGATGGTTGTTTCCGATTCGGGGAAGAAATCCCTCGAACCTCTGACTCTGTATGATTATTTGCTCGCCCCGACGGGATCTTATAATGATAAGAGTTTTGGTGTTGGCTACGTTTTGACTGTTTCTAATGATTACGTAACTAACGAAAACCAACCTAATCCGGATCTCAATTCCGATATAAATAATGATTCTCAAATCATACTAAACCTCAATGACCACGACGAAGAAGAAGATGTTCACAAGGATGGCTACGAGAGCTCAACAAGCAACGAGTCTATTTGTAAATTTCGAGGAGCTCCGATTGCAATAGAATTAGAGTCATGAGATTCCAAAGCAACGCCAGAAGAGCCAGTCATTTCGATTCAATGGGAGACACCTGCAGATTCAATACCAGATTCAGAAGAAATAACATAAGTCAATTTAAGGAGCGGAAAAGTTCTACCTCCGAGAGTGGGTCCAAAGGATAAAGGAAAGCAGGTGGTTTCTCAGGAAGAGCCAACCCCAGCAGAGGAATTGCCCATTCGGGAAGAAACCGAGGAACATGGTAATAAAGTAGACTACAATGTGCTAGCCCATCTTAGGAAGCTACCAGTCAAACTAAGCATATACGACGCTCTGATCCTGTCAAAGGAGGTGAGAGAAGCTCTGATCAAGGCTCTACTTGATCGAGAGATTTTTTTAACTCAAATGGCCGGTAATTCCTTCGACGAGGTTTGCTCGTTAAAAGAACAACGAGGTGTTACCTTCACGGACAATGATTTACTACTCAGAACGGCTGATCACAATCGACCGTTGTAGATTTCAGTCACTATTGGAAAGTTTACGCTCTTCAGAGTGTTGGTTGAATCGGGAGCATCAATCAACATAATGAGCCTTCGAACGTTAGCATATTTTGAAATTGATGCTCGCGAACTTGAAGCAGATAAGAGGTTATTAAGAGGGTAAAATCAGAAAGGAGAAAGAGCACTCAGGTAGATAACACTATTAATGAAGACTGGTGATTTGGCAAAGACGACCGAAAAATTCCACATAATTGATTCTAAGACATCGTTCAACGCTCTACTGGGTCAACCATGGATCCATGAAAACCGGATGGTACTGACGTCTCTGCACCAATGCATAAAGTATTACGATGGAGGAGAACAATGTATTAAAGGTGACTTGCAACCGTTCTCCGTGCATGAAATCAGAATTCATGAAGATGCAGCCTACTACACGCCTCCGAAGAAAACAATCTTTTCCAGAAATGCCATACCAAATGAAGCAAAAGAAGTACAAAATGATAAAGAGCCAGAAATTCTACTCCAACAGTTACTCACCACTCCCTTAAGGCGAGATGGTGAAGGTCTCTCCAGAAATCGCACCCGAGGTCGAGGCCGGGGACGAGGTCGTGGAAGAGACGTTAAAACAGTTGGACAGAAGAAACCAGTCATCGACGTGGATTAGGAGACCAGTTTCGAAGAAGAAGAAATCAAGAAAGAAGCAGCAATGAGAAATCAAAAGAAACCCCAGTTCAAGATCTCTCTCGAAGATGAAAAGAATGAAGAATACAAATCAATGTACGAGAAGATTAACCATTATGTACACACTATGACCCTGACTCCGATCCATTCTAATAAGATCGAGGGTATGGTGGTCAAGGAAGTACGTGGTGGTACTAAACCAATCAAGTTTTACCGTGGTGCTTCTTCTTCCAATACTGAAAATGATGTACAATTTGAAGATGTTACTTCTTCCGAATTAATGGAACTGCCTTTTGAGTGGTACTCTCCCTGTGTTCAAAATTTAATTCAACGTGGTGTCTTACCTCGACGATGGAAAAAAGGTCAATCACAACATTTTAAAAAATTATGGAACAATGCCAGTCGACTTCCCAATTCAAAACATGGTCTCGGATTCGGCACAGTAGGAACAGTCAACGATACGGGATTTTGCTTGGTTGTCACTTGCAAGCCTAATGAAGACTGCTTGGAAGCTTCAGAAGATCTCGAAGATCTACCAATCGGAGATGCTCCACCAGAATTCGAAGAAGAAATTAAATCTACAATAGACGAGTTAATGGAAGTTAACTTTTGTACTAGCGAAGAGCCTAGGCCGACCTTTGTTAGCTCCTTAATCAATAAAGAAGAATCCGAAGAGATAATCAAGCTACTAATGGAATTCAAGGAATGTTTTGCTTGGAGTTATGATGAAATGCCAGGATTAGCTCCAGAAGTCACAGTTCACAAATTAGGAGTGGATCCCACTGCCGTTCCAGTTAGACAAGCTCCGAGAAGAATGCGTCTAGAGATTGAACAACAAGTTATAGCAGAAGTTAAGAAGCTAATAGACGCTAAATTTATCCGTGAAGAACAATACCCGACTTGGTTAGCCAATGTGGTACCGGTTAGAAAGAAGAATGGTCAGATCAGAATCTACGTGGACTTCAGAGATTTAAATAAAGCATGCCCAAAGGCTGAATTCCCGCTACCAATTCCAGAATTGATGATCGACATTGCTTCAACACATGAAGTCTTCTCATTCATGGATGAATCTTCAGGATACAACCAGATAAAGGTGGCACCAGAAGATGAAAAGCTTACAGCCTTCAGAACGCCGATTGGGGTATACTGCTACATAGTGATGCCGTTTGGATTAAAGAACACAGGAGCAACTTATCAAAGAGCAATGACAAGAATTTTTGATGATCTCATTCACAACCAAGTCGAGTGCTACGTAGATGATGTGGTCATCAAAAGCAAACTAAAAGAGGATCACTTGTATGACTTGAGAATTATTTTCGAGCGATTAAGACGATATAACCATAAGATGAATCCCTTGAAATGCGCCTTCGGCGTCACCTCTGGGAAATTCTTAGGATTTGTTGTTCGACATCATGGAATTGAAATCGATCCGGAAAAGATTAAAGCTATCTTAGAAATGCCACCTCCCAAAACCTTGAAACAACTACGATCCTTTCAAGGAAAATTGGCATATCTTCGACGCTTTATCTCGAATTTGTCAGGAAGGTGTCAACCTTTTTCTGCTTTGATCAAGAAGGATGCCAAGTTTACTTGAGACTCCAAATGTCAACATGCCTTCAATGACATCAAACAATATTTAAAGACACCTCCTGTATTAGCAGCCCCAGTCTCGGGTAGACCGTTGATACTTTATACCGCAGCTTTAGACGACTCTCTCGGAGCCCTGTTAGCATGTGTCAATGATGGGGGAAAAGAAAACGCGCTCTATTACCTAAGCCGTCGTCTAATTCTGACGGAAATAAAGTATCCTCCTATTGAGAAGCACAGTTTGGCCCTGATCTTCGCCGCACAGAAGCTTAGGCACTACATGCTTTCTCACAAGGTCAACCTTATTTCGAAGTTTAATCCATTGCAATATTTGATGACCCGAACGACGCTTTTCGGCATACTTGTCAGGTGGTCAATGATACTATTGCAATTCGATATAACTTTCGTTCCTCTTCGTGCCGTAAAGGGACAAGTCCTAGCAGACTTCCTCGCAGTACACCCTTTACCGGCAGAATCGCCTCTTAATGACGACTTGCCATACGAGCAGATAATGAGCCTAAAAGACCCCGATGATTTGTGTTGGGAACTGTACTTTGATGGAGCATCCTCAGCACAGAAAGATAAAGAATCGCAAACGATAGTGCCCGGTAAGGCAGGAATCAGACTAATCTTTATAACGCCGGAGCGAGGAATGTTAAGGCACTCCTACCACTTAACAGAACCGTGTACAAACAATGAGGCATAATACGAAGCCCTCATAACCGGATTAGAATTAACCATTCAGATGGGGATAACAGATATCAAAATCTATGGGGATTCTCAGTTGATTATTCAACAATTCGCCGGACAATACAAAATTCTAAAGCCAAGACTCAAGCAGTACTTCTAGTATGGCATGAGACTGTTGGAGCAGATTCCAAATGTAACAATCCATAAGATTCCTAGAAAAGAAAATGCTCTCGCAGATGCGTTAGCCTGCCTTGCAAAGGAATTTGCCTGCTTGCAGGATGAGTCAATTGAAGTGTCAGTTCAAGGACGACAGGTCCTATCACAGCTCAGCATAGATACGATACACAAATCGGCAGAAAAAGCAGAAGAAACAATTGTAGCAGTGACAGAAAATACAGAAGACTGGCGGCAGCCACTGATAGACTACTTGCAAACAGGAAACTTACCGTACGATAAGTCATTAGCCCATCAAATCAAGAAAAGAACTCTGTCTTACGCATTAATAAACAACACATTATACAGAAGGTCTTTTGATCAGATGTGGCTAAGATGCCTGAGCAGGTCTGAGGCTCATGAAATTTTCAAAGAAGTACACTCAGTACTTTGTGGTGCTCATCAGTCAGGTCCAAAAATGAAAATGAAGATTAAAAGACTAGGGTACTATTGGCCCTCAATGATTACCGATTGCATGAAGATTGCCAAAAGTTTTCACCAGTGCCAAGTGCATGGAGTGGTTCTACATCAACCTCCAAATGTGCTACATCCGACAATCACGTCATGGCCATTTGAGTGTTGGGGCACAGATATCGTGGGTTCGATAGAGCCGCCTTCTTCAAGAGGACATCGCTTCATTCTTGCAGCTACATATTACTTTTCTAAGTGGACAGAAGCAGTACCGCTCAGAGAAGTGAAAGCACATCATGTACTGCAATTCTTCAAGAATCAAGTTGTCTACCGTTTTGGGGTACCGCGCAGAATTATCTCAGATAACGGGTCCGCATTCAAGAGTACGAAGATCAACAATTTTGTCAGAAGACATGGGATCGACTGGCGCTATTCAACAATCTACTACCCAAGAGCAAACGGCTTGGCCGAGGCTTTTAATAAAACTCTCGTTCAAATCCTAAAAAAAACTTTGGACAACAACAAGAGGAATTGGCACAAGAAGTTGTTAGAAGCCTTATGGGCCTACAGGACGACTTTTAGAACGCCCACCCAGTCTACGCCTTACGCCTTAGTGTATGGGTCCGAGGCCGTTCTACCCTTAGAGGTTCAGCTTCTTTATCTCAGAATTGCAGTTGCAAACAAAATTACTACAGAAAAGAATGCCATACTATGACTAGAAGATTTAGAAAGCTTGGAAGGGAAACGACTTTCAGCGCGACGGGAATTTGGAACTGTATCAAGCCAAGATGATTCAGGCCCATGATAAATTAGTCCGCCCAAGGACATTCAAAGTCGGTGACTTGGTTTTAGTTCTCAGAAGACCTATTCTTGCACATCGCAAGATAGGTGGTAAATTTGAACCAACATGGGAAGGGCCATTCGTGGTCGAGACAGTCTACTCAGGAGGTTCCTACCAGCTTGTAAATTGCCGTGGAGAGCGACCTATGCTTCCAATTAATGGACAATATCTAAAGAAGTATCACACGGCCTGATGTTTCGAAGGATGAATCCTCATTCCTAGAAGCACGGGCACAATAATTACTTATGACTGGGTCCGAAGCCAAAAATATAAAAAAAAATGGATGATAAAGAAAATCATTAAAAAATGTGAGAAAAAGAAAACATGTGAAATCCTGATAATAAAATCTTTATCCTTCCTTTTAAATCGAGTCTCACTCTTGATCTCTCTTGAACTTTTCCTACTCTTATTTAAATTTAAAATAAACGAATAAAAATTTGTCATTAATAAACATATTTTTCTGCTGTTCTTGTTCTTACTACAGCCCCTGATCCTTTCCTTGTTTTTCGCAGGGAAATGTCGAACGGGCGGTTGGTTCTGAACTTTAACAATGGCGTGAGTCTAGTACTTGATGAAAAGAGGGTGAGGGATGGAGCCGTGATCGAGATTGACTCCGAATTCACACCAACTTGGGATACAATATGAAGAAAATGATTGGACCCCGATCGATCGGGAAGAACTCCGCAGCCATACAGTGATGAAATTGGGTGGCTCAAATCAACCATCTACCAGCAAAAAGAGAAAAGCAAATGCCGCTCATGCAACAGGAGAAGATAAGAAAGTTAAGTCCTTTGTTGCTATAGCAGAGGCCAGGCTTGTCAGTGCCATGCCCACAGAAATCCAAGGGGTAAGGAGAGCTACTCTCACAGCCACTTAGCAAAGGAACAAGAACCGTCGCATTCGCAAGATGCTGACCAAGTTAGCAGCAGATCAACATGAAGAGACAGTTGCTACTGTCAATACAAATACTCCGGAGAAATTGGTTCGTCAGGAACCGGAGAGGAGGAGATCAACTCCAAGGAAAGCAGAACAGATAAAAGAAATTCCGAGAAGAGCAGAGATAGAATCAGCGCCTCGACGCCAAGCAGATGCACCAGTTCTGAAGAGTCTTGTTGCGAAAGCAACCCTGAAGGATGTCCCGACAGAGACTATCCCCGAGGAGCCAAGACATGTAGGAGAGCGTGCCGAGGTGGAACCATACATTCCCCAGTACGTTACTAGACCTCGCCGATTGCAGATAATTCCAGAATATGAGTTAGAAAGAATGCAGAATGTCAAAAAGAGAACTTTTGTATACTTTTGAGAGAATTGGAGGCAAGAGGATCAATATCTTAGAAGGCCTCGAGTTGCATACAGATGTGTTCTCAGACTACGAGCAACAACAAATTGTAGACTGCATACTTGAACTCAAGAAAATGGGTCGAGCTGGCCGCCTAAGGGAAAAAAAACTTATTCAGAACCCCGGAGATGGATGCCAGGGAAAGGAAGAGTTATAATCCGGTGCGGATGTTGCTACAACTTCGCAGTAGACAGAAAAGGAAATCCACCAGGGATACTCCGTCGCAGTGAGGTGGATCCGATGCCAAACGTTATTAAAAGAATGGTAAAGAGGATGATAACATGGAGGGTATTGTATGCAGATTGCATACCCAACAGCTGCATCATTAACATCTACAAGGAGGGCGACTGCATACCTCCACATATAGACCATCATGATTTCGTTAGACCTTTTTGCACAGTGTCTTTTGTCAACCAGTGCAATATCATGTTCGGATCTGACCTCTGGATAGTAGGCCCCGGTGAGTTTCAAGGGCCGATGGAGATACCACTACCGGTAGGTTCCATCATGGTATTAAAAGGGAATAGAGCGGACATCGCAAATTATTGCATTCCAGAGGTGCCTGTTGAGAGGATCTTTGTTACTTTCAGGATGATGGACGACAGAAAAATGCCTTTCCACTTCCAGCCAGATCCAGAGTTAGAGAATCTCCATTCTTACGAGCTGTGAGTTACATGGGAGATAACACACCTCCAATGCACATCCATACGGCATTTCTGCCAAGGATGACTTGGAAGGTGATGTTATTGTCCATGTATCTCACTATTCAGACATGGATTTTGACAGCTGCTTTTAGAAGAAACTTGAAGCATCTTACGCAATTCGTTTTGGATTTATATGGATTGTATGAGATATTAAGTTCTCAAAGAAAATATCATCATGTTTTGGATCAAGATGTATGATGTATTTTCAACAAGATTGAAATGAAAGTGACCATGTCATGTTTTGCCTTCACCTCTTTTTGTGCGAATTGACTGGGAAACACCATTAAATTAAAAGAACTTTGAGCAAAGAACAAAGGGAAAATGAAAATAAACGAGAACTTTTTTTAAGAATCTAAATGTCAAAATGAATTCAAAACTGATACGAATTCTAAATATTTTTGAATTTGAATCACCAAAACGAATGAAATAAATTTGAATCTCAATCTGAATCCTTCAATCTGAATCCTTCAATCTGAATCCTTCGATCTGAATCCTTCAATTATTCTTCAAAACGAAATATGTTTGAAACTCTTCTGAAATTCAAAATCTTTTCCTCGACTTGTCACCGGGTCGAGTCTTTTCAACTTGGTTCACTTACCAGTCCTTTTTAAATATTATCTCTTTGTGTTAGAGGATCGACTAGTTTTATTGACACGGAGCCATGAAATTTGTTCGATTCAGTTCTGATGGCATGAGATTGGGTCCCTCTTCATACAGATAAATCTTTGAGATTGGAACCAGTTTCCAATTCTCATTAGATCTTCGAGATTGGAACCAGTTTCCATTTCTCATTAAATCCTCGAGATTAGAACCAGTTTCTAATTCTCATTAAATCCTCGAGATTGGAACCAGTTTCCAATTCTCATTAAATCTTCGAGATTGGAACCAGTTTTCAATTCTCGTTAAATCTTCAAGATTGGAACCAGTTTCCATTTCTCATTAAATCTTCGAGATTGGAACTAGTTTCCATTTCTCATTAAATCTTCGAGATTAGAACCAGTTTCCATTTTGGAACCAGTTTCCATTTCTCATTAAATCCTCGAGATTGGAACCAGTTTCCAGTTCTCATTAAATCATCGAGATAGGAACCAGTTTCCATTTCTCATTAAATCTTCGAGATTGGAACCAGTTTCCATTTCTCATTAAATCTTTGGGATCTATTTCTCATTAAATCTTCGAGATTGGAACCAGTTTCCATTTCTCATTAAATCTTCGGGATTGGAACCAGTTTCCATTTCTCATTAAACCTTCGAGACTGGTACCAAATTCCAATTCTCTCCTTTCGAGGTCGGTACCAAATTCCGACTCTCTTTCCGAGATTGATACTAAATTTCAATTTTCCCTTTCGAGGTTGGAACCCGATTCCAGTTCTCTTTAAACTTTTTAGATCAGTACCTAAATTCTGATTCTCATCCTTTTCAATCGATACTTAAACTCCAATTCTCACTCCGAAGCTGGTACCTAAATTCCAGTTCTCTTCGCAATCCCGAGGTTGGAACCTAAGTTCCAATTCTCATTTCAAATCCAGATTTCCTTGAATTAATTATAAATTAAACCTCAATCAAAATTGAAACTCAGAACAAATCAAAATCTAAAATCACACATTTAAAAAAAATCATAATAGAAAATGAAATGAAATTTTAATCAAATTTCCCCAGATCTTATGATCTGGAATCCACCTCCATTTCTTTTCCCCAGCAAGAGTTCAGGGATCTCCAGTCTTGGAGATATACTCGATACTCCCCAGCGAAAATTTGTTTCTACTCCATTCTAAGTGTGTCACTTAGACGTCTGTGTTGGTTTCTTTGATCTCTTCGGTCAACACCAATACGCGCGGTGTGCTTGGTTAGCACACCACACCTATTGGGGGTCCATCTGTTGACCTCATTTTTGATGAGGTCTCTTCTCTTCTCTCTCCTTTGTACTTAGGATCTAGCCTTAGTCTTTCCCTTTGACTATCTTAGAGGACTAGAAATGGAACCCACCACTTAGAAATTTAAACACCTCTTAAACTCCCTGCAAACCCCATAAGTTTGATTGTAAACCCCCAAGTCACTTGGAGGGTTAAAATCAAATGTGGAGGTTTAAAAGATGAGTTCCTATAGGACTCTTTGGCCTTAGGACTACCCTGGGTGGCCTGGTTTGGTGAGGATTGACTTGCACACACATTACACTTTCACACACATTCCAATCCTAAAACCATTCATGGCTAGCTTCACTTCTTGACTCATGTAGGTAATTCATATGGATGGACCTTAACCCCTAGGCTCTTGGCTAAGGGGGTTAGGAACAACATGGTGAATTCCTCACGTGAGTTCTCTCATTGGTCTTATGGGCTTAATATGGCTTCATGGCTCAACCAAAGTGATTTCATTTTACTCAAACTTGATCAATCTTCATTTTTCCAAAATTTCAATTTTTGACTCCCGGGACCCTACACCCGCTAAACCTACCAAAAACCCTCGAAATTGCCCAAATTTTGCAAAATTGCCTAAATTAACCAAAATTCCTCAAAACCAATCCTAAACATTTTCCCCCACTCAAATTGATCATCCTTAGCCAACTATACCAAAAATTCAAAAAATACCCCACAATACCCTCCAAATACCCAAAATGCCCTTCTTAACCAAACATTCCATAAATTCCAAAAATTCCCATAAAATTCCAAAAAATCCCAAATATTCCCAATTTCATTTTGTTTAACTACACTATAAGCCAATTTTGTCAATTTAACCCACTTTTATCAAAACTCCCAATTTGACTCATTCTTAACCTAAGTGGACCCAATGTCCTACTAAACCAACCCAATTGACCTCAATTTTGGTCCAATTCAATTCTAAACTTCTATTCAATATCCCCAATGTCAAGTTAGACCAAATCCAAGCCCAATTTGATTGACATTTGGATCCAATTTCAATTTGAAGACTAAAGCCCATTTTTGGCCCATGACCTAAACCTAACCCAAATGGGCCCAAATCCCAAAATCAAAGCCCAACCAAAGTTGAAAACTCTTTGTGACACTCTCATAAACATTTTTCAACATTAATTTTACATCAAATCCAACCTTAGCCCAACCTTAAACCAAGTTAGCCCAATTTGACCCACTTTGGCCCCTTTACTAAAAAAACCCACTTTAAACCCAATTCAATTCAAAATTTGTTCCAAATCACTCATGACACATCCTTAAACTAAACCCAACATTTGTTTGACCAAATCTTTTGCAAATTTTCCATCCACCAATTTATTTTCTAACCTAAAGGCCCACATTCTTAAACCATCCTAAAAGCCCATCTTCACCAAATCCAAAAGCCCAAAATTAGCTCCAAAGCCCACATGACAATTTCTTCTCATCATACCTTTAATTGATATCATCCCTAAGTTCTAAATCAATAACCAAACAATTCCAAATCAAGCTTCATGAGGATTTCCCACTAAAATGCCAAAGTTTCCAAAATCCATTTTCATGAAATTGAGCCAAGCCTTGCCCCAAGCCCAAATGAAGCCATGAAGCCATCCTTAAGCCTCATACAAGCCATGTGAGTGATGTTCATGTGACCATGCCATAATGGGCAAAAGGAGGAGCCTCTTTCTTGATTCCCTTAAAGTGATTAAGCACTCCTATGTTTCCCCTAAACCATGCTTAAACTTAAATATGCTTAGATGGTGACTTTTCCCCACTAAGCTGGCTGACTCACCTGATCTCCCTCAGCCCAAACCAGAGCTTGGAGAGGTGACCCAACCCATTTTCATGACTTGACCCATTTGGATCCAAAATCACCCCTCTCCCCATACCACTTCAAGATAAACTCTTTACACATATCCATGGCTAATTGACTGCACCATTGCCAACCCCTGACCCTTCTGATCAAGATGGTGACCTAACCGTGCCGACCAACCACCTGGGTCGTCGGAAAACACCATGGCCGAGAGCTCCATGTGAGCCAAAATTTTCAATTCTTCCTTGCTGAGTTGTCCTAGTCCAATTGAACACCATGGTTGTTCTTCTCTTGCATAGAGCAGCTGATCCCAAGCCTCAAACCCCACTGGGAAGCCTTCCAGCCATGTCTATTTAAACCCACCACCCTCTCGGCCAAACAAGGTGATGAACCAAACCTAAACAAAACTCTGCCAAAATTGCTCCAGGACCTTCTCCTCACCTAGAGCACTTGATCCCCATTGGATTTCAGCCCCAATTTCCCCCAGCTGAGCTCAATTTCTGAGTTCAAATTCGAGCCCAAAAACAGGACATCTCCCAAACCTCCACCAAATCCAAATTAAACTCACCCACACCTGCACAGGACCAAGAGAAAGAGTTCCCCAGTGAAAGCCCCCTCTTCAGGCGACCCATTTGCTCCAGCCTCCAAGCTTTGAAATCTGCTGTGGACACTTTCATACCTAGACAATTCCCTAGAGCTAGAGACTTCATCTGGAGCTTCTTTGGGAGCAATCGAAGGTGACACAACTCTCTGATTGAAGCTACACTTCTCAGAGCAAAGGTATGGCTCATTCCTTCCTCCTGAGCTTCCAGTGATTCTCCATTTTGTTTTACTTAATTTCATGGCATGTAAACCATATGGATGTGTTCGTCTCTTCAAGATGAATCCATAGAGCATAAGAACATGAAAATCCGTTGAGAAATGAGAGAGTTCTTAGGGTTTTAGTGTGGATGGTCACGGGTGCACACCAGTCGTAGACGATGACCAGGCGTCGTCCGATCGAGCGTGTATCTAGTGGACGGTCAAGATTGCACCGGACCAGAGAACATTACATGAACTGCGGGCCCCGGGCCCCTGGAGCGCTGAGTCAGATGGGGCGTCGAATGGGAGCGCGACGCGTGGGCTTTCGGAGCTGCCGAGGATGAGTCGGTGCCGCGTGGATAAGTAGAAAAATATGGATTTTTTTGATTTATTTAAATACCTAGGACTTAGAAAATCCATATCTTTGTGTAGGAAAATCATAAAAATAAACTAAAAATACCATCTTGCTAGTGAACAGAGGATAATAATGTGGAAAAGAAATTATGTTATTTTGATGAGTATTTCATATTTAATTAATTATTTACTTATTTCAGTATTTTGATTCTTCATTTGCATAGATAATTCTCCATGACATGAGACCATAGGGCTTTTAAAGCCTCTGATCTTGGGAACATTTCCTGAATTTTTTAAGGTTAGAGGCCATCTCTATGGAAAGTTATGTATTTTTCAAGTTTATGTTACTGTTTTTGGTATTTTAATTCCAATAATTAGCATATTCTGCAATAAATTCTAGGAAAATTTGGGGAAGTTTCTTAGGACCATAGAACCCTAGGATAATTATATTTTGAGTTAACTCATTAAAAATAACTATAATTGACCTAATTACTTAAAACTTAACTTTAATTAATTAGGGTTAACCACACTTTAAAATAAATTGAAATTAATTCTCCATTGATCTTTAGGATACAGGGAACCTTGCATAAAAAATTGAAGTCAATTGGAAATGTTTAGCCACACTAAATGAATCAATTAAGCCACATGATTAAAATTAAACTTTAAAAATCCATAACTCCAAAAATACATTTCAAAAATTCACCAAATTGGTTTTGTGGGCTCTCTGGTATCATAAGAGTCTACAAAAATTAAAATTGGAATTTTCTAAATTTTTTTTTAATCATATTTTAATATTTTAAATAATTAAAAAATAATAAAAGTCATAAAAATATTAAAAATCGTAAAAATGTCATATTTTGACTTCTAATCACTTAGGAACAAACCAAATATTTTTCCAAAGTCTCAAAGTAATGATATTGAATTTTAAATGCTTAAAACAATTTTTAATATTAAAAAATGTATTTTTCTTACCTTTTCACTAAATTAATTACAATAAATCAATGAAAAATTATAAAATTGTAAAATTTATTTCTTTGAACTCCTTGAGGTCAAAGAGATTTAAGAAAAATATAAAACCTTTTTTTCAACTTTAATTTTATTTTATAATTAATTAATACTCCAAAAATCAAAATAATTATAATAAATAAAATATAACTTAAAAAATCACCAAAATGGGTCCAAGTGGTCCTCTGGTCATTAGGAACATCCCAAAAATTTCTTAAGGACAAAAACCTTGCCTTGGTCATGTTGTTAAATTTCCATTGAAAACCCTTATTTTTCACAAAAATTAATTATATAAATAAATTAAATTCAGAAAAATCACATTTTCTCCTCTAATTTCTTAACTGACATATGAATGAAGTGACATAAAAATTTCAAGTTCATTTGAACTTAATTTAGTGAGTTATGAAGCAAATAAGCCTAAAAGGGCATAAAGGTAATTAAAGAATTTAAACCCCTTTATTAAAATTTTAGGTTTAATTAAAATGAAGGGTAAAATATTTGATTTTATCTTTCTTGGATGGTTGAAACTTTGGGAAATTAAAAGGGTAGGAACCCATTAATCACTCTTAATAAACCAAAAAAAATGAAACTTTAATTATTTAAACAATTTAAATTTTTTTGGAAGATTAATGAAAATTTGAATTATTAAAAATAGGGAAATAATTTGAGAGGATATTAATTCTTTAATAAAAAAATCCCTAAATAAATAACTTCAATAATATTTATCTCTTAATTAAGATTAAAATGATAATCCAAACTAAGTATATTAAAAAATTAAAAATAAATAACCCTTAAATTAAAGAAAAGTTCAAAATATTAAATAATTTAATAATTAAATTAAATTAAATTAAATTAAATTGAATTAAGTAAAAGTTAAATTAAAATTAAAATTAAATTAAATTAACATTTTAACAATTAATTTAATTAAATTAAAAAAATATTTAAATTAAATTAAATTAAATTAAATTAAATCAAATTTAAATTAAATTAAGTTAACATCATTCAATAATAAAGTAAAACGAATTTAAAATATTAAGATCACCTAAAGTATAAGGATTTAAACCAAAATATAATTTGAACACTATTCCAAACTTAAAATTATTAATTAAAACCTCATAATTAAACTAAATCACTTTAAACCATTAACTCAAACTTCAAATTAAGAATGATTAAAATTCTCAACAAACCAACTTGCCCCTAAAGGCTTTAATTATTATAACTCTTAAATAGAGTATTAAAGGAGATGCCACTTCATTCATCAGGTAATCAAATGTCCAAGTTCATTGAGCAAGAGACAATGCTTAATTAAACTCTTGGATGATTAATTCACCTATGCAATTAAATTTACTTAGATTCAAAATAATCTCGGAAATATTGAAAAGATGTTTAGGACTCGTCCTAAGCACTTTCTCAATATGACGGGATGTTTTAGAAGAACAATTGAATTTAATTGTTCTTTGATGAAGAAAATCATCCTTAAACAAGACACAAGAACCTATACGTCATAGGAGATGACTAGTTATAGGACTAGGACTTTGGTAGACAACCAAAACCTGCCCCTTAGCTTTACCTAGGTATTTGTTGAAATATTTAAATGTCTTAACATATGTTTTAAGTGCAGCTTGGGATGACGGGAAGACCCTCCAGGTATGCTTTTATTTTATTGCAATTTACTTTATTGCAATTTACTTACATGCACTATACTTTGCTTTTTCTTGCATGTTAAACAAGACTGTTGCATGAAAACCAAAACCTTTAGGATAGTCCCTGAACTGAAACCAAAACTAAATTAAAAGTCATCATAAGATAAAATTCACCACCACAACATTCTAAAATATAAAACAACTCAAAATTTAATCACAATAGAACAACAAAACTACAATTGCAACTAAATTAAAACGTCTTGTTGAATGATCGGGAATACCTCGTATGATGTAACCCACGTGTTGCTAACGGGATTTCCCACGGTCTAAATGAAAGTGTGGAACTCATTCAGTTGAGTTTAGCAAATTCATCTGGACTAAGTGAATTCGATGAAAATAACGGTGCCGAGATGACAGAACCGTGGGATCTTAATCGGTTATGTTTAATCAACTTTAAGATTTGTTTTAATTAAAACATTAAAAATATTTGGACTTTAAGATTTCTAAACCAAAACACTTCTCTCATCTCCTGATTTTCACCTTCTAAAACTAAACCTCTGCAACAACAAGGAGCTCAGAGCACGGTGGGCAGCACAGCCATTTTCGTCAGCAAAACTCGAGTCTACTTCAGCTAAACCTTTCTTAGAATTAAATAACCAAGCCATAGGATTTCGAGGTAGTTTGCCTAGTGCAACATAAATCCTCAACTTTTCGTTAGGCATTTGCATAATCATGTTATGCAAATTAAGCCCTAACCGGTCTTAGGACTCTGAGGTAGTCGTTTGGTACGATATAAACCCTCACATCTTCGAGGCTACTTGTGTGATTATATCATACAAATATAAGTCCTAATTAATTAAAATTGACAGGATTGCAACATTAAATAATTTTCCTAAATTGAAACCGAACCATAGGATAGTTTGGGAAGTTGCCAAGATTTTTCTTGGATCCTCAGCTTCTCCTACTTCTCTTCCATTAGACTCTAAAATAAACTGTTCCAAATTTGATCCACTCCCTATTGAAATCTCCAAAATCCAATTCATTTGAAACCTTAAACTTTGAATTTATTGAGAGCAAAATCACTGATCATTATCGATAGTTTTCTTAAATGATTCCGGTCATTTAAGATGTAATTAACTATAGGGGCTTACCCTTATAAGGAACTTTAAGAACCCAGGTAATATAAACCCTGCTTAATACCTTTATATTAAGTAGGGGAACCTGTCGGCTTATAAAGTTGGTTCGCAAACTAAACGGATGTCACAAATCTTCTAGTTTATTTAATCGAGCCCCAACACTAAGTAGTGTGTTTATCCTTCAGGATAGATACACAACTTGTGATGCGGCGCTCATTTATATAAACTATTTGGGATGTGAGATCAGTTTGATTTCATGACTTAAAATTTTCAAACTCAAAATTATTTTCAAAATCAAATACTACTTTCTAAATTATATATATATATATATATTCAAATTTAAAATCTAAAAAATTCGTCGACAATTTCTGTAGGCGACCTCTTTTCAAAATACATAACCTAAAAAATTCGTCGACACCAGCTCAATACCAAATCTGTGACGGTTTTTTTAACTACTTTGGGCTGTTATTTTGACGGTTAGAGCGTTTATTGGACCATCTAGAAGATTGGCAGTTATTCCTGGATTATAGGACATGTGATACATTAAATCTAGAAGCTTGGAAACGGTTTGGATCGCGAAGAGGTGCGATCCAAAGTGAAGAGGTGCAAAGAACTGGATGCGGAGTCAGGCGCCTAGGTGCCAGATGCCGGCGCCTAGGCGCCAGATGCCGGCGCCTAGCCAGACACACTTTCTAGAAGATTCATTGAACTTTGACACAATTTGAAGAGATGCTTTAGGCAACCCTTGAAGCCTATAAATAAGAGGCCATTTCTATAGAGAAAAACGCCCATTAAAGCCCAATAAAGCCCATTAAAGCCAAATAAAGTGCCCAATAAAATGCCCAATAAGAAGCCCAATTAGAGAGAATCCCAAAAGCAAAGAGGTTCCTAATTAGAGAGAAATTTTAAAGGGCCACACTTTTAGTTTACTTTCCTTCATAAATTAGTGAGTTTATTTTATTTAGAGTTTATATTGAGAGTTTGAAAGAGTTTGTGCTTTTGAAGTCTATTTCGCTTGGAGTCAGAAGGAATCAAAGGTTCGGTTGGAGAAAAACTTGAGATAAGTATTTGTAATTTGATTTAATGTTTTATTTATATGTTTTGTTATTTAAATTCAATGTGTTCTGAGTAGTTACTTTACTTTCTCCTTTCAATTATGAAAAAATAAATAAGATAATATTAAATTCGTTGGAGAATTAAAAACTAAATATGTTTAAATATTGTGATGATATTAATAATGGATCTTAATTTACTATTTAAATTGACCGTTTAAATTGTTAAAATCCGTTGAAGAATTTTGAGACCTAGAAGGAGATGAATTCTTAACTAGTAGATATCACATGAATCCTTGGGTAGTCGAAGGCCTTGTGCGGGTTATTCAAGGTGAAGTGCAAATAAATAGGAAAATATTATTCAATGGGCGTAGAATTGATAAGTTTTTAGAGTGACAGACTAAATTCTTGTAATTTGGTTTATAGAGAGGGAACGGGTCACTAGTAGGGCCGACCATAGCCACCCTTGGACATCTAGTAGTGTGAGCCTAGATTAACCCATTCTACTAACAATACAACAGACATGATCTATAGATTAGCCAATGTTCTATATACTATCGAGCGAAAGTAAAGAATAGGAATGCTTCTATTTGGCACAATACCCTGAATTTATATTCTCCATGAATATTATATTATCTGAAAAGTCTTCGATTAATTGAGTGGAAGAAAGTTGTTTGCTTATTATTATTTACATCACTCATTATTTTATTATTGCTATAATTCTGCACTTAGTAAATTAAATATTAAATTTATAACTTTAAAAGAAATACATAAACATAAAATTAAAATATTTAAAAATCTATAAACTTCCTTGTGGGATCGATACTGGGGTCTTTATTTAAAGCCTTATATTACTTGAAACGATACGTATACTTGGGTAGTACCTCTAGTGTGTAAAATATTTTCCATAAAATTATATTTATATACATTAGCCGCTATTATTATTTGGGTCAAAGTATTAGTTATAACATATTTTTTAAATCATAAATTACTGCGTTATCCGCAGATCGACGTCATTAGGCTGGGAGGATACTGGCTCTCACTCCAGAGCACCCACTTCTCTTCGCCTGAAGGCTAATTCTCGCTTTAGTTTTCAAACACTAGGACCAAATTGGGGATTTTAGTCTGTCACCCTAAAATCTCCAATTATATTCCTAATAAATATATTTCCGTATTTATTTGCACCCAACCCCCATGAACTTCTCCATCCATGGAGTTTGAATGTAATCTCCACTTTCGTTGTAGAAAGCATAGCCCTTTCAGATTATATGTTTCACAATGTATTTTAAAAAATCAATTGGCCAGATCGAAAAGTAAGTTTAAGAATGAAGTAAAAAAGAATCACAAGTTATTTTTTTTATTATGACACATCCAATCTAAACTATCACATCACCATTTATCATTGCAAGGAGAAAGACTAAAAAATCTAGTCAGAATTCATAGGGAAGATATGACAAAACAAAGATTTTATATATAAAAGCAATGTAATAAAAAAAATAAGAAGTAAATACAATTTATATGAATTTCTTCCCTACGCAAATCCCTTGAAGTTCCCTTGGATCTCATTTTCTCTTCGCAACACACTCAATACTCTCCTAGAATTGTAGGGAAAAAGCAATCTCTCACTTTCCCTCTCCTTTAACAACTCTTTTAAAAAGAATCCCTCACAAAACAACACTAAACACCAAACCCTAGACACTAAAATCTCTCTAAAAACTTCCTCTTCACTTACATGAACACACACACTTAATCATACACACACCACACACACTACAAACTACTCACCCTGATTTCTGCCGCCCAAAACAAGTTAAATTTGTTTAGGAACAAATTTCCCAAGAGTTGCCTCAAAGATCCCTCCAAAAAGCATCTAAATACATTGAATCTAGCTTGAACCGATATTGTGCACTGTCGGCGGCCTATCTCGACTTTTATTTATGAACTCTTTGATAAAAAGCACCGTCGACGCGGTTGGGCACTGACGACACTAGAACTTAAAAAATCTAGTTTCTGCCTTTTTTCACTCCAAATTCGTTCATTTTCACTTCTTTTTTGCTCTATTTGCCTAAAATCATCATACATGCTGCAAAGCATGAAAAATACATTCCATTAAAGTCCATATCACCAAAAATAAGTACGAAATATATATGAAAAATCAAACAAATTTTTGGTGCATCAAAATCCCCCAAACTTAACTATTACCTATCCTCAAGTAATCCTTTTACTACATAAAAATATGGCTTTTAGTAGTGAACTTTACTTAATGATTACTATGATTTTTTATTTAAATAAATATAATAGCAACATTTTCAGAAAGATTTTTAATAACTTAGGTCAAATCTAGGTATAAGAACATTTAGTAATCAAGTCTAAGAGTTCTATCTCCTATTTATTTCAAGAATAATCATAATTTGTCATAGTAAGGGTGCTTTGAAGTATCATATGAAAATGAAGTTCATGAAAAGTCTATTAATAAGGATGTTAATACTTTACTATAAGTTCTAAAATTGAATTAAGCTCTTCTTTTAATTTGATTCAAGTGAAGCCAATTTTTTATTAGGCATCTCCTCAAGCTTCTCCTCACATGTCTTTTTCTTTTTCTTTTATTGTTTTTTGGGATTTCTTTTCATTCCTCTCCTTTTTTTTACCTTTTCCTCTTTTCATGTAAGGATTACTATATCCGGATAGCCTTTAATAATTTTGAACTTTGCTCTTCTCTTCTTAAAGTTGGAACTTGAAACATTTCTTTACTTTATAGGTATAATAACTTTTTAATAATTCATAATAGAGTCTCAATCCTTTCTCCTCACATAAACCTCTAAAACTCTTAACATTTCAAAAATACTATTTTCTTTACTTTAAATAGTTAACTATAACCTATTCCTCTTTAACTAAATATCTTAACCCATAAAGTTAACTATCATTACTAAAAACTTTCATTCAAATCTACTATATTATTTAAATAAAGTAAAAATTTAGTGGTTTAAAGTTAAGCTCAACTACTTAAAGTCATTTTAAAATAATTTTGAAAATATATTTTTGATTTAGAATAAAAAAAGTTAAATTTGTTTCCTCCCCCAAACTTAAATTTTTCAGTGTATAACAAATTACCAAATGAGAGAGAAAAACAAAAATTAAACTAAATTTTTATGTCGGGCTTTTGATTCTTCTGAAGTATGTAGGTATTAAATAAAAATTTACTACAGGCATTAAATGGTTAGAAACATTGTTCATATATATATATATATATATATATATATATATATATATATATATATATATTAGATATTTTTAGGGTAAAGAAAATTTGAAGCATTACATAAAACACTTTAAACAACATCCATTACATTTTCACTACAACAGTGACAAACTGCAGAAGCTTTAATACAATTTAACCAAATTAAAAGTACAATCACTACACATAACTGCTACACTAAAGCAAATAATAAACACAAAAATCACATAATAATAACAAACTACATAATACTAAACTACCTATCATCATCTCTTATTTCTTCTGCTCCTTCTTCCTCAGGCTGGTATGGATAGTAGCAGGGGCAAGTAGGAAATATCACACCTATTTCTCCCCTCATAAAACTCATATGAGCATTGATGAACCAAAAATATATACTGTTTTTGCTATATAATTTTACCCATTTTTGGTTGTATTACACTTTAAAGAAAGGTATTTTTCATGATTTACTACTGTTATGATGATTTTAGGTGATTAGAGCAAAAAGAAGTGAAAAGGAATGACTTGAGAGCGAAAAATAAGCAAAATGGAATAAACTAGCTTCTCGCATAATTAAAAGTCCCACAACAAGCATCATGATAAGCAATATCATATTCTACTCTTCTCCTCTTATAGTCATCATTGATGCTATTTCTTGCTTCCAAACCATCAATCCTGCTATAAAGCCTCATAATATCATCTTGCTGAATCATCAACCACTCCAAAACATAAGAAATAGTAGAAATCCCAGAGGTAGAAGGTATGTCATGACTAGCAGGGGAATTTCACTACTCTAACCTCCAGATCTCCATCTTACATGAGACTCATAAGTGCGAATATTGGACTTACTAATAGTCTTTAAAGGATGGATCAACTCTTCGCTACTATCAACCTCAACTCTTGATTGTATACATATTGTATAGATCAGGGTAGGATGTCTCAATCCTTTAGTAGTTTCTCCCTTAGCTATAGTCAAAATTCTATTATAAATAACTCTTCCAATATCAATTACTCTCATATTTTGAGTACAAAAATTCAAAATTGCTTTATCCCTGGAAATTCACTATGATGATAGGTAGGTAGTAGTTTTGCAGAAATAAATTAATGTCAGGCTTTAGATGCAACATTTAGAGTGGAAGCAGAAAAATTTATCTTCTGTCTTTGCTTAGTATTCCTCTCTCATTTTCCATCAGCAAAAAAAGTAATTACCTATTTTAAGTCAGCATCCATAGTACCAAAATATTTTTACTCACATAATGGATTACCTCGTAACTAGTAGAAAGCATTGATCCACTCAGACCGATCTAAATAAAGGAAATTCTCACCATCGGCGCCCAAATTCTGAGTTCCAAAAATTTCACAATTTTAATCATTTCCAAGTTACAACAGCATCTATTAAGCCTTTTTAAGCATCCAAATTCACTAATAAGAGATGAATTAACACAAATACTACACAAACAATATAAAACATCACTTATATATATAAAATCCAAAGTTATAAATTTACACACATTCAATCAGTCTATCATATCAATAATTCAGCACCGCAATCAAACCACAACACTCTAACAGTGAAAACATAACATAAATTCAAATCTCAAGCATAATATATCTCAAATCACACCATAAGAAAACCAAATACAAATCAAACGTAAACAAATAAAGGTCAAATACTTAATAAAGTAGATAAAAATAGAGAATCGCTACTCCTCATCAACATAAGTGCTATCATTTTTGATATCTCCCATGTATTGATGGTGCACAAAAAAATTGTAGAATGGTCGATACGAAAATTCATCAGTTGAATCCTCTTCAATCCAAGCCTTCTTCTCATTAATCATACCAATCCTTCTTCCATACACCCAGTATGATCAAATTGTTCCTTCATCCTCTAATCTAGATGATCAAATAATTCAGATATACTATTAATAGCATCCATAAGTTTTCATACCTCTTTCTTTGATTTCTTAATCGTCCTTAGAATTAACAATGTATTTTTCAGGAAAATGAGATTGAACAAGTAATAAACACTGAGATGGTTAGTCTACCGTTATGCTCAGATCAGTTTCATCTCCAGGTGTTGGACAGTAAGAAACATTTGTTGGGTCCATAGGCTTCCAGGGAAGAAGCACCTTTTTCCAACTCTCATATGGTATTTATTAAGGACTGCAGAGTAGAAATATTGTAGAAGGATGTCTCAAACCGTAGCTTGATCCATGCACAATCAATCCCAATACAGATTTCACAATTATAGTACCAATATCAATAGGTCTATCAGTCTGAATGAAATAATTTAATATCGCACTTTCCTTCATCACTTTACTAATTTTCATAGTCGAAAGTAATTTTGAAGATATAAATAAATGTGATTGCTTCGACACAGGATTTAATAAAGCCGTAGAGAAATTGACGTACCCGTCGTCTCTAATCTCTTAATCTTCACTTCCGTCTATCAAATATTGATAGATTTCATTCATATTGTCTCTTGTAAGGATGAAATTTGTGTAATGGTAAATTGGCACATTATCTATCATATACAACTCATTAATCTTGGAAGGAGTGAATGATATCCACCTACCTTGCACATAGACGACTCCTTGGTTGATTCCATTAGGATTTGCATAAAATTCCTTCACCAGAGGAATGACTACTGCAGCAATAATGTAACAAAACACTTCCCAAAACATCTTAAAAATAATTTCTTAAACACGATTACTAAGAACATTTGTACCTCAATGCACAAAGCCTCGTTATTTGATAAGCCTCCTCTTTATAAGGACTTCGTCACAAAGTCGATGCGCTTCAAAACTGACGAACATCCATTTGTTGAAAACTCCAAATCATAGAGATTTTAAGAAGTTGGAAGTCATGGAATTCAAATTTTGGAACTTCCTTTTTGTTTTTTCTGGAGTTAGTGGGTTTAAAACTGAGTTTAGGGAGTTATAAGGGTAAAATTCCTGCTCAAAACGGGCAAATCCCGCCATTTGAAATAATAAAAACCGCTCCCTGGTCGTCAACGTCATCCACACCCAAGCTCTGAAAAATTAAGTTTCTCTCTTGAAAAATCCACCTTCGGTGCTGGTTTAGGTGACATCAGCACTGAATTAGGTGTTGTCAGCGCTGAATCGAGTGTCGTCGGCGCCAATTTACAACTTTTCTCCAACATTCTTTTTGTCCAAATAATCTCCAAATCTTCGATTCAATCCAATAATTATCACCATATAGAATCATTATGAGAGAGATTAGGACTCAGATATAAGGTTATCTAATAATAACATCAGCTATTACTCAATCAAAATAAACTACACAACACAAATAACTATGGCCTGCATCCCATAAAGCGCTTGGTTTAACGTCATCAGCACGACAAACATTAATTTCATTCAAGATGGCTTAACATTAAAACCTTTTTAAAATTTTGTCGTAACCCTTCAAAATATGGTTTTATTCAATGCCCATTAACTTTAAATATTCTTCTGATTTTTGGATCCTCAATATCAACAGCTCCAAACTGATAGACTTTTATCTCAGTGAAAGGTCCTATCCACCTAGACTTATGTTTTCCAGAAAATAATCTTAATCTTGTATTATATAACACAACTTCTTGTCCAGGTTCAAATCTCTTTTTAATATTCATCCCATCATGCCATAACTTCATTTTCTCCTTATTTATTTTTTCATTATCATAAGACTCATTTCTCATTTATTCCAATTCATTAAGTTGCAATAATCTTTTCTCACCAGCATCTTTAAATTAAAATTGAATTCTTTAATTGCCCAATATGCTTTATGTTCCAATTCAACCGACAAATGCCATGTTTTCCAATAATTAGTCCATAAGGAGACATTCCTATAGGAGTTTTATAAGCAGTCATATATGCCCATAATGCAGTATCTAATCTCGCAGAAAAATCTAATTTATATGGATCTAAAAATTTCTCCAAAATTCTTTTAATTTTACGATTTGATACTTCATCTAAACCAATTATCTGGGATGGTAAGCAGTAGAGATTCTATGCATGATATTATATTTTTCAGTCAATCTCTGAATCAGATAATTTCTAAAATGGGATCCACCATCAATAATGTTAACTCTCGGCATTCCATATCTAGTAAAAATATTTTTCATTAAAAATTTTGAAACACTTCAAGCATTACATCTAGGTAAATATATGGCTTTAATCTATTTCTATACATGATCAACAACAACTAATATATATTTATTCCCAAATGAAGGAATAAATTGTCCCATAAAATCTAGCCACCAAACATCAAAGATTTCAACTTCCAATGTAAAATTTAGGGGCATTTTATTTCTTCTAGAAATTTTACCTACTCACTAACATCAATCACATGTTTTAATATATCTATTAACATCCTTAAAAAGAGTAGGCCAATAGAATTAAGATTGTAAAATTTTATGCTCAGTTTTGTTAGTTCTTAAATGTCCCCAAAATTCATAATCATGGAATCTCTGAATAATTGGTTAAATTTCTTCATAAGGCACACATCTCCTAATAACTAGGTCCTTGCATTGTTTATATAAATAATGGTCATCCCAAAAATACAATTTGGCATCATACAAATTTTTTTTTCTATTGTTGCTTCAGTACATCAAATGTTAAAATATCACTAACAATATAGTTCACAATATCAGTATACTACTGTAAATTCCATTCCTTAATATTGTAAAGTTGTTCATTGAAAAAGTTTCCCTAATTTCATCTTCAAAATCAGATAGATCATGTTGTTCCAGCTGACACACCTAAAATATGTAAGTTTTTTCCAATATCATTTTACTCATTATTGATGATATTACACTTTAAAGGAAGGTATTTTGTATGTTTTTTGGTTTTAGGTACAAGAAATGGTGATTGGAGCAAAAGTAAGCAAAAACGGTGCAATTTGGAGCAAAAACGAGCTAGAAATGAAATTCTGCCCTGACACCTTTCGATAAGTCTTTTGATGCTTAATCTCTTTTAAACTTCTTGCATATTTTTAAATGAGATTACACCTTAAAAAAATGTTATTTTTATATTTATTTTGTAGGGCTATCAGTTACGAACGCAACGCAACTGAAACGGGGCGAATCAGAGCTAAAACAGAGCCAAACAGAGCGAAACGGTGGAGCTGGCAGAGCCTGCTCGGTGACGGCGGCCTCGATCTCACCGACGTCGAGATTTTACCAAGAGCCCCGAAAAATGGGCGAAAAGCTTGCCGACAGCGAGTGCGAACCCGCCGACAGCGCCCTGGACGAGTATTAACTGACTTTTGGCGATTTTGGCCTGAAATTCGACGTATTTGGAAGCTTTTTCGAAGGGGTGCTTAAGGGAACTCTTAGAAATTCTTTCACACTATTTAAATTAGTGAATTTATGATAGAAAAGAGAAGAGGAAAGTAGAGAAAAAAAGAGAGGAATGTTTATGATTCTTAGAGTAAGAGTAGAAATGTAGATTTCTACCATTTTGGAGAGATTAGAGAGGAGATTTTGAGAGAATTTGTAAGGGATTTCGCTAGCATTGCATGGATCTCCGGGAGACTTTTTGGGAGAGATATTCATCTTTATTTCAAAGGGAAAAAACTAAGTATTGTTCTTTATTATCTTATGATTTTGTAAACACTTACCTAGTGGATTTACTTTGGTTACATGAAGTTTCCGTTGTGTTTTCTTCGCGCTTTGTGACATATCTCTCTTACTTTTTCTTCTTCTTTGGAAATAGCGGCATGAGAAGATTATGCCATTATATTCCTTTTACTTTTCTTTTGTAATGAGTAGAAATCATGTTTAGGATTTTATGATGCATGGTAGAAGTAAATTTAATTATTAATGTGGTGGTTTTTACTTGCACTTAATTTACATTGCAATTAAGGCCTGTTGTAATGTTAAAATTTGTTGTGAAAACATATGATCCGAGAGGGTTATGCTTTCTACAACTAAGTAAGAACCACATTCAAATTCTATGAATGGTGAAGTTCATGGGGATTGAATGCAAAAAATAGGGAAATAATATTAATCGGGCGTGGAATTGGAGATTTTAGAGTGACAGGCTAAAATCCTCAATTCGGTCCTATCGTTTGGGTGCTGAAGTGTAGAGTCTTAGCCCTCAGGAGAGGGGAATGAGGGAGCTCCGAAGTGAGAGCCGGTATCCTCTCATCTTAGCCGCAGATTCAGTAACCAAGCATAGGATTAGTCAATGTTCTTTATGCCTGGACCAAAGGGTAAAGAATAGGATTGCTCCTAATTGGCACATATAATATTTAATGCATCTCATTCCTATACATTATCTATTTTATTACATAAGAATAGTAGTTTTTAATAACTCATAATTCTCCAAACCAACTCATCCAAAAAGGGTTATCTTTAGAATTATTATTTGCATTTAGTTATAGTTACTATTACATTTAACTCTTGTATTTAGGAGTAGTTGCTAGATAAAACACAATTTTAATCGACATTCCAAACTAAGGACTATGAGTAGTAGACTAGAATTGGACTAAAGACCTCTTACTTCACTTCCTCATGGGATCGATACTGGGGTTTTTAAAGAAAACTCTATATTACTTGAAATGATACGTATACTTGTGTAGTACCCCTAAAGTGTAAAATATTTTCTAATTTTTATATCATTTAAGATTTTGCACACTAGCCGCTATATATAAATTGGGTCAAGTTTTTTTCCATCTTTTGGAATTTAATTTACTGCTTAATTGCGGGTTGGGTCAAGTTTTTTGCGCCGTTGCCGGGGAAGCTTCGGTAAGAACTTTAGGAGAATTTTAGTTGAAGTAATTAAGCTTAGACTTGGAAAACTGCAGTGTCGTAAAAACTATTTTTGTGTGAAAAGTGTTTTTATATGAAAAAGTGTTGTGAAAAAAAAACAAAAAAATTGTTTATATGAAAAATAAGGTGTTCGTGAAAATGTTTTGTTGTGTTGAATATATTTCATTTATTATTTGTTTAATTGTTAATGTATTGTTTGTTATGTTGCATATGCGAAACAAAGGACCTGCAGGACTTGTACCTTATGATCCCGAGTTTGAAAAAAATAAAAAAGCAATAAAAATACAGAAAGGACTCGAAAAACTAGAAATGGAAAATTTTCAAGATAATAATTTGGAAAATCGTAATAAATCATTGAGGGATTACATAAATCCTACGACAGATGAAATTCACTTAAGCATACAAAACCCTGTCGTAGAAGCAAACTCGTTTGAAATAAATCCTGAGATTATCAAACTAGTGCAGAACAATCAGTTTGGGGGAACTCCTTTGGAGGATCCCTATTTACACTTATCAAAATTTATAGAACTTTGTGCTACATTTTGTTATAACGATATGTCAGACGATGTTGTTAGACTAAGGTTTTTTTCTTTCTCACTAAGGGATAAGGCTAAAATGTGGTTATACTCATTAGCACCTGGTTCTATTAAAACTTGGGAGGAGTTAACTCAGAAATTCTTAGCTAAGTATTTTCCACCTTCAAGGACTACTAAACTTAGAAACGATATTATCTCATTTTGTTAGTATGAAGGGGAATCAATATACGATGCCTGGGAAAGATTTAAGGAACTCCTAAGAAAGTGTCCACACCATGCTCTGCCCAATTGGTTAATCATTCATACTTTTTATAATGGGTTAGTAGAATCTCTTAGGTCTATAATTGATGCTGCCGCTGGTGGATCATTAATGTCAAAATCATTTGATAAAGCGTATGCAATAATTGAAGAAATGACTACAAATGAATTTCAATGGCCCTCTGCAAGGGTAAATCATAAAAATGTAGCTAGTATTCATGATACAGATACGATTTCAATTCTTGCATCTCAGATTGCTGCAAAATCAAGGAAGTTGGACCAATTTGGAATGAACCAACCTCAATTTACTCCTGTAAGTGAGGAAAGTTCATTAGAGCTTATAATTGATTCTAAATTATCATATGAGACTTTAAATACCATAAACAACCCGTACTCTAACTTTTACAATCCAGATTGGGAGAATAATCCTAAATTTAACTGGAATCATACTACTAATGGTGGAAACCTAAAATGGGAAAATAATCATGCAAATCATAATGGAAGTTGGAATAATCAGGGGAACACAAACTATAGAACTTCATATCTACCGGACTTTAACAATGATCAACAATTTGAGGATAAGAAAATGTCTATGGAAGAAGTGGTATTGCAAATGGGAAACCAGTTGCAAAGTAAAAATGCTGCGATTAGAAATATAGAGAATCAACTGGGACAAATTGCTAATTCACTTAGCAATAGACACCAAGGAACACTTCCTAGCAACAATGAGATCAACCCTAAAGAGAACACTAATGAACAAATAGAAGCTGTCCAATTAAAAATTAGAAGAGATATAAAGGATATGGTTAGAAAAGAGAAATATGTAGTGAGAGAAAATAAGGAAACTAAAAGACCTGAAGAACATGTTTCTAAGGATCTGGAAAAATTAATATCACCAACTAAAACCAGTTTGGAAAAACCGCCACCTCCATTTCCTCAAAGACTTAGACAACATAAGTTGGTTAAAAATTTTTTAAAGTTCATGAAAGTACTTAAGAAGTTAACGATAAATATTCCTTTCACTGAAGCTTTGGAACAGATGCCAAGTTATGCAAAGTTTATAAAGGATATATTAAACAAGAAAAGGAAATTTGGGGATTATGAGATAGTTGCACTAAGTGAGGAGTGCAGTGCCATACTTCAGAAAAATTTTCCTCGGAAACATAAAGATCCTTATAGCTTTACAATTCCTTGTGTAGTTGGAGAAAAATTATGTGGAAAAGCTTTATGTGATTTAGGAGTGAGCATTAATGTGATGCATCTATCTATATTTAGAAGGTTAGGTTTAATCGATATTTCTCCCACTACTGTAACCCTTCTATTAGTTGATCGATCTATCATTTATCCAAAAGGAGTTATAGAAGACGTGCTTGTTAAAGTGGATAAATTTATCTTTCCTTTGGACTTTATTGTATTAGATATGGAGGAAGATAAAGAAATTTCAATTATTTTAGGGAGACCTTTCCTTGTTCTTGGACAAGCTATGATAGATGTGCAAAAAGGAGAGTTGGCTATAAATATTAATGACCATGAAGTCACTTTTGATGTATAAAGACTATGAAATATCTAGCTGAGAGAAAAGATGATGAATGTTTTTGGATAGATGAAATTAATTATCTAAGTAAAGACCATTTCCAAGTAAGTTTTGAGAGTAAGTTAAACGATGAGATTAAAATAGATTTTCATGATGATTCGAAAACATTACTTAAAGAAGACTGTATGTATGTTCAGGAGAGGTGTGAAATGATGGACGCTACCAAAAATAGTAAACTTTTAATTCCATTTGTTGAAAGTCTCATGAACTTAAGATAGATGTACCCCATACAATTTTAAAGCCTATTTACTTAGAGAATTCATCTACACAACCAGTCTTTATATCTTTAGATACGACTCAATCACAAGAAAAACCTGAATTAAATGATGAACAAGATAAAATTATTGAACTAGGACTTGGATGAGAATTTGAGGATAAATTTCAAAAGAACTTTGAGTTGAGAAAAGAGGATAAGGATATTGGAAGACCATTGGATGAAATTCCTAGGGAATTAGAAAAACCTATTTCCTCAACTAAGATAGATCCTCCATCATTTAATAATTATAAAGGGGAAGAATTGGAAGATAACTTGAATCATAAGAGTGACATAGAAAAATTTGATCTTGGATCTGAATTATCTAAAGAGAATCTGATCCAAAATTTGAGAGATATTGAAGTATCTTATAAAGATCCATTTCTTATAAATTTCAAGGATGATGTTAATATGCGGATTGAGAAAATCAATAGAAGAATATTGGATCTAGAAAGAAATATGAGGAATTATGGTATAAATCAATCTAAAAAAGAAGAGCTGAATGAAAAATTACAATTTAAGAATTTTATAGGAATCCCTGGATCTGAAAATGATTGAGCGATTGGTCGAGGATTACTTAATTGGAATTTTAATCTAGGTGGAATCAATTTTTTGGCTAACAATGTTAAACCAAGTGCTTTATGGGAGGCAACCCATAGTTATCAGTGTGCTTGAGAGTCATGATTGTTGGTGTTGTATTGTATTTGCTTTATAGTGGATTGATCAGTTTGATTGATGATTGGTAGATGTTTGGATTTTTAGTAGTTTGATCTTTGTGTGTCATGAGGGAAGTGATTCCTTAACTTCTTATTATGGTTAGATTTGAATGTTCTCTTGTAGTAGTTGGATTAACGAGTTCACTATAACTCGGGTCTCACCCAGACTTGAGTTTTACAAGAGAAATCATGAATTTCAAACATTGATAGTTTCATCTTAATTTGTTACTTCCTTTTTGCAACTTTATTTTCATTTTATAGAAGTCGAACTTATATGATGAATAACATTAGGATGATCTTACACTATCTTTATAACTGTTAGAGGTGCTTAATTATCGGGATAAGATGATGCTTGAAATTGGTGTCCGGGAACCAATTTATCAGGGATAATCTTATCTTTCGGATTATAATCTATAAAATCAATTAAAATATACCTAATTTATTAGTGTGGTGATTCCGTTAGAAATTGGAAGTAAATCAGTGTGATGTGATGAGTTAATGGAAGAATTGACCTCATTTATCATATGTGTGTTTATGTTTGTGTTACAACTTTATTTAGGTCTTGAAGAACATTTTTATATTCCCTTACTGATACATGCTATGCTAGTTAGACTTTGGTTTAGTTAATTTCATTCTGGCATGATTAGTTTAGATTTACTTTCTGCTGCATATTGTTCTATCCTAATGAATACTTGCAAATGATTTTGATAGACATTTGTGGTAGATAAAATTTCTAAATTGTTTTCTTCCTGCTTATATTTTCTGTACTGAATGCTATATATGTTAAAAATTAAGTTTGGGGGTAGGAAGAAAAGTAAAATTTTAATGTGAAAATACTTCCTTTTAGTGTAATTTTATTACAAGCTTGTTTTAGGTCAGCTTTACTTTCTCCTACAGTCTTTCTATTCTGATTATGCTCGCATATGAATTTGATAGGATGTGGTAGTAGCATGTAGATTCAACCTTTACTTTTTCTTCCTGCTACATTTTATGGAATTAATTGCAAAATATTTTTGAAATTTAAGTTTGGGGGGAAGAAAAATATTTGCTCTTATTTGTTCTCGATTATTATATTTTCAAAAATTATTAGCATAACTTCTGGCAATTGAACCTCGCTTGAGATAACTAAAACTTTTTATTTTAGTTGAATATTATGGAAGGATTTGATGAAAGTTTTTAGTAATAAAAGTTAATTTTATATGGATAAGATATTTAGTATAAAAGAATTTGATTATAGTTAACTATTTAAAGTAAAGAAAACTGTATTTTTGAAATGTTAAGAGACTTAAAGTATTGTGTGTTAAGAAGAGATTGTGACTTTATAATGAATAATAAGGCTCATACCTAATTATAAAGTAAGGATGTGTTTCAAGTTTGAACTTTAGAAAAAGGAGAGCGAAGTTCAAAATCATTACAAGCTCTCCAGATATAGTAATCCTCATTAAAAAAAAGAGAAAAAAAAATAAGAGAAAAAGAAAAGAAAAGAAAAGAAGGATTGAAAAACATATCAAAAAAAAAGAAAAGAAAAAGAAAAAGAGAAAGAAAAATATTTATGAGGGGAAGCTTGAGGAGATGCCTAATCAAAAATTGACCTCACTTGAGTCACCCTAACGGGAGAACTTGATTTCATTTCTGAATTTATATTTGAAGTATTGGCCTACATTCTGATGAAGTTTGCATGAACTCCTTTTTCACATAAACTTTCAAGGCACTCTTAATGTAACAAATTATGCTTTATCTTGAAATAAATAGAAGACTAGAACCCTTAGACTTGATTGTTGAATTTTCTTATACTTGTAGTGATAACCTGAGTTACTGAATTTCTTTCTAAAAGTCTAACCAATATATTCTTTTGAATGAAAAATTTTAGTGACTTACAGGTGAAAAGTACATTGCCTTGAGTTATATTTTTATGTAGTAAAAGGGTTACTTGACGACAAATAACAGTTAAGTTTGGGGGATTTTGACATGCCTAAAATATATAGGTTTTTTCCAATATCATTTTACTCATTTTTGATGATATTACACTTTAAAGAAATGTATTTTGTATGTTTTTTGGTTTTAGGTACAAGAAATGGTGATTAGAGCAAAAGGAAGCAAAAACGGTACAATGTGGAGCAAAAACGAGCAAGAAATGAAATTATGCCCTGACACCTTTCGATAAGTCTTTTAATGCTTATTATATTCTACACTTCTTGAATATTTTTGAATGAGATTAAACTTTAAAGAAAGTTTGTTTTTATATTTATTTTGTAGGGCTATTAGTTACGAACGCAACGCAACTAAAATAGGGCGAATCTGAGCTAAAATAGAGCCAAACGGAGCGAAACGGTGGAGCTGCGCAGAGCCTGCTCGCCGACGGCGGCCTCAATTCCTCCAACAGCGAGATTTTACTGAGAGCACCCAAAAATGGCCGAAGAGCTCGCCAACAGCAAGCTCGAACCTGCCGACAGCGCTCCAGAAAAATATGAACCGACTTTTGGCGGTTTTGGGCCGAAATTCGACGTATTTGGACGCTTTTTCGAAGGGGTGCTTAAGGGAACTATTAGAAATTCGTCCACACTCTTTAAATTAGTGAATTTATGATAGAAAAGAGAAGAAGAAAGTAGAGAAAAAAAGAGAGGAATGTTTAGGATTCTTATATTAAGAGTAGAAATGTGGATTTATACCCTTTTAGAGAGATTGGAGAGGAGATTTTGAGAGAATTTGTAAGGGATTTCGCTAGCATTGCATGGATCGCCGAGAGAATTTATGGGAGAGATCTTCGTCTTTCTTTCAAAGGAAAAAAGCTAAGTATTGTTCTTCATTATCTTATGATTTTGTAAACACTTACCTAGCGGATTTACTTTGGTTACGTGAAGTTTTCGTTGTGTTTTCTTCGCGCTTTGTGACGTATCTCTCTTACTTTTTCTTCTTCTTTGGAAATAGCGGCATGAGAAGATTATGTCATTATTTTCCTTTTACTTTTCTTTTGTAATGAGTAGAAATCATGTTTTGGATTTTGTGATGCATGGTAGAAGTAAATTTAATTATAAATGTGATGGTTTTTACTTGCACTTAATGTACATTGCAATTAAGGCCTGTTGTAATGTTAAAATTTGTTGTGAAAACATACGATCCGAGAGGGTTATGCTTTCTACAACTAAGTATGAACCAAATTCAAATTCCATGGATGGTGAAGTTCATGGGGATTGAATGCAAATAAATAGGGATATAATATTAATCGGGCGTAGAATTGGATATTTTAGAGTGTGTTGACCTCTTTTTTGACGAGGTCTTTTCTCTTCTCTTTCCTTAATACTAGGATCTAGCCTTACGCTTTTCCTTTGACTAATCTTAGAGGACTAGAAATGGAACCCAGCACTTAGAAATTCAAACTACTTCTTAACTCCCTGCAAACCCCACAAGCTTGATTGTAGACCCCCAATCACCTAGAGGGTTGAAATTAAATGTGGAGGTTTAAAGGATGAGTTCCCTATAGGACTTTTTGGCCTTAGGAATACCCTGGATGGCCTGGTCTGGTGAGGGTTGACTAGCACATACACTACACTCTCACACACATTCCAAGTCCTAAAACCACACTCTCATCCAACTTGACTTCCTAACTCATGTAGGTAATTCATATGGATGGTCCTTAACCCCTATGCCCCTGGCTAAGAGGGATAGGAACAACATAGTGAATGCCTCAAATGAGTCCTCTCATGGCTCATATGGGCTTGATATGAGTTCATATCTCAACCAAAGTGATTCCATTTCACTCACACTTGATCAATCTTCCTTTTTTTTCAAAATTTCAGTTTTTGACCCCCGGGGCCCCAGACCCACCAAACCTACCAAATACCCTTGAAATTACCCAAAATTTGCAAAATTACCTAAATTACCCAAGATCCATCAAAATCAATCCAAAACATTTCCCACCACTCAAATTGACCATCTTTGGCCAAAAATACCAAAATTTCCAAAAATACCCCTAAACCCCCCAAAATTACCAAAATACCCTTTTACCCCAAAAATCCAAAAATTCTAAAAATTTCCAAAAGATTCAGAAAATTCCAAATATTTCCAATTTCATTTTGTTCAACTACACCATGGGCCAATTTTGCCAATTTACCCCACTTTTACCAAAACCCCCAATTTGCCCATTTTTTAACCCAAATGAACCCAATGTCAAACCAACCCACCCCAATTGACCTCAATATTGGTCCAATTCAATTCTAAACTTCAATTCAATATCCCCAATATCAATTTAGACCAAATCCAACTCCAAATTGATTGACATTTGGGCCCAATTTCAATTTGAAGCCTAAAGGCCCAATTTTTGCCCATGACCTAAACCTAGCCCAAAGCAACCCAACTCAACCCCAATTGGCCCCAAATCTTTTCTAAAACCTTCCTAACATCCCCACACACAAAACACTAACTTGATTTGCCCCAAATTTGAACCTAAACTCCACCCAAACCTAACCCAAAACCAAAATCCCTTAAATTGACCTAAGCCCAAACCTAACCCAAATGGGCTCAAATCCCAAAATTAGAGCCCAACCAAAGTTGAAAACTCTTTGTAACACTCCCATAAACATTTTTCAACATTAATTTTACACCAAATTCAACCTTAGCCCAACCTTAGCCCAAGTTAACCCAATTTGGCCCACCTTGGCCCCTTTAACTAAAAAGCCCAAATTAAACTCAAATCAATTCAACATCACTTTAAACTTGTTTCAAATCACTCATGACACATGCCTAAACCAATTGCAACATTTTTCTGGCACAATCATTTACAAAATTTCATCCTAAATTTACTTTAAATCCAAAAGCCCACTTCCTTAAACCACTTTAAAAGCCCATCCAAAATGATTTTAAAAAGCCCAAAATCAATCCAAAGCCTACATGACATTTTCATCTCATCATCCATTTAATTAAATCACTCTCTATGTTTCAAATTCATCATTGAATTTTTCTAAACTAAGCCATGTGCCAAATTACCCCTAAATACCAAAAATCCTTAAAATCCATTTTCATGAAACTAAGCCAAGCCATCGCTAAGCCAAATGGAGCCATGCATGAGCCACATGCAAGCCTTGGAAGCCACTTTCCACCTCACCAAACCATTAATGGTAAGAAGAGGGGGATCTTTCTTAATCCTTCATTAAACCCTTTTAACCATTCTCATGTCACACTCTAAACCAAGCTTAGCCATCTCACCATGGATAGAGACCACACCAACTTCTCTTGGCTGACCCAAATGATTCAGTTCAGCCCAAAATCAGACCTTGGTGGGTGCACCAAACCCAAATCCATGCATTTGACCAAATCAAGCCCAAAATGAGCCCTTCCCCCTTCCACTTTGATTCAACTCCTTTACACTTGGCATTTACCAATTGAACTCACAAACATCAAGCACTGACCTCCCTGATGACAATAGTGACCTGACCCTGGCCGGCCAGCCACCAGGCCGCCGTAAAACACCATGGCCGAGAGCTCCATGTGAGCTAAAATTTCAATTTTCACTTGCTGAGCTGTCCCATGCCCAATAACCATCGTGGTCGTTCTTCCCTTGGCCAAGGCGGTTGATCCAAGCCATTAAACCCCCACGGGAGGCCCTCCAGCCGCCTCTATTTAAACCCACTCACCTCTCGGCCAAACAAGGTGATGAACCAGACCTTAAGGAAACTCTGCCAAAGTTTGTCCAGGACCTTCTCCTAACCCAGAGCAGTTGATCCCCAGTGTTCCTTTGCCCTAAAACCCATTAACAGAGCTCAATTTCTGAGTTGAAAATCTATCCAAAAACCAGGACATCTCTGGAACCTCCACCAAATCCAAATTAAACTCACCCACACCTGCACAGAACCAAGAGAAGGAGTTCCCCTGTGAAAGCCCCCACTCCAGGCCACCCAGTTGCTCCAGCCTCCAAGCTTTGAAATCGGTTCTGGTCTCTTTCATACTTAAACAATTCCTCAGAGCCAGAGACTTCATCTGGAGCTTCCTTGGGTTCAATCGAAGGTGACACAACCCTCAGATCGAAGCTTCATTTCTCTGAGTAAAGGTATGAACTCACTCTTCCTCCCGAGCTCCTGGAGATTCTCCATTTAATTTGAGTTGATTTCAATGCACTTTAACCATATAGATTTGTTCGTCTCTTCAAGACGAATCCATAAAGTATAAGAATTCGAAAATCCATTGAGAATCGAGAGAGATATTAGGGTTTGAGTGTGGACGGTCACGGGTGCACACCAGTCGTATACAATGACCAGACGCCGTCCGATCGAGCGTGTATCGAGTGAACGGTTCAGATTGCGCTGAACCAGGGAATGTTACGTGAAATGCGGGCCCCTGGAGCGCTGAGTCAGATGGCGTCGGCGAATCATGGAGCGACGCGTGGGCTTTCGATCCGGACGAGGATGACGCGGCCCCGAGTCAGATAAGTAGAAAATTAGGATTTTTTTTTATTTATTTAAATACCAGAACTTCAAAATTTCATATCTTTGCATAGAAAAATCACAAAAATAAAATAAAAATACACTCTTGCTCAGTGAACAGAGGAAAATAATGTTGAAAAGAAATCAAGTTAATTGGATGAGTATTTTATTTTTAATAATTTATTTACTGTTTCCAATGTTTTGATTCTCCATTTGCATAGACAATTCACCATGGCATGAGACCAGCTTTTGAAGCCTCTGATCTTGGGAACATTCCCTAAATTTTTCAAGGTCAGAGGCTATCTCTGTGAAAAGTTATTGATTTTTCAAGTTAATGTCACTCTTTTAGGTATTTTAATTCCAATAATTAGCATATTGTAAAATAAATTCTAGGAAAATTTAGTGGTGTTTTTTAGACAATTCTAGGAAAACAATTCTCCATTGCTCTTTAGGGTCAGGGGAACCTTACATAAAATCTTGAAATCAATTGGACTTGATTAACCCCACCAAATGGATTGATTAAGCCTCATAAGCAAAATGAAACTTTAAAAATTCATAACTCCAAAAATACTTTTCCAAAATTTACAAAAATGGTTTTGGAGCTTCTCTAATATTAGGGAAGTTCAGGAAAATTAAAATTGGAATTTTCTAAAAAAGTTGATTTTTCACAATATTTTAATATTTTAATAATTAAAAAATAATAAAAATCACAAAAATATTAAAAATCATAAAAATGTCACATTTTGACTGCTAATCATTTGGGAACAAACTAAATATTTTTCCTAAGTTCCTAGGATAAGATATTGATTTTTAAAGGCTTAATGTAATTTTTAATATTAAAAAATGAATTTTTAACCTTTTTCCTTAAAATAATTCTAATAAATCAAAGAAAAATCAGAAAATTATAAAATTTATTTCTCTAGACTTCTTGAGGTCAGAGAAATTTAAGAAAAATATAAAATCTATTTTTAAATTTTAATTTTATTTTAAAATTAATTAATACTCTAAAACTCAAAATAATTATAATAAATAAAATATAATTCAAAAAATCACAAAAATTAGTCCAAATGGTTCTCTGGTCATTAGAAACATCCCATAATTTTCTTAAGGATAGGAACTTTACCTTGGTCATGTTGTTGAATTTTTTTTAAACACCTCCATTTTCTACTAAAAATAATTATATAAATAAATTAAAGTCAGAAAAAGCACATTTTCTCCTCTAATGTCTTAATTGACATGTGAGTGAGGTGACATAAAAATTTCAAATTCATTTGAGCTCAATTTAGTGAGTTATGAAATAAATAAGCCTAAAAGGGCATACAGGTAATTAAAAATTTTAACCCTTAATTAAAACTTTAGGTTTAATCAAAATGGAGGGTAAAATATTTGATTTTAACTTTCTCTTGGATGATTGAAACTTATGGAATTAAAAGGGTAGAAACCCATTAAACACTTTGAAAATATCAAAATGAAACTCTATTTAATTAAATAATTTAAATTTTGGAAAGAATATATTTAAAATTTGGATTATTAAAATAGGGATATTATTAAGAGGATATTCATTCTTTAATTTAAAAATCCCTAAATAAGTCACTTCAATAATATTTAGTTCTTAATTAAAGATTAAAATAATAATCCAAATTAAATAAATTAAAAATTAAAAGAAGATAACCCTTAAATGAATTAAAGCTTAAAATGTTAAATGGTCCAATATATAAAATCAAATTTAAAATATTGGAGTTAAATTAAATTAAATTAAATTAAGTCAAGTCAAAGTTTAAATAAAATTAAATTAAGTAAAGTCAAAGTTTAAATTAAATTAAATTAGCACCTTAACAATTAAATTAAATTAAATTTAAATTATTGAAACTAAAATTAAATTAAATTAAAAATTAAAACTAAAATTAAATTAAAATTAAATTAAAATTAAATTAAATTAAATTAAAATTAAATTAGAATTAAATGAAATGAAATGAAATTAAATTAAATCAAATTAAATTAAATTAAATTAAATTAAAATCACTTAACAACAAACTTAAATGAAATCATTAAGAGTTAAGTCAAAACATTTCAATAATTTCAACACCTCTTTCTATCTATGTAAATTTAAAACATAAACATAATTCTGAAATACTAAGATAATTGAAAGTGTAAAGATTTAAATTAAATCTAAAATAATTTGAACACTATTTCAAACTTAAAATTATTAATTAAAACCTTGTACTTAAATTAAATCACTTTAAATCATTAACTCAAACATTAAATTAAGAATGATTAAAATTCTCAACAACCCAACTTGCCCTTAAAGGCTTTAATTATTATAACTCTTAAATAGAGTATTAAGTGAGATGCCACTTCATTCATCAGGTAATCAAATACCCAGGTTCACTGAGCAAGAGACAAAGCTTCACTAAACTCCTGGATGATTAATTCACCTGTGCAACTAAATTTACTTGGACTCAAAATAATCCCAGAAGTATTGAAAAGATGTTTAGGACTCGTCCTAAGCACTTCCTCAATATGACGGGATGTTTTAGAAGAACAATTGAATTTAATTGTTCTTTGATGAAGAAAATCATCCTTAAACCAGACGTTATAGGAAATGACTTGCAATAGGATTAGGATTCTGGTAGACAACCAAAACCCTTCCCTTAGCTTTACCTAGGTATTTCTCGCAAAAATATGTTTAAATGCTCTAACATGTGTTTTAAGTGTAGTTTGGGATGATGGTAAGACCCTCCAGGTACGCTTTTATTTTATTGCAATTTACTTTATTGCAATTTACTTACATGCATTGCGCTTTACTTTTTCTTGCATGATAAATAAGACTGTTGCATGAAAACCACGACCTTTAGGATAGCCCCTGTACTGAAACCAAAAATAAATTAAAATTCATTCGAAGATAAAATTCACCGCCACAACATTCCAAAATATAAAACAACTCAAAATTTAATCACAAACAGAACAACAAAACTACAACTATAACTAAATTAAAACGTCTCGTTGAATGATCGGGAATACCTCGGATGATGTAACCCACGTGTTGTTAATGAGATTTCCCATGGTCTAAATGAAAGTGTGGAACTCATTCAGTTGAGTTTAGCAAATTCATTTAGACTAAGTGAATTCGATGAAAATAACGGTGCCGGGATGACGGAACCGTGGGATCTTAATCGGTTCTGTTTAAACAACTTTAAGATTTGTTTTAATTAAAATATTAAAAATACTTGGATTTTAAGATTTTCTCTAAACCAAAACACTTGTCTCATCTCCCGATTTATGACATCTAAAACTAAACCTCTACAATAACAAGGAGCTTGGAGCATGGTGGGCAGCACGATCATCGTCATCAGCAAAACTCAGATCTACTTCAGCAAAATTTCTTAGAATTAAATAACCAAGCCATAAGATTTCGAGGTAGTTTGCTTAGTGCAACATAAATCTTCAACTTTTCGTTAGGCATTTGTATAATCATGTTATGCAAATTAAGCCCTAACCGGTCTTAGGACTCCGAGGTAGTCGTTTGGTACGACATAAACCCTCACATCTTCGAGGCTATTTGTGTGATTATGTCATACAAATATAAGACATAAATAAGTAAAATTGGCAGGATTGCAATATTAAATAAATTCTCAAATTGAAACCAAACCATAGGATAGTTTGGGAAGTTGCCAAGATTTCTTAGATCCTCAGCTTCTCCTACTTTTCTTTCTTTGGACTCCTGAAATTAACTGTTCCAAATTTGATCCATTCCCAATTGAAATTTCCTAAAATCCAATCCTTTGAAAACCTTAAAATTTGAAATTCTTGAGAGCAAAACCACTGATCATTATCGAGAGTTTTCTTAAATGATTCCCGTCATTTAAGATGTAATTAACTATAGGGGCTTGCCCTTATAGGGAACTTTAAGAACCTAGGTAATATAAACCCTGCTTAATTCATTTATATTAGGCAGGGGAACTTGTCGGCTTATAAAATTGGTTCGCAGACCAAACGGATGTCACAAATCTGCTAGTTTATTTAACCGAGCCCCATCATCAAGCAGTGTGTCTATTCTTCGGGATAGATATATGGTTTGTGGTGTGGTGCTCGTTTATATAAACTATTTGGGATGCGAGATCGGTTTGATTTCATATCTTAAAATTTTCAAACTTAAAATTATTTTCAAAATAAAATGCTATCTTTAAACTATATATATATATATATTTAAATTAAATTTAAAATATGAAAATTTGCCAACAGCTTCTGTAGGCGACCCCTTTTCAAAATACAACACAAACCTAAAAATATGCCGACAACTTCTGGCGACTCAGCTGGGGACTAGTTCCTCTCCCCATTTTGATTAGATGGTTTTGCTTTCATAAATCGGTAGTGTATCCATGTCCCTGGTGGAGCAAACTACCATTCTTCCGTTGGAATACCCCGTTCATTTCTGTCTTGAACGAGTATAGCCAACTCCTCTCGGATTTAGGAGCCACTGTTTAGACACCCCTAAACGGAGAGGTTCCGAGATCGTTTTACCTCTTTTTTTGAGGTGGGGCGGACCCCCAATAGGTGTTAGTTTAGGAGCGGTCCTTCGAGTCGAGAAGTCTTGCATAAGACTTTCTCTTCCTTTCCAATTCTAAATCGGGCCCTTTACCTTTTCTATAACCTTTTTCCTTTGATCATTTCGTTTCTAACAAAAGAACCCGCTAATAAACAACCTTATAATAAACAACCTCTTTTAAAAATCACAAATACACTAAGATAAATGAAAATGTGTTCGGACTCTTTCTTTTTCGTCCTAAACTTTACGACGAAAAGAAGCATAATTTGGGACTGACATTCGGAATCTGCTCTGCAGAAAATGACTGCCCCAAAGTTAATCTTCTCCTTCACCAATGGAATGGACTTCACCATTTACAAGGATGAGCTGCCCGACAATGGAATCATCCATTTCGGACAAGGATTCGGCAACACAGATATCAATTTTGCTGATGTCACTCTCTTCACACTAATGGACAAAGTGTCAGAAACTGAGAAAACCCTGATTGAGTTCAACTTGAAGTCGGCTCAAGAATTCCCTCCCCTGCAAAGGGTTCCAGCTGAAAGAAGTACTACTGTTCGTAGGAGAACTATGGTCTCTACCCCCACAGGTCTAGTCATCTCTGCACCTACCCCGACTTCTACCAAACTGAAGGGGAAGGAAATCTAAATCTGTGATGAGCCTGTCACCGTGGAGGGTACAGATTTTGCTACAATATCATCTGTTTTTGAGATTGGGTCCAGTTCAAGAGTTGCACCCCTAACTCGGACTCAAAGGAGAAATAGAAGCAGAAAGATCACCAAGATCGAGAAAGCCAAAGCTGCTGAAGTTGCTTTTCTAGAAGAAATTCCTGAGGAAAGAGAAGAACTGCCTGAGTATATACCTCTGTTGGAAGGAAGCAGGTTTCACCCTCTCTCTGCCGAATCAGATGAAGAGAATGTCCATAGGATTGCCGCTGCATTACCTCGACCTGCGTACTACAACTATTACAAAAGGAAAAGGAATAAGACTATGCCATTTGCTCGACTGCAAGCTGTGATAGAAAGATTGGCAAAGAAAGAAAGATGCTCTGTGTCAGAAATCTTAAGAAGGATGGGACGGGTGCCAGCTAAATCCCGCCTCGGACCGCAAATAGAGCCTGTTGTTGCCACAGAGAAACCAAAGAAGAAGATAAAAGCCAGTTCACCCGTTGTTGTATCGGGTCTACAAATTAGGGAGGATACCACCTTCCAGCATATAGCCGACAGACCATCCGGTCCTAGGCTTCCGGCTGCAAGAAGGATGGTATGGCGACCTAATACTGGCGAGCTAAGACCAAAAAAATGTCCTGAGAAGAAAAGTCTCGTCAGGAGACTTGAATCAGAAGAAAGTGCTACTGCAATAAAGGGTACTCCCGGAAAGGAATTTCAACAACCGTCACGTGACAACTGCGAGACCGTGCGGAAAAGGCCACTAGAGGATGCCATGGACAAGTTAAGGACCGACATCCGACGGTTAGCAAAAGAAAGAGAAGAAAAACTAGAAGATGAAGGATTCATCAGAATTTATGAATGACAAGTATGTTGAAATTAACATGGTTGAGACGCGAGCATCATCAGCATCGCAAGGTGCTCCGGCAGCTGCGGAAAGAGATGAACCGGAAGTAATGAGAGCACGAATTTAAGAGAAGGACGATACAATTTCTCAGATGGCAAAGAGGATGGAAGAGATGGCTGCTGCCTTAGCCACTCTCCAGAGTCAGGTAAACCTCAGAAAGAAACACCCCCAGAGATCATCCATATTGCAGATGGAGGAAAAGAGATCACATCCATCAGCGGAGACGAGCCACCGGAGAAGGATTCTGCATAAAGCATGATTCCAGAAAAGGACATTAAAAACATGGTAGAACAGGAGGTGCGAGAAGCCCTAGTACAATCTAAGAGTGGAGCATCTATTCAGACGGGTAGACCTTACCCCGAAGAGTTCGATGCAGTCCAATACATGAAAGGCTTCGTACCACCTCTTTTTAAGACTTTTGATGGAACGGGAAACCCCCGACAACATGTTGCACATTTTCGTGCAAGTTGCTGCAATGCCGGTGGGAGTGACGCTCTACTCTTCCGACAGTTTGTCAGCAGTTTGTCAGGTATTGCCTTCGACTGGACGCAGAATTGTCGAACGGTTCAGTAAAGACCTTTTCAGAACTAGAGAATCTCTTCGTTAAGTGGTTTGCCGGGGCTCAGCACCACATTACTATCGGTGATCTAGTGGTGGAGCAACAGAAACCGAACGAGACTTTAGTAGATTACGTACTTCGATGGAAGAATTAAATCATAAAGTGTGAACTACAGCTTCAAGAACAACATGCAGTCGGCATCCTACTTAAGAGTATCCATGGCCCGATAGCACTTGTCCTTAAAGGATTTACAATCAAGACTTTCGAGAAGTTGCTTAGCAAGGTCGAGAGCTTGCAAGAAGAGGCAAAGCAGTTAAGTTTCGTAGACAAGACCGATAAGCAGAAACGCGCGAAGACATTTGAAAAGAAATGCGGAATCGTCGCGGCGATAGATAAGGGCAAGCGGCCGGTTCGGATACGACCGGAGCGGCCACAGCCTAGTTACTAACCACCGCAACAGACATACCAACAACCACCACAGATCTATCAGCAACCTCGTCCGAGCTATCAGTCGCCTCAGCATTATGAAAAACCGCCTCGTTCATTGCGTACCTTAAGAGAACTTTTAAATAGGGAATTTCCATTCAAAACTGAAGCAATAGCAAAGATGTTCCGCAGTTTAATGAAGACATCAGATTTTCAGCTACCAGAGCCCAAGAGGCCGGAGGAAGTCAATAAGAAAGATCATCCGAACTTTTGCCCTTACCACCAGATGCTCGGACATAAGATAGAAGATTGCATCACTTTCAAGAGTTGGCTTGATGACAATCTCCGGAAAGGGAACATAACGATCTGAAAGGAATACATGAAGGAACCCCAAAAAGTAGGTTCCGTCAATGTTATTTCAACGGATCCCATTGTTCCGATAGACCCATACACGACCGATGATGGATGGAGTGCCGTCTTGATAAAGTCTTCAAAGAAAATTTTGGATCACATCCAGACCGCTTCGGTACGCGCTTCAACTCAGAGTTTGAAACCTGTCGAGCCGGCACTATCACTTGCGATTGAAGAACCGCTCCAGAAGGAAGAGAAGATCGCAGAAGAGAAGAAAACTGAGGCTCCGAAGAGTAGACTAGGGGCTGCTTATCCTAGGATGGTTGTTTCCGATTCGGGGGAGAAATCCCTCGAACTCCTGACTCTGTATGATTATCTGCTCGCTCCGGCGGGATCTTATAATGATAAGGGTTATGGCGTTGGCTAAGTTTTGACTGTTTCGAACGATTACATAACTAACAACAACCGGCTTAATCCGGATCTCGATTCCAATACAAATAACGATTCTCAAATCATACACAACCTCGATGACCAAGAAGAAGAAGATGTTCACAAATGAGGATACGAAAGCTCGACAAGCAACGAGTCCATTTATGAATTCCGAGGAGCTCCGATCACGATAGAATTAGAACCGTCAGACACTGAAGCAACTTCAGAAGAGCCAGTTGTTCGATTCAAGAGGAGACACAGGTAAATTTAGAAGAGATAACAGAGGTCAATCTAACAAACGGAAAAGTTCTACCCCCGAGAATGGATCCAAAGGATAAAGGAAAGCATGTGGTTTCTCATGAAGAGTCAACCCCTGCAGAGGAACTGCTCATTCGAAAAGAAACCGAGGAACATGGTAATAAAGTGGACTACAACGTGCTAGCCCATCTTAGGAAGCTACCAGCCAAACTAAGCATATACGACGCTCTGAACCTGTCAAAGGAGATGAGGGAGGCTCTGATCAAGGCTTTAATTGATCCAGAGATTTGTTTAGCTCAAATGGCAGGTAATTCCTTCTACGAGGTTTGCTCGTTAAGAGAACAGCGAGGTGTTACCTTCACGGTCTATTACTGGGAATGGCTGATCACAACCGACCGTTATACATTTCAGTCACTATTGGAAAGTTTACGCTCTCTAGAGTGTTGGTTGATCCGGGAGCATCAATCAAAATAATGAATCTTCAGATGCTAGCATATTTGGAAATTGATGCTCGCAAGCTTTAAGCAGACAAGATGCTATTAAGAGGCTTCAATCAGAAAGGAGAAAGAGCTCTTGGATCGATAACACTACTAATGAAGACCGGTGAATTAGTAAAGACAACCACAAAATTCCACATAATTGATTCTGAGACATCGTTCAACGCTCTACTGGGTCGGCCATGGATCCATGAAAATCGGATGGTACCGTCGTCTCTTCACCAGTGCATAAAGTATTACGAATGAGGGGAACAGTGTATCAAAGGAGATTTGCAACCGTTCTCCGTGCACGAAACTGGAATTCATGAAGATGCGGCCTACTACGCGCCTCCGAAGAAAACAATCTTTTCCAGAAATACCATACCAAATGAAGCAAAAGAAATTCGAGATGATGAAGAACCTAAAGTTCTAGTCCAAAAGTTACTCACCACTCCCTTACGGCGAGATGGTGAAGATTTCTCCAGAACTCGCACCCGAGGTCGAGGCCGGGGACGAGGACGTGGAAGAAACGTTGGAACAGTTGTACAGAAGGAACCTGTCATCGATGTTGATTGGGAGAACAGTTACGAAGAAGAAGAAGAAATTGAGAAAGAAGCAGCGACAATAAGTCAGAAGGAACCACAATTCAAGATTTCTCTCGAAGATGAAAAGAATGAAGAATATAAATCATTGTACGAGAAGATTAACCATTATGTACATATTATGACCCTGACCCCGATCCATTCTAATAAAATCGAGGGTATGGTGGTCAAGGAAGTGCATGGTGGTGGTGCTAAGCCGATCAAGTTTTACCGTGGTGCTTCTTCTTCCACTACTGAAAAAGATGTACAATTTGAAGATGTTACTTCTTCCGAATTAATGGAACTACCTTTTGAGTGGCACTCTCCCTGTGTTCAAAATTTAATTCAACGCGGCGTCTTACCTCGACGATGGACAAAAGGCCGATCACAACACTTTGAAAAATTATGGAATAATGCCGGTCGGCCCCCCAATTCAAAACATGGTCTCGGATTCGGTACAGTAGGATCAGTTGATGATACGGGATTTTGCTTGGTTGTCACTCGCGAACCTTATAAAGACTGCTTGGAAGCTTCAGAAGACCTCGAAGATCTACCAATCGGAGATGCTCCACCAGAATTCGAAGAAGAAATCAAATCTACAATAGACGAGTTAATGAAAGTTAACTTAGGTACTAGCGAAGAGCCTAGGCTTACATTTGTTAGCTCCTTAGTCAATAAAGAAGAATCCGAAAACATAATCAAGCTATTAATGGAATTCAAGGACTATTTTTCTTGGAGTTACGATGAAATGCCAGGATTAGCTCCAGAAGTCGCAGTTCATACGCTAGGAGTGGATCCTACTTCCGTTCCAGTCAGACAAGCTCCCAGAAGAATGCGTCTAGAAAATGAGCAACAAGTAATAGCCGAAATTAAGAAGCTAACAGACGCTAAATTTTTCCGTAAAGAACAATACCCAACTTGGTTAGCCAATGTGGTACCAGTCAGAAAGAAGAATGGTCAGATCAGAATCTGCGTGGATTTCAGAGATTTGAATAAAGCATGTCCAAAGGATGAATTTCCACTACCAATCCCAGAGCTGATGATCGACATCGCTTCAACACATGAAATCTTCTCTTTCATGGATGGATCATCAGGATACAACCAGATAAAAATGACACCAGAAGACGAAAATCTCACGGCATTCAGAAAGCCGATCGGAGTGTATTGCTACACAGTAATGCCATTCAGACTAAAGAACGCAGGAGTAATATACCAAAGAGCGATGACAAAGATTTTTGATGATCACATTCACAACCAAGTCGAGTGCTACATGGATGATGTGGTCATTAAAAGTAAACTGAAAGAAGATCACCTGTATGATTTGAGAATTTTTTTCGAGCGACTAAGACAATTTAACCTTAAGATGAATCCCTTAAAATGCGCCTTCGGCGCACCTCTGGGAAATTCTTAGGATTTGTTGTCCGACATCGTGGGATTAAAATCGATCCGGAGAGATTAAAGCTATTTTAGAAATGCCTCCTCCCAAAACTTTGAAACAACTACGATCCTTTCAAGGGAAGTTGGCATATCTTCGATGCTTTATGTCGAACTTGTCAGGTAGGTGTCAGCCCTTCTTGGCATTGGTTAAAAAGGATGCCAAATTCATTTGGGATGAGAAATGCCAGCTGGCTTTCAATGACGTTAAGCAATATTTAATGACATCTCCTGTCTTAGCAGCCCCAGTCTCAGGTAGACCGTTGATACTTTATATCGAGGCTTTAGACGATTCTCTCGGAGCCTTGCTAGCCTAGGTCAATGACGAGGGAAAAGAAAATGCTCTCTACTACCTAAGCTGTCGTCTAATCCCGACGGAAGTAAAGTACCCTTCGATTGAGAAGCATTGTTTGGCCCTGATCTTCGCCGCTCAAAAGCTCAGGCATTACATGCTTTCTCATAAGGTCAACCTTATTTCGAGAGTTAATCCATTGCAATACTTGATTACCTGACCGACGCTTTCTGACAGACTTTCCAGGTGGTCGATGATACTATTGCAATTCGACATAACTTTCGTTCCTCTTCGCGCTGTAAAGGGACAAGTCCTAGCACACTTCCTCGCAGCACACCCTTTGTCGGCGGATTCGTCTCTCGACGACGATTTGCCTGACGTGCAGATAATGAGCCTAGAAGACCCTGATGATTGACGTTGGGAACTATACTTCGACGGTGCGTCCTCAGCACAGAAGAACAAAGAATTACAAACGATAGTGCCCGGTAAGGCAGGAATCAGACTAATCTTTATAACACCGGAGCGGAGGATGTTAAGATACTCCTACCACTTAACAAAACTGTGTACAAACAACGAAGCGGAATACGAAGCCCTCATAACAGGACTAGAATTAACCATTCAGATGGGAATAACGGACATCAACATCTAAGAAGATTCTCAATAGATCATTCAACAGGTCGCCGGACAGTACAAAATTTTAAAGCCAAGACTCGAGCAGTACTTTCAGTACGCCATGAAATTGTTGGAACAAATTCCAAACATAACAATCTATAAGATTCCCAGAAAAGAAAATGCTCTCGCCGATGCGTTAGCCCGCCTTGCAAATGAATTTGCCTGCTTGCAGGATGAGTCGGTTGAAGTGTCAGTTCAAGGACGACAGGTCCTATCACAGCTTGACATGGATACAATACATAAATTAGAAAGAAAAGCAGAAGAAACAATTGCAACAGTGACAGAAAATACAGAAGATTGTCGGCAGCCATCAATAGACTACTTGTAGACAGGAAACCTGCTTGACGATAAGTCATTAGCTCATCAAATCAAGAAAAGAACTTTGTCTTACGCATTAATAAACAATACATTATACAGAAGGTCTTTTGATCAGATGTGGCTAAGATGCTTGAGCGGGTCCGAGGCTCGTGAAATCGTTAAAGAAGTACATTCAGGACTTTGTGGCGTTCATCAGTCCGGTCCGAAAATGAAAATGAAGATTAAAAGACTAGGTTATTACTGGCCCTCAATGATGACCGACTGTATGAAATTTGCCAAAAGCTGTCACCAGTGCCAAGTGCATGGAGTGGTTCTACATCAACCTCCAAATGTGCTACATCCCACAATCGCATCGTGGCCATTTGAGTGTTGGGGCACAGATATAGTGGGTCCGATAGAACCGCCTTCTTCAAGAGGACATCAGTTCATTCTTGCAGCTACAGACTACATTTCTAAATGGGCAGAAGCTATACCACTCAGAGAAGTGAAGGCACACAATGTGCTACAGTTTTTCAAGAACCAAGTTGTCTACCGTTTTGGGGTACCGCGAAGGATCATTTCAGATAATGAGTCTGCATTCAAAAGTACAAAGATCAACAATTTTGTTAGAAGACACGGGATCGATTGGTGATACTCAACGATCTACTACCCAAGAGCAAACGACTTGGCCGAGGCTTTTAATAAAAGTCTCATTCAAATTTTAAAGAAAACTTTGGACGACAACAAGAGAAATTGACACGAGAAGTTGTTAGAAGCCTTATGGGCCTACAGGACGACTTTTAGGACTCCTACTCAGTCTACGCCTTACGCTTTAGTGTACGGGTCCGAGGCCGTCTTGCCCTCGGAAGTTCAGCTTCGTCACTCGAATTGCGATTGCGAGAAAAGATCACTACAGAAGAAAATGCCAAACTACGACTGAAAGAATTGGAAAGCATGGAAGGGAAAAGACTTTCCGCTCAGCAGAATTTGGAATTGTATCAAGCCAAGATGATCCAGGCCCATGATAAATTAGTCCGTCCCAGGACATTCAAAGTTGGTGACTTGGTTTTGGTTCTCAGAAGACCTATTCTTGCACATCGCAAGATAGGTGGTAAATTTGAACCAACATGGGAAGGGTCGTTCGTGGTCAAGACAGTCTACTTAGGGGGTTCCTACCAACTGGTGAATTGCCGTGGAGAACGACCCATGCTCCCAATCAATGGACGGTGTTTAAAGAAGTATTATGCAACCTGATGTTTCGAAGGGTGGCCTCTAAAGTAGAATCTTATCCCTAGAAACAAGGGTGAAGTAATCACTTTGTGACTGGGTCCGAACCCAAAACAAAATAAAATGGATGATAAAAAAAATCTCATCAATGAAAATATTAAAAAGAAAACATGGGAAATCGTAATAATAAAATGTCAATCTTTCCTTTTAAATCCATTCATTCCTGATATTTTCTCATCTCTTCCTACTTCCTTTAAATTTAAAAGAAGTGAATAAGAATTTTTAAGTGTTTTTCTTATTGTTCTTGTTCTAAGTACAACCCCTGATCCTTTACTTATTTTTCGCAGGGAAATGTCGAACGGGCGGTTGGTTCTAAACTTTAGAAATGGCACCGAGTCCAGCACTTGATGAAAAGAGGGTGAGGGATGGAGCAGTGATAGAGATTGACTCAGACTTCACACCAGTCGGCTTACAATATGAAGAAAATGATTGGATCCCAGTTGATCGAGAAGAACTTCACAGCCAGACAGTGATGAAAATGGGTGGCCCGAGCCACCAATCTAGCAACAAGAAAAGAAAAGCAAACGCCGCTCATGCAACCGGAGAAGATAAGAAAGTTAAGTCTGTAGTTACCACAGCAGAGGGTAGGCTTGTCAGCGCCGCGCCCGCAGAAATTCAAGGGGTAAGGAGAGATACTCTCACTGCTACCCAGCAAAGAAATAAGAATCTTCGCATTCGCAAAATGTTGACCAAGTTAGCAGAAGATCAACATAAACAGACAGTGGATACCGTTAGTGAAAATGCTCTAAGGAGACCGGTTCGTCAGGAATCAGAAAGAAGAAAGTCAACTCCAAGAAAGTCAGAACAGATAAAAGAAGTACCAAGAAAAGAAGAAATAGAGTCAGTACCTCGAAGCCGAGCAGATGTACCGGATCCGAAGAGTCTCGTTGCAAAAGCAACCTCGGAGGATGTCCCTACAAAGACTATCCTCGAGGATCCTAGACATGCAGGAGAACGTGCTGGGGTTGAGCCATACATCCCACAGTATGTTACTAGACACCGAGGACTTCAGATAATCCCGGAATACGAGCTGGAGAAAATGCAAGTAGTTGAGAAGAAAACCTTTGAATACTTTGAAAGAATTGGAGACAAGAGGGTCAACATCTTGGAAGGCCTCAAGCTGCATACAGATGTATTCTCAGATTATGAGCAACAACAATTTGTAGACTACATCCTTGAATTACAGAAAATGGGCCGAGTTGGCCGTCTGAGAGAAAAGACCTATTCAGAACCCCGAAGATGGATGCCAGGAAAAGGAAGAGTTACAATCCAATGTGGATGTTGCTACAATTTTTCCATAGACAGAAAAGGAAATCCACCAGGGATACTTCGTCGCAGTGAGGTGGATCCGATGTCAAGAATCATTAAGAGAATGGTGAAAAGGATGATAACATGGAGGGTATTGCTCCGGATTGCATACCCAACTCGTCGCATTATTAACATCTACAAGGAAGGCGACTGCATACCTCCACATATAGACCATCATGACTTTGTTAGACCCTTCTGCACAGTTTCATTCGTCAACCAGTACAACATCATGTTCAAATCTAACCTCCAGATTGCAAGCCCCGGTGAGTTCCGAGGGCCGGTGGAGATACCACTACCGGAAGGTTCCGTCCTGGTGTTAAAAGGAAACGGAGCAGACGTGTTGACCTCATTTTTTATGAGGTCTTTTGCTTCTCTCTTTAGTACTTAGGATCTAGCCTTAGGCTTTTCCTTTGACTAATCTTAGAGGACTAGAAATGGAACCCACCCTTTAGAAATTCAAACTACTTCTTAACTCCTTGCAAACCCCACAAGCTTGATTGTAGACCCCTAATCACCTATAGGGTTGAAATCAAATGTGGAGGTTTAAAGGATGAGTTCCCTGTAGGACTTTTTGGCCTTAGGAATACCCTGGATGGCCTGGTCTGGTGAGGGTTGACTTGCACATACACTACACTTTCACACACATTTCAAGTCCTAAAATCACACTCTCACCCAACTTGACTTCCTGACTCATGTAGGTAATTCATATGGATGGTCCTTAACCCCTAAGCCCCTGTCTAAGAGGGTTAGGAACAACATAGTGAATGCCTCAAATGAGTCCTCTCATGGCTCATATGGGCTTAATGTGGCTTCATGGCTTAGCCAAAGTGATTCCATTTTACTCAAATTTGATCAATCTTCCTTTTTTCATGTGGCTTCATGGCTCATATGGGCTTAATGTGGCTTCATGGCTTAACCAAGGTGATTTCATTTTACTCAAATTTGTTCAATCTTCCTTTTTTCAAAATTTCAATTTTTTGACCCCTAGGTCCCGGACCCGCGAAACCTACCAAATGCCTTTGGAGCTACCAAAAATTAGCAAAATTACCTAAATTACCCAAAATTCCTCAAAATCAGTCCTAAACATTTCCCCCCACTCAAATTGATTATCGATAGCTAAAAATACCAAAAATTCCAAAAGTACCCCCCAATACACTTCAAATACCCAAAATACCCTTCTTAGCCCAAAAATCCAAAAATTCAGAAAATTCCCAACAAATTCCAAAAAATCCCAAATATTCCCAATTTCATTTTGTTCAACTACACCATGGGCCAATTTTGCCAATTTACCTCACTTTTACCAAAACCCCCAATTTGGCCCATTTTAAACCCAAGTGAACCCAATGTCAAACCAAACCACCCCAATTGACCTCAATTTTGGTCTAATTAAATTCTAAACTTCAAATCAATATCCCCAATATCAATTTAAACTAAATCCAAGTCCAATTTGATTGACATTTGAGCCCAATTTCAATTTGAAGCCTAAGGCCCAATTTTGGCCCATGACCTAAGCCTAGCCCAAATCAACCCAATTCAACCCCAATTGGACCCAAATATTTTCTAAAGCCTTCCTAAAATCCCCATAAACAAAACACTAACTTGATTTGCCCAAAATTTGAATCTAAACTCCACCCAAACCTAACCCAAAACCAAAATCCCTTAAATTGACCTAAGCCCAAACCTAACCCAAATGGGCTCAAATCCCAAAATTAGAGCCCAACCAAAATTGAAAACTCTTTGTAACACTCCCATAAACATTTCCCAACATTAATTTTTCATCAAATCCAACTTTAGCCCAACCTTAACTCAAGTTAGCCCAATTTGGCCCACCTTGGCCCCTTTACCAAAAGACCCCACATTAAACCCAATTCAATTCAAAATCACTCTAAACTTATTCCAAACCACTCATGACACATGCCTAAACCAATTACAACATTTGTTTGACATGGTCCTTCACAAAATTTTTATACAAAAGCCCATTTTAAAATCCAAAAGCCCACTTCCTTGAATTACTTTAAAAGCCCACCCAAGACCATTTCAAAAGCCCAAGTTTTCAACCCAAAGCCCACATGACATTTCTCTACATCATCCATTTAATCCAAATCACCCCTAAGTTTCAAAATCATCATTAAACCATTCCAAATCAAGCTTCATGAAAATTCTCCACCAAAATACCAAAATTTCTAAATTCTACTTCCATGAAATTGACCAAGCTTTGCTCCAAGCCACATGGAGCCATGAAGCCATGCATAAGCCATATGAAAGCCATGGGAGCCACTTTCCACCTCACCAAGCCATTAATGGCAAGAAGATGGGGGTCTTTCTTAAACCTTCATTAAGCATTTTTAACCTCATCCATGTTACACTCTAAACTAAGCTTAGCCACCTCACCTTGGATGGAGACTTCACCACCCCTTCCAAGCTGACCTAAATGATTCTTTTCAGCCCAAAACCAAGCCTTGGGTGGTGCACCAAGCCTAAAACCATGGGTTGACCAAATTGAACCCAAAATGCGCCTCTCCCCATTCCATTTCAATTCAGCCCCTTTACACTTGGCCAACTCCAATTGACTTCACCAAATTCAAGCCCTGACCCTCCTGATCAGGATGGTGACCTGACCCTGGCCGGCCAACCACCACAGCCGCCGGAAACCACCAGGCCGAGAGGCTTAATTTGAATCAAAAATTCAATTTCAATTACCTGAGCTGTCCCATGCCGAATGGCCATTGCAGCTGTTCTTCCCTTGCCCTGAGCAGTGGATCCAAGCCATTAAACCCCCCTGGGAGGCCCTCCAGCCACCTCTATTTAAACCCACTCACCTCTAGGCCAAATTAGGAGATGAACCAGAGCTCAAGGAAACTCTGCCAAAATTACTCCAGGACCTTCTCCTAACCCAGAGCAGTTGATCCCCAGTGTTCCTCTGCCCTAAAGCCCATTAACAGAGCTCAATTTATGAGTTGAAAATCCACTCAAAAACAGGACACTTCACCACAGTGAGCCAATCTCCAAATTGATTGGTCCTACACCTTCACCAGACCAAGAGGAGAAGTTCCCCAGCAAAAGCCCCCTCACCAGGCCAGCCATTTCTTCTAGCCTCCAAGCTTTGTGATCGGGCTTGGTCACTTTCACACCTAGAAAATTCCCCAGAGCCAGAGATTTCATCGGGAGCTTGCCTAGACTCAATCGAAGGTGACAAAACTATCAGATCGAAGCTTCACTTCTCTGAGCAAAGGTGAACTCACTCTTACTCCCGAGCTTCCAGAGATTCTCCATTTTGTTTAAGTTAATTTCATAGCCTATAAACCATATGGATGTGTTCGTCTCTTCAGGACGAATCCATAGAGCATAAGAACACAAAAATCCATTGAGAATCAAGTGAGATCTTAGGGTTTTAGTGTGGACGGTCACGGGTGCACACCAGTCGTAGACAATGACCAGGAGCCGTTGGATTGTGCGTGTATCGAGCGGACGGTTGAGATCAAGTTGGACGGCACGAAGGTACTTGAACTGCGGGACACGTGGCTGCTGACTCATGTGGCGGCGTCGAATGGGAATGCACCGAGTGGGCTTTCGGAGCTGCCGATGTTGCGCTGGCGCCGAGTCGGACAAGTAGATAAATAGGGTATTTTTGAATTCTTTAAATGCCCTGAACTTTAAAAATTCATATCTTTGCATAGAAAAATCACAAAAATAAAATAAAAATACCCACTTGCTTAGTGAACAAAGGAGAATAATGTGGAAAAGAATCAAATTAATTAGATGAGTATTTTATTTTTAATAATTTATTTATTGTTTTCAGTATTTTAATTCTTCATTTGCATAGATAATTCACCATGGCATGAAACCATAGGGCTTCTAAAGCCTCTGGTCTTCAGAAGATCTTGAAGATTTACCAATTGGAATTCAAGATGCTCCACCAGAATTCAAGGAAGAAATCAAATCTACAATAGACGAGTTAATGGAAGTTAACTTAGGTACTAGCGAAGAGCTTAGGCCAACCTTTGTTAGCTCTTTACTCAATAAAGAAGATTTTGAGGAAATAATTAAGCTACTAATGGAATTCAAGGACTGTTTTGCTTGAAGTTACGGCGAAATGCCAGGATTAGCTCCAGAAGTCGTAGTTAATAAATTAGGAGTAGATCCTACTTCCATTCTAGTTAGACAAGCTCAAAGAAGAATGCGTCTAGATATTGAACAACAAGTTATAGCTGAAGTTAAGAAGCTAATAGACGCTAAATTTGTCCGTGAAGAACAATACCCAACTTGGTTAGCCAACGTGGTACCAGTCAGAAAGAAGAATGGTCAGATCATAATCTGCGTGGATTTCAAAGATTTGAATAAAGCATGTCCAAAGGATGAATTTCCACTACCAATCCTAGAACTGATGATCGACATTGCTTCAACACATGAAATATTTTCATTCATGGATGGATCATTAGGATACAACCATATAAAGATGGCACCAGAAGATGAAAAGCTCACGACATTCAGAACGCCGATCGGAGTGTATTGCTACACAGTAATGCCATTCGGACTAAAGAACGCATGAGCAACATACCAAAGAGCGATGACGAAGATTTTTGATGATCTCATTCACAACCAAGTCGAGTGCTACGTGGATGATGTGGTCATCAAAAGCAAACTGAAGGAAGATCACATGTATGATTTGAGAATTGTTTTCGAGCGACTAAGACAATTTAACCTTAAGATGAATCCCTTAAAATGCGCCTTCGGCGTCACCTCTGGGAAATTTTTAGGATTTGTTGTCCGACATCGCGGGATTAAAATCGATCCGGAAAAGATTAAAGCTACTTTAGAAATGCCTCCTCCCAAAACTTTGAAACAACTACGATCATTTCAAGGGAAGTTGGCATATCTTCGACGCTTTATCTCGAACTTGTCAGGAAGGTGTCAGCCTTTTTCTGCTTTGGTTAAGAATGATGCCAAGTTTACTTGGGACTCCAAATGTCAACATGCCTTCGATGACATTAAACAATATTTAATGACACCTCCTGTCTTAGCAGCCCCAGTCTCAGGTAGACCGTTGATACTTTATACTGCGGCCTTAGACGATTCTCTCGGAGCCCTGCTAGCCCAGGTCAATGACGAGAGAAAAGAAAATGCTCTCTACTACTTAAGCCGTCGTCAAATTCTGACGGAAGTAAAGTATCCTCCTATTGAGAAGGACTTCTTGTCCCTGATCTTTGCCGCACAGAAGCTCAGGCATTACGTGCTTTCTCATAAGGTCAACCTTATTTCGAGAGTTAATCCATTGCAATACTTGATGACCCGACCGACGCTTTCTGGCAGACTTGCCAGGTGGTCAATGATACTATTGCAATTCGATATAACTTTCGTTCCTCTTCACACCGTAAAGGGACAAGTCCTAGCTGACTTCCTTGCAGCACACCTTTTACCAGCAAATTCGCCTCTCGACGATGATTTGCCTGACGAGCAGTAATGAGCCTAGAAGACCCCGATGATCAACATTGGGAACTGTACTTTGACGGAGCGTCCTCAGCACAGAAGAACAAAGAATTGCAAATGATAGTGCCCGGTAAGGCAGGAATCGGACTAATCTTTATAACACCGGAGCGGGGGATGTTAAGATACTCCTACCACTTAACAGAACCATGTACAAACAACGAGACAGAATACGAAGCCCTCATAACAGGACTGGAACTAACCATTTAGATGGGAAAAACGGACATCAACATCTACAGGGATTCTCAGTTGATCATTCAACAGGTTGCCGGACTGTACAAAATTCTAAAGCCAAGACTCGAACAATACTTTCAGTACGCCATGAAATTGTTGGAACAAATTCCAAACGTAACAATCTACAAGATTCCCAGAAAAGAAAATGCTCTCGCCGATGCGTTAGCCCGCCTTGCAAAGGAATTTGCCTGTTTGCAGGTTGAGCCAGTTGAAGTGTCAGTTCAAGGACGACAGGTCCTATCACAGCTCGACATGGATACAATACATAAATCAAAAGGAAAACTAGAAGAAATAATTGCAACAGTGACAAAAAATACAGAAGACTGGTGGCAGCCACTAATAGACTACTTGCAAACATGAAACCTGCCTGACGATAAGTCGATAGCCCATCAAATCAAGAAAAGAACTCTATCTTACGCATTAATAAACAATACCTTATACAGAAGGTCTTTTGACCAGATGTGGCTAAGGTGCCTGAGCGGGTCCGAGGCTCGTGAAATCGTTAAAGAAATACATTCAGGACTTTGTGGCGCTCATTAGTCGGGTCCGAAAATGAAAATGAAGATTAAAAGACTAGGGTACTACTGGCCCTCAATGATGACCGACTGTATAAAGTTGCAAAAAGTTGTCACCAGTGCCAAGTGTACGGAGTGGTTGTACACCAACCTCCAAATGTGCTACATCCGACAATCGCATCGTGGCCATTTGAGTGTTGGGGCACAGATATAGTGGGTCCGATAGAACCGCCTTCTTCAAGAGGACATTGTTTCATCCTTGCAGCTACATACTACTTTTCTAAATGGGCAGAAGCTTTACCACTCAGAGAAGTGAAGGCACACCACATGCTACAGTTTTTCAAGAACCAAGTTGTCTACCATTTTGGGGTACCATGCAAGATGATTTCAGATAATGGGTCTGCATTCAAAAGTACAAAGATCAACAATTTTGTCAGAAGACATGGGATCGATTGGCGATACTCAACGATCTACTACCCAAGAGCAAACGGTTTGGCCGACGCTTTTAATAAAACTCTCGTTCATTTTAAAGAAAACTTTGGACGACAACAAGAGAAATTGGCACGAGAAGTTGTTAGAAGCTTTATGGGCCTACAGGATGACTTTTAGAACTCCTACTCAGTCTACGCCTTACGCTTTAGTGTACGGGTCCGAGGCCGTCTTGCCCCTGGAAGTTCAGCTTCCGTCACTCCAAATTGCAATTGCAGAAAAGATCACCACAGAAGAAAATGCCAGACTACGACTGGAAGAATTAGAAAGCTTGGAAGGGAAAAGACTTTCCGCACAGCAGAATTTGGAGCTGTATCAAGCCAAGATGATCTAGGCCCATGATAAACTGGTCCGCCCAAGAACTTTTAAAGTCGGTGACATAGTTCTTGTTCTCAGAAGACCTATTCTTGCACATCGCAAGATAGGAGGTAAATTCGAACCAACATGGGAAAGACCGTTCATGGTCGAGACCGTCTACTCGGGGGGTTCCTACCATCTGGTGGATTGCCGTGGAGAACGACCCATGCTTGCAATCAATGGACGGTATTTAAAGAAGTATTACGCAACCTGATGTTTCGAAGGGTGGCCTCTAAAGTAGAATCTTATCCCTAGAAACACGGGTGATGTAATCACTTTATGACTGGATTCGAACCAAAAAAAAGAAAAATCTCATCAACGAAAATGTTAAAAAGAAAACATGGGAAATCATAATAATAAAATGTCAATCTTTCCTTTTAAATCCATTCATTCCTGATATTTTCTCATCTCTTCCTACTTCCTTTAAATTTAAAAGAAATAAATAAGAATTTTTAAGTGTTTTTCTTATTGTTCTTGTTCTTAGTACAACCCCTGATCCTTTCCTTGTTTGTTTCGCAGGGAAATGTCGAACAGGCGGTTGGTTCTAAACTTTAGAAATGGCGTGAGTCTAGCACTTAATTAAAAGAGGGTGAGGGATGGAGCAGTGATTGAGATTAACTCAAACTTAACACCAGCCGACTTACAATAAGAAGAAAATGATTGGATCCCGATTGATCGAGAAGAACTTCACAAATGGACGAGTGATGAAAATGGGTGGCCCGAGCCACCAATCCAAAGCAACAAGAAAAGAAAAGCAAACGTCGCACATGCAACCAGAGAAGATAGGAAAATTAAGTCCGTGGTTGCCACAGCAGAGGGTAGGCTTGTCAGTGCCGCACCCGCAAAAATTCAAGGGATAAGGAGAGCTACTCTCACTGCTACCCAACGAAGAAATAAGAATCGTCATATTCGCAAAATGCTGACCATGTTAGCAGAAGATCAACATGAACAGACAGTGGATACTGTTAGTGCAAATGCTCCAAGGAGACCAGTTCGGTAGGAACCAGAAAGAAGAAAGTCAATTCCCAGAAGGTCGAAACAAATAAAGGAAATACCAAGAAAAGCAGAAATAGAGTCAGTACCCCGACGCCGAGCATACGTACCGGATTTGCAGTGTCTTGTTGCGAAAGCAACCCCGGAGGATGTCCCTACGGAGACTATCCCCGAGGAGCCGAGACATGCAGAAGAACGTGCTAGGGTTGAGCCATACATCCCGCAGTATGTTACTAGATACCGATGATTTCAGATAATCCCGGAATACGAGCTGGAGAAAATGCAGCTAGTCGAGAAGAAAACCTTTGAATACTTTGAAAGAATTGGAAACAAGAGGGTCAACATCTTGGAAGGCCTCGAGCCGCATACGGATGTTTTCTCGGATTATGAGCAACAACAAATTGTAGACCGCATCCTCGAATTGCGGAAAATGGGCGAGCCGGCGACTCGAGAGAAAAGACATATTCAGAACCCCAAAGATGGATGCCAGGAAAGGGAAGCGATACAATCCAATGAGGATGTTGCTACAATTTTGCCATAGACAGAAAAAGAATCCCACCAGGAATACTCCGTCGCGGTGAGATGGATCCAATACCAAGAGTCATCAAGAGAATGGTGAAAAGGATGATAACATGGAGGGTACTGCCTGCAGATTGCATACTCAACAGCTGCATTAACAACATCTACAAGGAAGGCGACTGCATACCGCCACATATAGAACATCATGACTTTGTTAGACCATTCTGCACAGCATCATTCCTCAGCCAGTGCAACATCATGTTCGGATTTGACCTCCGGATTGCAGGCCCCGGTGAGTTCCGAGGGCCGGTGGAGATACAACTACCGGTAGGTTCCGTCCTGATGTTAAAAGAAAACGGAGCCGACATTGCGAAGCATTGTATTCCAGGAGTGCCTGTGGAGCGGATGTCAGTTACTTTTAGAAGAATGGATGACAGAAAAATGCCTTACCACTTTCAACCAGATCCAGAATTGGAGAATCTCCGACCCTACGAGCTGTGAGTTACATGTGAAATAGCACACCTCCAATGCACATCCATGCGGCATTCCTGCCAAGGGTGGCTTGGAAGGTGATGTTATTGCCCATGTTTCTTACTATTCAGACATGGATTTTTGACAGACGCTTTTGGATGGATCAACAAGAATCTTACACAATCCATTTTGGATTTACATGGATTGTATGATACATTAAATTTCTGAGGAAAATGTCATCATGACTAGATCAAATTGTATGATGTACTTTCAGCAAGTTGGAATGAAAACGACTACGTCATATTTTGCCTTCACCTCTTTTTGTGCAAATTGACTGGGAAACGCCATTAGAGTTAAATAAAATTTGAATGAAGAACAAAAGAGAAAAGAAAAGAAATGAGAATTTTTCCTAAAAATCTGAATATTAAAATGAACTTCAAATTCACATGAACACTAAATAAACAACACAAAAATAAAAAAATGGGATCGTTAAAGGACAAACAAAATGAATCTAAATCTCAAATTGAATTCCGATCTGAATCCTCTGATTCGAACCTTTTAGTTCTTCTCTCAATCGAAATCTGTTTGAAACTCTTTTGAAATTTGAATATTTTCCTCGACTTATTGCTAAGTCAAGTCTTTTCAGCTTGGTACACTTACCAGCTCCTTTCAGTTTTCTTTCTTCTGTGTCTTAGACGATCGACTAGTTCTATTGACACAGCCCCACGAACTTTGTTCGATTTGGTTATGATGGCATGAGACTGGGTCCCTCTTCATACAGATAAATCTTCGAGGCTAGAGCCTAACTTCTAGTCCTCTTTCAAACTTTCGAGACTGGTACCTAAATTCCAATTCTCATTTCGAGGTCGGTACCTAAATTCCGACTCTCTTTCCGAGATCGATACCTAAATTTCGATTCTCTTTCGAATTGATACTTAAATTTCAATTCTCAACTCTCAAGACTGGTACCTAAATTCCAGTTCTCATTCTGGGATCAGTACCTAAATTCTAATTCCCACCATCTGAGATCGATACCTAAATTTTGACTCTCTTTCGAATTGATACCTAAATTTCAATTCTAAATTCAGAGACTGGTACCTAAATTCCAGTTCTCTTCCTTCGAGGTCGGTACCTAAATTCCGACACACATTCGAGATCGATACCTAAATTTCGATTCTCTTTCAAATTGATACCTAAATTTCAATTCTAAATTCCGAGATTGGTACCTAAATTCCAGTTGTCTTCCTTCGAGGTCGATACCTAAATTCGACTCTCATTCGAGATTGATACCTCAATTTTGATTCCCTTTCGAATTGATACCTAAATTTCAATTCTAAATTCAGAGACTGTTACCTAAATTCCAGTTCACTTCCTTCGAGGTCGGTACCTAAATTTCGACTCTCATTCGAGATCGATACCTAAATTTCGATTCTCTTTTGAATTGATACCTAAATTTCAATTATAAATTCCGAGAATGGTACCTAAATTCCAGTTCTCTTCCTTCGAGGTCGGTACCTAAATTCTGACTCTCATCCAAGATCGATACCTAAATTTTGATTCTCTTTCGAATTGATACCTAAATTTCAATTCTAAATTCCGAGACTGGTACCTAAATTCCAGTTCTCTTCCTTCGAGGTCAGTACCTAAATTCTGACGCTCATTCGAGATCGATACCTAAATTTTGATTCTCTTTCGAATTCATACCTAAATTTTAATTCTAAATTCCGAGACTGGTACCTAAATTCCAGTTCTCTTCCTTTGTGATCGGTACCTAAATTCCAACTCTCATCCGAGATCAATACCTAAATTTTGATTCACTTTCAGGTTTGATACTTAAATTTCAAATCTCACTCTCTCGAGATCAGTACCTAGATTCTGATTCTCGTCCTTTTTTTGTCGATACTTAAACTCTGATTCTCACTCTGAGGCTAGTACCAAAATTCCAGTTCTCGTCGCAATCCCGAGGTTGAAACTTAGGTTTCAATTCTCATTTCAAATCCAAATTTCAAATTCAAAATTTCCATAAATCGATTTCAAATTAAACTTCAAATTGAAATCTAAACTCACACATTGAAACTTGAAATTTAAAAGTAAAATAAAATCTAAACAGAATTCCCCAGATCTTGTGATTTGGAGTTCACCTCCTTTCCCATTCCCCAGCGAGAGTTCAGGAATCTCCAGTCTTGGAAATATACCTGATACTCCCCAGCGGAAATTCTTCTACTTCGTCCTAAGTTAGTCACTTGGACATCTGTGTTGGTTTTGTTGATCTCTTCGGTCAACACCAATATGCGCGGTGTACTTGGTTAGCACACCACACATATTGGTGGTCCATTTGTTGACCTCATTTTTGATGAGGTCTCTCTCTTTAGTACTTAGGATCTAGCCCTAGGCTTTTTCTTTGACTAATCTTAGAGGACTAGAAATGGAACCCACCCTTTAGAAATTCAAACTACTTCTTAACTCCCTGCAAACCCCACAAGCTTCATTGTAGACCCCTAATCACCTAGAGGGTTGAAATCAAATGTGGAGGTTTAAAGGATGAGTTCCCTATAGGACTTTTTGTCCTTAGGAATACCCTGGATGGCCTGGTTTGGTGAGGGTTGACTTGCACATACACTACAATATCACACACATTCCAAGTCCTAAAATCACACTCTCACCCAACTTGACTTCCTGACTCATGTAGGTAATTCATATGGATGGTCCTTAACCCCTAAGCCCCTGGCTAAGAGGGTTAGGAACAACATAGTGAATGCCTCAAATGAGTCCTCTCATGGATCATATGGGCTTAATGTGGCTTCATGGCTTAACCAAAGTGATTCCATTTTACTCAAATTTGATCAATCTTCCTTTTTTTAAAATTTCAATTTTGTGACTCCCAGGGTCCCGGACCCGCAAAACCTACTAAATGCCCTCGGAGCTACCCAAAATTTGCAAAATTACCTAAATTACCCAAAATTCCTCAAAATCAGTCCTAAACATTTCCCCCCACTCAAATTGATCATCCATAGCCAAAAATACCAAAAATTCCAAAAGTACCCCCAATACCCTCCAAATACCCAAAATGCCCTTCTTAGCCCAAAAATCCAAAAATTCATAAAATTCCTAAAAAAATTCCAAAAATCTCAAATATTCCCAATTTCATTTTGTTCAACTACACCATGGGCCAAGTTTACCAATTTACCTCACTTTTACCCAAACCACCAATTTGGCCCATTTTAAACCCAAGTGAACCCAATGTCAAACCAAACCACCCCAATTGACCTCAATTTTTGTCTAATTCAATTCTAAACTTCAAATCAATATCCCCAATATCAATTTAGACCAAATCCAAGTCCAATTTTATTGACATTTGAGCCCAATTTCAATTTGAAGCCTAAGGCCCAATTTTGGCCATGACCTAAACCTAGCCCAAACCAACCCAATTCAACCCCAATTGGCCCCAAATATTTTCTAAAGCCTTCCTAAAATCCCCATAAAAAAAAAACTAACTTTATTTGCCCAAAATTTGAACCTAAACTCCACCCAAACCTAACCCAAAACCAAAATCCCTTAAATTTATCTAAGCTCAAACCTAACCCAAATGGGCCCAAATCCCAAAATTAGAGTCCAATCAAAATTGAAAACTCTTTGTAACACTGTCATAAACATTTCCCAACATTAATTTTAGATCAAATCCAAATTTAGCCCAACCTTAACTCAAGTTAGCCCAATTTGGCCCACCTTGGCCCCTTTACCAAAAGACCCCACATTAAACCCAATTCAATTCAAAATCACTCTAAACTTGTTCCAAACCACTCATGACACATGCCTAAACCAATTGCAACATTTATTTGACATGGTACTTCACAAAATTTTCATCCAAAAGCCCATTTTAAAATCCAAAAGCCCACTTCCTTAAATTACTTTAAAAGCCCACCCAAGACCATTTCAAAAGCCCAAGTTTTCAACCCAAAGCCCACATGACATTTCTCTACATCATCCATTTAATCAAAATCAGCCCTAAGTTTCAAAATCATCATTAAAACATTCCAAATCAAGCTTCATGAAAATTCTCCACCAAAATACCAAAATTTCTAAATTCTACTTCCATGAAATTGACCAAGCTTTGCCCCAAGCCACATGGAGCCATGAAGCCTTGCATAAGCCATATGCAAGCCATGGGAGCCACTTTCCACCTCACCAAGCCATTAATGGCAAGAAGAGGGGGGTCTTTCTTAAACCTTCATTAAGCATTTTTAACCTCATCCATGTTACACTCTAAACTAAGCTTAGCCACCTCACCTTGGATGGAGACTTCACCACCCCTTCCAAGCTAACCTAAATGATTCTCTTCAGCCCAAAACCAGACCTTGGGTGGTGCACCAAGCCTAAAACCATGGTTTGACCAAATTGAACCCAAAATGAGCCTCTCCCCATTCTATTTCAATTCAGCCCCTTTACACTTGGCCAACTCCAATTGACTTCACCAAATTCAAGCCCTGACCCTCCTGATCAGGATGGTGAGCTGACCCTGGCCGGCCAGCTACCACATCCGCCAGAAACCACCAGGCCTAGAGGCTTAATTTGAATCAAAAATTCAATTTGAATTACCTGAGCTGTCCCATGCCCAATGGCCATTGCAGCTATTCTTCCCTTGCCCTGAGCAGTGGATCCAAGCCATTAAACCCCACTGGGAGGCCCTCCAACCACCTCTATTTAAACCGACTCACCTCTCAGCCAAATAAGGAGATGAACCAGACCTTAAGGAAACTCTGTCAAAATTGCTCCAGGACCTTCTCCTAACTCAGAGCAGTTGATCCCCAGTGTTCCTCTGCCCTAAAGCCCATTAACAGAGCTCAATTTCTGAGTTGAAAATCCACCCAAAAACAGGAAACTTCACCACAGTGAGCCAATCTCCAAATTGATTGGTCCTACACCTTCACCAGACCAAGAGGAGAAGTTCCCCAGCAAAAGCCCCCTCACCAGGCCAGCCATTGCTTCTAGCCTCCAAGCTTTGTGTCGGGCTTGGTCACTTTCACACCTAGACAATTCCCCAGAGCTAGAGACTTCATCTGGAGCTTGCCTGGACTCAATCGAAGGTGACACAACTCTCAGATCGAAGCTTCACTTCTCTGAGAAAAGGAATGAACTCACCCTTCTTCCTGAGCTTCCAGCGATTCTCCATTTTGTTTAAGCTAATTTCATAGCTCATAAACCGTATGGATGTGTTCGTCTCTTCAAGACGAATCCATAGAGCATAAGAACACAAAAATCCATTAAGAATCAAGTGAGATCTTAGGGTTTTATTGTGGACGGTCACGGGTGCACACCAGTCGTAGACGATGACCAGGAGCCGTTGGATCGTGTGTGTATCGAGTAGACGATCGAGATCAAGTCGGACAGTGTGATGGGACATGAACCGCAGGACGCATGGCTGCTCACTCAAGTGGCGGCGTCGAATGGAAATGCACCGCGTGGGCTTTCGGAGCTGCCGATGTTGCGCTGGTGCCGAGTCGGATAAGTAGATAAATAGGGTATTTTTGAATTATTTAAATGCCATGAACTTTAAAAATTCATATCTTTGCATAGAAAAATCACAAAAATAAAATAAAAATACCCTCTTGCTCAGTGAACAGAGGACAATAATGTGGAAAAAAATCAAATTAATTTGATGAGTATTTTATTTTTAATAATTTATTTACTGTTTTCAGTATTTTAATTCTTCATTTGCATAGATAATTCACCATGGCATGAGACCATAAGGCTTTTGAATCCTCTGACAACATAAATCATTGAGGGATTATGTAAATCCTACGATAGATATAATCCACTCAAGTGTACAAAACCCTGTTGTAGAAGCTGACTTGTTTGAACTAAATCCAGTGATTATCCAACTTGTGCAGAACAACCAGTTTGGGGGAACTCCTTCGGAGGATCCCTATTTATACTTATCTATTTTTTTAAAACTTTGTGCAACATTTTGTTATAATAGCTTGTCAGACGATGCTATTAGGCTAAGGCTTTTTCCTTTCTCACTAAGGGATAAGGCTAAAATGTGGTTATACTCATTAGCACCTGGTTCTATTAAAAATTGTGAGGAGTTAACTCAGAAATTCCTAGTTAAGTATTTTCCACCTTCAAGGACTACTCAACTTCAATATTATCTCATTTTTTCAATATGAAGGGAAATCAATATACGAAGCCTAAGAAAGATTTAAGGAACTCCTAAGAAAGTGTCTACATCATGCTCTACCAGATTGGTTAATCATTCAAACTTTTTATAATGAGTTAGTAGCATCCCTTAAGTCCATTTTTGATGCTGCTGCTGGTGGTTCATTAATGTCAAAAATATTTGATGAAGCATATGCATTAATCGAAGAAATGGCTACAAATGAATTTCAATGGCCCTCTGCAAAGGTAAATCATAAAAATGTAGCTAGTGTTCATGATACAGATGCGATTGCAATTCTTGCATCTCAAGTTGCTTCAATATCAAGGAAGTTAGACTAATTTGGAATGAACCAACCTCAATTTACCCCTGTAAGTGAGGAAAGTTCATTAGGGCGTATGATTGATTCCAACTTATTATATGAGACTTTAAATACCATAAACAACCCATATTATAACTTTTACAACCCATGCTGGAAGAACCATCTTAATTTTAACTGGAATCATACTACTGAGGTTGGAAACCAACAATGGGAAAACAATCATGCAAATCCTAATGGAAGTTGGAATAGGCTGGGTAACACAAGATATAGGACCTTACATCCACTAGACTCTAATATTGATCAATAATTAGAGGATAGGAAGATGTCTATAGACAAAGTGGTATTGTAAATGGGAAACTAGTTGCAAAGTCATAATGCTGCGATTAGAAACATAGACAATCAACTGGGAGAAATTGCTAACTTAGCAATAGCCCCAAAGGAACACTTCCTAACAACACTGAGATCAAATCTAAAGAGAACGATAATGAACAACTATTCCTTGTCACTAGACAAACTATGATAGCTGTGCAAAAAAGAGAGTTGATTATGAATACTAGTGACTAGGAAGTCACTTTTGATGTGTTGAAGACTATGAAATTTCCAGCTGAGAGAAAAGATAATGAATGTTTTTGGATGGATGAAATTGATTATCTAAGTAAAGACCATTTCCAAGAAAGTTTTGAGAGTACGATAACAGATGAGGTCGAATTGGATTTTCATGATGAGTTGAAAACGTTATCTAAAGAAGACTATATGTATGTTCAAGAGACGTGTGGAATGATGGAAGCTGCCAAAAATAGTGAACTTGTAATTCCATTTGTTGAAAAATCTCATAAACTTAAGATGGATGTACCACATACAAATTTAAAGCTTGTGGATTTAGGGAATTCATCTACACCACCAGTCTTTATATCTTTATATTCAACTCAATTATAAGAAAAACCTGAATTCAATGATGAACTAGCTAAAGTTATTGAACTAGGACTTGGAACAGAATTTGAGGATAAATTTCAAAAGAACTTTGAGTTGAGAAAAGAAGATAAGGATATTGGAAGACCATTGGAAGAAATTCCTAAGGAATTAAAAAACCTATTTCCTCAACTAAGATAGATCCTCCATCATTTAATAATTATAAAGGGGAAGAATTGGAAGATAACTTAAAACAGAAGAGTGACATAGAAGAATTTGATCCTGAATCTGAATTATCTAGAGAGAATCCGATCCAAAAGAGATCTTGAATTATCATATACAGATCCATTTCTTATAAATTTCAAGGATGATATTAATATGCGGATTGAGAAAATCAATAGAAGAATATTGGATCTAGATAGAAATATGAGAACAATGATATAAATCAATCTGAAATGGAAGAGCTGAATGAAAAATTACAATTTAAGGATTTTGTAGGAATTCCTGGATCTGAAAAGGATTGGGTGATTGATCGAGGATTACTTAATTGGAATTTTAATCTATGAGGAATCATTTGTCGGGCCCCCGACGTTAAAACCAAGTGATTTATGGGAGGCAACCCATAGTTATCAGTGTGTTTTGATTTAGTGTGCTTGAGAGTCATGATAGTTAGTGTTGTATGGTGTTTTCTTTAAAGTGGATTGACTTAATCTTCATGTGTCATTATGGATTGATCAGTTTGATTATTGTTGGTAGATGTTTGGATTGTTAGTAGTTTGATTTGATCTTTGTGTGTCATGAGGGAGGTGATTCCTTAACTTCTTATTATGGTTAAAATTGTATGTTCTCTTGTATTAGTTGGATTGATGAGTCCACTATTACTCGGGTTTTACCTAGACTTGAGTTTTACAGAAGTATCATGAATTTGAACAGTGTTAGATCCATCTAAATTTTGTTACTTTCATTCTCTAACTTTATTTTCATTTGGTAGGAGTCGTGAACCTATTTGATGAATAACACTAGGATGATCTTACACTATAATATGTAACTGTTAAAGGTGCTTAATTATAGGGATTAGATGATGCTTGAGATTGGTGCCTAGGAACCATTTTATCAGGAATAATCTTATCTTTGGGATTATAATCTATAAAATCATTTTAAAATGTACCTAATTTATTAGTTTAGTGATTCCGTTAGAAATTAGAAGTAAATCAGTGTGATGTGATGAGTTAATGGAAGAATTGAGCTCATTTATCTTATGTGTCTTTATGTTAGTGTTACAATTTTATATAATAATTGAAGAACATTTTTATATTCCCTTGCAGATACCTGCTATGCTAGTTAAAATTTTATTTAGTGAATTTCATTCTGGCATGATTAGTTTAGATTTACTTTCTGCTGCATATTGTTCTGTCCTAATGAATACTTGTAAATGGTTTTGATAGACATTTGTGGTAGATAGAATTTCTAAATAGTTTTTATTCCTGCTTATTTTTTCTGTATTAAATGTTATATATGTTAAAAATTAAGTTTGGGGTATGAAGAAAAACAAAATTTTAATGTAAAAATACTTCCTTTTAGTGTAATTTTATTACAAGCATGTTTTTGGTTAGATTTAGTTTCTCCTACAGTCATTCTATCCTGATTATGCATGTATATGAATTTGATAGGATGTTGTAGTAGTATGTAGATTTAACCTTTACTTTTTCTTCCTACAACATTTTATAGAATTAATTGCAAAATATTTTAAAATTTAAGTTTGGGGGGAAGAAAATTTTTTAAATGTAACTTCATTTGTCCTAAGTAGCCTGTATTTAATTTGATATCACTTTTAAAATGATTTGTGGTATTGGTGTTACCTTTAGGTTACTATAATTTCAATATTATGAATGTTAGAAAAATAACTTAGTTGAAATCTTATGTGAAGAAACTGTTCTAGAGTTAAGATATTTTGTAGGAAACATTGGAAAAATGATTTTTCTATTTATGGTAGAAAAGAGTTGAATATTTGAAAAGCTAAAATTCTTAGATTTATACTCAATGTGAATTGAGCCTTAATTGAAAACCTTTTTCGAACTAATACTTACACTTATAAAAAGTGAGGGAAAGTTTTGAGTTTTGGAGTTTAGAGAGAGGATAGTGAAATTCAAAACTATTAAAGGCCAATCCAGATATAGTAATCCTCACATAAAAAAAGTAAAAAAGGAATTAAAATTGATCCCGAAAGAAAGAAAAAAATTGAAAAAATGGGATTGAAAATGATCCCGGAAAAAAAGAAAAAAAAATAAAGTAAGTGAGGAGAAGCTTGAGGGGAAGCCTAATCAAAAATTGGTTTCACTTAAATCTTTTTAAATGAAATGACTTAAAAACAATCCTAAGCTTATTCTTATTTCAAAAGGTATTGGTTAAATTGGTATAGATAAGGTGCTTAAATTCCATTTTTATACTTTCTATGAATCTTTAGTTTGACAATATTCAATAACATTTGAAGTAAATAAAAAATCAGGATTCCTAAGTTGAATATGAGATATTTTTAAACTCTAGTCCTAGGTTGATTTGCTAGAATTTCTCCTATGTTATACTATAATATTTCTGAGATGAAATTATAGGAAACTCTATTGAAACCTACAGCCACAAGTAAACATATTTTATTTTTAAAGTCATAGTGTTACTTGAGGACAACTAACAGTTAATTTTGGGGAATTTTGATGCACCAAAAATATATACGATTTTTACTATATGAGTTTACTTATTTTTAGTGATATTACACTTTAAAAGGAAGGTATTTTTATGTTTTTTGGTTTTAGGTACAAGAAATGGTTATTGGAGCAAAAATAAGCAAAAAATGGTGTAATTTAGAGCAAAAATGAGCAAGAAAACAAATTTTGCCTTGACACATTTCGATAAGTCTTTCTATGTTTAATCTATTTTACACTTCTTGCATATTTTTGAATGAGATTACACTTTAAATAACGGTTGTTTTCATACTTATTTTGTAGGGCTATCTGTTAGGAATGCAACGCAACTAAAGCGGGGTGAATCAGAGCTGAAATAGAGCCAAACGGAGCAAAATGTGGAGCTGCGCAGGATGGGCGCGGGAGCACCCAAACCAGCGTCGGCGGTGTCAGAAACCCGAGGCACAAAAATATGGAGCCGATAGTGCCATATTCATCTTCGACGGCTCTCCGGACGGTTGGGATACAATATTGGGCAGTTTTGTCCATATACATCAAATCTGGACGCTTTTTGGAAGGTTTCGTCATGCACCTCTTGGGAAATTCATCCCTACACTATTTTAAACCGAATTTGAAGCAAAAAAAATGAGATGTTAGGGAAAACGTGGAGAATGATTAGAGATCTTAGAATAGGAGTAGAAATGTAGATTTATACCATTTTGGAGAGATTGGTGAGGAGATTTTGAGAGATTTGTAAGGAGATGTTCTAGCATTGTATTGATCAGCGGGAGACTTTACGGGAGAGAATTTCATCTTTTTTTCAAGGGGAAAAAGCTAAGTATTGAGTTCTTCATTATCTTATGATTTTTTAAACACTTATTTTGTGGATTTGCTTTGAAATGAAGTTTTCTGTTGTGTTTTCTTCGTGCTTTGTGATGTCTTTATCTTACTCTTTCTTCTTGTTTGGAAATAGTGGCATAAGAAGTTTATGCCATTGTTTCCATTCTACTTTTCTTTTGCAATGAGTAGGACTCATGTTTAGGATATTGGGATGCTTGCTAAAAGATGTTTTAATTATAAATGTGATGGTTTTTACTTGCACTTCATTTACATTACAAAAAGAGCCCTTTGTATTGTTAAAATTCGTTGTAATTGCATTGTCCCAAAAGGGCAGGGTAATTCTCAACATAGTGGAATCACATTTAATGTCTGTAAATGAATTGCGTAGTTCATGGGGATTCAGTGCAAATAAATTGGGAAATATGATTTCATTGGCGTCGAATTAGAGGTTTCAGGGTGACAAGCTGAGATCTGTAATTTGGTTCTAAAGTTTGGTAATTAAAGCTATGGTTAGCCTTTAGGTAAAGGGTGAGTGGGAGCTCCGTAGTGACAGCCAGTATTCTCCCAGCTTAACCTTGTATTTAGGCACTGAGCCTTGGATTTGCCAATATTCTTTATATCACTCTGAAGAGGGGGTACTCGGAAGTGGGTAAAGAATAGGATTGCTCCTGTTTGACACATACAATTTTTAATGCATCTCATTCCTAAACTTTATCCAATTCATTACATAAGAATAATATATTTTATTATCTCAAAATTTACCAAACCAATTTCCCCAAAAAGGGTTATCTTTAATATTTTATTTGCATTAGGTAGTAGTTATTATTCTTACATATATTCATATGCATTTAGGAGTAATTGTTAGAAAAAGAACTTATATCACCCTTCCAAACTAAGGATGTTAGTAGTATATTAGAATTTGACTAAGAACCTCTTACCTCGCTTCCCTGTCGGATCGATAAACGGAACTCCATTAGAGCCTTGTATTACTTGATACGATACGTACACTTGCGTTGGATCATTGTGACTTTTCAAAATCATTATAAATATAAATCTGAGGTCATAAATTCATATATATAAAAAAGTCGCATCAATATCCATCAGTGCTCATTTTAGCACAAGTCTGCTAAACATCCAAATCTTCCCTCTGACCTCTCTAAGTCATCAAATTAGGTTAAATAAGCTCCACTATAACATAAAAAACTTTAAAATAAAACCACAATTTCTAAAATCTAACCAACCAAAAGTATGTAAAGAAAACTTAAAGCGAAGCACACCGATAACTATGGGTTGCTCCCACAAAGCGCATGGATTAACATCTTCAACCTAACATACTCAGATCTTATTTTGAGTGACCCAACATCAGATTATCATAGATTTTAGATTAATCAACTGAAAAAATATGGTTTTAGTCAATGACCATTGACTTTGAATATCTTTCCAGTCTTAGGATCTTTAATATCCACAGCTCTATAGGGATAAACTTTCATCACAATAAATGGGCCCATCCACCTGGACTTAAGTTTTGTTGACCTCACTTTTGTCGAGGTTTAGTTTTCCTCCTAGGATTCAGGGTTATAGCCTTAGGAGCTTCCCCGACGATCTTAGATTCCTGGCAGTGGGCCTACCTCGTTTTAGAACGTTCGAAACCACCTCTTTACTCTTTTGGAATCCCGGACGAAATTCCATACCTCTAGCTCATAGCAGGTTGGAATTGACGTTAGGAGTCCAAATCGAGTTCCCATAGGACCACCGGACCCTAGGACAGCCTTGTGCACGTTTCTTGCACCACTGCGCACAAATTCTTTGTTTGCGGCCTCGACGTCTTCAATTTCCCCGTGACACACAAGAATCAAAGTTAGAATGTCGAGATGATCAACAGCAAGCTTGAAGCTCAGACGGGACCAAATTTGACGTACTTTCAGCCTGACCAATGACGAGGTTATTCGAAGGACCTCGGATTACGAAACAGACTGTGCCGATGCGTCCGGAACGTCGAATTTGCTAGGGAGGGACCTGTAATTTGCTATGTTTCTGAGCGCGAGTAAACGACACGAAATTCGACACGTTTAATAAAATAAATTAATAAAATAAGATTTCTTTTCATTTAAAACCCTAAATATCTAAACCCACGCACGCCGCTCACACCTCTTGCCCGAGCTTTTTCCCTGTCGCGACACCATCCGCTCGAGCGCAGCCCTAGCCCGACCAAACTCCTTGCCGAGCCGCTCCCCTCTCCTCGCGAAGCTTCGGCTTTGGTCCCCCTCGTCATATGCGCTCCCTGGTAAAAGCCTCCACCTACTCTCTATCGCACTCCAGCCTTCTGCACCGTGTCCTCACCCATTTTGCTGCGATTCTTGTCGCCACTCTCGCCCGTCTCATTTGGCTCGACTCACCGCCCAGGTAATTCGACGATACACTCCTCCTCTCCTCTGGCTATATAAACCCCATTTGGGAGGTGGTCTAGGGTTGGCTGATTTTCTCTTTGAGTGGGGAGGTTCTGCCAAAATTTCTGCTCGGCTAAGACTTCGTGCTTGAGGGGTTGGTTGGCTATTTTTGTGTTTGTGAGAGGTTGGCTGGCTTGGAGTCTGAGCTAGCCTAGTTTCCTGGAGCTGGGGAGTGTTGTTGGACTGCTTTGTGGTTTCCTCTATCCCTCTTGGCATTCTAGCACAGCCGGTAAACCCTTTTCCCCTCTTCATTTTCTCTTAGTTGCATTTTTGTTGCTAGCATGGAGGAATGTTCATGTGCTTACTGTTGATATATTTACATGTTTAAGTGGGAAGTAGTGCTCCCCCTCCTAATGGCATGGTAGTTTTCCTAAAAAAACAAAAAAGAAAAAGAGGAGGAGAGGTAGGGGAAGAGGTGTGATTAGCTAGTTTTCTCATTGCCTTGAAAATGTTCTTTAACCTATGAGTTTGACATGCTATACTTAAAGAGTTTTCTAGGTAGGAAGCTTGGCTAGTTGCTTTCTCTTTAGCTCTTGTTGCATATTCTTATTTTGGAAATATTTCATATGGCATGTTCCATATTTTTGCACCATTGTGTTTACATATTGAGGTGCTTCACTTGATTTGAAAGGTTACACATGTTACAAGTAAATAGAAAGTCATTTTGGCATACTTTGGATATGGAATATAGGTGTACTACTGTATTCATGAGGGCTTGAGACTTGTCCCTTGTGATTTGCTTCTATGTTGGTGGTTCGGCTAGAGGTTTATGTGCTTATGGTTGGCATGTTTGTATGTAAAAAAAATTGGTAATCTTCTCTCCCTCTTCCTCCTAGAGGCATGATACTTCTCTTTTAAAAGAGGAGGAAAGGGAAGAGATGTGATGTTGCGTTGTTCCTACTTTGCAAAATGCCTTAAAGTCCTTTATTTCTTTCACCTCCTCATCAAATGGCATTGAATGTGCTTGGCATTTTGGGGAGATTTTGGCTTTATGGTTTAAAACAACATGCTTTACTCTCTTTACTAATGCTTCTTCATGTTTAAGTGGGATTCTCTTGGAGAATGTGTGCATGCTTTAATCCCTTTTGTTGAGCATATACAGGAATGTTTTGAACTTCATTGTCGGCTTGGCTCGGACATTATTTTGGTAGTCCTCTTGGCTCCACCCTCGCTCTTCATTTCATGGCCTTGATAAAATCTAAAAAGGTTTTATTTATGATTTGCAAAGGGAGAGAAGTGTTTTGGTGCTTCACTTTTAAAATCCGAAAGCATTGCTACTTTATTTATAAAGCTCGTGAAGCCTTCGAGGCTTATACTTTGAAAATTTGAAAAGCTTAGGTGTTTCATTTGTAAAAATCTAAAAGCTTTGGTGCCTTATTTGTGAAAATTTGAAATTTAGGTTCTAAATATGTAAATATATGAAGAGCTAAAAGACGAATTTGAAATTGTTTTGCATTTTGTGGCATATTCCCCACAAGATCATCCGTTTGATAAAGACGATTTAGTCTGGATATGGATTGCATTGGGTTCCATTCAAGTATCTTTAATCAAAGAAGATATTTTGGGATGATATTTGAGGAAAGTATTTTAATGCTTTGGTTAGAAAATCCTTTTGATGAGCTTTAGGGAGAGAGATATATTATAAGATGCATGATTTATTATATGATTTGGCAGCCTATTCCTTGAGAGGAATATTTCGGATTTATGAATGTGTTGTGCAAATTTAAAATACATTTTCTGGGAAACACAAGGGATGCTAGGAAGGCTTGCAATGCAAAATTAATTGAGAAGAGAGAACTTAGAGATTTATTTTGAATTGGGAAAAGTTACATGCATACCATTCGGTTCTGATATATTTACATGTCCAGCACCCGAATTTTGATCTTTACATGCATGCCACCCAATTCTTATATGTTTACTTTTCTAACGCCCAAATTTTTGTTTATCACTTATATATATGGATAGCTTTGAGCCCAGTTTTAAAAGTCCTTTTGGGCTACAATTTGGGCTCGATATTGGGAATTTAGTGCTGCAGTTTTTGTTCTGTTTTTGGTATGTTGTCTTCACTTTTACCTGGCTTTTACTGTGGCATTCGGATTCCGATCCAGATATTTGTGTCAGCTTTACAGGGTTGTTTTCTCTGGCCGAGTGTAGCTTTCCTTAGTAGTGACCTAGAGTGTGGGGGCTTTGTTGATGACATTATGTCCTTCCTCATTCTTTACTGCCATTACTTGGGAAAAGGGAGTGTTTCCCCTAGGAGTCTAGTCCTCATCCTCTCCGAGAGTGCCGACTTTTCTTTAGGTCTTTGTAGGTCGCGTAAGGACGGTCAGGAGTCCAGGTGATTGAGTTGTTTTGATTGATGTTGGAAATCAATTCACCTCTTTTACGGGTATTGTGTTAGGTGGACTTCTTTCCCCTCTCTCCTTTAATCGATCCCTCGTCCCTTATTTTTTTCTCCTTGCTTCTTGGTTCAATTTCCGTACCTACAGGGGACGTGTAGGTGTGCACATATAGCCCCCTTAGGCTATATGTGGGGCCATCAAGCAAGGCTGTAAGTAGGGTGATTGGGGTTAGGACGGCGACGATAATGCTTATGTGTGCTTAAAAAAAGAGGGTTTAGAATAGTATCCCTCTTGCCAATGCGTAAAATCTCTGTGGAGTCGCGGCATGGGATCGACGATGCTATTCGCCAATTCTTGGCGAGACTGTTGCCACCAATACCCTTAAGATTGTTAGTAGTCCTAGTTCCATTAGGGTGGTTAGCCTGTGGACTGTACTGCTTTATAAAAATAAAAATACTTTTGCAACAAAATTTCCACCTACAACAAAATTACCTTTCACCTATAAATTCATATGCATGCAAATTGAAATGAATGAAAACTAGTGAAGGTCCACGGTTAATTACTCGAGTCGAGGTTAGGACTGCCTCTTGTAGGGTGTCGGTCCGGTAGCTCTTGTCCAAGATTGGGAAGCACACAGTCCAGCTCTGAGTCCTCTCTGCCACCATGCTTATGGTACTTTTCAGATGCCCCATGGCTTTCTTACGGTTTGCCGTGAGTTTAGCGGGACATCTGTGAGTTTCTTCTCTCGGTGTTTTTGTGGTTTTCGTTACGGCTTTGTTTTGTTTTCGTTTGTGATTTTATTCGAGGTTTTCCGCAGAGGTTCTTTTCTTTCTTTCTCATTTTTCTTTGTTCTCTTGTCGTCTTTCTTTTCTATATATTCCCGGATTTCACACTTCGCTTTTTCCTGCACGTACGGTAGTGCCCCTACTTAGTCAGGTTCTCCTTACTACGTTCACTCTTGCTTTGTTTTGGTACTGACGCCTTTCTTGCAGGAAATAAAAGTGATAATAATAAACATGTAACAATACACCGCAGGTAATCAGCACCTACGGTACACTTGTAACACTGTCATTTGTTTTATCTACTACGCTACATGCATTACTTTTCAGCATATATACTTGCTAGCGTAGCATGTTTTACTTTCCTCAATACTTGCTTCAGTTAGTATAGCATGTTTTACTTGTTACAACGCATATTCCTTCTAGTGTAGTATGTTTTATTTCCTGTAGCATGTACTCCTGCTTAGTATAGCATGTTTACTATAACATACTTAGCATAACTTGTTTGTGGTGCCTGCTTCCTGTTATTCACTATAGCATGTTCATGTGTACCTGTTTTCCTACTTTCTTTTAGTACTCCTCCTGTTGTTGACCTCATTTTGGATGAGGTCTTCTCTCTTCTCTCTCCTTAGTATTTAGGATCTAGCCTTAGGCTTTCCCTTTGACTATCTTAGAGGGTTAGAGATGACACCCACCATTTAGAAATTCAAACACCTCTTAACTCCCTTTAAACCCCACATGCCTGATTGTGAACCCCTAAGCCACTTGGAGGGATAAGATCAAATGTGGAGGTTTGAAGGATGAGTTCCCTATAGGACTCTTTGGCCTTAGGACTACCCTGAGTGTCCTAGTCTGGTGAGGGTTGACTTGCACACACATTACACTTTCACACACATTCCAAATCCTAAAATCATTCATACCTGGTTTGACTTCCTGACTCATGTAGGAAATTCATATGGATGGACCTCCACCCCTAAGCCCTTGGCTAAGAGAGTTAGGAACAACATAGCGAATGCCTCAAATGAGTCCTCTCATGGCTCTTATGGGCTTGATATGGCTTCATGGCTAAAACAAAGTGATTCCACTCTACTCAAACTTGATCAATCTTTATTTTTCCAAAATTTCAATTTTTGACCTCCGGGACCCTACACCCACCAAACCTACTAAATGTCCTTGAAGCTACCCAAAATTTGCAAAAATTACCTAAATTACCTAAAATTCCTCAAAAACAATCCTAAAAATTTCCCACCATTCAAATTGATCATCCTTACCCAAATTTACCAAAATTTCCAAAAATACCCCCCAATACCCTCCAAATACCCAAATGCCCTTTTAAACCAAAAAATCCATAAATTCCAAAAATTACTAGAAAATTCCTTCCCAATTTCATTTTGTTCAACTACAACATTAGCCAATTTTGTCAATTTAACCCACTTTTACCAAAACCCCAATTTGGCTCATTTTTAACCAAAGTAAGCCCAATGTCAAACCAAATAAACCCAATTGACCTCAATGTTGATCCAATCTAATTCTAAACTTCAATTCAATATCCCTAATATCAATTTAGACCAAATCCAAGCCCAATTTGATTAACATTTGGATCTAATTCCAATTTGAAGCTTAAAGCCCAATTTTGGCCCAAGACCTAAACTTAGCCCAAACTAACCCAACTCAACTCCAACTAACCCCAAATCTTTTCCTAAACATTCCTAACATCCCCACAAACAAAACTCTGACAATATTTGCCCCAAATTTGGACCTAAACTCCACCCAAACCTAACCGAAAACCAAAATCCCCAATTTTGGCCTAAACCCACCATGAACCTAAATGGGCCCAAATCCCAAAATCAAAGCCCAACCAAAGTTGAAAACTCTTTTTAACACTCCCATAAACATTTCTCAACATTAATTTTACATCAAATCTAACATTAGCCCAACCTTAGCCCATGTTAGCCAAATTTGACCCACTTTGCCCCCTTTACCAAAAAGTTCCAAATCAAACCCAATTCTACTCCAAATCACCTCAAATTTGTTTCAAATCACTCATGATACATCCCTAAACTAAACCCAACATTTATTTGGCATGGTACTTCACAAAATTTTTCATCCAAAAGTCCATTTTGAAATATAAGGCCCACTTTCTTAAACCATTCTAAAAGCCCATTTTCACCAAATCCAAAAGGCCCAAAGTCAATCTAAAGCCTACATGACACATTTACCTCATCATCCCTTTGATTTAAATCACTCCCTAAGTTTCAAATTCATTACTAAACTTTTCTAAACTAAGCCATGTGCCAAGTTACCTCTAAATATCTAAAATCCTTGAAACCCATTTTCATGAAATTGACTAAGCTTGGCCCCAAGCCAAATGGGGCCATGGGGCCATGCATAAGCCATATATAAGTCATGAGAAGCCATAGACTTGTCATCACTCCCGAAATGGCAAAAGGAGGAGATCCTTTAAGGACTCCCTAAAAGTCATTAATCCTACCCATGATTCTCCTTAACCCAAAAATAATCCAAATAATCTTGATGTGGACTTCACCACTCTTCATAAGCTAACTCACCTGACCTCCCTCAGCCCAAAATCAGAGCTTTGGATGGTGCACCAAGCCCTAAGCCATGACTTGATCCATTTGAACCCAAAATGACCCTTCCCCCTTACCACTTACATCAAACCTCTTTACACTTGGCATTGGCCAATTGAACCCACAAACTTCAAGCCCTGACCCTCCTAATCAGGATGGTGACTTGACCCTGGCCGGCCGGCCACTAGGTCGCCAGAAAATACCATGGTCGAGAGGTCTAAATGGATTCAAAAATTCAATTTGAACTAGCTGAGTTGTCCCATGCCCAATGGCCACTGCAGCTGTTCTTCTCTTCAACAGAGCAGTTGATCCAAGCCATCAAACCCCCCTGGAAGGCCCTGGCCATGGCTATTTAAACAAGCCACCCCCTCTCGGCCAAAAGTTTGACTGAAATCAACCTTCATAGAACCCCTCCAAACTCCCCACAGAGCTTCCCCTAGGCAAGAGCAATCCATCCCCACTGTTCTCCTGCCCTAAATCCCATTGATTGAGCTCAATTTTGGAGCTCAATTCTCGAGCCGAACATGACATCTCTCAAACCTCCACCAAAATTAAATTAAACTCACCCACACCCGCACGGGACCAAGAGAAGGAGTTCCCCGGTGAAAGCCCCCTCTCCGGGCCACCCACCGTGCTCTAGCCTCCGAAGTACGAAATCGGGCCTGGTCACTTTCATACCTAGACCTTTCACCAAGGCCAGAGGCTTCATCCCTAGGCTCTTCCAGCTCCAACGAACGTGCCGAGCAAATTCAGTTTAGGCCTCATTTCCTGAACCAAGGTATGGAGACATCTCTTTCACCCGAGCTTCCAGCGATTCTCCATTTGTTTGAGTTAATTTGATAGCATGTAAACCATATGGATGTGTTCGTCTCCTCAAGACAAATCCATAGAGCATAAGAACATGCAAATCCATTGAGAAACAAGAGACATCTTAGGGTTTGAGTGTGGACGGCTCTCGGGACACACCAGGCGGAGACGATGATCGGCCGCAGTTGGATCGAGCGTGTATCGAATGGACGGTGCAGATCACGTCGGACGAGTGAACGGGACATGAACCGCGGGCCCCCAGAGCACTGAGTCGGATGGCAGCGTCGAATAGGGAGGCGACATGTGGGCTTTCGGAGCTGCCGAGGATGAGTCGGCGCCATGTGGATAACTAGATAATAAGGGGTATTTTTTATTTATTTAAATACCCACAACTTTAAAAATCCATATCTTTGTATAGAAAAATAATAAAAATAAAATAAAAATGCCCTCTTGCTCAGTGAACAGAGGAAAATAATGTGGAAAAAGAATTGAGTTGATTTGATGAGTATTTTATTTTTAATTGATTATTTACTCATTTCAGTATTTTAATTCTCCATTTGCATAGACAATTCACCATGGCATGAGACTATAAGGCTTTTGAAGCCTCTGATCTTGGGAACATTCCCTAAATTTTTCAAGGTCAGAGGCTATCTCTATGGCAAGTTATGTGTTTTTCAAGTTTATGTCACTGTTTTTGGTATTTTAATTCCATTAATTAGCATATTGCTTAGAAAATTCTAGGAAAATTTGGGGGAAGTTTCTTAGGATTAGAGGACCCTAGAATAATTATGTTTTGAGTTAATTCATTAAGAATAACCCTAATTGGCCTAATTACTCATAAATTAACTTTAATTAATTAGGGTTAACCACACATCAAAAGAACTTAAAAATAATTCTCCACTGATCTTTAGGATCAGAGGGACTTCACATAAAAATTTGGAATCAATTGGAAATGTTTAACCCCACTAAATGGATTAATTATGTCATATGAGTAAAATTAAACTTTAAAAATTTGTAACTCTAAAAATACATTTAAAAAATTCACCAAATTGGTTTTGTAGACTCTCTGATATCAGTGGAGTCTAAAAAAATTAAAATTGTAATTTTTCAAAAATCTTTATTTTCCACCTTACTTTGATATTTTAATAATTAAAAAAAATAATAAAAATCACAAAAAATATTAAAAATCATAAAAATGTCATATTTCACCTCCTAATCACTTAGGAACAAGGGTATATGGGTAGTGCTTTTACTTGGCACAGAGGTAATGTTTTTTAGAGGCTTGATAGATTCTTGGCTAATGCTAGTTGGTATAATAAGTTTAGGAGTTTTGAGATTTTGCAATTAGCCTTTAATGCTTCTGACCACACTCCTATCTTAATTAAAGTTTTCAATAGTACTCATAAAAAAGCTGTTTTCACTTTAGTTTTTTGAATGCTTGGGTTAATCATCCTAATTTTTTGGAGTTTATTAAGTCTAACTAGACTTGTAATAACTCTGTTTATAATTACACTCTTCTTAATCATGGCCAGAAGTTATGGTATCTTCATAAACATCTTGCTAAACAATTAAGATACTGGAATTGGAATGTTTTTAGCAATATTAACAGGTTGGTTGATGATGCTGAGACTAGAATCCATGATTTAGAAATCTTGTTCCAGCATAATGTTATCTCTTTTGATCTTTTTACTCAAGCTCAAAAGGACCTTACTTATGCCATTAATATTGAGGAAAGCTTTTATGCTCAAAAAGCTTGCAAATCTAATTTTATTAATGGGGATAGGAATACCTCTTATTTTCATGCTTGCATTAAGAATAGAAGAAATATGAATTTTATATCTTCTATTAAGAATGACAATGGTTATGTTCTTACTAATCAAGATGATATTTTTAATGATGGCATTGGTTTTTTTACTCACTTATTCTCTTCTGATAATAGTGCTCTTGAGATGATTAACTGTGATGTTTTTCCCTCTGATGTTAATGTTAAGAATGTTAATTTTACTTATATTCCTGACCCTTCTGAAATTAAATTCACTTTGGACAGTATGGATAATGGTAAGGCTGCTGGACCTGATGGCTTTACTGTTGAGTTTTATAAGCATTGCTGGGATATTATTAAAAATGATGTTATTGGTGCTATTCAGGATTTTTTTAAAGGTATTGATTTACCAAAATTTTTTAAATGTTCCAATATTGTTCTTATTCCTAAAGAACATAGTATTAATTCTTGGAAGTCTTTTAGACCTATTAGTATTAATACTGTTATATATAAGCTTATCTCTAAGATTGTTGTGAATAGAATTCTGGATGTCTTAGGTAAGTTAATTTCTTTAAATCAGACTGCCTTTATTAAAGGCAGAACTATTATTGATCATGCTCTTACTGTTCAAGAGTTGCTTTTTGACCTTGATAGGAGTAAAAGAGATGGGAACAATATTTTTAAGATGGATATTCAAAAAGCTTTTGATTCAATTAGATGGGAGTTTATTATCCATGTGTTAAATGCTCATGGGTTCAATCAGGATTTCTGTAATTTAATTTACAGAATTCTTAGTAATAATTATTATTCTGTTATCATTAATGGTAATTCTGTCGGACATTTCATGTCTTCTAAAGGTATCAAGCAAGGTGACCCTCTTTCTCCCTATTTGTTTATACTTGCTATGGATTATTTCTCCAAGTGCATTAATAAATTATATGTGGAGAATCCTTCTCTTAATTTTGTGCATAAAGGTTGTATCAGCATTTCTCATCTATGTTATGCTGATGATCTTATTATTTTTACTAATTCTAATAAGAGATCAATTAAGAAGATTTGGAGGCTCATTAATCATTTACAAAATTCTTCTGGTATGTTTTTTAATTCTGCTAAATGCTCCTTTTATGGATCTAAGCATATCAGCAATATGAAGTTAAAGTGGATTGCTGAGTATACTTCTTGTCATTTGGCTGTTTTACCCATTAACTATCTTGGTTTTGTTTTAGACAAGAACCCTAAGAGAATTGCTTTGTTTAATAATCTGGTTGATAGAATTAGAATGAAAATTCATTCTTGGGAGAACAAATTTCTTTCCTTTGGGGGGCGTATTACTCTTTTGAAGAGTATACTTACTTCCATGCCTCTTTATATTATTCAAGTGATGAATGTCCCCAAGGCTATTATTAGAAAGATTGAAGTCTTATTCAATAGTTTTTTATGGGATGGTTGCAGGAAAAAAGGGTTACACTGGAAGTGTTGGGAGAAGTTGTGCAAGCCCATTTCTAATGAGGACCTGGGTTTTAGAAGTATTTCTGACTCTATTAAATATAATTATATGAGGCTTTGGGTTCACTTTAGAGATAATAACTCTATTTGGGCTAACCTTCTCTTCTCTAAGTATTGTGTTAATCATCATCCTTTATCTATTACTGCTGCTTCTAATGACTCTTACATTTGGAAAGAAATGCTCATGGTTTCTCATTTGGTGGAGAAATTTATTTGCTGGGATGTTGGTATTGGTAAGTTGTCTTTCTGGTATGATGACTGGACTTCTTTTGGGCTTCTTGCTAGTTGCTATGCTGGCCCTCAGCATATTAATATTACTGTTAATGATTTTTGGGACAATTCCCATTGGAATCTTGCTAAATTAGGCTCTGTGATTGAGTATAGTGATGTCTATTTCATTGCTAACATCCCTTTGGATAATACCAGAAGGGATATTCCTAAGGTCAAGACTAGAATTGGGGATTCTGTTACTAAAACCTTTGCTACTATTAGTTCTTTCACTGCTGGGTATGATCTGTCTTGGCTTTGGAATAAATGGTTGAAGCCTTCTATATCTTTTTTTACTTGAAGACTATTACATAATTGCATTCCTATCGATGATTTACTTAAGCTCAAGGGTTTAAGGATTGTTTCTAATTTTTTTTTTTTGTAAGAATGATGAGGAATCTATTTTACATACTTTTATTAATTGCGGTTTTCCTGCAGATATTTGGAAGAGAGTTTTTACTTTGTGCAGTAGAACTATTTCTTTTCATGGTTATAATTCCATTATTGAAATGTTTCAGGATTGGAATTGTTTGGGGCATATGTTTTTTAGTAGTATCCCTTCTATTACTGTTTGGTTCATCTGGATGAACCGTAATAGTTGTAAATATGAAGGGAATATCTACTACTTCCTTTAAAGTTGTTGGGCAAATTATTTCTTACATTTCTAAATGTGTTTCTATAGTGGATTTTAAATCTAATAATAACAGATATATTGGTGCTTTGATTTCTAATCTCCAGCTGCCTATAAATCTTGTTAATGCTGCTGGATCTAGTATTCATTGGAATAAACCTCTTGTGCCTTTTTTGAAAATTAATACTGATGCATCTTGGAATTTTACTAAAGCTGGTATTGGAGGGGGAATGGATCGATTTTAGCTTAGTTTACTGCTCCTATTGTTACTTCGACGCCTTTAATTGCTGAAGCTGAGGCTATTCTTTTTGGACTTTTAATTGCTAACCATAAGAAGTGGGTGAATATTATTCTCGAAACTGATTCTTTAACTATGTTTGATATTTGTTCTTTAAACATAACCTGTCATTGGAGTGTTTTATTACAGATTAAAAAGATTATGGCTCTTTCAGTAGGATTGAATGTGATTTGGAATCATACTCGACGTGAAGGGAACTTTGCTGCTGATTGGATTGCTAGGCTTGGTGCAAATCTATTGAAGCCCATTGTCTCTGAGTTTGTCCCTCCGTTTTTAAACTCTGTGTTTGCTTTAGATACTTAGTTTTTGTTGGTTCTTATTGCGGTGTGTGTCGATGCAGTCGGGTGAGTTGTATTTTTTCTTTTTTTGGAAGAAGGACCCAATTTTTTTTTCTTTTTTCGTGATTTCTGTAGGGTGCGTGCGTTGGGACCTTCTTCCCGGTTTTGTACTTTATTTTTTGTGAGCAATAAAATTCAGCCATTGTGCTCTTTTATAAAAAAAAAAATAATAATAAACCAAATATTTTTCCTAAGCCTCAAAGTAAAAATATTGAATTTTAAAACCTTAAGACAATCTTTAATATTTAAAAATGGATTTATCAACATTTTCACTAAATTAATTCTAATAAATCAAAGAAAACTATAAAATTATAAAATTTGCTTCTCTGAACTCTTTGAGGTCAGAGAGACTTAAGAAAAATATAAAATCTATTTTTCAACTTTAATTTTATTTTATAATTAATTAAAACTCTAAAACTCAAAATAATTATGATAAATAAAATATAATTCAAAAAATCACCAAAATTGGTCCAAGTGGTCCTCTAGTCATTAAGAACATCCCATAATTTTCCTAAGGACATAAACCTTACCTTGGTCATGTTGTTGAATTTTCATTGAAAACCTTCATTTTCTCACAAAAATAAATATATAAATTAAATTAAATTCAGAAAAATCACATTTTCTCCTCTAATGTCTTAATTGACATATGAGTGAAGTGACATAAAAATTTTAAGTTCATTTGAGCTTAATTTGATGAGTTATGAAATAAATAAGCCTAAAGGGGCATAAAGGTAATTAAATAATTTTAACCCTAATTAATATTTAGGTTTAATTAAGGGGAGGGTAAAATATCTTATTTTAAAATTTTCATTAGATGATTGAAACCTAGAGAATTAAGGGTTAGAAACCCATTAATCATCTTGAAAATATTTAAATTAAATTTTAATTAATTAAACAATTTGAATTTTGGAAGAATAAGTTAAATTTTGGATTATTAAGATTAAGGATATGATTTAAGAAGATATCAATTCTTTAATTTAAAATCCCTAAATGAATCACATTAATAATATTTAATTCTAATTAAATTTAAAGTGATAACTGAAATTAATAATTAAATAATTAAAAGGAAAATAAACCTTAATTAAATAAAAAATTTAAAATGTTGAATAACTTGATAATCAAATTGGAATAAATTTAAGACATTAAAATTAACTTGAAATTACTTAAAAAAACAAATCTAAAAAAAATTTGAAACATTAAAGAAAATTAACCTGAAGATAATTCATAATTAAGAACCTAAAAAAATCAAATCAATTAAAAATTAACCTAAATATTTCAATTAAATTAAAATTGAATAATCTAAACACCTCTTTCAACCCAAATTACACTAATACATTGAAATCATTAAAGATGTAAAGATTTGATTAAAATTAAAACAACTTGAACACTATTCCAAACTTAAGTTATTAAAATTTCATAACTAAATTAAATCACTTTAAATCACCAATTCCAGTTTTAAATCATTAAATTCTTTAACAAACTGATTTGCCCCCTAAAGGTTTTCATTATTATAAATCTTAAGTAAAGTATCAAGTGAAATGTCACTTTACTTATAGGATAATCAAACATCCTAATTCACTGAGCAAGAACCAAACTAAACTAAACTTTTGGATGAATAATTCACTTGTACAATAAAATTCATTTGGACTCAAAATATTCTCAGAAGCATTGAGAAGATGTTTAAGATTCGCCCTAAGCACTTTCTCAATATGATGAGATGTTTTAGAAGAACAACTGAACTTGATTGTCCTTTGATGAAGAAAATCATCCTTAAAAAATACAAAAGAACCTAGACGTCGTAGGGATTGACTAGCAATAGGATTAGGACTTTGGTAGATAACCAAAACCTTCCCTTAGCTTTACCTAAGTGTTTTTGAAAATATATATAAATGCCTTAACATGAGCTTTAAGTGTAGAATGACGGGAAGACCCTCCAGGTACGCTTTTATTTTATTGCAAGTTACTTACATGTACTGCGCTTTACTTTTCTTGCATGTTAAACAAGATTGTTGCATGAAAATTGAAACCTTTAGGATAGCCACAAAACTGAAACCCAAAACGAAATTAAAAATCACCACAAAATAAAATTCACCACCACAACGTCTAATATATAAAACGACTCAAAATTTAATCACAAACAGAACACAAAACTATAACCATAACTAAATTAAAACGTCTTATTGGATGATCGGGAATACCTCAGATGATGTAACCTACGTGTTGCTAACGGGATTTCCCACGGTCTAAATGAAAGTGTGGAACGCATTCAGTTGAGTTTAGAAAATTCATCTGGACTAAGTGAATCCGATAAAAATAACGGTGCCAGAATGATGGAACCGTGGGATTTTAACCGGTGTTGTTATAATCAACTTTAAGATTACCCTAATAAAACATTAAAGACATTTGGATTTTAAAATTTTTCTAAACTGAAACACTTCTCTCATCTCCTGATTTTCACTTTCTAAAACTAAACCTCTACAACGACAAGAAGCTTGGAGCAAGTTGGCAGCACGGCCATCGTCATCAGCAAAACTTGAATCTACATCAGCAAAACCTTTCTTAGCATTAAATAACAAAGCCATAGGATTTCGAGGTAGTTTGCCTAGTGCAACATAAATCCTCAACTTTTCGTTAGGCATTTGCATAATCATATTATGCAAATTAAGCCCTAACCGGTCTTAAGACTCCGAGGTAGTCGTTTGGTACGACATAAACCCTCACATCTTCGAGGCTATTTGTGTGATCATATCATACAAGTATAAGTCATAATTAACAAAAATTTGCAGGATTACAACATTAAATAAAGTCTCAAATTGAAGCTAAACCATAGGATAGTTGGGAAGTCACCGAAGTTCACTTCGGATCCGTGACATCCCCTACTTCTCTTCTTTTGGATTCCTAAAATAAACTGTTCCAAATTTGAGCTATTCTCTATTGAAAATTCCAAAATCCAATTTCCTTGAAACCTTAAACTTTGAAATTCCTGAGAGCAAAACCACTGATCATTATCGAGAGTTTTCTTAAGTGATTTCCATCATTTAAGATGTAATTAAATAAAGGGGCTTGCCCTTATAGGGAACTTTAAGAACCCAGGTAAAATAAACCCTGCTTAATTCATTTATATTAAGCAGGGGAACTTGTCGACTTATAAAATTGGTTCGCAGACCAAACGGATGTCACAAATCTTATAGTTTATTTAATTGAGCCCCATCATCAAGCAGTGTGTCTATTATTCAGGATAGATACACGGTTTGTGGTGTGGTGCTCGTTTATATAGACTATTCGGGATGTGAGATCGGTTTGATTTCATATCTTGTTCAAACTTAAAATTATTTTCAAAATCAAATGCTACTTTCCAAATTATATATATTTAAATTAAATTTAAAATATGAAAATTCGCCGACTATTTCTGTAGGTGACCCCTTTTCAAAACACAAACCTAAAAATAAGCCGTACAATTTCTGGCGACTCGCTGGAGAAAAGTTCATCTTTCCTTTTTTATCAGATGGTTTTGCTTTCATAAATCAGTAGTGTATCCATGTCCTTGGTGGAGCAAACTACCATTCTTTCCGTTGGCATACAACGTTCATTTATATCTTGAACGGGTATAACCAACTTCTCTCGAATTTTGGAACCACTGTTTAGACACCCCTAAAAGAGAGGTTCCGAAATCCTTTTACCTCTTTCTGAGGTGGGGTGGACCCCCAATAGGTGTTAGCTTAGGAGCGGTCCTTCGGGTTGAGAAGTCTTACGAGACTTTCTCTTCCTTTCCAATTTTGAATCGGGTCCTTTACCTTTTCTATACCTTTAATCATTTTGTTCCTAACAAACAAATCCTCTAATAAACAACCTTCTAATAAACGAATTCTCTTAAAAATCACAAATACATTAAGATAAACGAGAATGTGTTCGGACTCTTTCTTTTTCGTTCTAAGTTTTGTGATGAAAGGAAACATAATTCGGGATTGACGTTCGGAAACTGCCCTGCAGAAAATGACTGCCCCAAAGTTAATCTTCTCCTTCACCAACGGACTGGACTTCGCCGTCTATAAGGATGAACTGCCCGACCATGGAATCATCCGTTTTGGACAAGGATTCGACAATACAGATATTAAGTTTGCTGACGTCACCCTCTTCACACTAATGGAAAAAGTGCCAGAAACTGAGGAGCCCGTAATTGAGTTCAACCTGAAGTCGACTCAAGAATTCCCTCCCCTGCAAAAGGTTCCAGCTGAAAGAAGTATTGTTATTCGTAGGTGGACTGTTGTCTCTACCCCCACCGCTCTAGTCATCTCTGCACCTACCCCGGCTTCTGCCAAACTGAAGGGGAAGGAAATCCAAGTCTGTGATGAGCCTGTCACCGTGGAGGGTACATATTTTGCTACAATACCATCTGTTTTCAAGATTTGGTCCAGTTCAAGAGTTGCACCCTTAACTCGTACTCAAATGAGAAATAGAAGCAGAAAGATAGCCAGGATTGAAAAAGCCAAGGCCGCTGAAGTTGCTTTCCTGGAAGAGATCCCTGAACTACCTGAGTATACATCTATTGGAAGGAAGTAGGTTTCACCCCCTCTCTGCTGCATCAGATGGAAGACGTCCGAAGGATTGCCGCTACATTACCCCGACCTGCATACTATAGTAAGTACAAAAGAGAAAGGGTTAAGACTACACCATTTGCTCAGCTACAAGCTGTGATAGAAAAATTGACAGAGAAAGAAAGATGCCCCGTGTCAGAAATCCTAAGAAGAATGGGGCGAGGGCCAGCTAGGTCCTGCCTCGGACCGCGAGTAGAGCCTGTCACTGCCGTAGAGAAACCAAGGAAGAAAATGAGAGCTAGTTCACCTGTTGTTGTATCGAGCCATCATATTAGGGAGGACACCACCTAGCAGCATATAGCAGACGGCACCGTCCGGTCCTAGGCCTTCGCCGCAAGAAGGATGGTGTGGCGACCTATTATTACCGAGCCGAGACCAACACAACGTCCTGAGAAGAAAAGCCTCTTCAAAGAGCCTGAATCAGAAGAAAGTGCTACTGTAATAAAAGAAACTCCCGAAAAAGAAGTTCAACAGCCATCAAACGATAACCACGAGACTGTCTGGAAGAGACCCCTCGAGGATGCTATAGGAAAGCTAAGGACGGATATCCAACGGTTGGCGAAAGAAAGAGGAGAAAAGTTGGAAAATGAAGATGATTCATCACAGTTCATGGATGAGGAGTATGCCGAGATCAATATGGTTGAGACACGAGCATCATCAGCTTCGGAAGGTGCTCCGGCAGCTGCGGAAAGAGATGAACCGGAAGTGATGAGAGCACAGCGTCGGGAAAGAGATGATGCAATTTCCCAGATGGAAAAAAGGATGGAAGAGATGGCTGCTTCTTTAGCCACACTCCAGAGTCAGGTACAACCTCATAAAGAAACACCCCCAGAGATCATTCATATTACAGATGGAGGAAAAGAGATCACATTCGTCAACGGAGATGAGCCACCAAAGAAGGATTCTACACAGAATATGATTCTCGAAAAGGACATTAAAAACATGGTAGAACAGCAGGTGCGAGAAGGCTTAGCACAATCAAAGAGCGGAGCATCTATTTATACGGGTAGACCTTACCCCGAAGAGTTCGATGCAGTCCAATACCCGATAGGCTTCGTACCACCTCTGTTTAAGACTTTTGATGGAACTGGAAACCCCCGACAGCATGTCACACATTTTTGTGCTAGTTGCTGCAATGCCGATGGGAGTGACACATTACTCTTCCGTCAGTTTGTCAGCAGTTTGTCAGGGATCGCCTTCGACTGGTACGTAGAATTGTCAAATGGTTCAGTTAAGACCTTTTCAGAGTTAGAAAACCTCATCATTAAGCGGTTTGCCGGGGCTCAGCACCACATCACTATCGGTGATCTAGTGGTGGAGCACCAAAAATCGAACTATACTTTAGTTGATTACATACTTCGATGGAGGAACTTAAGCATGAAGTGTGAACCTCAACTTCAAGAACAACATGCAGTCGGTATTCTGCTTAAGAGTATCCATGGCCCGATAGCACTTCTCCTTAAAAGATTTAAAATCAAGACTTTCGAGAAGTTGCTTAGCAAGGCCGGGAGCTTGTAAGAAGAGGCAAAGCAATTAAGTTTCGTAGACAAGACCGATAAGCAGAAGCCTATAAAATTATTTGAAAAGAAATCCAGAATCGTCACGGCAGTAGATAAGGGCAAGCAGCCGGTTCAGATACAGCCAGAGCGGCCACAGCCTAGTTATCAACCACCGCAACGGACATACCAACAACCGCAACAGATCTATCAGCAACCTCAGCAGGGTTATCAACAGCCTCGACCGAGCTATCAGTCGCCTCAGCATTATGAACAACCGCCTCATCCACAGCGTACTCTGAAAGATTTTCTGAATAAGGAATATCCATTCAAAACTGAAGCGGTAGCGAAGATGTTCTGCAGTTCAATGAAAACACCAGATTTTCAGCTACCAGAGCCCAAGAGGCCAGAAGAAGTCAACAAGAAAGATAATCCAAACTATTGACCACCAGATGCTCGGGCACAAGATAGAGGATTGCATCACTTTCAAGAGTTGGCTTGACGACAATCTCTGGAAAGGGAACATAACGATCCTGAAGGAATACATGAAAGAACCCCAAAAAGGAGGTTCCATCAATGTTATCTTGACGGATCCTATTGTTTCAATAAACCCATATACAACCGATAATGGATGGAGTACCGTCTGGACAAAGTCTTCAAAGAAAATTTTGGATCACATCCAAACCGCTTCGGTACGCGCTTCAACTCAAGAGTTTGAAACCTGCCGAGCCGGCACTATCGCTTGTGATCGAAGAACCACCTCAGAAGGAGGAGAAGATCGTAGAAGAGAAGAAGATCGAGGCTCCGAAGGGTAGACTAGGGGCTGCTTATCCTAGGATGGTTGTTTCCGATTCGGGGGAGAAATCCCTCGAACTTCTGACTCTATATGATTATTTGCTCGCCCCGACGGGATCTTATAATGATAATAGTTTTGGTGACATTTTGACTGTTTCTAATGATTACGTAACTAACGACAACCAACCTAATTCGGATCTCGATTCCAATGTAAATAACGATTCTCAAATCATACTAAACCTCGATGACCACGACGAAGAAGATGTTCACAAAGGAGGCTACGAAAGCTCAACAAGCAACAAGTCCATTTGTGAATTTCGAGGAGCTCCAATCGCGATAGAATTAGAGTTATCGGATTCTGAAGCAACTCCAGAAGAGCCAGTCGTTCCAATTCAAGGGGAAACATCGGCAGATCCAGCACCAGACTCAGAACAAGTAACTGAAGTCAACCTAAGAAGCGAAAAAGTTCTACCTCCGAGAATGGGTCCAAAGGATAAAGGAAAGCAGGTGGTTGCTCAGGAGGAGCCAACCCCAGCAGAGGAATTACCCATTCGGGAAGAAATTGAAGAACCTGGTAATAAAGTGGACTATAACGTGCTAGCCCATCTTAGGAAGCTACCAGCCAAACTAAGCATATACGACGCTCTGATCCTGTCAAAGGAGATGAGGGAAGCTCTGATCAAGGCTCTACTTGATCCAGAGATTTTTTTAGCTCAAATGACCGGTAATTCCTTCGATGAGGTTTGCTCGTTAAAAGAACAGCGAGATGTTACCTTCACGGACAATGATCTATTACTGGGAACAGCTGATCACAACCGACCGTTGTACATTTCAGTCACTATTGGAAAGTTTACGCTCTCTAGGGTGTTGGTTGATCCGAGAGCATCAATCAATATAATGAGCCTTCGAATGTTAGCATATTTGGAAATTGATGCTCGCGAACTCGAAGCAGACAAGATGTTATTAAGAGGGTTCAATCAGAAAGGAGAAAGAGCTCTTGGATCGATAACACTACTGATGAAGACCGGTGATTTAGGAAAGAAAACCGCAAAATTCCATTTAATTGATTCTGAAACATCGTTCAACGCTCTACTGGGTCGGCCATTGATCCACAAGATTAGAATTCATGAAGATGCAGCCTATTACGCGCCTCCGAAGAAATCAATCATCTCCAGAAATGTCATACTAAATAAAGCAAAAGAAGTACAAGACAATTAAGAGCCTGAAATTCTTGTCCAACAGTTACTCACCACCCCCTTACGGCGAGATGGTGAAGGTTTCTCCAGAACTCGCACCCGAGGTCGAGGCCGGGGACGAGGTCGTGGAAGAGACGTTGGAACAATTGGACGGAAGAAACCAGTCATCGACGTTGATTGGGAGAACAGTTCCGAAGAAGAAGAAATCAAGAAAGAAGCAGCAGCGATAAGTCAAAAGAAACCCCAATTCAATATCTCTCTCGAAGACGAAAAGAATGAAGAATATAAATCAATGTACGAAAAGATTAACCACTATGTACATACTATGGCCCTAACCCCGATCCACCCTAATAAGGTCAAGGGTATGATGGTCAAGGAAGTGCATGGTGGTGGTACTAAACCAATCAAGTTTTACCATGGTGCTTCTTCTTCCAAAACTTAAAATGATGTACAATTTGAAGATGTTACTTCATCTGAACTAATGGAACTGCCTTTTGAGTGGTACTCTCCCTGTGTTTAAAATTTAATTCAACGTTGTGTCTTACCTCGACGATGGACAAAAGGTCAATCACAACATTGTGAAAAATTATGGAATAATGCCAGCCAACCTCCCAATTCAAAACATGGTCTCGGATTCGGCACGGTATGATCAGTTGACGATACGTGATTTTGCTTGGTTGTCACTTGCGAGCCTAATGAAGACTGCTTGGAAGCTTCAGAAGATCTCGAAGATCTACCAATCGGAGATGCTCCACCATAATTCAAAGAAGAAATTAAATCTACAATGGACGAGTTAATGGAAGTTAACTTAGGTACTAGCGAAGAGCCTAGGCCGACCTTTGTTAGCTCCTTACTCAATAAAGAAGACTCCAAAAACATAATCAAGCTATTAATGCAATTCAAAGACTGTTTTGCTTGGAGTTATGACAAAATACCAGGATTAGCTCCAGAGGATGCAGTTCACAGGCTAGGAGTGGATCACACTGCTGTTTCAGTCAGACAAGCTTCGAGAAGAATGCGTCCAGAGATTGAACAACAAGTAATAGCTGAAGTTAAGAAGCTAATTGACGCTAAATTTGTCCATGAAGAGCAATACCCGACTTGGTTAGCCAATGTGGTACCAGTCAGAAAGAAGAATGGTCAGATCAGAATCTGCGTGGATTTCAGATATTTGAATAAAGCATGTCCAAAGGATGAATTCCCGCTACCAATTCCAAAATTGATGATCGACATCGCCTCCAAACATGAAGTCTTCTTATTCATTGATGGATCTTCAGGATACAACCAGATAAAGATGGCACCGAAAAATGAAAAGCTCACAGCCTTCAGAACGCCAATTGGAGTGTACTGCTACACAGTGATGCCATTTGGATTTAAGAACACAGGAGCAACCTACCAAAGAGCAATGACGAGGATTTTTGATGATCTCATTCACAACCAAGTCGAGTGTTACATGGATGATGTGGTCATCAAGGCAAATTAAAGGAAGATCACTTGTATGATTTAAGAATTGTTTTCGAGCGAATAAGACAATTTAACCTTAAGATGAATCCCCTGAAATGCGCCTTCGGCGTCACCTCTAGGAAATTCTTAAGATTTGTCGTCCGACATCGGGGAATTGAAATCGATCCGGAAATGATTAAAGCTATCTTAGAAATGCCACCTCCTAAAACCTTGAAGCAACTACGGTCCTTTCAAGGGAAATTGGCATATCGTCAATGCTTTATCACGAATTTGTCAGGAAGGTGTCAGTCTTTTTCTTCTTTAGTTAAGAAGGATGCCATGTTTACTTGGGACTCCAAATGTCAATATGCCTTCAATGACATCAAACAATACCACTGTCACCTCCTATCTTAGCAGCCCCAGTCTCGAGACGACCGTTGATACTTTATGTCACATCTTTAGACGACTCTCTCGGGGCCCTGTTAGCCCAGGTCAATGATAAGGGAAAAGAAAACGCGCTCTATTACCTAAGTCGTCGTCTAATTCTGACGGAGGTAAAGTATCCTCCTATTAAGAAGCACTGTTTGGCTCTGATCTTCGCCGCACTGAAGCTCAGGCACTACATGCTTTCTCATAAGGTCAACCTTATTTTGAAGTTTAATCCATTACAATATTTGATGACCCGACCGACGCTTTCCGGCAGACTTGCTAGGTGGTTAATGATACTATTGCAGTTCGATATAACTTTCGGTCCTCTTCATGCCGTAAAGGGACAAGTCTTGGCAGACTTCCTTGCAGCACACCCTTTACTGGCAGAATCGCCTCTCAACGACAACTTGCCAGACGAGCAGATAATGAGCCTAGAAGACCCCGATGATCAGTGTTGGGAACTGTACTTCGACGGAGCATCTTCAGCACAGAAAGATAAAGAATCACAAACGATAGTGCCCGGTAAGGCAGGAATCAGACTAATATTTATAACACCAGAAAGGGGAATGTTAAGATACTCCTACCATTTAACAGAGCCATGTACGAACAACTAGGCCGAATACGAAGCTCTTATAACTGGATTAGAATTAAACATTCAAATGGGGATAACAGACATCAACATCTATGGGGATTCACAGTTGATCATTCAACAGGTCGCCGGACAGTACAGAATTCTAAAGCCAAGACTCGGGCAGTACTTTCAGTACGCCATGAAACTATTGGAGCAAATTCCAAATGTAACGATCTACAAGATTCCTAGGAGAGAAAATACTCTTGCAGATGCGTTAGCCCTCCTTGCAAAAGAATTTTCCTGCTTACAGGATGAGTCAGTTGAAATGTCAGTTCAGGGACGGCAGGTTCTCTCACAACTCGACATGGATACAATACACAAATCAGAAAAAGCAGAAGAAACAATTGCAGCAGTGACAGAAAATACAGAAGATTGGCGTCAGCCGCTAATAGACTACTTGCAAACAGGAAACCTACCGGACGATAAGTCGATAACCCATCAAATCAAGAAAAGAACTCTGTCTTACACATTAATAAACAACACGTTATACAGAAGGTCTTTTGATCAGATGTGGCTAAGGTGCCTGAGCGAGTCCGAGGCTCGTGAAATTGTCAAAGAAGCACACTCAGGACTTTGTGGCGCTCATCAATCGGGTCTGAAGATGAAAATGAAGATTAAAAGACTAGGGTATTACTGGCCCTCGATGATGACTGATTGCATGAAAGTTGCCAAAAGTTGCCACCAATGCCAGGTACATGGAGTGGTTCTGCATCAACCTCCAAATGTGCTACATCCGACAATCGTGTCGTGGTCGTTTGAGTGTTGGGGCACAGATATCGTGGGTCTGATAGATCCGCCTTCTTCAAGAGGACATCGCTTCATTCTTGCAGCTACAGATTACTTTTCCAAGTGGCAGAAGCAGTACCACTCAGAGAAGTAAAGGCGCACCATGTGTTGCAGTTCTTCAAGAATTAAGTTGCCTACCGTTTCGGAGTACCGCGCAGATTCATTCCAGATAATGGGTCCGCATTCAAGAGTACGAAGATCAATAATTTTGTTAGAAGACACGGGATTGATTGGCGTTATTCGACAATCTATTACCCAAGAGCAAACGGCTTGGCCGAGGCTTTTAATTAAAATCTCGTCCAAATCCTAAAGAAAACCTTGGACGACAACAAAAAAAATTGGCACGAGAAGTTGTTAGAAGCCTTTGAGCCTACAGGAAGACTTTCAGAACTCCTACCTAGTCTACGCCTTACGCCTTAGTGCACGAGCCTGAGGCAGTTTTACCCTTAGAGGTTCAGTTTCTGTCACTCAAAATTGAAATTGCAAAAAAGATCACTACAGAAGAAAATGCCAAATTACGATTGGAAGAATTGGAAAGCATGGAAGGAAAAAGACTTTAAGCACAACAGAATTTGGAACTGTATCAAGCCAAGATGATCCAGACCCACGATAAACTAGTCCGCCCAAGGACATTTAAATTCGGTGACTTGGTTCTAGTTCTCAGAAGACCTATTCTTGCACACCGCAAGATAGGAGGTAAATTTGAACCAACATGAGAAGGGCCATTTGTGGTCGAGACAGTCTACTCAGAAGGTTCCTACCAACTGGTGAATTGCCCTGGAGAACGACTTATGATTCCAATCAATGGACGATATTTGAAGAAGTATTACGCAACCTGATGTTTCGAAGGATGAACTTTAAAAATGAGGTCTCACTCTTAGAAGCACGGGTAGAGTAATCATTTGCGACTGGGTCCGAACCCTAAACATAAAAAAAATGGATGATAAAAAAGAAAATCATTAACAAAAAAATGTGTTAAAAAAATGAAACGTGTGAAATTGTAATAATAAAATGTCAATCTTTCTATTTAAATCAATTCATTCCTGATCTTTCCCTCATCTTTTCCTACTTTCTTTAAAAAATAAAAGAGATAAATAAGAATTTTTCATTAATAAATGTTTTTCTTATTGTTCTTGTTCTTAGTACAGCCCCTGATCCTTTCCTTATTTTTTCATAGGGAAATGTCGAACGGGCGGTTGGTTCTGAACTTTAGAAATGGCGTGAGTCTAGCACTTGATGAAAAGAGGGTGAGGGATGGAGCCGTGATCGAGATTGACTCTGACTTCACACCAGCTGGGATACAATATGAAGAAAATGATTGGACCTTGATTGATCGGAAAGAGTTCCACAGTCAGACAGTGATGAAATTTGGTGGCCCAAGTCAGTAGTCCACTAGCAAGAAGAGAAAAGCAAACGCTGCTCATGCAAAAGGGGAAGATAAGAAAGTTAAGTCCATTGTTGCTACAGCAGAGGGCAGGCTTGTCAGTGCCATGCCCGTAGAAGTCCAAGGGGTAAGGAGAGCTACTCTCACTGCCACCCAGCGGAGGAACAAGAATCGCCGCATTCGCAAGATGTTAACCAAGTTAGCAGTAGATCAACATGAAGAGACAGTTGCTACCGTCAATACAAATACTCCAAAGAAATTGGTTCTTCAGGAACCGGAAAGGAGGAGATCAACTCCAGGGAAAGCAGAACAGATAAAGGAAATTCTAAGAAGAGTAGAAATAAAATCAGCGCCTCGACGCCAAGCAGATGCACCAGTTCTGAAGAGTCTTAATGCGAAAGCAACCCCGGAGGATGTCCCGATAGAGACTATCGGTGCCAAGACATGTAGGAGAGCGTGCCAGGGTTGAACCATACATTCCCCAGTACGTTACTAGACCTCGCCGATTGCAGATAATTCCAGAATATGAGTTGGAAAGAATGCAGAATGTTGAAAAGAAAACTTTTGAATACTTTGAGAGAATTGGAGGCAAGAGGATCAATATCTTAGAAGGCCTCGAGCTGCATACAGATGTATTCTCAGATTACGAGCAGCAACAAATTGTAAATTGCATACTTGAGCTTCATAAAATGGGCCAAGCTGGTCGCCTAAGGGAAAAAACCTATTCAAAACCCCGAAGATGGATGCCAGGAAAAGGAAGAATTACAATCCAATGCGGATGTTGCTACAACTTCGCGGTAGACAGAAAAGGGAATCCACCAAAAATACTCCACTGCAGTGAGGTGGATCCGATGCCGAATATCATTAAAAGAATGGTAAAGAGGATGGTGACATGGAGGGTATTGCCTGCAGATTGCATACCCAACAGCTGCATCATTAACATCTACAAGGAGGGCGACTGCATACCTCCACACATAGACCATCATGACTTTGTCAGACCTTTCTGCACAGTGTCTTTTGTCAACCAATGTAACATCATGTTTGGATCTGACCTCCGAATTGCAGGCCCCGGTGAGTTTCGAGGGTCGGTGGAGATACCACTACCGGTAGGTTCCATCCTCGTGTTGAAAGGAAACGAAGCAGACATCGCAAAACATTGCATTCCAGGAGTGCCTGTGGAATGAATCTCCGTCACTTTCAGGAGAATGGATGATAGAAAAATGCCTTTCCACTTTTAGCCAGATCCAGAGTTAGAGAGTCTCCGGCCCTACGAGCTGTGATTTACATGGGAAATATCACACCTCTAATGCACATCCATACGACATTCCTGCCAAGGATGACTTGGAAGGTGATGTTATTGTCCATGTATCTCACTATTCAGACATGGATTTTGACAGCTGCTTTTAAAAGAAACTTGAAGAATCTTACACAATCCGTGTTGGATTTATATGGATTGTATGAGATATTGAATTCTTAAGGAAAATATCATCATGTTTTGGAGCAAGATGTATGATGTATTTTTGACGAGATTGGAATGAAAACGACCATGTCATGTTTTGCCTTCACCTCTTTTTGTGCAAATTGACTGGGAAACACCATTAGGTTAAATGAACTTCGAACAAAGAATAAAGGGAAAATAAAAATAAATGAGATCTCTTTTAAAAATCTAAATGTCAAAACGAACCCCAAATAAATGTGAATCCTAAATTGAAAGTTAAGCTAAAATCAAATCACAACAAGCGACTAAGACAAATTCCTGAATCTGAAATCCCCCGCCTTCGGCTATTCTCAAATCTCTTTTTGACTCTCCATATTTCCTTCCCTCTTTTGAGAAGGTCGACTGAATCTACTGACACAGAACCATGAAAATTTTATATTTGGTTCTGATGGCATGGATTCATATCCTTCGCCAAATAATCAAACTTTGATCGATCCTCGTGGGACGTGAAACACTTTCCGGTCTCATTCCAAATCTTCTGCTAAACTCGCATCTCCACGAAGAATTTCTACCCTTTAAACTCGCAAGATCGGAACCGCATTCCGGTTCTCTTTAAACCTTCGAGATCGGAACCGCATTCCGGTTCTCTTTAAACCTTCGAGATCGGAACCGATTCCAGTTCTCTTTAAACCTGCGAGACTGGTACCAAATTCCAGTTCTCTCCTTTCGAGGTTGGTACCAAATTCTGACTCTCTTCCCAAGATTGATACCAAATTTCAACTCCCTCCTTCCAAGGCTGGTACCAAATTCCATATCTTATTTTGAGATCAGTACCTAAATTTTGATTCTCATCATTTTCAATTGATACTTAAACTTCGATTCTCACTCCTAGGCTGATACCTAAATTCCAGTTCTCTTCGTAATCCCGAGGTTGGAACCTAGGTTCCAATTCTCATTTCAAATCTAGAATTTTCATAAATCAATTCTAAATTAAACTTCAACCGAAATTGAAACTTAAACCAAAATCCAAACTCACACATTCAAACTTAAAACAGAAAATAAAACGAAATCTAAATCAAATTTCTCCAGATTTTATGACCTGGAATTCACCTCCTTTTCTATTCCCCAGCGAGAGTTCAGGGATCTCCAGTCCTGGAGATATACTCGATACTCCCCAGTGAAAATTTGTTTCTACTCTCTTCTAGGTGTGTCACTTAGATGTTTGTGTTGATTTTGTTGAATTCTTCGGTCAACGACAATACGCACGGTGTGCTTAGTTAGCACACAACACCTATTGGGGGTCCATTTCTTGACCTCATTTTTTATGAGGTCTTCTCTCTTCTCTCTCCTTAGTATTTAGGATCTAGCCTTAGGCTTTCCCTTTGAATATCTTAGAGGATTAGAGATGGCACCCACCATTTAGAAATTCAAGCACCTCTTAACTCCCTTTAAACCCCACATGCCTGATTGTGAACCCCTAAGCCACTTGGAGGGTTAAGATCAAATGTGGAGGTTGAAGGACGAGTTCCCTATAGGACTCTTTGGCCTTAGGACTACCCTGGGTGGCCTGGTCTGGTGATTGTTTACTTGCACACACATTACACTTTCACACACATTGCAAATCCTAAAACCATTCATACCTAACTTGACTTCCTGACTCATGTAGATAATTCATATGGATGGACCTTCACCCCTAAGCCCTTGGCTAAGAGGGTTAGGAACAACATAGTGAATACCTCAAATGAGTCCTCTCATGGCTCTTATGGGCTCGATATGGCTTCATGGCTTAACCAAAGTGATTCCATTCTACTCAAACTTGATCAATCTTTACCCTACACCCACCAAACCTACCAAATGTCCTTGAAGCTACCCAAAATTTGCAAAAATTACCTAAATTACTCAAAATTCCTCAAAACCAATCCTAAACATTTCCCACCATTCAAATTGATCATCCTTAGCCAAATATACAAAAATTTCCAAAAATACCCCCCAATACCCTCCAAATACCCAAAATGCCCTTTTAAACCAAAAAATCCATAAATTCCAAAAATTTCCAAAAAATTCCAAAAAATCCCAAATATTCCCAATTTCATTTTGTTCAACTACACCATAGGCTAAATTTGTCTATTTAACCCACTTTTATCAAAACCCCCAATTTGTCCCATTTTTAACCAAAGTAAGCCCAATGTCAAACCAAATCAACTCAATTGACCTCAATGTTGATCCAATCCAATTATAAACTTCAATTTAATATCCCTAATATCAATTTAGACCTAATCCAAGCGCAATTTAATTAACATTTGGATCCAATTCAAATTTGAAGCTTAAAGCCCAATTTTGACCCATGACCTAAACTTAGCCCAAACTAACCCAACTCAACTCCAATTAACCCCAAATATTTTCCTAAATCTTCCTAACATCCCCAGAAATAAAACACTAACAAGATTTTCCCCAAATTGGAACCCAAACTCCACCCAAACCTAACCCAAAACCAAAATCCCCAATTTTGGCCTAAACCCACCATAAACCCAAATGGGCCCAAATCCCAAAATCAAAGCCCAACCAAAGTTAAAAACTCTTTGTAACACTCCCATAAACATTTCTAAATATTAATTTAATATCAAATCTAACATTAGCCCAACCTTAGCCCAAGTTAGACCAATTTGACCCACTTTACCCCCTTTACCAAAAAGTCTCAAATCAAACCCAATTCAACTCCAAATCACCTCAAATTTATTTCAAATCACTCATGATACATTCCCAAACTAAACCCAACATTTATTTGGCATGGTCCTTCACAAAATTTTTCATTCAAAAGTCCATTTTGAAATATAAGGCCCACTTTCTTAAACCATTCTAAAAGTTCATTTTCACCAAATCCAAAAGTCCCAAAGTCAATCCAAAGCCTACATGACACTTTGACCTCATCATCCCTTTGATATAAATTACTACCTAAGTTTCAAATTCATCACTAAACTTTTCTAAACTAAGCCATGTGCCAAATTACCCCTAAATATCTAAAATCCTTAAAACCCATTTTCATGAAATTGACTAAGCTTTGCCCCAAGCCAAATGGAGCCATGGAGCCAGGCATAAGCCATATGTAAGCCATGAGAAGCCATAGACTTGTAATCACTCCCAAAATGGCAAAAGGAGGAGATCCTTTAAGCCCTCCCTAAAAGTCATTAGCCCTACCCATGATTCCCCTTAACCCAAAACTAATCCAAATAATCTTGATGGGGACTTCACCACTCTTCATAAGCTGACTCACCTAACCTCCCTCAACAAAAAATCAGAGCTTTGGATGGTGCACCAAGCCCTAAGCCATGACTTGATCCTTTTGAACCCAAAATGACCATTCCCCCTTACCACTTACAACAAAATTCTTTACACTTGGCATTGGCCAATTGAACCCACAAATTTCAAGCCCTGACCCTCCTGATCAGGATGGTGACCTGACCCTGGCCGGCCCGCCACCAGGTCACCGGAAAACACCATGGCCGAGAGGTCTAAATGGATTCAAAAATTCAATTTGAACTAGCTGAGTTGTCCCATGCCCAATGGCCACTGCAGTTATTCTTCTCTTCACCAGAGCAGTTGATCCAAGCTATCAAACTCCCGTGGGAGGCCCTGGCCATGGCTATTTAAACAAGCCACCCCCTCTCGGCCAAAAGGTTGGCTGAAATCAACCTTCATAGAATCCCTCCAAACTGTCCACAGAGCTTCCCCTAGCCAAGAGTAATCCATCCCCACTGTTCTCCTGCCTTAAATCCCATTGATTGAGCTCAATTTTGGAGCTCAATTCACAGGCCAGAACAGGACATCTCTCAAACTTCCACCAAAATCAAATTAAACTCACCCACACCTGCACGGGACCAAGAGAAGGAGTTCCCCAGTGAAAGCCTCCTTTCCAGGCCACCCAATTGCTCTAGCCTCCAAAGTCTGAAATCGGGCCTGGTCACTTTCATTCCTAGACCTTCCACCACGGCCAGAGGCTTCATCTCTAAGCTCTTCCAGCTCCAACGAACATGCTGAGCACATTCAGTTGAGGCCCCACCTCCTGAACCAAGGTATGGAGACTTCTCTTTAACCCGAGCTTCCAGCGATTCTCCATTTTGTTTGAGTTAATTTCATAGCATGTAAACCATATGGATGTGTTCGTCTCCTCAAGACGAATCCATAGATCATAAGAACATGAAAATCCATTGAGAAACGAGAGAGATCTTAGGGTTTGAGTGTGGACGGCTCTAGGGACACACCAGGCGGAGAAGATGATCGGCCATCGTTGGATCGAGCGTGTATTGAATGGATGGTACAGATTGCGTCGAACGAGTGATTGGGACATAAACTGCGGGCCCCCGGAGCGCTGAGTCGGATGGCGACGTCGAATAGGGAGGTGACGCGTGGGCTTTCGGAGCTGCCGAGGATGAATCGGCGCCGCGTGGATAAGTAGATAATTAGGGGTATTTTTGATTTATTTAAATACCCAGAACTACAAAAATCTATATCTTTACATAGAAAAATCACAAAAAAAAATAAAAATGCCCTCTTGCTCAGTGAACAGAGGAGAATAATGTGGAAAAAGAATTGAGTTGATTTGATGAGTATTTTATTTTTAATTAATTATTTACTCATTTCAGAATTTTAATTCTCCATTTGCATAGACAATTCACCATGGTATGAGACTATAGGGCTTTTAAAGCCTCTGATCTTGGGAACATTGCCTGAATTTTTCAAGGTCAGAGGCTATCTCTATGGCAAGTTATGTATTTTTCAAGTTTATGTCACTGTTTTAGGTATTTTAATTTCATTAATTTGCATATTGCTTAAAAAATTCTAGGAAAATTTGGGGAAGTTTCTTAGGACCAGAGGACCCTAGTATAATTATGTTTTGAGTTAATTCATTAAGAATAACCCTAATTGGTCTAATTACTCAAAATTGAACTTTAATTAATTAGGGTTAACCACACATCAAAAGAACTTGAAAATAATTCTCCACTTATTTTTAGGATTAGAGGGACTTCACATAAAAATTTTGAATCAATTGGAAATGTTTAACCCCACTAAATGGATTAATTAGGTAATATGAGAAAAATTAAACTTTAAAAATTCATAACTCTAACAATACATTTAAAAAATTCACCAAATTGGTTTTGTGGGTTCTCTGATATTAGAGGAGTCTAAAAAAATTAAAATTGTAATTTTTCAAAAATCTTTATTTTCCACCTTACTTTAATATTTTAATAATTAAAAAAATAATAAAAATCACAAAAATATTAAAAATCATAAAAATGTCATATTTCACCTCCTAATCACTTAGGAACAAACCAAATATTTTTCCTAAGCCTCAAAGTAAAGATATTAAATTTTAAAACCTTAAGACAATCTTTAATATTTAAAAATGGATTTCTCAACATTTTCACTAAATTAATTCTAATAAATCAAACAAAAATAAAAAAATTATAAAATTTACTTCTCTGAACTCCTTGAGATCAGAGTGACTTAAGAAAAATATAAAATCTATTTTTTAACTTTAATTTTATTTTATAATTAATTAACACTCCAAAACTCAAAAGAATTATAATAAATAAAATATAATTCAAAAAATCACCAAAATTGGTTCAAGTGGTCCTCTCATCATTAGAAACATCCCATAATTTTCCTAAGGACAGAAACCTCCCCTTGGTCATGTTGTTGAATTTTCATTGAAAATCTTCATTTTCTCACGAAAATAAATATATAAATTAAATTAAATTAAAAAAAAATCACATTTTCTCCTCTAATGTCTTAATTGACATATGAGTGAAGTGACATAAAAATTTTATGTTCATTTGAGCTTAATTTGATGAGTTATGAAATAAATAAGCCTAAAAGGGCATAAAGGTAATTAAATAATTTAAACCCTAATTAATATTTAGGTTTAATTAAGGGGAGGGTAAAATATCTGATTTTAAAATTTTCATTAGATGATTGAAACCTAGGAAATTAAGGGGTAGAAACCCATTTATCATCTTGAAAATAGTTAAAGTAAATTTTAATTAATTAAACAATTTGAATTTTGGAAGAATAGGTTAAAATTTGGATTATTAAGATTAGGGATATGATTTAAGAAGATATCAATTCTTTAATTTAAAATCCCTAAACGAATCCATTTAATAATATTTAACTTCTAATTAAATTTAAAGTGATAACTGAAATTAATAATTAAATAATTAAAAGGAAAATATACCTTAATTAAATTAAAAATTTAAAACATTGAATAACTTGATAATTAAATTGAAATAAATTTAAAACATTAAAATTAACTTGAAATTACTTAAAAAAAAATCTAAAACAAATTTGAAACATTAAAAAAAATCAACCTTAAGATAATTCATAATTAAAAACCTAAAAAAATCAAATCAATTAAAAATTAACCTAAATATTTCAATTAAATTACAATTAAGTCATTATAATTTAAATTGAATAATCTAAACACCTCTTTCAACCCAAATTACTCTAATACATTGAAATCATTAAAGATGCAAAGGTTTAATTAAAATTAAAACAACTTTAACACTATTCCAAACTTAAATTATTAAAATTTCATAACTAATCACCAATTCCAGTTTTAAATCATTAAATTCTTTAACAAACTGATTTGCCCCCTAAAGGTTTTCATTATTATAACTCTTAAGTAAAGTATCAAGTGAAATGTCACTTTACTTATAGGATAATCAAACATCCTAATTCACTGAGCATGAAACAAACTAAACAAAAATTTTGGATGAACAATTCACTTGTACAATAAAATTCATTTGGACTCAAAATATTCTCAGAAGCAATGAAAAGATGTTTAAGATTCGTCTTAAGCACTTTCTCAATATGATGAGATATTTTAGAAGAACAATTGAACTTGATTGTCCTTTGATGAAGAAAATCATCCTTAACAAAACACAAAAGAACCTAGACGTTGTAGGGATTGACTAGCAATAGGATTAGGACTTTGGTAGATAGCCAAAACCTTCCCTTAGCTTTACCTAGGTGTTTTCTTGCAAATACATATAAATGCCTTAACATGTGCTTTAAGTGTAGCTTGGAATGAGGGGAAGACCCTCCAGGTACGCTTTTATTTTATTGCAAGTTACTTACATGTACTGCGCTTTACTTTTCTTGCATGTTAAACAAGATTGTTGCATGAAAACTGAAACCTTTAGGATAGCCACAAAACTGAAACCCAAAACTAAATTAAAAATCACCACAAGATAAAATTCACTACCACAAATTCTAAAATATAAACCAACTCAAAATTTAATCACAAACAAAACACAAAACAATAACTATAACTAAATTAAAACGTCTTGTTGGATGATCAGGAATACCTCGGATGATGTAACCTATGTGTTGCTAACGAAATTTCCCTCAGTCTAAATGAAAGTGTGGAACTCATTCAATTGAGTTTAGCAAATTCATCTTGACTAAGTGAATCCGATAAAAATAACGGTGCCAGAATGATGGAACCGTGGGATCTTAACCGGTGTTGTTATAATCAACTTTAAGATTCCCCTAATAAAACATTAAAGAAATTTCAATTTTAAAACTTTTCTAAACTGAAACACTTCTCTCATCTCCTGATTTTCACTTTCTAAAACTAAATCTCTGCAACGACAAGAAACTTGGAGCATAGTGGGCAGCACGACTATCGTCATCAGCAAAACCTGAATCTACATTAGCAAAACCTTTCTTACCATTAAATAACAAAGCCATAGGATTTCGAGGTAGTTTGCCTAGTGCAACATAAATCCTCAACTTTTTGTTAGGCATTTTCATAATCATATTATGCAAATTCAGCCTTAACCGGTCTTAGGACTCTGACGTAGTCGTTTGGTACGACATAAACTCTCACATCTTCGAGGCTATTTGTGTGATTATATCATACAAATATAAGTCCTAATTAACTAAAATTGGCAGGATTACAACATTAAATAAACTCTCAAATTGAAATCAAACCATAGGATAGCTGGGAAGTCACCGAAGTTCACTTCGGGTCCGTGACATCCCCTACTTCTCTTCTTTTGGATTCCTAAAATAAACTGTTCCAAATTTGAGCTATTCCCTATTGAAATTTCCAAAATCCAATTTGTTTGAAACCTTAAACTTTGAAACTCCTGAGAGCAAAACCACTGATCATTATCGAGAGTTTTCTTAAGTGATTCCCGTCATTTAAGATGTAATTAAGCGATTCCCGTCATTCTGCCCTTATAGGGATCTTTAAGAACCCATGTAAAATAAACCCTGCTTAATTCATTTTTATTAAGCAGGGGAACTTATCAGCTTATAAAATTGGTTCGCAGACTAAACAGATGTCACAAATCTTCTAGTTTATTTAATCGAGCCCCATCATCAAGCACTGTGTCTATTCTTCGGGATAAATACACGGTTTGTGGTGTGGTGCTCGTTTATATAGACTATTTGGGATGCGAGATCGGTTTGATTTCATATCTTAAAATTTTCAAACTTAAAATTATTTTCAAAATCAAATGCTACTTTCCAAATTATATATATATTTAAATTAAATTTAAAATATGAAAATTCGCCGACAATTTCTGTAGGCGACCCCTTTTCAAAACACAAACCTAAAAATAAGCCGTACACTCGTCACAGTAGCACACACTCATGCTTGCAAAGAAAATGATAACAATAATAATAAAAATGAATGAAACGATTTTCATGTTCACTTTAAACTTAAAATTGAAATCCAAATTGAAACCTTGCTACGACGTGGAGCACGGAGCATGACTTCGAGGGCAGGACGGCCATCTTCAACAGCAAAACCTGTGTCGACATAAGCAAAACCATTCCTTAGTTTAAATAACAAGCCATAGAACTTTGAGGTAGTCCGCCTAGTGCGACATAAATCCTCACCTATTCTTTTAGGCCTTTACATAGCCTTGTTGTGCAATATAAGCCCTAACTTTCTTAGGATTCTGAGGTCGTCGTTCGATACGACGTAAATTCTCCTATCTTTCAGGTCGTTTACATAATCAGGTGATTATGTAAATGTAATTCCTATAATTAATTGGCAGGATTGAAACATAAAATGAATTCATTTCCAAAATTTGAAGCCCAGCATTAGGATAGTTTGGGACGTCATCGAGGCTTTCCTCGAGATCCATGACGTCTCTTACCTCTCTTTTCTTTGACTCTGGAAATAACTGTGCCACATTGTGCCTTTCACCCATTGGACTTCCTACCACCACACATCATTGAAAGCCCTACCCTTTTATTTCATCAAGATAGAAACCCCTGATCTAGATCGAGAGTTCTCTCGGGTGACTTAGGTCATTTGAGGGGTAATTGACTATAGGGGCTTGCCTCTATAGGGAGCTTTAAAGACCCCAGATAATATAAACCCTATTTAATTCTTTTTGTATTAAATAGGGGAATTTGTCGGTCCATGTAATGGTTCGCAGACCAGAACGGATGTCATAAATTTGTAGTTTATTTGATCGAGTGATATCGTCAAGTAGGGTGTCTCTTCTTCGGAATAGATGCGTTTCTTGCGATATTACACTCGTTCATTCAAACTGCTAAATGAATGAGATTTGTCCATTCTCATTTTTAAAATTTAAAGTTTTACTTTCAAAACTAATATACTTATACATCAAATTAAAATCTTAAACATTTAGAGGCCGACAAGTATTTTAGCAAATATTTTCAATCTAGCATTATATAACAAAACCTGTTGTCGTAACTCAAGATTTTTAGTAAGACTCTTCCGATCATGCCAGAACTTAATCTTTTCTTTATAGATATTAGCATTTTCATATAATTCATTCCTTACTTCTTCAAGCTCATTTAATTGCAACAATCTCTTTTCACCAACATCTTTCAAATTATAATTGATCTCTTTGATAGCCCAATATGCTTTATGTTCAAGTTCAAATGGTAAATGACAAGCTTTCCAAAAAATTAGCCTATATGGAGACTTTCCTATAGGACTTCTGTATGAAATCCTATAGGCCCACAACCTTTTTAGGATTTAACCTTTCAGAAGTCTATTGAAAATTATTTGTAAACATTTCTTCAATTAAAGCATAAGCGTCAGCAAACTGCTTAGACATCAATGAACCACCAGTAGTGACATCGATAATAGATCTAAAAGATCCAACTAATCCATTATATAAAGTATGAATTATTAACCAATCTAGTATTGAATGATGTGGACACTTTCTTAGGAGATCTTTAAATCATTCCTATGCTTCATATATAGATTCCCATTCAAACTGACAAAAAGATGCAATATAATTTCTAAGCATCGCAGTCTTTGATGGTGGAAAATATTTAGCAAAGAATTTTTGCACTAAATCACTTCAAGTTCTGATAGATCTAGGTGCTGACGAATTTAACCATATCTTAAACTTATCCCTCAGTGAAGAAGGAAAACGTCCAAGTCTAATAACATCGTCTGAAACACCATCGTATTTAAAAGTAGCACACAATTCTAGTAAATTGGCAAGATGTAAATTAGGATCTTCAGTTGATGCTCCCCCAAATTGATTATTAGATACCATTTGGTTAATAACAGGTTTAAGTTCAAATGAATTATTCATTGTAGCAGGGTTTTGAATACTACCATGAAGTTTACCTACTGTAGGGTTAGCATAATCTCTTAAAGGTCTAAATTCCTGATGGATTTCAACATTATGATTATTCTGATTCCCCATTTCTTGAATATTTTTTATCTTTTTCAGCATTTTTAATTTTTTTATTTTTCTAATAGTTCTTTCTAATTCAGAATTGTAAGGCACAAGTCCACAGAACCTGAACTACACATACACAATTATAAAATAAAATAAAACACACTAACAAAAGCTAGGAAAAGTAAAAAATTTGGTTTTTTCTTAAATTTTCTTTAAACGATATTTAAATTAATTTCCCCGGCAACGACGCCAAAAATTTGATCCCCGAATATTTTTGCTTACGTTTTATATATGAATTTACACTTTATATTTCTTCTCAACAATAATATATCTTTCTTTACAATAGTGCCAAAAATTGATTCCGAAGCAAATAACAGATCAAATTAATTATTTATAATATAAGATTCTACGCAAGTATACGTATCGTTTATCAAGTAATATAGGACTTTCTGATTAAGCCCCAAGATATCGAAACTACAGTGAAATGTTCTAAAAATTTAAAAAAGCAGAAAATCGACTTTTTGCTTTTCAAAATGATTTAGTTAGTTATGTTTTAAAATTAGAAATTTTAAATTTTTTTTGATAATTTTTAAGAAAAAAGTAAAGTAAGAAACTAAAATTATCAAGACTATTAAATGGTATGAAAGCAAATGAGAATAAAATATATTTTTCCTCTTCATGAATCAGTAATAATTAAGGAATTTCATTGTGCAAGTATCTAAATGTGTTCTGCTAAATAGGAGCAGTTATATTGTTTACCCTTACTTGGTTCTATAAAGAACATAGGTATCGGCGTATTTAAATTTTAATATATATATATATATATATATATATATATATATATATATATATATATATATATATATATATATATATATATATATATATATATATATATAATTTTAAAAAGTAGTATTTTGGTTTTGAAAGTAACTTTAAGTTTGAAAATTTTTAAGATATGAAATAAAGCTGATCTCACATCCCAAATAGTTTATATAAACGAGCACCACACCACAAACCGTGTATCTATCCCTAAGAATAGACACACTGCTTGATGATGAGGCTCGATTAAATAAACTAGAAGATTTGTGACATCTGTTTGGTCTGCGAACCAAATTTATAAGCTGACAAGTTCCCCTGTTTAATATAAAGGAATTAAACGGGGTTTATATTTCCTAGGTTCTTAAAGTTCCCTATAAGGGCAAGCCCCCACAGTTAATTACATCTTAAATATCTGAAGACACTCAAGAAAACACTCGATAATGATCACTGATTTTGGTCTCAAGAATTTCAAAGTTTAAGGTTTCAAACAAATTGGATTTTGAAAATTTCAATAAGGAATAACTCAAATTTGGAACAGTTATTTTTTTTAAGAGTCCAAAGGAAGAGAAGTAGGGGATGTCACGGACCCGAAGTGAACTTCGGCGACTTCCCGACTATCCTATTATTTGGCTTCAATTTGAGAGTTTATTTAATGTTTCAATCCTGCCAATTTCAGTTAATTAGGACTTATATTCATTTGACATAATCATACAAATAGCCTCGAAGATGTGAGGGTTTATGTCATATCAAACGACTACCTCAAAGTCCTAAGACCGGTTAGGGCTTAATTTGCATAATATGATTATGCAAATGCCTAACAAAAAGTTTAGGATTTGTGTTGCACTAGGCAGACTACCTCGGAATACTATGGCTTTGTTATTTAATTCTAAGAAAGGGTTAAGCTGGTGAAGATTTATTTTGCTGTTGACGATGGCCTTGCTGCCCACTATGCTCCAAGCTCCTTGTTGTTGCAGAAGGTTTAGTTTTGGAAAGTGAAAATCAGTAGATGAGAGAAGTGTTCTGGTTTAGAAAAGTCTTAAGGTTTAGGTGTTTTAACATTTTGTTAAGGGAATCTTAAAGTTGATTATAACAACACCGGTTAAGATCCCACGGTTCCATCATTCCGGCACCATTATTTTCATCGGATTCACTTAGTCCAGATGAATTTGCTAAACTCAACTAAATGAGTTCCACACTTTCATTCAGACCATGGGAATTCTCGTTAGCAACACGTAGGTTACATCATCCGAGGTACTCCCGATCATCCAACGAGATGTTTAATATAGTTGCAGTTGTGGTTTCGTTGTTCTGTTTGTGATTAAATTTTGAGTTGTTTTATCTTTTGAATGTTGTGGTGGTGAATTTTATCTTGTGTTGATTTTAATTTAGTTTTAGATTTCAATTTTGTGGCTATCCTAAAAGTTTCAGTTTTCATGCAGGGTGACATTCATGTTTAACATGCAAGAAAAGTAAAGTGCAGTACAGGTAAGCAAATTTCAATAAAGTAAAGGCATACCTGGAGGGTCTTCCCGTCATTCCAAGCTGCACCTAAAACACATGTTAGAGCATTTATATAATTTCAAGAAATACCTAGGTAAAGCTAAGGGAAGGTTCTGGTTGTCTACCAAATTCCTAATCCTATTGCTAGTAATTTCCTATGACGTATAGGTTCTTGTGTTTTATGGATGATTTTCTTCACCGAAGAACAATTAAGTTCGATTGTTCTTCTAAAACATCCCATTATATTGAGGAAGTGCTTAGGATGAATCCTAAATGTCTTTTCCATACTTCTGAGATTGTTTTGAGTCCAAATGAACTTCATTATACATGTGAATTAATCATCCAAGAATTTAGTTAAGTCTTGCTTCTTGCTCTGTGAACTTGGACATTTGATTATCCGATGAGTAAAGTGACTTGTCACTTGATGCTCCATTTAAGAGTTATAATAATAATGAAAGCCTTCAGGGGAAAATTAGTTTGTTAAAGATTTTAACAATTCTTAATTTAAAATTGGAATTGATGATTTAAAGTGATTTGGTTTAGTTATAAAATTTTGATTAATAATTTTAAGTTTGGAATAGTATTCAAGTTGTTTTAATTCAATTAAATCTTTATATTTTAAATGATCATAATATTCTTAATTTGCTTTGGTTGAAAGAAGTGTTTAAATTATTTAATTTTATTAAATTTTGATGACTTGATTTGGATTAATTATAATACTTTAGGTTGATTTTAATTTGTTTGATTTTCATATTTTTTAATTATGAATTATTTTTAGATTACTTGAGGTTTCAAATTTGTTTTAAGTTTGTTCTTAAGTGATTTCAAATTAATTTTAAATGTTTAAAATTTATTTTAATTTGATTGTTAAATCATTTAATGTTTTAAGCTTTAATTTAATTAAGGATTATTTCCCTTTTTAATTATTAATTTCAGTCATCATTTTAGAATTAATTAAAAGTTGAATATTTTTGAATTGATCTATTTAGGGATTGTACATTTGGGAGTTGATATCTTCTTAAATCATATCCCTAATGTTAATAATCCAAATTTTAATTATTATTCTCCCAAAATTTACATGATTTAATTAATTAAAGTTCCATTTTGATATTTTCAAAGTGACTAATGGGTTTCTACCCCTTTATTTCCCTAAGTTTTAATCATCTAAGAGAAAATTAAAATCAAATATTTTACCCTTCCTTCAACTAAACTTAAAGTATTAATTAGGGTTAAAATCCTTAATTACTTTTTATGCCCCTTTTAAGCCTAATCACTTCATAACTCACAATATTGAGCTCAAACGAAGTTGAAATTTTTATTTCACTTCACTCACATGTCAAATAAGACATTAGAGGAGAAAATGTGATTTTTTTTGTTTTTAATTTAATTTATATAATTATTTTGATAAAAATACGGATTTTCAATGAAAATTCAGCAATATGACCAAGGTAAAGTTTCTCTCCTTAATAAAATTATAGAATTTCCCTACTAATTAGAGGATCACTTGGACCAATTTTGGTGATTTTTTGAATTACATTTTATTTATTATAATTATTTTAAATTTTGGAGTATTAATTAATTATAAAATAAAATTGACTTTGAAAATTAAGTTTTATATTTTTCATAAATCTCTTTGACCTCAAGGAACTCAGAAAAGCAAATTTTATATTTTTCTTATTTTTCTTTGATTTAATAGAATTAATTTGGTGCAAAGGTTGGAAAATCCATTTTTTAATATTAAAAATTGTCTTAAGCCCTTAAAATTCAATATCTTAACCTAGGAACTTAGGAAAAATATTTAGTTGGTTCCTGAGTGATTAGGGAACAAAATATGAGATTTTTATGATTTTTAATATTTTTGTGATTTTTATTATTTTTTAATTATTAAAATATTCAAAACATAGTTAAAAATGAAAATTTTATAAAAATCTCAATTTTAATTTTCATAGACTCCTCTGATATCAGAGAAGTCCCAAAACCAATTTGGTGAATTTTTGAAATGTATTTTGGGTTTTATGAATTTTTTTAATTTTTTTAAAAATTATGTCACTTAATTAACTCATTTAACGGGTTGAATTACCTCCAATTAACTTGAAATTTTTATGTGAGGTTCTCTGTATCCTAAGTGATAGTGGAGAATTTTTTTCATGTAACTTTGATGTGTGGTTATACCTAATTAATTAAAATTCAGTTCTAATTGTTTAGGCCAATTAAGGTTATTCTTAAGGAATTAAATCAAACCATAATTTTCCTAGGGTCCCCTGGTCCTAAGATACTTCCCCTAATTTTCATAGAATTTTCTAAGCAGCATTCAAATTATTGGAATTAAAATAACAAAACAGAGACATAAAATTGGAAAATAAATAACTTGCCATAGAAATGGCCTCTGGTCTTGAAAATAAAATACTTAACAAAACAACTTAATTATTTTTCCACATTATTCTCCTCTGTTCACTGAGCAAGAAGATATTTTTAATTTATTTTTATGATTTTTCTATGCAAATATATGAATTTTCAAAGTTCTAGGTATTTAATAAATTCAGAAATTTCCTATTTATATACTTAAACCAGTCAGCACCGCGTCATCCTCGTCCGGGTCGAAAGCACACGTGTCGCTCATCCATTTGACACCGCCATCTAACTAGGATGCCACGCGGCCCGCGGTTTCGTTCCCAGCTCTCATCCGGCGTGATCCTGGCCGTCCATCCGATACACGCTCGATCCGACGGTGGCTGGTCATCGTCTACGACTGGTGCGCCCCGAGAGCCGTCCACTTTCTAACCCTATGATCTCACTCAATACTCCACCAAATTACATGATCTTGGCTCTATGAACTCGTCTCGACAAGACGAACACATCAATACGGCTAACATGCATCGAAATCGACTCAAACAAAATTGAGAATTGAAAGAAGCTCTCGAAAAGGAGGAGTTCAATTCCTTGGCTCTGAGAAGGGAAGCTTCAATCAGAGGGGTTTGGCACGTTCGTTGGAGTCCAGGGAAGCTAGGGATGAAGCCTGGAGCTGTGGTGAAATGCCTAGGTATGAAAGTGACCAAGGCCGATTTCAAAGCTTGGCCGACATGAAGAATGGCTGGCCTGGTGAGTGGGCTTTCACTGGGGAACTTCTTCTCTTGGTCTGGTGAAGGTGTAGAGTCAATCTATTTGAGAATTGGCTCACTGTGGTGAAGTGTCCTGTTTTTAGGCTGAGAATTGAGCTCATAAATTGAACTCACAGAGGGGGTTTAGGGCTGGATTTCACTGGGGATCAACAGCTCTAGGTTAGGAGAAGAGTTTGGAGCAATTTTGGCAGAGTTTTGGTAAGGTTAATTTCATCACATTGTTTGGCCGTGGAGGTGGTGGGTTTAAATAAACATGGCTATGGAGCTTCCCAGAGGATATTAAAGGCTGAGATCAGCTACTCAGGGGAGGAGAAGAAGAGCCATGGTGTCCACTGGGGTTGGGACAGCTCAGCAAGGGAGATTTTGAATTTTTGGCTCACATGGAGCTCTCGGCCATGGTGTTTTTCGGTGACTCAGGTGGTGGTCCGGCCAGGGTCAGGCACCATCTGACTTAGTGAGGTCAGGGCTGGGGTTTGGTGAGTTCAATTGACTTTGGACATGTGTAAAGGAGTTTGATTTAAATGGTATGGGGAAGAGCTCATATTGGGCTTAGTTTGGTCAACTCATGCAAATGGGTTGGGTGCACCCCCCCATGACCTGGTTTTGGGCTGATGGAATCAGTTGGGTCAGCTAGGAAAGGGTGATGAAGTCCCCATCCATGAATATTTGGATTAATCATGGGTTAAGATGAAGCATTGAAAGGGTTAAAACTTTTTTAAGTGGGTTTAAAAGAGGCTCCTCCTTTTGCAATTAATGGCATGGTGATGTGTAAAGTTGCTCCCAAGGCTTGCATATGGCTTATGCATGGCTCCATGGCTCCATTTGGCTTGGGGCAAAGCTTGATCAATTTCATGGAATTAGATTTTAGAGAATTTGGCATTTTGACGGAAAATTTTCATGAAGCTTGATTTGGATAAGTTTAATGATTGTTTTTAAACTTAGGGGTGATTTTAATTAAATGGGTGATGGAAAGAAATGTCATGTGGGCTTTGGATTGGACATTTGGGCTTTTTAAATTTGATGAAAATGGGCTTTTAAAATGCTTTAAGGGGATGGGCTTTTAGATTTTAAAATAAACTTTAGGACAAAAATTTTGTAAAAGATTGTGTCAAATAAATGTTGCATTTTGTTCAGGGATGTGTCATGAAAATTTTAGAAAAGATTTGGTGTCATTTGGGGTTTAATTGGGTTTAATTTAGGCTTCTTTAATAATAGGTTCAAAGTGGGTCCAATTGGAATAACTTGGGCTACGGTTGGGCTAATGTTGGTTTTGATGTAAAATTGATGTTGCAAATTGTTTATGGGAGTGTAACAAAGAGTTTTCAATTTTGGTTGGGCTTTGATTTTGGGATTTGGGTTTATTTGTTTGGTTTAGGTTAGGTTTGGGTGAAGTTTGGGTCCAAATATTGGGTAAATTAAGTTTGAGCTTTCTTTGTGGGGATGTTACTAAGATTTCAAAACAAATTTGAGCAAAATTGGGTAACATTTGGTTTGAATTTGGGGTGGATCCATTCTGGGCCTTAAGGGCCCATTTGGAACTTTTTGATCAAATTGGATTAAATTGACAAAATTGGGGTTCGTGATAGTTGAACAAAATGAAATTGGGAATATTTGAGATTTTTTGGAATTTTTGAGATTTTTTAGAATTTTTGGATGTTTGGGTTAAAAAAAGGGTATTTTGGGTATTTGGAGTGTATTGGGGGGTATTTTGGAAATTTTGGTATATTTGACCATGGATGATCAATTTGAGTGGTGGAGAATATTTAGGATTGATTTTGAGGAATTTTGGGTAACTTAGGCAATTTTGCAAATTTTGGGCAATTTCAAGGGCATTTGGTAGGTTTGGTGGGTTTAGGGCCCCGGGGGTCAAAAATTGAAATTTGGGGAAAATGAAGATTAATTAAGTGAGAGTGTGGTTTTAGGGTTTAGAATGTGTGTGAGAGTGAGGTGTGTGCAAGCTTGCCCTCACCAAGACCAGGACACCTAGGGTGATCCTAAGGCCAAAGAATCCTATAGGAAACTCATCCTTTAAACCTCCACATAATGATTTCATCCTTCCAAGTGACCATGGGGTTTACAATCAAAATTGTGGGGTTTGAAGGGAGTCAAGAAGTGTTTGAATTTCTAAGTGGTGGGTCCCATTTCTAGTCCTCTAGGATAGTCAAAGGGAAAACTTATTGCTCAATCCTAAGTACTAAGAAGAGAGATCAGACCTCACCAAAAATGAGGTCAACAAATGGACCCCCAATAGGTGTGGTGTGCTAACCAAGCACACCGCGCGTATTGTCTTTGACCGAAGAAATCAACAAAGCAAACACAAATGTTCGAGTGACAAACTCAGAACAAAGTGTAAGAAATTTCCACTAGGGAGTATCAGGTAAACCTCCAAGAATGAAGTTTCCAGAACTGTCGCTGGGGAAGAAGAGGTGAATTCCAAATCACAAGATCTAGAGAGGGATAGATTGGATTTTAGATCCATTTCATTTTTTATTTCAAGTTTCAATTTTGGGTTTGAATTTTCAATTCAATTTTTAATTTCGGTTGAGAGTTTGACTTAATCAGAATTTGATTCAATTTGAGATCGATTTGAGATTGAGTTCAAGATGAATTTCGCAGAGATTTTGGATTTAAAATGAGAATTAAAAATTAGATTCCAACCTCAGGATTGCAAAGAGAACTAGAATTTAGGTACTAGCCTCGAGAAGAAATCGGCAATCAAATACCGATCGATAAAAGGGTGAGAACTGGAAGTTAGGTACCAGTCTCGGAAGAGAGTCGGAAGTTAAGTACCGACCTTAAAATTTCAAGAGTACGGGAGATTTTTTTGGATAGAATGCGATTTTAGCGGACGCCAAGATTAGGATGCCTTGTTGGTCTCATACCCGAGTCAGAGGATTAGAGTGCGGAAAAATTTCTTGGAAGGAATGCGAACTTGGCGGACACCGAGATCAGGATACCTTGTTGGTCTCATACCCGAGACGGAGGATTAGAATGCAGAAAAATTTTGCGGAAGGAAGGCTAACTTGGTAGACACCAAGATCAGGATGCCTTGTTGGTCTCATACCCAAGTCGGAGGATTAGAATGCGGAAAAATTTCTTGGAAGGAATGCGAACTTGGCGGACACCGAGATCACGATGCCTTGTTGGTCTCATACCCGAGTCGGAGGATTAGAATGTGGAAAATTTTCTCGGAAGGAATGCGAACTTGGCGGACACCGAGATCAGGATGCCTTGTTGGTCTCATACCTGAGTCGAAGGATTAGAATGCGGAAAAATTTCTCGGAAGGAATGCGAACTAGGCGGACACCGAGATCAGGATGCCTTGTCGGTCATATACCCGAGTCGGAGGATTAGAATGTGGAAAAATTTCTTGTAAGGATGCAGATTTGGTGGAAATTCAAAGAAGAGAATCAAAATTCAAGCGTCGATCTTGAAATGAGAACTAGAATTTAGGTACCAGTCTCGGAAGAGAATCGGAATTCAGGTACCGATCTCAAGATTTGAAAGGAGGACTAGAATTTAGGTACCAGCCTCAGGAAAAGAGTCAAAATTTAGGTATTAAACTCGAGATTTGAAATGAGGACTGAATTTTATGTACCAGCCTCAGGAAAGATGGGAATTGGAATTTAAGTTCCAATCCCAAAAAGTTGGTATTTGATTTGGTTTTGAAGATTCTGTGGAAATGTTAGTTTAGTGGAAGATTGGAATGAGACATGAAAGTGTTTCACATTCCGAGAGAGTTGATTGAAGTTTGATTGTTTGGAGAAGGATATGAATCCATGCCATCAGAACCAAATCAAAAACTTCGTGGTTCTGTGTCAGTAGACTCAACCGACCTTCTCAAAAGAGGGAAGCGATCGCGGAGAATCGGAAGAGATTTGAAAACAGCCTGAGGCTAGGAATTTCATATTTGGAGTTTTAAAGTTTGAAACTGAAGTAGAGGTCTTCTATAGGGAAGAATCAACTCAAAAGAGGATTCAGAGGAGTTTCAAATGGATTTCAGTCGAAAGATTCAAATCGACGGATACGGATCAGAATTCAATTCGAGATTTAGGTTTGTTTCGTTTGTTTTGGTGATTCAATTTCATTTTTTTTTATTTAGAGTTCGTGTTAATTTGGAGTTTGTTTTGGCATTTAGATTCTTAAAAAAAAGTTCTTTATTCCTTTTCTTTTCTTTTCATTCTTTGTTCGAAGTTCATTTTACTTAATGGCATTTCTCAGTCAATTTGCACAAAAGAGGTGAAGGCAAAACATGACATGGTCGTCTCCATTCCAATTTGTTGGAAATACATCATATAGCTCGATCCAAAACATGATAATATTTTCCTTGAAAATTCAGCATCTCATACAATCCACATAGATCCAAAACGGATTGTGTAAGATTCTTGCAAGTTTCTTCCAAAAGCATCTGTCGGAATCCATTTCTGAATAGTGAGATACATGGACAATAACATCACCTTCCAAGCCATCCTTGGCAGTAAATGCCATTCGGATCTGCATTGGAGGTGTGTTATCTCCCATGTAACTCACAGCTCGTAGGGCCGAAGGCTCTCTAACTATGGATCTAGTTGATAGTGGAAATGCATTTTTCTATCATCCATCCTTCTGAAAGTGACGAATATCCGCTTAACAGGCACTCCTGGAATGCAATGTTTTGCTATGTCTGCTCCATTTCCTTTTAACACCAAGACGGGACCTACCGGTAGAGGTATCTCCATTATCCTTTGGAATTCCCCGGGACCTGCTATCCGAAGGTCAGATCTGAACATGATGTTACATTGGTTGACATAAGACACGTGTAGAAAGGTCTGACGAATTCATGATGATCTATGTGTGGCGGTATGCAGTCGCCCTCTTTGTATATGTTAATGATGTATCTGTTTGGTATGCAATCTACGGGCAACCTCCATGTCACCATCCTTTTTACCATTCTCTTGATAATTCTTGGCATCAGATCCACCTCACTACGAGGGAGTATCCCTGGTGGATTTCCCTTTCTGTCCTCGGCGAAGTTGTAGCAACACCCGCGCTGGATTATAACTCTTCCTTTTCCTTTCATCCACCTCCAGGGTTCTGAGTAGGTCTTCTCTCTCAAACAACCAGCTCAACCCATCTTCTGAAGCTCGACGATACAGTCCACAATTTGTTGCTGCTCATAGTCTGAGAACACATCTGTATGCAGCTCAAGGCCCTCCAGGATATTGATCCTCTTGCCTCGAATTTTTTTAAAATATTCAAAAGTTTTCTTTTTAACTTTTTGCATTCTTTCCAACTCGTATTCTGGAGTTATTTGCAATTGTCGAGGTCTGGTGACGTACTGTGGGATGTATGGTTCAACCCCAGCACATTCTCCTGCATGTCTTGGCTCCTCGGGGTAGTCTCTATCAGGACATCCTCTGGGGTTGCTTTCGCAACAAGACTCTTCAAAACTGTTGCATTTGTCTGGCGTCATGACACCGATTCTGTTTCTTCTCTTCATGGAATTTCTTTCATCCTTTCTGCTATTCTTGAAGTTGATCTCCTCTTTTATGGTTTCTGCTGAACTGATTTCTTCGAAGTACTTGCACTGACGGTAGCAACTATCTCTTCATGTTGATCCGCTCCTAGCTTGGTCAGCATCTTGCGAATGCGACGGTTCTTGTTTCTTCGTTGTGTCGGAGTGAGAGTAGCTTTTCTTACATCTTGAACTTTTGCGGGCATGAAGCTAACAAGCCTTCCCTCTGTTGTAGCAACCACGGACTTGACTTTCTTATCTTCCCTCATTGCATGAGCGGCGTTTGCTTTTCTTTTCTTGCTGGTGGACTGCTGACTTGGGCCACCCAATTTCATCACCGTCCGGCTGTGGTACTCTTCCTAGTCAATCGGGGTCCAATAGGTTTCTTCGTAGTGTAGCCCGACCAGTGTGAAATCAGAGTTGATCTCAATCACGGTCCCATCCTTCTTCTTCTTTTCATCGAGTGCTAGACTCACGCCATTCTTAAAGTTCAGAACCAACCGCCCGTTCGACATTTCCCTGCGAACAACAAGGAAAGGATCAGGGGCTGTACTAAAAATGATAACAATAAAAAAATAATTTATCAATGGAAAATTTCTATTTGTTTATTTCAAATTTTAATAAGAGTAGGAAAAGATGAGGAAAGATTAGGAGTGAGCTGATTTAAAAGGAGGGATCAAAACTTTATTATTATGATTTCACATATTTTCTTTTTAACACATTTTTTGTTAATGATTTTTTATCGTCCATTTTTATATTTTGGGTTCGGACCCTGTTACAAATGACTACTCCACCCGTGCTTCTAGGAATGAGACTTCACTTTTGTAAAGTTCATCCATTGAAACATCAGGTTGCGTAATACTTCTTCAAATATCGTCCATTGATTGGAAGCATAGGTCGTTCTCCACGGAAATTCACAAGTTGGTAGGAACCTTCTGAGTAGACTGTCTCGACCATGAACGGCCCCTCCCAAGTCGGTTCAAATTTTCCTCATATCTTGCGGTGTGTGAGAATATGTCTTTTGAGAACTAGAACCAAATCACCGACTTTGAATGTCCTTGGGCGGACCAGTTTATCATGGGCTTGGATCATCTTGGCTTGATACAATTCCAGATTCTGCTGCGCTGAAAGTCGTTTTCTTCCAAGCTTTCTAATTCTTCTAATCTTAGTTTGTCATTCTCTTCTGTAGTGATCTTATTTGCAACTACAATTCTGAGAGATGGAAGCTGAACTTCCAAGGGCAAGACGGCCTCGGACCTATACACTGTAGCGTAGGGTGTAAACTGAGTAGGAGTTTTGAACGTCGTTCTGTAGGCCCATAAGGCTTCTAACAACTTCTCGTGCCAATTTCTTTTATTGTCGTCCAAAGTTTTCTTTAGAATTTGGACCAGAATTTTATTAAAAGCCTCGGCCAAGCCTTTTTCTCTTGGGTAGTAGATTGTCGAATAACGCCAGTCGATCTTGTGTCTTCTGACAAAACTGTTGATCTTCGTGCTTCTGAACGTGGACCCATTATATGAAATAATTCTGCACGGTACCCTGAAACGGTACAAGACTTGATTTTTGAAGAACTGTACCACATGATGCGCTTTCACTTCTCTGACTGGTATAGCTTCTGCCCATTTTGAAAAGTAATATGTAGCTGCAAGGATAAAGAGATGTCCTCTTGAAGAACGCTGTTCTATCAGACCTACGATACTTGTGCCCCAACACTCAAACGACCACGATGCAATTGTGGGATGCAGCACATTTGGAGGTTGATGTAGAATCACTCCATGCACTTGGCACTAGTGACAGCTTTTGGCAACCTTCATGCAATCGGTCATCATTGAGGGCCAGTAGTACCCTAATCTCTTAATCTTTAATTTCATCTCCGGACCCAATTGATGAGCGCCACAAAGTCCTGAGTGCACTTCTTTAACAATTTCACGAGCCTCGAACTAGCTCAGGCACCTAAGCCACATCTCATCAAAAAACCATCTGTATAACGTATTGTTTATTAATGCATAAGATAGAGTTCTTTTCTTGATTTGATGGGCTAATGACTTATCGTCCGGTAGGTTTCCTGTTTGCAGGTAGTCTATTAATAGCTGCTGCCAATCTTCTATATTTTCTGTTACTGCTGCAACTGTTTCTTCTTCTTTCCTGACTTGTGTATTGCATCCATGTCGAGCTAAGAGTGGACCTGTCGTCCCTGAACTAACATTTCAACTGACTCATCTTTTAAGCATGCAAACTCTTTTTCTAGGCGGGGTAATGCATGTACGAGAGTATTTTCTCTTCTGGGGATCTTATAAATGGTTACATTCGGAATTTGTTATAACAACTTCATGGCGTACTGAAAGTACTGCTCGAGTCTTGGCGTTAAAATTCTGTACTGTCCTGCGACTTGTTGAATGATCAACTGTGAATCTCTGTAGATATTGATATCTGTTATACCCATTTGAATTGTTAATTCCAGTCCAGTTATTAGAGCTTCGTATTTTGCTTCGTTGTTTGTACACAGTTCTATTAAATGGTAGGAATACCTTAACATCCCTCGCTCCTGTGTTATGAAGATTAGTCTGATTCCTGCCTTACCGGGCACTATCGTTTGCAATTTTTTATCCTTCTGTGCTGAAGATGCTCCGTCGAAGTACAGTTCCCAATGCTGATCATCGGGGTCTTCTAGGCTCATTATCTGCTCGTCTGGAAACTCATCGTTAAGAGGCAATTCTGCCGGTAAAGGGTGTGCTGTGAGGAAGTCTGCTAGGACTTGTCCCTTTATACAACGAAGAGGAACGAAAGTTATATCAAATTGCAATAGTATCATCGACCACCTGACATGTTTGCCAGAAAGCGTCGGCTGGGTCATCAAATATTGCAATGGATTAACTTTCGAGCTAAGGTTTACCTTATGAGAAAGCATGTAATGCCTGAGCTTTTGGGCTGCAAAGATTAGAGCCAAACAATGCTTCTCAATCAAAGGATACTTCACCTCCGTCAGTATCAGACGACGACTCAGGAAGTAGAGAGCATTTTCTTTTCCCTCGTCATTGACCTGGGCTAGATGGGCTCCAAGGGAGTCATCCAAAGTCGTGGTATAAAGTATGAACGGTCGACCCGAGACTGGGGCTGCTAAGACATGAGGTGTCTTTAAATACTGCTTAATATCCTCGAAGGCCCTCTGGCATTTCTCTTCCAAAACGAATTTGGCATCCTTTTTAATTAATGCCGAGATAGGCTGACACCTACCTGGCAAATTGGAGATTAAGCGTCGAAGATACGCCAACCTCCCTTGAAAGGATCGTAGTTGTTTCAAAGTTTTGGGAGGCGGCATTTCTAAGATAACTTTAATCTTCTCCGGATCGATTTCATTTCCACGATGTCGGACAACAAACCCTAAGAATTTCCCCGAGGTACCGTCGAAGGTGCATTTCAAGAGATTCATCTAAAGGTTAAATTGCCTTAGTCGCTCGAAAATAATTCTCAAATCATACAGGTGACCTTCCTTCAGTTTGCTATTGATGACTACATCATCCACGTAGCACTCGACTTGATTGTGAATGAGATCATCAAAAATCCTCATCATTGCTCTTTGGTAAGTTGCTCATGCGTTCTTCAACCCGAAAGGCATCACTGTGTAGCAGTATATTCCGATCGGCGTTCTGAAGGCTGTGAGTTTCTCATCTTTCGGTGTCATCTTTATCTGGTTGTATCCTAACGATCCATCCATGAAAGAGAAGATTTCATGTGTTGAAGCGATGTCGATCATCAATTCTGGAATTGGTAGTGGAAACTCGTCCTTTGGACAAGCTTTATTCAAATCTCTAAAATCCACGCAGATTCTGATCTGTCCATTTTTTTTCCTGACCGATAGCACATTGGCTAACCAAGTTGGATATTATTCTTCATAGACCAATTTAGCGTCTATTAGCTTCTTAACTTCAACTATAACTTGTTGTTCAATCTCTAGACGCATTCTTCTGGGAGCTTGTTTAACTGGAACGACAGTGTGATCCACTCCTAGTTTGTGAACTGCAACTTCTGGAGCTAATCCTGACATTTCATCGTAACTCCAAGCAAAATAGTCTTTAAATTCCATCAGTAGTTTGATCATGTTTTCGGAGTCTTCTTTATTAAGTAAGGAGCTAACAAAGGTCGGCCTAGGCTCTTCGCTAGTACCTAAGTTAACTTCCATTAACTCATCTATTGTAGATTTAATTTCCTCTTCAAATTCTGGTGGAGCGTCTCTAATTAGTAGATCTTCAAGATTATCTGAAGTTTCCAAGCAGCCTTCATTAGGCCCGCACGTAACAACCAAGCAAAATCCCGTATCATCAACTGATCCTACTGTGCCGAATCCGAGACCGTGCTTTGAATTGGGAGGCCGACATGTATTATCCATAATTTTTCAAATTGTTGTGATTGACCTTTTGTCCATTGTTTAGGTAGGACACCACGTTGGATTAAAGTCTGAACACAGGGAGAATACCACTCAAAATTCAATTCCATTAATTCAGGAAGTAACATCTTCAAATTGTACATCATTTTCAGTTTTGGAAGAAGAAGCACCACGATAGAATTTGATCAATTTAGTACCACCACCATGCACTTCCTTGACCACCAAACCCTCGACCTTATTAGAGTGGATCGAGGTCAGGGTCATAGTATGCACATAGTGATTAATCTTCTCGTACATTGATTTGTATTCGTCATTCTTTTTCTTCTTCGAGAGAGATCTTGAATTGGGGTTTCTTCTGACTTATTGTCGCTGCTTCTTTCTTGATTTCTTCTTCTTCGAAGTTGTTCTCCCAATCAACGTCGATGACCGGTTTCTTCTGTGCAATTGTTCCACCGTTTCTTCCACAACCTCATCCTCGACCTCGACCTTGGGTGCGAGTTCTTGAGAAACCTTCACCATCTCGCCGTAAGGGAGTGGTGAGTAACTATTGGACTAGAATGTCAGGTTCTTCATCGTCTTGAACTTCTTTTGCTTCCTTTGGTACGGTATTTCTGGAGAAGATAGTTTTCTTTGGAGGCGCATAGTAGGCTGCATCTTCGTGAATTCTGATTTCATGCACGGAGAATGGTTGCAAATCACCTTTGATACACAGTTCTCCACCTTCATAATACTTTATGCACTGGTGCAGAGATGACGGTACCATCCGATTTTCATGGATCTACGGCCGACCCAGTAGAGCGTTGAACGATGTCACAGAATCAATTATATAGAATTTTGCGGTTGTCTTTGCTAAATCACCGGTCTTCATTAATAGTGTTATCGATCCAAGAGCGCTTTCTCCATTCTGTGTGAAGCCTCTTAATAACATCTTGTCTGTTTCGAGGTCGCGAGCATCAATTTCCAAATATGCTAACGTTTGAAGGCTCATTATGTTGATTGATGCTCCTGGATCAACAAACACCCTGGAGAGCATAAACTTTTCGATAGTGACCGAGATGTACAACGATCGATTGTGATCAGCTGTTGCAAGTAGCAGATCATTGTCAGTGAAGGTAACACCTCGCTGTTCTTTTAACGAGCAAACCTCGTCTAAGGAATTATCGGCCATTTGAGCTAAGCAAATTTCTAGATCAAGTAAGGCCTTGATCAGAGTTTCCCTCATCTCCTTTGACAGGATCACAGTTTGGCCGGTAGATTCCTAAGATGGGATAGCAAATTATAATCCACTTTATTACCAGGCTCTTCAGTCTCTTCCCGAATGGGCAATTCTTCCGCTGGGATTGGCTCTTCCTGAGCAACCACCTGCTTTCCTTTATCCTTTGGACCCATTCTCGGGGGTAGAACTTTTCTGCTTCTTAGATTGACTTCTGTTATTTCTTCTGCATCTGGTGCTGGATCTGCCGGTGTCTCCTCTTGAATTGGAATGACTGGCTCATCTGAAATTGTTTCGAGATCTGATAACTATAATTCTATCGTGATTGGAGCTCCTCGGAATTCAAAGATGGACTCCTTATTTCTCGAGCTTTCGTAGCCATGCTTGTGAACGTCTTCTCCTTCGTCGTGGTCATCGAGGTTTAGTATGATTTGAGAATCGTTATTTGTATTGAAATCGATATCCGGATTAGGTTGGTTTTCATTAGTTTCGTAATCGTTAGAAATAGTCAAAACGTAGCCAACACCAAAACACTTATCATTATAAGATTTCGCCGGGGCGAGCAAATGATCATACAGAGTCGGAGGTCCAAGGGATTTCTCCCCTGAATCGGAAATAACCATCCTAGGATAAGTAGCCCCTAGTCTACCCTTCGGAGCCTCGATCTTCTTCTCTTCCACGATCTTCTCCTCCTTCTGGGGTGGTTCTTCAATCGCAAGTGATAGTGCCGGCTCGGCAGGTCTCGAACTCTGAACTGAAGCGCGTACCGAAGCGGTCTGGATGTGATTCAAAGTTTTCTTCAAAGACCTTGTCCAGACGGTATTCCATCCATCGTCAGTCGTGTACGGGTCTATCAGAACAATAGGATCCGTCAAAATAACATTAACGGAACCTCCTTTTGGGGTTCCTTCATGTATTCCTTCGGGATCGTTATGTTCCCTTTCCGAAGGTTATCCTCGAGCCAATTCTTAAAGGTGAAGGATTCTTCTATCTTATGTCCGAGCATCCTGTGGTAGGGACAGTAGTTCGGATGATCCTTTTTGTCGACTTCTTCTGGCCTCTTGGGCACTGGAAGTTTAAAGTCGGGTGTCTTCATCAAACTACGAAACATCTTTGGCACTGCTTCAGTCTTGAAGGGATATTCTTTATTCATGAGTTCTTTCAGGGCATGTTGTGGACGAGGCGGCGGCTGATCATGCTGCCATGATTGATAGCTCGGTCGAGGCTATTGATAGTTCTATTGAGGCTGCTGATAAATTCGTTGCGGTGGCTGATAACTAGGCTGTTGCAGCTCTGACCGTATTTCCACTGGCTGTTTACCTTTGTCTGCTGCCGCGACAATCCCAGATTTCTTTTTGAATGCCTTTACGGGCTTTTGCTTATGAATCTTGTCAACGAAACTCAGCTGATTTGCCTCCTCCTGCAAGCTCCCGGCCTTGCTAAGAAACTTCTCAAAAGACTTAATTGTGAATCCTTTGAGGAGAAGTGCTATCGGGCCATGGACACTCTTCCGTAGGATACCGACTACATGTTGTTCCTAAAGTTGTGGTTCACACTTCATACTTAAGTTCCTCCATCGAAGTATGTAATCCACTAAAGTCTCATTTGGTTTATGTTGCTCCATCACTAGATCACCGATAGTGATGTGGTGCTGAGCCCCGGCAAATCGCTTAACCAAGAGTTTTTCTAATTTTGAAAATGTCTTGACCGAACCATTCGACAATAATGCGTACCAGTCGAAGGCAATCCCTGACAAACTGCTAACGAACTGACGAAAGAATAAGGCGTCGCTCCCACCGGCATTGCAACAACTGGCACGAAAGTGCGCTACATACTGTTGGGGGATTCCCGTACCGTCAAAAGTCTTGAACAGAGGTGGTACAAAGCCCTTCGGGTATTGGACGACATCAAATTATTCAAGGTAAGGTCTACCCATCTGAATAGATGCTCCACTCTTAGACAGGGCTAAGGCTTCTCGCACCTGTTGTTATACCATGTTCTTGATATCCTTCTCGGGAATCATGCTCTGTGCGGAATCCTTCTTCAGTTGTTCATCTCCATTGATGGACGTAATCTCTTTCCCTCCATCTGCGATGTGAATGATTTCTGGGGGTGTTTCCCTTTGAGGTTAAAGCTGACTCTGGAGAGTAGCTAAGGCGGCTGCCATTTCTTCCATCCTCATTGCCACTTGAGAAATTGTATCATCTTTTTCTTGAAGACGCGCTCTCATTACTTCTGGTTCATCTCTTTCTGAGGCTGACGGAGTTCCCTGCAAAGCTGACGATGCTCGGGTCTGGACCTTATTGATCTCAACACATTCTTCATCCATGAATTCTGATGAATTCACTTCATTTCTCAATTCTTCTCCTCTTTCCCTTGCCAACCGTAGAATGTCCGTTCTTAGCTTTCCTATAACATCCTTGAGTGGTCTTTTCCAAACGGTCTCGCGGTTGTTAAGCGACTATTATTTAACTTCTTTTTCAGGAGTTTCTTTTAATGCAGTAACACTTTCTTCAGATTCAGGTTTTCTGATGAGACTCTTCTTTCCAGAACATTGTGTCGGTATCGGCTCAGTAATAATAGGTCGCTACACCATCCTTCTTGCCGTAGAAGGCCTAGGACCAGATGGTTTGTCGGCTGTACGCTGGTAGGTGGTGTCCACCCTAATATGGTGACCTGATACGACAATAGGCGAACTTCTCTCACTAGCTCGCACTTTCTTCCTTGGCCTCTCTGGAGCAGTGATAGGGTCTACTCGCAGTCCGAGGTGGGATTTGACTGGCACTCATCCCATCCTTCTTAGGATCTCTGATACGGGGCACCCTTCCTTCTTAGCTAGTTTCTCTACTACGGCTCGCAATCGAGTAAGCGGCGAAGTCTTGGCCATCTTCCTCTTACAGTCACTATAATATGCAGGTCGGGGTAATGCAACGGCGATCCTTCAGACAACTTCTTCATCCGATGCAGCAGAGAGAGGGTGGAATCTACTTCCTCCCAACAGCAGTGAAATCTCAGCCAATTCTTCTTCTTCCTCAGGAATCTCTTCCAGAAAAGCAACTTCAGCAGCCTTGACCTTCTCAATCCTGGCGATCTTTCTGCTCCTATTTCTTCTTTGAGTCTCAGTTAAGAGTGTAACTCTCGAACTGGACCCTATCTCGAAGACAGACGGTATTATAGCAAAATCTGAACCCTCTACGGTGACAGGCTCATCACTGACTTGGATTTCTTTCCCTTTCAGTTTGGCAGGAGTTGAGGTCGGTGCAGAGATGGCCAGACCAGTGGGGGTAGAGATAACAGTCCTCTGACGAACAGCAGTGTTCCTTTCAGTTGGGACCCATTGCAGGGGAGGGAACTCTTGAGTTGATTTCAGGTTGAATTCAATTATGGGCCCCTCAGTTTCCGTTACTTTTTTTATTAGTGCGAAAAAAGTAACGTCAGCGAACTTAATGTCTGTATTGTGGAACCCTTGTCCAAAATGACTGACCGCGTCATTAGGCAGTCCGTCCTTGTAGACAGCCAAGTTTATCGTGTTGGCGACGGAGAAAATGAGCTTTGGTGCAGACAATTTCTGCAGGGTAGATTCTAAGCGCCAGTTCTTATTTATGCTTCCTTTCGTCGGGACGGAGAAAGAGAGAAATTTTGTTTTATCTTTTCGATTTCTTTATTTTATTTACAAGATATTTTTGGATTCTGTTTTATTTTGAGTATTTGTGGTTTAACAGAAAGTTCATTTATAAAAGATTTTGCTTACTAGAAGGTTTGTTTATTAGGAACAAAACAATTAAAAAGGGAGAGGTCAAAGGAAAGGTAAGGGACCTAATCCAGAAATTGGAAAGGAAGGGAGAGTCTCACAAGACTTCTCGATCTAAGGAACCGCTCCTAAGCTAACACCTATTGGGGGTCCACCCCACCTCAAAGAGGTAAAAGGATTTCGGAACCTCTCTGTTTAGGGGTGTCTAAACAGTGGCTCCAAAATCCAAAAGGATTTGACTATACTCACTCAAGACAGAAATGAGCAAGGTATGCCAATGGAAAGAATGGTAATTTGGTCCACTAGGGGTATGGACCACCACCAATTTATGAAAGCAAAAACATCTGATCAAAATGGAGAGAGGAACTAATCCCGAGCAAAGTCACCAGAAATTGTCGGCGTATTTAAATTTTAAATTTAATTTAAATATATATATAATTTAAAAAAGTAGTATTTTAGTTTTTAAAACAATTTTAAGTTTGAATATTTTTAAGATATGAAATCAAACAGATCTCACATCCCAAATAGTTTATATCAACTAGCACCACACCACAAACCGTGTATCTATCCTGAAGAATAGACACACTGCATGATGATGGGGCTCGATTAAATAAACTAGAAGATTTGTGACATCCGTTTGGTCTGCGAACCAATTTTATAAGCCGACAAGTTCCCCTGTTTAATATTAAGGAATTAAACACGGTTTATTTTACCTGGGTTCTTAAAGTTCCCTATAAGGGCAAGCCCCTATAGTTAATTACATCTTAAATGTCCGAAGACACTCAAGAAAATTCTCGATAATGATCAGTGGTTTTGCTCTCAAGAATTTCAAAGTTTAAGGTTTCAAACAAATTAGATTTTAGAAATTTCAATAGGGAATAGCTCAAATTTGGAACAGTTATTTTTTTTAGAGTCCAAAGAAAGAGACGTATGGGATGTCACGGACCCGAAGTGAACTTCGGTGACTTCCCGATTATCCTATTGTTTGGCTTCAATTTGAGAGTTTATTTAATGTTTCAATCCTGCCAATTTTTGTTAATTAGGACTTATATTCATATGACATAATCATACAAATAGCTTCGAAGATGTGAGGGTTTATGTCATACCAAATGACTACCTCGGAGTCCTAAGACCAGTTAGGGCTTAATTTGCATAATATGATTATGCAAATTCCTAACGAAAAGTTGAGAATTTGTGTTGCACTAGGCAGACAACCTCGAAATCCTATGGCTTTGTTATTTAATTCTACGAAAGGGTTAAGTGGTGAAGACTTGTTTTGCTGTTGACGATGGCCGTGCTGCCTACTATGCTCCAAGCTCCTTGTTGTTGAAGGTTTAGTTTTGAAAAGTGAAAATCCAGAGATGAGAGAAGTGTTCTGGTTTAGAAAAGTCTTAAGGTTCAGGTGTTTTAACATTTTGTTAGAGGAATCTTAAAGTTGATTATAAAAACACCGGTTAAGATCCCACGGTTCCATCATTCCGCCACTGTTATTTTCATTGGATTCACTTAATCCAAATGAATTTGCTAAACTCAACTAAATGAGTTCCACACTTTCATTCAGACCGTGGGAAAACCCGTCAGCAACACGTAGGTTATATCATCTGAGGTACTCCCGATCATCCAACGAGACGTTTTAATTTAGTTGCAGTTGTGGTTTCGTTGTTCTGTTTGTGATAAAATTTTGAGTTGTTTTATCTTTTGAATGTTATGGTGGTGAATTTTATCTTGTGTTGATTTTAATTTAGTTTTGGATTTCAGTTTTGTGGCTATCCTAAAAGTTTCAGTTTTCATGCAGGGTGATATTCTTGTTTAACATACAAGAAAAGTAAAGTGCAGTACAGATAAGTAAATTGCAATAAAGTAAATGTGTACCTGGAGGGTCTTCCCGTTATTCCAAGCTGCACTTAAAACACATGTTAGAGCATTTATATAATTGCAAGAAATACCTAGGTAAAGCTAAGGGAAGGTTCTGGTTGTCTACCAAATTTCTAATCCTATTGCTAGTCATTTCCTATGACGTATAGGTTCTTGTGTTTTATGGATGATTTTCTTCACCAAAGAACAATTAAGTTCGATTGTTCTTCTAAAACATTCCATTAGATTGAGGAAGTGCTTAGGACGAATCCTAAACATCTTTTCAATACTTCTGAGATTATTTTGAGTCCAAATGAACTTCATTGTACAGGTGAATTAATCAACCAAAAATTTAGTTAATTCTTGCTTCTTGCTCAGTGAACTTGTACATTTGATTATCCGATGAGTAAAGTGACTTGTCATTTGATGCTCCATTTAAGAGTTATAATAATAATGAAAGCCTTCAGGAGCAAATTAGTTTGTTAAATATTTTAACAATTCTTTATTTAAAATTGGAATTGATGATTTAAAGTAATTTGGTATAGTTTTAAAATTTTGATTAATAATTTTATGTTTGGAATAGTATTCAAGTTGTTTTAATTCAATTAAATCTTTATATTTTAAATGATCTTAATATTTTAAATTTGCTTAGGTTGAAAGAGGTGTTTAAATTATTTAATTTTATTAAATTTTGATGACTTGATATGGATTAATTATAATACTTTGGGTTGATTTTAATTTGTTTTATTTTCATATTTTTTAACTATGAATTGTTTTTAGATTACTTGAGGTTTCAAATTTGTTTTAAGTTTGTTCTTAAGTGATTTCAAATTAATGTTAAATGTTTAAAATTTATTTAATTTGATTGTTAAATCATTTAATGTTTTAAGCTTTAATTTAATTAGGGGTTATTTCCCTTTTTAATTATTAATTTCAGTCATTTTAGAATTAATTAAAAGTTGAATATTGTTGAATTGATCTATTTAGGGATTATAGATTGGAGAGTTGATATCTTCTTAAATCATATCTCTAATATTAATAATCCAAATTTTAATAATTATTCTCCCAAAAGTTACATGATTTAATTAATTAAAGTTCCATTTTGATATTTTCAAAGTGACTAATGGGTTTCTACCCCTTTATTTCCCAAAGTTTCAACATCCAAGAGAAAATTAAGATCAAATATTTCACCCTTCCTTCAATTAAACTTAAAGTATTAAGTAGAGTTAAAATCCTTAATTACTTGAACCAATTTTGGTGATTTTTTGAATTAAATTTTACTTATTATAATTAATTTAAATTTTGGAGTATTAATTAATTATAAAATAAAATTGAAATTAAAAATTAAGTTTTATATTTTTATTAAATCTCTCTAACCTCAAGGAACTCAGAGAAACAAATTTTATATTTTTTTTATTTTTCTTTGATTTATTAGAATTAATTTAGTGCAAAGGTTAGAAAATCCATTTTTTAATGTTAAAAATTATCTTAAGCCCTTAATATTCAATACTTTACCTAGGGACTTAGGAAAAGTATTTGGTTGGTTCCTAAGTGATTAGGGAACAAAATATGGCATTTTTATGATTTTTAATATTTTTGTGATTTTTATTATTTTTTAATTTTTAAAATATTCAAAATATGGTTAAAAATAAAAATTTTATAAAAGTCCCAATTTTAATTTTCTTAGACTCCTCTGATATCAGAGAATCCCCAAAACTAATTTGGTGAATTTTTGAAATATAATTTGGGTTTTATGAATTTTTTAATTTTTTTTAAAATTATGTCACTTAATTAACTCATTTAATGGGTTGAATTACCTCAAATTGACTTAAAATTTTTATGTGAGGTTTTCTATTTCCAAAGTGATAGTGGGGAATTATTTTCATTTGACTTTGATGTGTGTTTACTACTAATTAATTAAAATTCAGTTTTAAGTGTTTAGGGTAATTAAGGTTATTCTCAAGGAATTAAATCAAACCATAATTTTCCTAGGGTCCTCTGGTCCTAAGATACTTCCCCTAATTTTCTTAGAATTTTCTAAGCAACATGCAAATTATTGGAATTAAAATTCCAAAACAAAGACAAAAAATTGGAAAATAAATAACTTGCCATAGAAATGGCCTTTGGTCTTGGAAAATTCAGGGAATGTTCCCAAGAACAGAGGCTACAAAAGCCCTACGGTCTCATGCCATGGTGAATTATATGCATGAATGGAAATTTGAAATACTTAAAATAATATTAAATTAATTAAAAAAAATACTTAACAAAACAACTTAATTCATTTTCCACATTATTCTCCTTTGTTCACTAAGCAAAAAGTTTTTTTTAATTTTATTTTTATGATTTTTCTATGCAAAGATATGAATTTTCAAAGTTCTGTGTATTTAATAAATTTAGAAAATTCCTATTTATCTACTTAAACCAGTCAGTGCCGCGTCATCCTCGTCCGGGTTGAAAGCACACGCGTCACTCCACCATTTGACGCCGCCATCTAAATACGATGCCACACGGCCCACGGTTTCGTTCCCAACTCTCATCCAGCGTGATCCTGGCCGTCCATCCGATACACGCTCGATCTGACGGCGGCTGGTCATCGTCTACGACTGGTGCGCCCCGAGAGTCGTCCACCTTCTAACCCTAAGATCTCACACAATACTCCACCAAATTACATGATCTTAGGCTCTATGAACTCGTCTCGACAAGACAAACACATCTATACGGCTAACATGCATTGAAATAGACTCAAACAAAATGGAGATTCAAAAGAAGCTCTCGGGAAGGAGGAGTTCAATACCTTGGCTCTGAGAAGTGAGGCTTCAATCAGAGGGGCTTGGCATGTTCGTTAGAGTCCAAGGAAGCTAGGGATGAAGCCTGGAGCTGTGGTGAAATGCCTAGGTATGAAAGTGACCAAGGCTGATTTCAAAGCTTGGCCGACATGAAGAATGGCTGGCCTGCTGAGGGGGCTTTCACTGGGGAACTTCTTCTCTTGGTTTGGCGAAGGTGTAGAGTCAATCTATTTGAGGATTCTCTCACTGTGGTGAAATGTCATGTTTTTAGACTGAGAATTGAGCTCGGAATTTGAACTCGCAGAGGGGGTTTTAGGGCTGGATTTCACTGGGGATCAACTGCTCTAAGCTAGCAGAAGATTTTGGAGCAATTTTGGCAGAGTTTTGGTAAGGTTAATTTCATCACCTTGTTTGGCCGTGGAGGTGGTGGGTTTAAATAGACATGGCTATGGGGCTTCCCAGAGGCAATTGAAGGCTGGGATCAGCTGCTCAGGGGAGGAGAAGAAGAGTCATGGTGTCCACTGGGGTTGGAGAGCTCAGCAAGGGAGAATTTGAATTTTTGGCACACATGGAGCTCTCGGTCATGGTGTTTTCCAGCGACTCAGGTGGTGGTCCGGCCAGGGTCAGGTCACCATCTGACTCAGTGAGGTTAGGGCTGGGGTTTGGTGAGTTCAATTGGCTTTGGACATGTGTAAGGAAGTTTATTTTAAATGGTATAGGGGAGAGCTCATTTTGGGCTTGGTTTGGTCAACTCATGCAAATGGGTTGGGTGCACCCCCATGACCTAGTTTTAGGCTGATGGAATTAGTTGGGTCAGCTAGGAAAGGGTGGTGAAGTCCCCATCCATGAATATTTGGATAAATCATGGGTTAAGGTGAAGCATTGAAAGGGTTAAAACTTTTTTATGGGGGTTTAAAAGAGGCTCCTCCTTTTACAATTAATGGCATGGTGATGTGTAAAGTGGCTCCCAAGGCTTGCATATGGCTTATGCATGGCTCCATGGCTGCATTTGGCTTGGGGTAAAGCTTGGTCAATTTCATGGAAATAGATTTTAGAGATTTTGGCATTTTGATGGAAAATTTTCATGAAACTTGTTTTGGAATAGTTTAATGATGGTTTTGAAAGTGATTTTGATTAAATGGATGATGGAAAGAAATGTCATGTGGGCTTTGGATTGGACATTTGGGCTTTTTAAATTTGATGAAAATGGGCTTTTTAAATGCTTTAAAGGGATGGGCTTTTAGATTTTAAAATAAAATTTAGGACAAAAATTTTGTAAAATATTGTGTCAAATAAATGTTTCATCTAGTTTAGGGATGTGTCATGAAAATTTTAGAAAAGATTTTGTGTCATTTGGGGTTTAATTGGGTTTAATTTGGGCTTCTTTAATAATAGGGTCAAAGTGGGTCCAATTGGGCTAACTTAGGCTAAGGTTGGGCTAATGTTGGTTTTGATGTAAAATTGATGTTGTAAAATGTTTATGGGAGTGTAACAAAGAGTTTTCAATTTTGGTCGGACTTTGATTTTGGGATTTAGGTTTATTTGGGTTTATGATTGGTTTAGGCCATTTTTGGGAATTTTGGTTTAGATTAGGCTTGGGTGAAGTTTGGGTCCAAATATTGGGTAAATTAAGTTAGAGCTTTGTTTTTGGGGATGTTACGAAGATTTCAAAACAAATTTTAGGAAAATTATGTAACATTTGGGTTGAATTTGGGGTGGATTGGATTAATTGGCCATTTTGGGTCTTAAGGGCCCATTTGGAACTTTTTATCAAATTAAATTAAATTGACAAAATTGGGGCTTGTGGCAGTTGAATAAAATGAAATTGGGAATATTTAGGAGTTTCTTGAATTTTTTGAGATTTTTTAGAATTTTTGGATTTGGGTTAAAAAAAAGGTATTTTGGGTATTTGGTGGGTATTGGGGGGTATTTTGGAAATTTTGGTATACTTGGCTATGGATGATCAATTTGAGTGGTAAGAATATTTAGGATTGATCTTGGGAAATTTTTAGTAATTTAGGCAATTTTGCAAATTTTGGGCAATTTCAAGGGCATTTGGTAGGTTTGGTAGGTTTGGGGAAAATGAAGATTAATTAAGTGTGAGTAAAATGGGGCCATTTTGGGTGAGCCATGAAGCCATATTAATCTCACGAGAGCCATGAGAGGACTCATTTTAGGCACTCAATATGTTGTTCCTAACCCTCTTAGCCAAGGGCTTAGGGGTTAAGGTCCATCCATATGAGTTACCTACATGAGTCAGGGAGTTGAGTTGGGTGAGAATGTGGTTTTAGGGTTTAGAATGTGTGTGAGAGTGTGGTGTGTGCAAGCTTGCCCTCACCAAGACCAGGACACCCAGGGTGATCCTAAGGCCAAAGAATCTTATAGGAAACTCATCCTTTAAACCTCCACACATTGATTTCAACCTTCCAAGTGACCAGGGGGTTTACAGTCAAAGTTGTGGGGATTGAAGGGAGTCAAGAAGTGTTTGAATTTCTAAGTGGTGGGTCCCATATCTAGTCCTCTAGGATAGTCGAAGGGGAAACCTATGGCTAGATCCTAAGCACTGAGGAGAGAGATCAGACCTCACCAAAAATGAGGTCAACAAATGGACCCCCAATAAGTGTGGTGTGCTAACCAGGCACACCGTGCGTATTGGCGTTGACCAAAGAATTCAACAAAGCCAACACAAATGTTTGAGTGACAAACTTAGAACAAATTGTAAGAAATTTCCACTGGGGAGTATCAGGTAAACTTCCAAGAATGAAGTTTCCAGAACTCTCGCTGGGGAAGAAGTGGTGAATTCCAAATCACAAGATATAGAGTGGGATAGATTGGATTTTAGATTTGTTTTATTTTTTATTTCAAGTTTCAATTTTGGGTTTGAATTTTCGATTCAATTTTTAATTTCAGATGTAATTTGACTTAATCGGAATTTTGTTTTAATTTGAGATCGATTTGAGATTGATTTCAAGATGAATTTTGCAAAGATTTTGGATTTAAAATGAGAATTGGAAATTAGATTCCAACCTCAGGATTGCAAAGAGAACAATAATTTAGGTACTAACTTCGAGAAGAAATCGACAATCAAATACCGATCGATAAAAGGGTAAGAACTGGAAGTTAGGTACCAGTCTCAGAAGAGAGTCGGAAGTTAAGTACCGACCTCAAAATTTCAGGAGTGTGGGAGATTTTTTGGATAGAATGCATTTTTAGCGGACACCAAGATCAGGATGCCTTGTTGGTCTCATACCCGAGTTGAAGGATTAGAGTGCGAAAAAATTTCTTGGAAGGAATGTGAACTTGGCAGACACCGAGATCAGGATGCCTTGTTGGTCTCATACCCGAGTCGGAGGATTAGAATGCAGAAAAATTTCTCGGAAGGAATGCGAACTTAGCGGACACCGAGATTAGGATGCCTTGTTGGTCTCATACCCGAGTTGGAGGATTATAATGCGGAAAAATTTCTCGGAAGGAATGCGAACTTGGCGAACACCGAGATCAGGATGCCTTGTTGGTCTCATACCCGAGTGGGAGGATTAGAATGTAGAAATATTTCTCAGAAGGAATGCGAACTTGGCAGACACCGAGATCAGGATGCCTTGCTGGTCTCATACCTGAGTGGGAGGATTAGAATGAGAAAAAATTTCTCGGAAGGAATGCGAACTTAGCGGACATCGAGATCAGGATGCCTTGTCAGTCTTATACCCGAGTCGGAGGATTTGAATGTGAAAAAAATTCTCGGAAGGATGCGGATTTGGCATAAATTCAAAGAAGAGAATCGAAATTCAAGTGTTGATCTCAAAATGAGAACTGGAATTTAGGTACCAGTCTCGGAAGAAAATCGGAATTCAGGTACCGATCTCAAGATTTGAAACAAGGACTGGAATTTAGGTACAAGCCTCAGGAAAAGAATCGAAATTTTGGTATTAACCTTGAGATTTGAAATGAGGATTGGAATTTAAGTACCAACCTCAGGAAAGATGGGAATTGGAATTTAAGTACCAATCCCTAAAAGTTGGTATTTGATTTGGTTTTGAAGATTCTGTGGAAATCTTAGTTTTGTGGAAGATTGGAATGAGACATGAAAGTGTTTCACATTCCCAGAGAGTTGATTAAATTTTCATTGTTTGGTGAAGGATATAATTCCATGCCATCAAAACCAAATAAAAAATTTCATGGTTCTGTGTCAGTATACTCATTCGACCTTCTCAAAAGAGGGAAGAGATCACGAAGAATCGGAAGAGATTTGAAAATAGCCTGAGGTTGGGAATTTCATATTCTGAGTTTCGAAGTTTGAAACTGAAGTTGAAGTCTTCTGTGGGGAAGAATCAACTCAAAAGAGGATTCAGTGGAGTTTCAATTGGATTTCAGTTGAAAGATTCAAATCGACGGATTCAAATAGGAATTCAATTCGAGATTTAGGTTCGTTTCGTTTGTTTTGGTGATTCAATTTCATTTTTGTTTATTTAGAGTTCGTGTTAATTTGGAGTTTGTTTTGACATTTAGTCTCTTAAAAAGAGTTCTTTATTCATTTTCTTTTCTTTTCGTTCTTTGTTCGAAGTTCATTTAACTTAATGGCATTTCCTAGTAAATTTGCACAAAAGAGGTGAAGGCAAAACACGACATGGTCGTTTCCACCAATTTGTTGGAAATACATCATATAGCTCGATCCAAAATATGATGATATTTTCCTTGAAAATTCAGCATCTCATACAATCCACATAAATCCAAAACGGATTGTGTAAGATTCTTGTAAATTTCTTCCAAAAGCATCTGTCGGAATCCATGTCTGAATAGTGAGATACATGAACTATAACATCACCTTCCAAGCCATCCTTGGCAGTAAATGTCATTCGGATGTGCATTGGAGCTGTGCTATCTCCCCTGTAGCTCACAACTCGTAGGGCTGAAGGCTCTCTAACTCTGGATCTGGCTGAAAGTGGAAAGGCGTTTTTCTATCATCCATCCTCTTGAAAGTGACGATGATCCGCTTAACAAGCACTCCTGGAATGTAATGTTTTACTATGTTTACTCCATTTCCTTTTAACACCAAGACGGAACCTACCGGTAGAAGTATCTCCATTGGCCCTCGGAACTCTCCGGGGGCTGCTATCCGGAGGTCACATCCGAACATGATGTTACAATGGTTCACAAAAGACACTGTGCAGAAAGGTCTGACGAAGTCATGATCATCTATGTGTGGTGGTATGCAGTCACCCTCCTTATATATGTTAACGATGCAGCTGTAGGGTATGCAATCTGCGGGCAATACCCTCCATGTCACCATCATTTTTACCATTCTCTTGATAATTCTTGGCATCAGATCCACCTCATTACGACGGAGTATACCTGGTGGATTTCCCTTTCTGTCCTCGGCGAAGTTGTAGCAACACCCGCACTGGATTGTAACTCTTCCTTTTCCTTTCATCCACCTCCGGGGTTCTAAGTAGGTCTTCTCTCTCAAACGACCAAATCGACCCATCTTCTGAAGCTCGACGTGACAGTCCACAATTTGTTGTTGCTCATAGTCTGAGAACACATCTTTATACAGCTCAAGGTCCTCCAGGATATTAATCCTCTTGCCTCGAATTCTTTCAAATTATTCAAAAGTTTTCTTTTCAACTTTTTGCATTCTTTCCAGCTTGTATTCTGGAATTATTTGCAATTGGCGAGGCTGGTGATGTACTGTGGGATGTATGGTTCAACCCCTATACATTCTCCTGCATGTCTTGGCTCCTCGGTGATAGTCTCTGTCAGGACATCCTCTGGGGTTGCTTTCGCAAGAATACACTTCAAAATTGGTGCATTTGTCTGGAGTCGTGGCACCGATTCTATTTCTGCTCCTCTTGGAATTTCTTTCATCCTTTCTTCTGTTTTTGGAGTTTGATCTTCCTCTTTTCTCGCTTCTACGGAACCGATTTCTTCGAAGTACTTGCACTGACAGTAGCAGCTGCCTCTTCATGTTGATCCGCTGCTAGCTAGGTCAGCATCTTGCGAATACGACAGTTCTTGTTTCTTCATTGGGTCGGAGTGAGAGTAGCTCTTCTCACCTCTTGAACTTCTACGGGCATGACGCTGACAAGCCTGCCCTCTGTTATAGAAACCACATACTTGACTTTCTTGTCTTCCCCCGTTGCATGAGCGGCGTTTGCTTTTCTTTTCTTGCTGGTGGACTACTGACTTAGGCCACCCAATTTCATCACCGTTTGGCTATGGTAATCTTCCCGGTCAATAGGGATCCAATCGGTTTCTTTGTAGTGTAGCCCGGTCGGTGTGAAATCAGAGTCAATCTCAATCACAGCCCCATCCTTCATCTTCTTTTCATTAAGTTCTAGACTCACGCCATTCTTAAAGTTCAAAACCAACCGCTCGTTCGACATTTCCTTGCAAACAACAAGGAAAGGATCAGAGGCTTTACTAAGAACAAGAACAATTAGAAAAATAATTTATCAATGGAAAATTTTTATTTGTTTCTTTCAAATTTTAATAAGAGTAGGAAAAGATGAGGAAAGATCATGAGTGAGCTGATTTGACAGGAGGGATCAAAATTTTATTATTATGATTTCACATATTTTCTTTTTAACAAATTTTTTGTTAATGATTATTTATCGTCCTTTTTTATATTTTGGGTTCGGACCCTGTTACAAATGATTACTCCACCCGTGCTTCTAGGAATGAGACTTCACTTTTTAAAGTTCATCTGTTGAAACATTAGGTTGCGTAATACTTCTTCAAATATCGTCCATTGATTGGAAGCATAGGTCGTTCTCCACAACAATTCACAAGTTGGAAGGAATCTCCTAAGTAGATTGTCTCGACCACGAACGGCCCCTCCCAAGTTGGTTCAAATTTACCTCCTATCTTGCGGTGTGCGAGAATAGGTCTTTTGAGAACTAGAACCAAATCACCAAATTTGAATGTCCTTGGGCGAACCAGTTTATCGTGGGCCTGAATCATCTTGGCTTGATACAATTCCAGATTCTGCTGCGCTGAAAGTTATTTTCTGTCCAAGCTTTCTAATTCTTCTAATCGTAGTTTGGCATTCTCTTCTGTAGTGATCTTATTCGCAACTGCAATTCTGAGAGATGGAAGCTGAACTTCCAAGAGCAAGACGACTTCGGACCCATAGACTAGAGCGTAGGGTGTAATCTGAGTAGGAGTTTTGGACGCCGTTCTGTAGGCCCATAAGGCTTCTAACAACTTCCTGCGCCAATTTCTTTTATTGTCATCCAAAGTTTTCTTTAGAATTTGGACAAAAATTTTATTAAAAGCCTCAGACAAGCCGTTTTCTCTTAGGTAGTAGATTGTCGAATAGCGCCAGTCGATCTCGTGTCTTCTGACAAAACTGTTGATCTTCGTGCTTCTGAACCCAAACCCATTATCTGAAATAATTCTGCGCAGTACCCCGAAATGGTAGACGACTTGATTTTTGAAGAACTGTAGCACATGGTGCGCTTTCACTTCTCTGTGTGGTATAACTTTTGCCCATTTTGAAAAGTAATCTGTAGCTGCAAGGATAAAGCGATGTCCTCTTGAAGAAGGCAGTTATATCGGACCCACGGTATCTGTGCTGCAACACTCAAACGGCCACGTTGCGATTGTTGGATGCAGCACATTTGGAGGTTGATGTAGAACCACTCCATGAACTTGGCACTGGTGACAGCTTTTGGCATCCTTCATGCAATCGATCATCATTAAGGGCTACTAGTACCCTAGTCTCTTAATCATTAATTTCATCTTCGGACCGGAATGATGAGCGCCACAAAGTCCTGAGTGCACTTCTTTAACAATTTCACGAGCCTCGAACTTGTTCAGGTACTTTAGCCACATCTGATCGAAAGACCTTTTGTATAACGTATTGTTTATTAATGCGTAAGATAGAGTTCTTTTCTTGATTTGATGGGCTAATGACTTATGGTCCGGTAGGTTTCCTATTTGCAGGTAGTCTATTAATGGTTGCCGCCAATCTTCTGTATTTTCTGTTACTGCTGCAACTGTTTCTTCTTCTTTTCCTAACTTATGTATTGCACCCATGTCGAGCTGTGAGAGGACCTGTCGTCCCTAAACTGACATTTCAACTCACTTATCCTGTAAGCAGGCAAACTTTTTTGCAAGGCGGGCTAACACATCTGCGAGAGTATTTTCTCTTCTGAGGATCTTATAGATCGTTACATTCAGAATTTGTTCTAACAACTTTATGGCGTACTGAAAGTACTGCTCGAGTCTTGGTTTTAAAATTCTGTACTGTTCTGTGACTTGCTGAATGATTAACTGTGAATCTCCATAGATATTGATATCTGTTATACCCATCTGAATGGTCAATTTCAGTCCAATTATTAGAGCTTCGTATTCTACTTCATTGTTTGTACACAGTTCTGTTAAATGGTAGGAATACCTTAACACCCCCCACTCCGGTGTTATGAAGATTTGTCTGATTCCTGCCTTACCGGGCAGTATCGTTTGCAATTATTTATCCTTTTGGGCTGAAGATGCTCCATTAAAGTACAGTTTCCAACGCAGATCATCGGGGTCTTCTAGGCTCATTATCTGCTCATCTGGCAAGTCATCGATTCTGCCGGTAAAGGTGTGCTGCGAGGAAGTCTACTAGGACTTGTCCCTTTATAGCACGAAGAGGAACGAAAGTTATATCGAATTGGAATAGTATCATCGACCACCTAGCAAGTCTACCAGAAATCTTCGGTCGGGTCATCAAATGTTGCAATGGATTAAGTTTCGAGCTAAGGTTGACCTTATGAGAAAGCATGTAATGCCTGAGCTTTTGGTTAGGAAAGATCAGGGCCAAACAATGCTTCTCAATCGAAGGATACTACACCTCCGTTGGAATCAGACGATGACTCAGGTAAGAGAGAGCATTTTCTTTTCCCTCGTCATTGACCCGGGCTAGCAGGGCTCCAAGGGAGTTGTCTGAAGCCGCGGTATAAAGTATCAACGGTCGACCCGAGACTGGGGCTGCTAAGATAGGAGTTGTCATTAAATACTACTTAATGTCCTCGAAGGCCCGCTGGCATTTCTCTTCCCAAATGAATTTGGCATCCTTTTTAATTAATGCCGAGAAGGGCTGACACCTACCTGACAAATTGAAGATAAAGCGTCAAAGATACGCCAACCTCCCTTGAAAGGATCATAGTTTTTTCAAAGTTTTGGGAGGCGGCATTTCTAAGATAGCTTTAATCTTCTCCGGATCAATTTCAATTCCACGATGTCGGACAACAAACCCTAAGAATTTCTTGGAGGTAACGTCGAAGGTGCATTTCAAGGGATTCATCTTAAGGTTCAATTGCCTTAGTCGCTCGAAAACAATTCTCAAATCATATAGGTGATCTTCCTTCAGTTTGTTCTTGATGACTACATCATCCACGTAGCACTCAACTTGGTTGTGAATGAGATCATCAAAAATCCTAGTCATTGCTCTTTGGTAAGTTGCTCCTGCGTTCTTCAACCCGAAAGGCGTCACTGTGTAGCAGTATATTTAGATCAGCGTTCTGAAGGCTGTGAGTTTGTCATCTCCGGTGCCATCTTTATCTGGTTGTATCCAAATGATCCATCCATGAAAGAGAGGATTTCATGTGTTGAAGCGATTTCGATCATCAATTCTAGAATTGGTAGTGGAAACTCATCCTTTGAACAAGCTTTATTCAAATCACTAAAATCCACGCAGATTCTGATCTGTCCATTCTTCTTTCTGATCGGTACCACATTGGCTAACCAAGTTGGATATTGTTCTTCAAGGACAAATTTAGCATCTATTAGCTTCTTAACTTCAGCTATAACTTGTTGTTCAATCTCTAGACGCATTCTTCTGGGAGCTTGTCTGATTGGAACGGCAGTGTGATCCACTCCTAATTTGTGAACTGCAACTTCTGGAGCTAATCCTGGCATTTCATCGTTACTCCAAGAAAAACAGTCTTTAAATTTCATCAGTAGTTTGATCATGTTTTCGGAGTCTTCTTTATTGAGTAAGGAGCTAAAAAAGGTTGGCCTAGGCTCTTCGCTAGTACCTAAGTTAACTTCCATTACCTCGTCTATTGTAGATTTAATTTCCTCTTCAAATTCTGGTGGAGCGTCTCCAATTGGTAGATCTTCAAGATTATCTGAACTTTCCAAGCAGACTTCATTAGGCTCGCAAGTAATGACCAATCAAAATCCCATTTTATCAACTGATCCTACTACGCTGAATCTGAGACCGCGCTTTGAATTGGGAGGCCAACTGGTATTATTCCATAATTTTTCAAAGTGTTGTGATTGACCTTTTGTCCACTGTTTAGGTAGGACACCACGTTGGATTAAATTATGAACACAGGAAGAATACCACTTAAAAGTCAATTCCATTAATTCAGATGAAGTAACATCTTCAAATTGTACATCATTTTCAGTTTTGGAAGAAGAAGCTCCACGGAAGAATTTGATCAGTTTAGTACCGCCAACGTGCACTTCCTTGACCACCATACCCTCGACCTTATTAGAGTGGATCAGGGTCAGGGTCATAGTATGCACATAGTGATTAATCTTCTCGTACATTGATTTGTATTCATCATTCTTTTTCTTCTTTGAGTGAGATCTTGAATTGGGGTTTCTTCTGACTTATTGTTGTTGCTTCTTTCTTGATTTCTTCTCCTTCGGAGTTGTTCTACCAGTCAACGTCGATGACCGGTTTCTTATGTGCAACTGTTCCATCGTTTCTTCCACAACCTCATCCCCGGCCTCGACCTCGGGTGTGAGTTCTGGAGAAACCTTTACCATCTCACCGTAAGGGAGTGGTGAGTAACTGTTGGACTAGAATTTCAGGTTCTTCATCGTCTCAAACTCCTTTTGCTTCCTTTGGTATGGTATTTCTGGAGAAGATAATTTTCTTCGGAGGCACGTAGTAGGCTGCATCTTCGTAAATTCCAATTTCATGCATGGAGAATGGTTGTAAATCACCTTTGATAGACTATTCTCCTCCTTCATAATACTTTATGCACTGGTGCAGAGATGACGGTACCATCCGGTTTTCATAGATCCACGGCCGACCCAGTATAGTGTTGAACGATATCTCAGAATCAATTTTATGGAATTTTGCGGTTGTCTTTGCTAAATCACCGGTCTTCATTAATAGTGTTATCGATCCAAGAGCACTTTCTCCTTTCTAATTGAAGCCTCTTAATAACATCTTGTCTGCTTCTAGGTCGCGAGCATCAATTTCCAAATATGCTAACGTTCGAAGGCTCATTATGTTGATTGATGCTCCTAGATCAACCAACACCCTGGAGAGCGTAAACTTTTTGATAGTGACCGAGATGTACAACGGTCGATTGTGATTAGCTGTTCCAAGTAGCAGATCGTTGTCCGTGAAGGTAACACCTCGCTGTTCTTTTAACGAGCAAACCTCGTCTAAGGAATTACCGGCCATTTGAGCTAAGCAAATTTCTGGATCAAGTAAGGCCTTGATCAGAGTTTCCCTCATCTCCTTTGACAGGATCAGAGCATCGTAGATGCTCAGTTTGGCTGGTAGCTTCTTAAGATGGGCTAGCATGTTATAATCCACTTTATTACCAGGCTCTTCAGTCTCTTCCCGATTGGACAATTCTTCCACTAGGGTTGGCTCTTCCTGAGCAACCACCATCTTTCCTTTATCCTTTTGACCCATTCTCGGGGGTACAACTTTTCCTCTTCTTAGATTGACTTCTGTTATTTCTTTTACATTTGGTGCTGGATCTGCCGGTGTCTCTTCTTGAATCAGAACAACTGGCTCTTTTGAAATTGTTTCGGGATCTGATAACTCTAATTCTAGTGTGATTGGAGCTCCTCAGAATTTACAGATGGACTCGTCGCTTCTCAAGCTTTGGTAGCCATCCTTGTGAACATCTTCTCCTTTGTCGTGGTCATTGAGGTTTAGTATGATTTGAGAATCGTTATTTGTATTGAAATCGATATCCGGATTATGTTGGTTTTCGTTAGTTACGTAATCGTTAGAAACAATCAAAACGTAGCCAACACCAAAACTCTTATCATTATAAGATCCCGCCGGAGCGAGCAAATAATCATACAGAGTCAGAGGTCCGAGTGATTTCTCCCACGAATCAGAAACAACCATCCTAGGATAAGTAGCCCCTAGTCTACCCTTCAGAGCCTAGGTCTTCTTCTCTTCCATGATCTTCTCCTCCTTTTGGGGCGATTCTTCAATCGCAAGTGATAGTGCCAGCTCGGTAGGTCTCGAACTCTGAACTGAAGCGCGCACCGAAGCGGTCTGGATGTGATCCAAATTTTTCTTCGAAGACTTTGTCCAGATGGTATTCCATCCATCGTCAGTCGTGTACGGGTTTATCAGAACAATAGGATCTTTCAAAATAACATTAACGAAACCTCCTTTTTGGGGTTCCTTCATGTATTCCCTCGGGATCGTCATGTTCCCTTTCCGGAGGTTATCCTCGACCCAATTCTTAAAGGTGAAGCAGTCTTCTATCTTATGTACGAGCATCCTGTGGTAGGGACAGTAGTTCAGATGATCCTTCTTGTCGACTTCTTCTGGCCTCTTGGGCTCTGGTAGTTGAAAGTCGGGTGTCTACATCAAACTACAAAACATCTTTGGCACTGCTTCAGTCTTGAAGGGATATTTTTTATTCATGAGTTCTTTTAGGGCATGTTATGGACGAGGTGGCGGCTGATCATGCTGCCATGACTGATAGCTCGGTCGAGGCTGTTGATAGTTCTATTGAGGCTGCTGATAAATCCATTGCGGTGGTTGATAACTAGGCTGTGGCCGCTCGGGCCGTATTTGCAGTGGCTGTTTACCTTTGTCTACTGTCGCGACAATCCCAGATTTCTTTTTGAATGCCTTTACGGGCTTCTGTTTATCAGTCTTGTCAACGAAACTCAGGCTCTTTGCCTCCTCCTGCAAGCTCCCGGCCTTGCTAAGCAACTTCTCGAAAGTCTTAATTGAGAATCCTTTTAGGAGAAGTGCTATCGGGCCGTGGATACTCTTCAGTAGGATACCGCCTGCATGTTATTCCCAAAGTTGTGGTTCACACTTCATACTTAAGTTCCTCCATCAAAGTATGTAATCCACTAAAGTCTAGTTTGGTTTCTGTTGCTCTACCACTAGATCACCGATAGTGATGTGCTGCCGAGCCCCGGCAAACCGCTTAACTAAGAGGTTTTCTAATTCTGAAAATGTCTTGACCGAACCATTCGTCAATTCTGCGTACCAGTCGAAGGAAATCCCTGACAAACTGTCGACGAACTGACGAAAGAGTAAGACGTCGCTCTCACTGGCATTGCAACAACTGGCACAAAAGTGTGCTACATGCTGCCGAGGGTTTCCCGTACCATCGAAATTCTTGAAAGCCCTTCGGGTATTGGATGGCATCAAATTCTTAAGGGTAAGGTCTGCCCGTCTGAATAGATGCTCCACTCTTAGACTGGACTAAGGCTTCTTGCACCTGTTGTTCTACCATGTTCTTGATATCCTTCTCAGGAATCATGCTCTGTGTGGAATCCTTCTTAGGTTGTTCATCTCCATTGACGAACGTAATCTCTTTCCCTCCATCTGCAATGTCAATGATTTCTGGGGGTGTTTCCTTATGAGGTTGAAGCTGACTCTGGAGAGTGGCTAAGGCAGCTACCATCTCTTCCATCCTCTTTGCCATCTGAGAAATCATATAGTCTTTTTTCTTGAAGACGTGCTCTCATTACTTCCGGTTCATCTCTTTCTAAGGCTGACGGAGCTCCATCTAAAGCTGACGATGCTCGGGTCTCGACCATATTGATCTCAGCACATTCTTCATCCATGAATTCTGATGAATGCACTTCATTTCTCAATTCTTCTCCTCTTTCCCTTTCCAACCATCTGATGTCCGTTCTTAGCTTTCCTATAGCATCCTCAAGTGGTCTTTTCCAAACGGTCTCGCGGTTGTCAGGCGACTACTGTTTAACTTCTTTTTCAGGAGTTTCTTTTAATGTAGTAGCACTTTCTTTATATTAAGGTTTTCTGACGAGACTCTTCTTTCCAGAACATTGTGTCAGTATCGGTTCAGCAATAATAGGTCACCACACCATCCTTCTTGCAGTAGAAGGCCTAGGACCAGATGTTCTGTCGGTTGTACGCTGGTGGGTGGTGTCCTCCCTAATATGGTAACCTAATATGACAACAGGCAAAATTCTCTCACTAGCTCGCAATTTCTTCCTTGGCCTCTCTGGAGTAGTGACAGGGTCTACTCGTGGTCTGAGGCGTGATTTGACTGGCACTCGTCCCATCCTTCTTAGGATCTCTGATACGGGACACCCTTCCTTCTTAGCTAGTTTCTCTACTACGGCTCGCAATTGAGTCAGCGGCGTAGTCTTGGCTCTCTTCCTCTTACAGTCATTATAATATGCAGGTCGAGGTAATGCAGCGGCGATCCTTCAGACAACTTCTTCATCCGATGCAGCAGAGAGAGGGTGGAATCTACTTCCTACCAACAGCGGTGAAATCTCAGGCAGTTCTTCTTCTTCCTCAGGAATCTCTTCCAGAAAAGCAACTTCAGCAGCCTTGGCCTTCTCGATCCTGGCGATCTTTCTGCTCCTATTTCTTCTTTGAGTTCGAGTTAAGGGTGCAACTCTTGAATTGGACCCTATCTCGAAGACAGACTGTATGCGTAGCAAAATCTGAACCCTCCACGGTGACAGGCTCATCACTGACTTGGACTTCTTTTCCTTTCAGTTTGGCAGGAGTTGAGGTCGAAGCATAGGACCAGACCAGTGGGGGTAGAGATAACAGTCCTCTTACGAACAGCAGTGTTCCTTTCAGATGGGACCCTTTGCAGGGGAGGGAACTCTTGAGTCGATTTCAGGTTGAACTCAATTATGGGTTCCTTAGTTTCCGGTACTTTTTTCATTAGTGTGAAAAGAGTAACGTCAGCAAACTTAATGTCTGTATTGTGGAACCCTTGTCCAAAACAAATGACCGCATCATTAGGCAGCTCATATTTGTAGACAGCCAAGTCTATCCCATTTGTGAAGGAGAAAATGAGCTTTGGTGCAGACATATTCTGCAGGGTAGATTTTAAGCCTCATTCCGATTTATGCTTCCTTTCGTCGGGACGGAGAAAGAGAGAAATTCTCTAAAAGAGTCCGAACACATCTCCATTTATCTTTTCGTTTTCTTTATTTTATTTACAAGATATTTTTGGATTTTTTTTTTATTTTCTGTATTTGTGGTTTAACAGAAAGTTCATTTATAAAAGAGTTTGCTTACTAGAAGGTTTGTTCATTAGGAACAAAACAAATTAAAAAGGGAGAGATTAAAGGAAAGGTACGGGACCCAATCTAGAAATTGGAAAGGAAGGGAGAGTCTCATAAGACTTCTCGATCCGAGGAACCACTCCTAAGCTAACACCTATTGAGGGTCCACCCCACCTCAAAGAGGTAAAAGGATTTCAGAACCTCTCTATTTAGGGGTGTCTAAACAGTGGCTCCAAAATCCAAAAGGAGTTGACTATACTCACTCAAGACAGAAATGAGCATGGTATGCCAATGGAAAGAATGGTAATTTGGTCCACTTGGGGTATGGACTCACCACCGATTTATGAAAGCAAAACCATCAGATCAAAATGGAGAGAGGAACTAATCCCCACGTGAGTCGCCGAAGTTGTCGGTGTATTTAAATTTTAAATTTAATTTAAATATATATATATATATATTATTTTAAAAAGGAGTATTTTTTAGTTTTAAAAATAATTTAAAGTTTGAAAATTTTTAAGATATGAAATCAAACCGATCTCACATCCCAAATAGTTTATATAAACGAGGACCACACCACAAACCGTATATCTATCCCGAAGAATAGATACACTGCTTGATGATGGGGCTCGATTAAATAAATTAGAATATTTGTGACATCGGTTTGGTCTGCGAACTAATTTTATAAGCCAACAAGTTCCCCTATTTAACATAAAGGAATTCAACAGGTTTTATATTACTTGGGTTCTTAAAGTTCCCTATAAGGGCAAGCCCCTATTGTTAATTACATCTTAAATGTCTGAAGACACTCAAGAAAACTCTCGATAATGATCAGTGGTTTTGCTCTCAAGAATTTCAAAGTTTAAGGTTTCAAACAAATTGGATTTTGGAAATTTCAATATTGAATAGCTCAAATTTGGAACAGTTATTTTTTTTAGAAGTCCAAAGGATGAGAAGTAGGGGATGTCACGGACCGAAAGTGAAATTTGGTGACTTCCCGACTATTCTATTATTCGGCTTCAATTTGAGAGTTTATTTAATGTTTCAATCCTGCCAATTTTAGTTAATTAGTACTTATATTCATATGACATAATCATACAAATAGCCTCGAAGATGTGAGGGTTTATGTCATACCAAACGACTACCTCGGAGTCCTAAGACCAGTAAGGGCTTAATTTGCATAATATGATTATGCAAATGCCTATCGAAAAGTTGAGGATTTGTGTTGTACTAGGCAGACTACCTCGAAATCCTATGGCTTTGTTATTTAATTCTAAGAAAGGGTTAAGCTGGTCAAGACTTGTTTTGCTGTTGACGATGGTCGTGCTGCCCACTATGCTCCAAGCTCATTGTTGTTGCAGAAGGTTTAGTTTTGGAATGTTAAAATCAGGAGAAGTGAGAAGTGTTCTGGTTTAGAAAAGTCTTAAGGTTCAGGTGTTTTAACATTTTGTTAGGGGAATCTTAAAGTTGATTATAACAACACCGGTTAAGATCCCACGGTTCCATCATTCTGGCACCGTTATTTTCATCGGATTCACTTAGTCCAACTGAATTTACTAAACTCAATTAAATGAGTTCCACACTTTCATTCATACAGTGGGAAATTTCGTTAGCAACAAGTAGGTTACATCATCTGAGGTACTCCCGATCATCCAACGAGACGTTTTAATTTAGATGAAGTTGTGGTTTCGTTGTTCTGTTTGTGATTAAATTTTGAGTTGTTTTATCTTTTGAATGTTGTGGCGGTGAAGTTTTATCATGTGTTCATTTTAATTTAGTTTTGGATTTCAATTTTGTGATTATCCTAAAAGTTTCAGTTTTTATGTAGGGTGACATTCTTGTTTAACATGCAAGAAAAGTAAAGTGCAGTACAGGTAAGTAAATTGCAATAAAGTAAAGGCGTACCTGGAGGGTCTTCCCGTCATTCCAAGTTGCACTTAAAACACATGTTAGAACATTTATGTAATAGCAAGAAATACCTAGGTAAAGCTAAGGGAAGGTTCTGGTTGTCTACCAATTTCCTAATTCTATTACTAGTCATTTCCTATGACGTCTAGGTTCTTGTGTTTTATGGAAGATTTTCTTCACCAAAGAACAATTAAGTTCGATTGTTCTTCTAAAACATCCCATTATATTGAGGAAGTGCTTAGGATGAATCCTAAACATCTTTTCAATACTTCTGAGATTATTTTGAGTCCAAATGAACTTCATTGTATAGGTGAATTAATCATCCAAGAATTTAGCTAAGTCTTGCTTCTTGCTCAGTGAACTTGGACATTTGATTATCCCATGAGTAAAGTGACTTGTTACTTGATACTCCATTTAAGAGTTATAATAATAATGAATGCTTTCAGGGGCAAATTAGTTTGTTAAATATTTTAACAATTCTTAATTTAAAATTGGAATTGATGATTTAAAGTGATTTGGTTTAGTCATAAATTTTGATTAATAATTTTAAGTTTGGAATAGTATTCAAGTTGTTTTAATTCAATTAAATCTTTATATTTTAAGTGATCTTAATATTTTAAATTTGCTTAGGTTGAAAGAGGTTTTTAAATTATTCAATTTTATTAAATTTTGATAACTTGATTTGGATTAATTATAATACTTTAGATTGATTTTAATTTGTTTGATTTTCATATTTTTAAATTATGAATTGTTTTAAGATTACTTGAGATTTCAAATTTGTTTTAAGTTTGTTTTTAAGTGATTTCAAATTAATTTTAAATGTTTAAAATTTATTTTAATTTGATTGTTAAATCATTTAATGTTTTAAGCTTTAATTTAATTAAGGGTTATTTCCCTTTTTAACTATTAATTTCAGTCATCATTTAAGAATTAATTAAAAGTTGAATATTATTGAATTGATCTATTTAGGGATTGTAGATTGCAGAGTTGATATCTTCTTAAATAATATCCCTAATGTTAATAATGCAAATTTTAATTATTATTCTCCCAAAATTTACATGATTTAATTAATTAAAGTACCATTTTGATATTTTCAAAGTGACTAATGGGTTTCTACTCCTTTATTTCCCTATGTTTCAATCATCGAAGAGAAAACTAAGATCAAATATTTTACCCTTCCTTCAATTAAACTTAAAGTATTAATTAGGGTTAAAATCCTTAATTACTTTTATGCCCCTTTTAAGCCTAATCACTTCATAACGCACCAAACTGAGCTCAAATGAACTTGAAATTTTATGTCACTTCACTCACATGTAAATTAAGACATTAGAGGAGAAAATGTGATTTTCTTATTTTTAATTTAATTTATATAATTATTTTGATAAACATAAGGATTTTCAATGAAAATTCAACAACATGATGAAGGTAAAGTTTCTATCCTTTATAAAATTATGGGATGTCCATACTAACCAGAGGACCGCTTGGACCAATTTTGGTGATTTTTTGATGTATATTTTATTTATTATAATTATTTAAATTTTGGAGTATTAATTAATTATAAAATAAAATTGAAGTTGAAAATAAGGTTTTATATTTTTCTTAAATCTCTCTAACCTCAAGGAACATAGAGAAACAAATTTGGTATTTTTTTATTTTTCTTTGATTTATTAGAATTAATTTAGTGCAAAGGTTGGAAAATCCATTTTTTAATATTAAAAATTGTCTTAAGCGCTTAAAATTCAATATCTTAACCTAGGGACATAGGAAAAATATTTGGTTGGTTTCTAAGTGATTAGGGAACAAAATATGACGTTTTTATGATTTTTAATATTTTTGTGATTTTTATTATTTTTTAATTATTAAAATATTCAAAATATGGTTAAAAATGAAAATTTTATAAAAAATACCAATTTTAATTTTCTTATACTCCTCTCATATCAGAGAAGCCGCATAACCAATTTGGTGAGTTTTTTAAATGTAATTTGGTTTTATGAATTTTTTTAATTTTTTAAAAAATTATGTCACTTAATTAATTCATTTAATGGGTTGAATTACCTTCAACTGACTTGAAATTTTTATGTGAGGTTCTCTGTATCCTAAGTGATAGTGGGGAATTGTTTTCATGTGATTTGTGGTTACTCCTAATTAATTAAAATTCATTTTTTAAGTGTTTAGGCCAATTAAGGTTATTCTTAAGGAATTAAATCAAACCATAATTTTCCTAGGGTCCTCTGGTCCTAAGATACTTCCCCTAATTTTCCTAGAATTTTCTAAGCAACAAGCAAATTATTTGAATTAAAATTCCAAAATAGAGACATAAAATTGGAAAATAAATAACTTGCCATAGAAATGGCCTCTAGTCTTGGAAAATTCAGGGAATGTTCCCAAGAACAGAGGCTACAAAAGCCCTATGGTCTCATGACATGGTGAATTATATGCATGAATGGAGAATTGAAATACTTAAAACAGTATTAAATTAATTAAAAAATAAAATACTTAACAAAACAACTTAATTCTTTTTCCACATTATTCTCCTCTCTTCACTGAGCAAAAGGGTATTTTTATTTTCTTTTTATAATTTTTCTATGCAAAGATATGAATTTTCAAAGTTCTGGGTATTTAATAAATTCAGAAAATTCCTATTTATCTACTTAAACCAGTCAGCGCCGTGTCATCCTCATCCGGGTTGAAAGCACACGCGTCGCTCCTCCATTTGACGCCGCCATATAACTAGGATGCCACACGGCCCGCGGTTTCGTTCCCAGCTCTCATCCGGCGTGATCCTGGCCGTCCATCCGATACACGCTTAATCCGACGGCGGCTGGTCATCATCTACGACTGGAGCACCCCGAGAGCAGTCCACCTTCTAACCCTAAGATCTCACTCAATACTCCACCAAATTACATGATCTTGGGCTCTATGAACTCATCTCGACATGACGAACACATCTACATTGCTAACATGCATTGAAATCGACTCAAACAAAATGGAGAATCGAAAGAAGTTCTCGGGAAGGAGGAGTTCAATACCTTGGCTCTGAGAAGTGAAGCTTCAATCAGAGGGGCTTGGTATGTTCGTTGGAGTCCATGGAAGCTAGGGATGAAGTTTGGAGCTGTGGTGAAATGCCTAGGTATGAATGTGACCAAGGCCAATTTCAAAACTTGGCCGACAGGAAGAATGGTTGGCCTGGTGAGGGGGCTTTCACTAGGGAACTTCTTCTCTTGGTCTGGCGAAGGAGTAGAGTCAATCAATTTGAGGATTGGCTCACTGTGGTGAAGTGTCCTGTTTTTAGGCTGAGAATTGAGATCAGAAATTGAACTCACAGAGGGGGTTTTAGGGCAGGATTTCACTGGGGATCAACTGCTCTAGGTTAGGAGAAGAGTTTGGAGCAATTTTGGCAGAGTTTTGGTAAGTTTAATTTCATCACCTTGTTTGGCCGTGGAGGTAGTGGGTTTAAATAGACATGGCCATGGAGCTTCCCAGAGGCAGTTGAAGGCTGGGATCAGCTGCTCAGGGGAGGAGAAGAAGAGCCATGGTGTCCACTGGGGTTGGGACAGCTCAGCAAGGGAGAATTTGAATATTTGGCTCACATGGAGCTCTCGGCCATGGTGTTTTCCGACGACTCAGCTGATGGTCCGGCTAGGTCAGGTCACCATCTGACTCAATGAGGTCAGGGCTGGGGTTTGGTGAGTTCAATTAACTTTAGACATGTGTAAAGGAGTTTGATTTAAATGGTGTGGGGGAGAGCTCATTTTGGGCTTGGTTTGGTCAACTCAAGTAAATGGGTTGGGTGCACCCACCCATGACCTGGTTTTGGGCTGATGGAATCAGTTGGGTCGGCTAGGAAGGGGTGTTGAAGTCCCCATCCATGAATATTTGGATTAATCATGGGTTAAGGTGAAGCATTGGAAGGTTTAAAACATTTTAAGGGGGTTTAAAAGAGGCTCCTCCTTTTGCAATTAATGGCATGGTGATGTGTAAAGTGGCTCCCAAGGCTTGCATATGGCTTTTGCATGGCTCCATGGCTCCATTTGGCTTGGGGCAAAGCATGGTCAATTTCATGGAAATAGATTTTAGAAATTTTGGCATTTTGATGGAAAAATTTCATGATGCTTGATTTGGAATAGTTTAATGATGATTTTGAAACTTAGGGGTGATTTTGATTTAATGGATGATGGAAAGAAATGTCATGTGGGCTTTGGATTGGACATTTGGGCTTATTAAATTTGATGAAAATGGGCTTTAAAATGCTTTAAGGGGATGGGCTTTTAGATTTTAAAATAAAATTTAGGACAAAAATTTTATAAAAGATTGTGTCAAATAAATGTTGCATTTAGTTTAGGGATGTGTCATGAACTTTTAGAAAAGATTTGGTGTCATTTGGGGTTTAATTGGGTTTAATTTGAACTTCTTTAATAATAGGGTCAAAGTGGGTCCAACTACGCTAACTTGGGCTAAGATTGGGCTAATGTTGGTTTTGATGTAAAATTTAAGGTACAAAAAGTTTATGGGAGTGCAACAAAGAGTTTTCAATTTTGTTTGGGCTTTGATTTTGGGATTTGGGTTTATTTGGGTTTATGATTGGTTTAGGCCAATTTTGGGAATTTTGGTTTAGGTTAGGCTTGGGTGAAGTTTGGGTCCAAATATTGGGTAAATTAAGTTAGTAATTTATTTTTGGGGATGTTAGGAAGATTTCAAAACAAATATGAGGAAAATTGGGTAACATTTGGGTTGAATTTGGGGTGGATTGGGTTAATTGGCCATTTTTAGGCCTTAAGGGCCCATTTGGAACTTTTTGATCAAATTGGATTAAATTGACAAAATTGGGGTTTGTGGAAGTTGAGCAAAATTAATTTTGGAATATTTGGAATTTTCTGGAATTTTTTGAGATTTTTTAGAATTTTTGGATTTTTGGGTTAAAAAAAGGGTATTTTAGGTATTTGGAGGGTATTGGGGGGTATTTTGGAAATTTTGGTATATTTGGCCATGGATGATCAATTTGAGTGGTGGAGAATATTTAGGATTGATTTTGAGGAATTTTGGGTAATTTAGGAAGTTTTGTAAATTTTGGGCAATTTCAGAGGCATTTGGTGGGTTTAGGGCCCCGGGGGTTAAAAATTGAAATTTGGGGAAAATGAAGATTAATTAAGTGTGAGTAAAATGGGGCCAATTTGGTTGAGCCATGAAGCTATATTAAGCTCACGAGAGCCATGAGAGGACTCATTTTAGGCACTCAACATGTTGTTCATAACCCTCTTAGCAAGGGGCTTAGGGGTTAAGGTCCATCCATATGAGTTACCTACATGAGTCAGGGAGTTGAGTTGGGTGAGAGTGTAGTTTTAGGGTATAGAATATGTGTGAGAGTGTTGTGTGTGCAAGCTTACCCTCACCAAGACCAGGACACCCGGGGTGATCCTAAGGCCAAAGAATCTATAGGAAACTCATCCTTTAAACCTCCACATATTGATTTCAAAGTTCCAAGTGACCAGGGGGTTTACAGTCAAAAATGTGGGGTTTGAAGGGTGTCAAGAAGTGTTTAAATTTCTAAGTGGTGGGTCCCATTTCAAGTCCTCTAGGATAGTTGAAGGGAAAACCTATGGCTAGATCCTAAGTACTAAGGAGAGATATCAGACCTCACCAAAAACGAGGTCAACAATAGTTTAATTTAATGCTTTGAAATGTTGAAGATGGGTTAGGCAGGGAAGATACTAGCTCTCACTCTATAGTTCCCTCTTCTCCCTCCACAAGTGGGCTAAAATCTAATAATAAAACTTAAAACATCAAACTAAATTACGGGGTTTAGCCTGTAAATCAACTACTCATTCAAATTTTTACTTTGTTCAAATAGCATTATATGAAAAATCAACCACAAACTAAAATTTTAATTTTATATGAAACATTAAATACCCAATAATTTTTTTCATTTATTCAATTAACATAAGGGGTATCTACATGTATATATTTTTTGTTATATATACTTCTATATCTAACACCTAAACCTTCATATTTACAAACAAAAGACTCGAATCATTGACATACCATAAAAAATATCGCCATGAATAACATTTTTAAAGTGAAATACGCTTTAATACATAGGTTTTAATAAATTCTACACCCAAACAAAAGCATATCTCCCAATTTAATTGCACTCAACTATATGGACTATAATTCTTACTCATATAATTTCATGTGATTCTCTCCAATTGTTGATTGAGAAAATACCGCATTAGTTCTTGCATGTTCTCATAACAAATTTTAACATCTCAATTGGCGAAATCAAGAGGTAAATGAAGTGCAAGGTAGTTGAATCATCACAACTTCTTTCAAAATTAAACATCTATACTTCACACTACTTCCATAAATAATTTAATTACTTCATCATTTAAAAGGAAAAAGATAAAGAAAACTACTCAAAACTCATGAAGAAAATACAAACACAATTTGATTTGAAAGTAGAGATCACAGTGAAAACACAACAAGTCTTACTTTAAAACTAAATGTAAAAACAACGATAAGAACTTATCTGAAAATCCTATCCACAAGAATCTTAAAATTCCTTTGAAACTTTGCTTTCCACTAAATGACTTATTATAAGGTGGCGCCCAACTCAAAGGATTCACTTTCCTAATTTCTAATACAAACTATGATAAAGTAAAGTGGAAACGTAAGGGAAGTATGGCAAGAAGAAGACTCTCTTTCTTCCTCTCTCCCTTCAACCACTTCAACTTTTTCTCCAGCTTCTCCCACCAATACTTCCTTTCAAAATCCTTCTCTTCCTTCTGATCTTCAAGACTTCTTATAATAATTTTCCAAAGGGTGCCTTGGTGTCTCTTCAAATCATGTCCAGATTCTACAAATCTACCAAGAGATGCATTTATCCATTTGAACTTTAAATGAATTTTGGCGCCAATGAGAAGTTAAGGAAGTTTAAACTAAAGGGTGCTTCAAAAACCCCTTCAAATTTGTGCCAAAATTAATTCAAATTGCATAGGTTAACTATCGCGGCTATGCGATAGCCCTTGGCGCTTAGCCGCCAGAGGCTAATTTTGCACACTTTTCATTTTTGCTCCAAATTTGATCATTTTTGCTCCTTTCATCATAATCATTCATTTTAATCATACCTGCAAGCAAAACATGAAAATACTTCTCTTAAAGTGAAATATCATCAAAAGTAAGTATAAAAATATGCAAAAAAATACTTAATATTTTAGGTGTATCACACATCCAATCTAAACTATCACATCACCATTTATCATTGCAAGGAGAGAGACAAACAAATCTACTCATAATTCATGGGAAAAATATGACAAAACAATGATTTCATATATAAATGCAACATCATACAAACAATTAGAAGTAAATACAACTTATCTGGATTTCTTCCCCAAGCAAATCTCTTGAAGTTCCCTTAGATCCTTGTCGGTTATTAAAGATCAACGCTTCGTGTGTTTAGGGTGGTGCAGATTTAATTTAATAAATATAATTCTAGAAAAATATCATTTTTTTATTTTAAAATATGAAATTAAACTGATCTCATATAATCAATAGGTTAAAATAATCAAGCAAATTCTCTACAAGCTATGTGTCTATCCCGAAGAATGGACACATTGCTTGGTAGTGAGGTGGTGAGACTTTTTAAATTGCCAAATTTAATGAACTCAAACTTATACAAATATATATATATATATATATATATATATATATATATATATATATATATATATATATATATATATATATATATATATATATATATATATATATTGATTTAGTTTTCTTTTGAGTCACATAATTAAGCTCAAGTATACGTATCGCTTAAGTAACACAAGGCTCTAATAGAGTCCTGGTTATCGATCCCACGAGGAGGCAGTTAATTTTATAATGTAGGACAGAAAGCACTTCTTGAAGCACAACACAATTGGAAGTATTTACTAATATTAAAAGAGAAACAAGCAGTTGTTGTTACTAAATCTACCCAAGTATGTTCTAACTTTCTAGCAAGGTTAACTAACACAAGACTAAATTTATAACAAAAGTTCTGTTGTAAGAATGAATCTTCCTCCTCTCCAAAAATAATGTAATGATTTAGTGACATAGATCAGTGATGCAAATGTATTGTGCTAAATAGGAGCATTCCTATTCTTTACCCTCGTCCAAGAGCATAAGAACATTGGCAAATCCTAAGTTCAGTCCGAAAATCCGTGGTTAGGTGTTGAACCCACATTTGGTTGAGTTCTAGTCTCTCTTTAGAATAGTCTAGGGTCTAGCCATAGGACTCTCTTGGTGACTTCCTTAGAAAACTAGTCATGGCGCCCCTCCCCAGAGAAATTCAAACTTCTTTTTTTTACTTTACTAGGAGTTTTCATATGCTTAAGGCCTAACCTTCAGTTTTTGTGAGGAAGAGACCCAGCATACAGAAGCCCAGGGGAAGTCTCCTATAGGTGGTCAGTCCATAGGATCTTCCCTGGGAGGTCTGGAGCTTACACCACACTCACACTAGAGTTATATATAACCGGGACTTATATATATATATATATAGATTAATTTTTCTATTGAGTCACATAATTAAGCTCAAGTATACGTACCGCTTAAGTAATATAGGGCTCTAATAGAGTTCTGGTTATCAATCCCATAAGGAGGCAGTTATATTTATAATGTAGCACAGAAAGCACTTCATGAATCAAAACACAACCGCAAGTATTTACTAATAATAAAAGAGAAACAAGCAGTTGTTGTTACTAAATCTACCCAAGTATGTTCTAACTTTCTAGCAAGGTTAACTAACACAAGACTAAATTTATAACAAAGGTTCTGTTGTAAGAATGAATCTTCCCCCTCTCGAGTAAAAATGTGATGATATAGTGACATAGATCAGTAATGCAAATGTATTGTGCTAAATAGGAGCATTCCTATTCTTTACCCTCTTCCAAGAGCATAAGAACATTGGCTAATCCTAAGTTCAGTCCCAAAATCCGTGGTTAGGTGTTGACCCCACATTTGGTTGAGTTCTAGTCTCTCTTTAGAATAGCCTAGGGTCTAGCAATAGGACTTTCTTGGTGACTTCCTTAGAAAACTAGTCATGGCGCCCCTCCCCAGAGAAATTCAAACTTCTTTTTGTTACTTCACTAGGAGTTTTCATATGCTTAAGGCCTAACCTTCAATTTTTGGGAGGAAGAGACCAAGCATACGGAAGCCCAGGGGAAGTCTCCTATAGGTGGTCAGACCATAGGATCTACCCAGGGAGGTCTGGAGCTTACACCACACTCACACTAGAGTTATATATAACCGTGAACTTATATATATATATATATATATATATATTGATTTATTTTTCTATTGAGTCACATAATTAAGCTCAAGTATACGTATCGCTTAAGTAATACAGGGCTCTAATAGAGTTCTGGTTATCAATCCCATAAGGAGGCAGTTATATTTATGATGTAGCACAGAAAGCACTTCATGAATCAAAACACAATTGCAAGTATTTACTAATAATAAAATAAAAACAAGCAGTTGTTGTTACTAATTCTACCCAAGTATGTTCTAACTTTCTAGCAAGGTTAACTAACACAAGACTAAATTTATAACAAAAGTTATGTTGTAAGAATGAATCTTCCTCCTCTCAAATAATAATGTGATGATTTAGTGACATAGATCAGTGATGCAATTGTATTGTACTAAATAGGAGCATTCTTATTCTTTACCCTCTTCCAAGAGCATAAGAACATTGGCTAATCCTAAGTTCAGTCCGAAAATCCATTGTTAGGTGTTGACCCCACATTTGGTTGTGTTCTAGTCTCTCTTTAGAATAGCTTAGGGTCTAGCCATAGGACTCTCTTGGTGACTTCATTAGAAAACTAGTCATGGTGCCCCTCCCCAGAGAAATTCAAACTTTTTTTTTTACTTCACTAGGAGTTTTCATATGCTTAAGGCCTAACCTTCAGTTTTTGGGAGGAGGAGACCAAGCATACGGAAGCCCAGAGGAAGTCTCCTATAGGTGGTCAGACCATAGGATCTACCCTGGGAGGTCTGGAGCTTACACCACACTCACACAAGAGTTATATATAACCGGGACTTATATATATATATATATATATATATATATATATATATTGATTTATTTTTCTATTGAGTAACATAATTAAGCTCAAGTATATGTATCGCTTAAGTAATACAAGGCTCTAATAGATTCCTGGTTATCAATCCAACGAGGAGGCAGTTAATTTTATAATGTAGCAGAGAAAGCACTTCACGAAGCACAACACAATTGCAAGTATTTACTAATATTAAAAGAGAAACAAGCAGTTGTTGTTACTAAATCTACCCAAGTATGTTCTAACTTTCTAGCAAGGTTAACTAACACAAGACTAAATTTATAACAAAAGTTACGTTGTAAGAATGAATCTTCCTCCTCTCGAATAATAATGTGATGATTTAGTGACATAGATCAGTGATGCAAATGTATTGTGCTAAATAGGAGCATTCCTATTCTTTACCCTCTTCTTAGAGCATGAGAACATTGGCTAATCCTAAGTTCAGTCTGAAAATCCGTGGTTAGGTGTTGACCCCACATTTGGTTGAGGTCTAGTCTCTCTTTAGAATAGCCTAGGGTCTAGCCATAGGACTCTCTTGGTGACTTCTTTAGAAAACTAGTCATGGTGCCCCTCCCCAAAGAAATTCAAACTTCTTTTTTTTACTTCACTAGGAGTTTTCATATGCTTAAGGCCTAACCTTCAGTTTTGGGAGGAAGAGACCAAGCATACTGAAGCCTGGGGAAGTCTCCTATAGGTGGTCGACCATAGGATCTACCCAGGAGGTCCGGAGCTTACACCACACTCACACTAGAGTTATATATAACCGGGACTTATATATATATATATATATATATATATATATATATATATATATATATATATATATATATATATATATATATATATATATTGCTTTAGTTTTCTATTGAGTCACATAATTAAGCTTAAGTATACGTATCGCTTAAGTAATACAGGGCTCTAGTAGAGTCCTGGTTATCAATCCCACGAGGAGGCATTTAATTTTATAATGTAGCACATAAAGCACTTCACGAATCACAACATAATTGCAAGTATTTACTAATATTAAAAGTGAAACAAGCAGTTGTTGTTGTTACTAAATCTACCCAAGTATGTTCTAACTTTCTAGCAAGGTTAACTAACACAAGATTAAATTTATAACAAAATTTTTGTTGCAAGAATGAATCTTCCTCCTCTCGAATAATAATGTGATGATTTAGTGACATAGATCAGTGATGCAAATATATTGTGCTAAATAAGAGCATTCCAATTCTTTAGCCTCTTCCAAGAGCATAAAGAACATTGGCTAATCCTAAGTTCAGTCCCAAAATCCGTGGTTAGGTGTTGACCCCACTTTTGGCTGAGTTCTAATCTCTCTTTTGAATAGCCTAGGGTCTACCCATAGGTCTCTCTTGGTGACTTCCTTAGAAAACTAGTCATGGCGCCCCTCCCCATAGAAATTCAAACTTCTTTTTTTTTAGTTCACTAGGAGTTTTCATATGCTTAAGGCCTAACCTTCGCTTTTGGGAGGAAGAGACCAAGCATACGGAAGCCCAGGGGAAGTCTCCTATAGGTGGTCAGACCATAGGATCTACCCTGGGAGGTCTGGAGCTTACACCACACTCACACAAGAGTTATATATAACCACGACTTATATATATATATATTGATTTATTTTTCTATTGAGTCACATAATTAAGCTCAAGTATACGTATCGCTTAAGTAATAAAAGGCTCTAATAGATTCCTGGTTATCAATCCAACGAGGAGGCAGTTAATTTTATAATGTAGCAGAGAAAGCACTTCACGAAGCACAACACAATTGCAAGTATTTACTAATATTAAAAGAGAAAAAAGCAGTTGTTGTTACTAATTCTACCCAAGTATGTTCTAACTTTCTAGCAAGGTTAACTAACACAAGACTAAATTTATAACAAAAGTTCTGTTGTAAGAATGAATCTTCCTCCTCTCGAATAATAATGTGATGATTTAGTGACATAGATCAGTGATGCAAATGTATTGTGCTAAATAGGAGCATTCCTATTCTTTACCCTCTTCTAAGAGCATAATAACATTGGCTAATCCTAATTTCAGTCTGAAAATCCGTGGTTAGGTGTTGACCCCACATTTGGTTGAGGTCTAGTCTCTCTTTAGAATAGCCTAGGGTCTAGCCATAGGACTCTCTTGGTGACTTCTTTAGAAAACTAGTCATGGCGCCCCTCCCCAAAGAAATTCAAACTTATTTTTTTTACTTCACTAGGAGTTTTCATATGCTTAAGGCCTAACCTTCAGTTTTTGGGAGGAAGAGACCAAGCATACGGAAGCCCAGGGGAAGTATCCTATAGGTGGTCAGACCATAGATCTACCCTGGTAGGTCTGGAGCTTAGACTACACTCACACTAGAGTTATATATAACCAGGACTTATATATATATATATATTGATTTATTTTTCTATTGAGTCACATATTTAAGCTCAAGTATACTATCGCTTAAGTAATACAAGGCTTTAATAGAGTCCTGATTATCAATCCCTCGAGGAGGCAGTTAATTTTATAATGTAGCACAGAAAGCACTTCACGAAGCACAACACAATTGCAAGTATTTATTAATATTAAAAGAGAAACAAGAAGTTGTTGTTACTAAATCTACCCATGTATGTTCTAACTTTCTAGCAAGGTTAACTAACACAAGACTAAATTTATAACAAAAGTTCTGTTGTAAGAATGAATCTTCCTCCTCTCGAATAATAATGTGATGATTTAGTGACATAGATTAGTGATGCAAATGTATTGTGCTAAATAGGAACATTCCTATTCTTTACCCTCTTCCAAGAGCATAAGAACATTGGTTAATCCTAAGTTCAGTCCGAAAATCCGTGGTTACGTGTTGACCCCACATTTGGTTGAGTTCTAGTCTCTCTTTATAATAGCCTAGGGTCTAGCCATAGGACTCTCTTGGTGACTTCTTTAGAAAACTAGTCATGGCGCCCCTCCCCGCAGAAATTCAAACTTCTTTTTTTACTTCACTAGGAGTTTTCATATGCTTAAGGCCTAACCTTCGAGTTTTGGGAGGAAGAGACCAAGCATACGGAAGCCTGGGGAAGTCTCCTATAGGTGGTCGGACCATAGGATCTACCCCAGGAGGCTCGGAGCTTACACCACACTCACACTAGAGTTATATATAACCAGGACTTATATATATATATATATATATATATATATATATATATATATATATATATATATATATATATATATATTGATTTATTTTTCTATTGAGTCACATAATTAAGCTCAAGTATACGTATCACTTAAGTAATACAGGGCTCTAATAGAATCCTGGTTATCAATCCCATGAGGAGGCAGTTAATTTTATAATGTTGCACAGAAAGCACTTCACGAAGCACAACACAATTGCAAGTATTTACTAATAATAAAAGAGAAATTTTCAGTTGTTGTTACAAAATCTACCCAAGTATGTTCTAACTTTCTATCAAGGTTAACTAAAACAAGACTAAATTTATAACAAAAGTTCTGTTGTAAGAATGAATCTTCCTCCTCTCGAATAATAATGTGATGATTTAGTGACATAGATCAGTGATGCAAATGTATTATGCTAAATAGGAGCATTCCTATTCTTTACCCCCTTCCAAGAGCATAAAGAACATTGGCTAATCCTAAGTTCAGTCCCAAAATCTATGGTTAGGTGTTGACCCCACGTTTGGTTGAGTTCTAGTCTCTCTTTAGAATAGCCTAGGGTCTAGCCATAGGTCTCTCTTGGTGACTTCCTTAGAAAACTAGTCATGGCGCCCCTCCCCAGAAAAATTCAAACTTCTTTTTTTTTTTACTTCACTAGGAGTTTTCATATGCTTAAGGCCTAACCTTCAGTTTTTGGAAGGAAGAGACCAAGCATACGAAAGCCCAGGGGAAGTCTCCTATAGGTGGTCAGACCATAGGATCTACCTTGGGAGGTCTGGAGCTTACACCACACTCACACTAGAGTTATATATTACCAGGTATATATATATATATATATTTGAAAAGAAGCAACTCAGGCTTCCTACATGTTGATGCTAAGATAATGTTTACAAACATGCCGTTGGGTAAGCAAACCACCCAAAGGACCAAAAAGAAAGACAAACTAAAGATATTCAAGATACCTATACGGTGGACTAAGCATAAAAATATAACACCAAAGGAAATGGACCACCATACAAAACAGAAAACCCAAGAGAGCCTTCCAGAATCTGCTCAGAAGAGGGAAGTTGTGCCAGCAGGAGGAACACTGATTTCAGGTAATGTGTTATGCTCAATTCTGAAATGGGGGGAGCTTAAATTGTCCCCATTGATTAAGTAGGTGAGTTCCCAGGAGGGGTGATTTGAAACAAGAACAGGTAGGTGATTCTCGCACCTTTTCCGGCCAACCAGTGAGCTGGTTTATTTGCCTCCCTATAGTTAAAGGAAAATTTGGTCTGTGGATACTTCTGGGTTTAGATAAGTTGTAGCTAGTAGTTATGATGCCAGGTAGTGTGGAAACCACTATTAAGACTAAGGATCAGTTCATTAGAGTCCACCTCTAACCAGATATTTGACCAGCCAGCTTTCCTGCCTAACTGAATTGCCCACAGCACAACTATAAGCTCAGCCTCAAAGGCATCCTGGGCAGCAACAGGACCATGAAAAAATAATAGACAATTGCCTTTAGTGTTTCGAAAGATACCCCCCACACCAGCACAACCCTTGGAGTAACTACCATCAGTATTGACTTTTATGGTGTTGCTAGGAGGTGGAAGCCATCTGACAATTCTAATGAAAGGTTGGGATGCAGTGGGTGATAAGGTCATCTTTAGAATATTTGGGAACTTCTTATGTGTAATAATTTTGCTAATGTAAGATCTGCAATTTCTCACCACATTAGTTACGAGCAATGGAGTGTTATCAAATTTAGATTGGTTTACGGCCATCCAAATAAACCACTTGACTATAAAGTGAATGGAGTTGAAATAATGGTTGTTCCTCACCGCCGACAATTATGGAACCGATCCCAGTGAAGAACACAACCCTTACTCAAGTGAGAGCTAAGTTCTTTACACACATTCTGGGAAAAAGTACATCTGAAAAATAAATGAGTTAGAGTCTCCTCCTGCTGGGGGCACAAAGCACATTTGGATGGCCCTCTCAGCCCTTTTAATTTGACTATGTCATCAATTGGAATAATACTATGCAGAGCTCTCCAGGATAGGAAAGACATGGAAGGGGACAAAAACATATTCCAAATGGCCTTTCCCCAAGGTACAGAGGGCCATTGGAAAGTTTTCCTATAAATGGCTTGAGTAATACTTTGATACTTATGGTTTTCCAGCATTATGTTGTCAGGTCTCCCTCTAGTAAACTTAACAGTAGAAATTTGGATGGATGAGTGGTCTTGTAGAATAGCTCTGAGGTGAGGAAGAGACCAGTTAAAGCCATCCCAGAAGTCAACCACCTTTAAAGTGTGATCAACCTGGGGCACTTTTGGGATTAACCAATCCTTGGGGCACCAATTGTCAAGCCAGAAGTTAATCTCCCCATTTCCCAAATTCCAGATGAAGTGGTTTTCAGCCTCCTGTCTAGCTTTTAACATTCTCACCCAAATTTTGGAGTCCCCCATTCTTCTAACAGCAAGGGAAGGATGGATGTGCCTGCAATATTTCCCTTGCAAGAATTTTGCCCACAGAGAATTCTGTGCTCTGAAGTGAATCCACAATTTGTAGAAGTTAATCTTCTGCAGCTGATGAAGCCCTTTGAAACCCAAGCCACCAGCCTCAGTGGGTTTAGTAGCTTTCTACCAGGAAGTCCAATGTAGCTGATGTCTCTAACCAGACCAAAGGAACCTATTGAAAGCTCTTTCAATTTGCAGCTGAGTGCTCTTTTTCAGTGGGGTGACTTGTAGCAAATAAGATGGAAAAGATGTGTGTATGCTATTTAATAAGGCTATTCTGCCACCATTAGATAAGAAAGAGTTAGTCCAACAATTTAATCTGGAATTAATGTTGTCCAAAATCTCATCAAATTTAATTTTCTTAGCCCTTCCAAAAGTAAGAAAAACTCCCAAGTATTTGATAGGAAGTGAAGTAGAAGAGAATCCAGTAAACTCCAATATCCAGTGCTTGATGTTGGCTGGGACATGTTTAGAAAAAACCATTTGGCATTTTCCAGGGTTAAAAGCGGACTCGATCGAGCTTGGAAGGAATCCGGACAATGTATTAACTTCTTTACTGCGAGTCTTAAGAGCCTTGGAGTAGATCATTATATCATCTGCAAACATAAGGTGAGAAATAGCAATTTTGGATCTGTGATGATACCTGGTATAGTTTTGATGAAGAGTATCTCTATCAAGCATTCTTGAGAGGTAATCCAATGAAAGGATGAAAATTATGGGAGATAAGGGGTCTCCTTGTTTGATCCCCCTAGAAGCTTTGAAGTGGCCTCAGGCTTGGCCATTAATCAGAATAGAGTGCTCATTTGACTCTAACCATTTTTTGATAATATTGCAAAACTGTGAATTAAAGCCTCTAGCAGTGAGGACTTCCATAATGAAATCCCAATTAATAGTGTCATAGGCCTTTTGAATGTCCAGTTTGTAAATAACATTGCCCCCCCTTTGCACCTTATCCAGATCCTGGAGGAGTTCTTGTGCCAGTAAAATGTTATCATTGATGTATCTTCCTTTGATAAAGGCAGACTGATTTGGGCTGATTAGTCTATCAAGGTGAGGTTGGAGCCTACCCACAATAATTTTGCTAATAGTCTTGCTGATCACAGAAGTGAGACAGATAGGCCTATACTGGTTCCAGTTCTGAGGGTTATTGTTCTTGGGTATCAAAACAAAGTTAGAGGCCCTAAAATAGCTAGGAAGAGGGTGGCCCTAGAAAAAGCTTTGAATAGCATTAACCACATCCCCTTTGACAATTTCCCAGGCTTTGTGATAGAAATTTGTTGTATACCCATCTGGCCCAGCTGTTTTGGAGCTGTCCACAGAACTGATTGCCTTCTAGATTTCCTACTCAGTGGGAATACCAGTCAGATCCAGACTATTGGTGTAATGAACATCATTCAAGAAGAGAGAACTATCAATAGGAGATCTGGTGTTGTGGCTGTGAGTAAGAAGCTTTCCAAAGTATTTAACTGCATTCTGGGCAATAGCAGCAAGGTCCCCCAGCATAATACCTTCTGCAGAATTTATATTGTGGATGTTATTACATTTCCTTCTAAATCTGATATAAGCTTGGTAGTATTTGGTGTTCCTGTCACCAAGGTTAAAATGGTTTACTGCAGCTTTTTGTTTCAGAAAAAGGTCCTGTCTTTCAGAAACTAACATAAGGTTTGCTTGAGCAGCTATAAGTTGATCTTCACTAGCAGTACCAGCTTGGACTTTAGCTTCCAGGTGACCAACTTCTTCCTCAGCCTCACTAACAGCTTTGAAAACATCACCAAAAGTTTGCCAACTCCATTATCTAAGGGTTTTACTGAGCTTTAGCTGAAGAAGGTTTAATTTGATAAGAGGGGAAGGGTGATTCACATTTCCCCATCTGCTGTGAACAATGCTCAGGAAATCATCCTGTGTGGACCACACATTCAGATACCTGAAGGGGGGAGGAGAGTTAGAGGGTTTTGGGGAGGTTATAGTAATCAGGAGGGGTCTATGATCAGATACAGTAAAACTCAGGTGGGTCACAAAGGTGAGGAGCCAATGGGAGATCCAACTGTTGTTAACCAGAATTCTGTCCAACCTTTCCCAAGTGTTGCCTCTTTTCCAGGTATAAGAAGGTCCTCTGTAACCAATATCAAAAAGATTTGCAGCCTGTATGTTGTCATTGAACTTTGTCAATGATGCTAAATCAGGAGGTCTACCTCCCAGCTTTTAAGCAGAAGAGCTAATGCAGTTGAAGTCTCCTCCCACAAGCCATGGGGAAGAGATGCTAGCACCAATACTATGAATGTTATTCCATAAATTATATTTGTCTTCAGTTCTGCACCCAGCATAAACAAAAGTAGAAAAACCACTTTGACCATTGATGCTGAAGGTAGAATGAATGAATTGCTGGTTGTCAATGAGGGGGGTCCAAAGTATTTCCTTCCTACGAAGGATCCATATCTTGTTATTGCAATTAGCAAAATGAGTCGAAGCCATGGAATTTATTAATAATTTTGTTGGGGTGTTTGTGCACCATAGGTTCAAGGATAGCAATACACCAAAGCTGGTGTTTTTTAGTGAGGTGAAGAATTCTTTTCAGGGATAAAGGGTTACCAATACCCCTAATATTCCAGCAAAGCGAATTGATCATGAGGTGGGGGGTGGGGGTGGAGGGCCGGCATTTAGATCTAGTCTTGATAGATCCTGCCGGTTCCCCACGAGTGAGAGGGGTTCCTAATTTACGGGCTTCGGAATATGTCTTTTCTTCTTCCTTGAAAGTTGTGTGTGTCATTTCCCTTCTAAATCAGTTTGCATTTCAGAAATAACATTGGTAGGTAAAGTTTCTGCCCAGGTCTCAGAGGTTTGAGATGGGGAGATGATTTTGATCTCTTCCATTTCTCTTCTGCACCAGTTGGCATTTTCTTCAAGAGGGGACCCTAGCACTGGAGTAGACTCACATGTGAAAATGTCCAACTTCTGGGGGGAGTCAGTATTGAGACCCTTATCTGGGACTAGGTTCAAAGTGTCCTTTGGGGCAACCTTCTGAGATCCAGCAGTACCAGGTGTAGGTCTCACAGCAGGCACCTTTGATGTAATATTGTTATCCACCTGGACACCAGCAAGACTAGATCCAGGATTGATATCCATCTGGACATCAGCAATAGGGGCCTCCACAGCAGGAGAAGTGATTGCTTGAGCCAGATGAGGAACACTTTTGTTTGGGGGATGGATTCTATAGCATCTATCATTGGTGTGACCAAACATCTTACAATGAGTGCAAAAGTAAGGCTTTTGCTGCATAATAACCTCTTGTCATTGGCCCTCCTCTTTAGACCCAATCCAGATTTTCTTGATTTCGAGCGGGGAGACATCTCTTTCAACTCGAATTCTAGCTAATTCAGGTTTTCTTTGTTGATAGTAGCTGCATCACACCCGAGGGAGTCCCGAGTGCTCTACCAATTTGAAATAAAGCATTTTGGTTGAAGTATCTATATGGAAGATTGGGTAGTTTGAACCAAAGAGGAACAATGGGAGGGCCTTTGCTAGGGTCAAAATCGAGCGATCCACTTGATGATTTTCTTGTCCACTCCTGCAATGCTAACCATTTGTTTAGCAAATAACAAAGCATAGTCCTCTTCATTAGTTAAGTTAATTAACAAGTGCCTTCCATCCAAGAGTCCAATCTTCCAGCTCCCTTTGAAGTTGAGTGATTCAAAAAATTTCCTCACAAGCTTCATCTTAGGATGTCCCAACATGAATTTGCCAACCAGAGTTGATTTAACTTCTTCATCCAATTCCTCCAGCTCCTCATCAATGAAAATTACAGCTGGGCAGCCACCCCTTTCCTCAATAGGTCTAATGAAGGAGCAAGAGGACCTACCAGCTGCAGCATCATGAAGCCTTGGAGGAAGATGAGTTTAGAATGGTCTGAAGTGGAAGGAGCATTTCCCACCACACCAGCATAAGTAGCTTTGGCCCAGGCTGAGTTTGTTTCGAAGTCGATGGGGAAAGCCATGGAAAGAAAACCAAACCTCAACTAGAACCAGTAGGAAACCCAAATAAAAATTCCAGATCAAAAACTCCAAAAACAAAAGAGGCAGCCAGAGCACAAGGGGGCAAAAACCCAATGAAATAGTAGAAACTTGAAAACGGAGCAGCCCGGGAAAGACAAACCACCACCAAACAAACAGAAAACCTCTACCACACTCTACAAAAAACCAAAATAGAGAGGCACCAACAGACCCACTCACCTTTCCCACCATCAGGAGGCCAGCCGCTGGCAAGATCATGGCTGAAACCCTAGCAGAGCTCTAAACCCAGCCGCCAACATCTTTTATATATATATGACTTATATATATATATATATATATATATATATATATATATATATATATATATATATATATATATATATATTGCTTTACTTTTCTATTGAGTCACATAATTAAGCTTAAGTATACGTATCGCTTAAGTAATACAGGGCTCTAGTAGAGTCCTGGTTATCAATCCCACGAGGAGGCATTTAATTTTATAATGTAGCACATAAAGCACTTCACGAATCACAACATAATTGCAAGTATTTACTAATATTAAAAGTGAAACAAGCAGTTGTTGTTGTTACTAAATCTACCCAAGTATGTTCTAACTTTCTAGCAAGGTTAACTAACACAAGATTAAATTTATAACAAAAGTTCTGTTGTAAGAATGAATCTTCCTCCTCTCGAATAATAATGTGATGATTTAGTGACATAGATCAGTGATGCAAATATATTGTGCTAAATAAGAGCATTCCAATTCTTTACCCTCTTCCAAGAGCATAAAGAACATTGGCTAATCCTAAGTTCAGTCCCAAAATCCGTGGTTAGGTGTTGACCCCACTTTTGGCTGAGTTCTAATCTCTCTTTAGAATAACCTAGGGTCTAGCCATAGGACTCTCTTGGTGACTTCCTTAGAAAACTAGTCATGGCGCCCCTCCCCATAGAAATTCAAACTTCTTTTTTTTTAGTTCACTAGGAGTTTTCATATGCTTAAGGCCTAACCTTCAGTTTTTGGGAGGAAGAGACCAAGCATACGGAAGCCCAGGGGAAGTCTCCTATAGGTGGTCAGACCATAGGATCTACCCTGGGAGGTCTGGAGCTTAAACCACACTCACACTAGAGTTATATATAACCAGGACTTATATATATATATATATATATATATATATATATATATATATATATATATATATATATATATATATATATATATATATATATATATATTGATTTAGTTTTCTATTGTGTCACATAATTAAGCTCAAGTATACGTATCGCTTAAATAATACAGGGCTCTAGTAGAGTCCTGGTTATCAATCCCACGAGGAGGCATTTAATTTTATAATGTAGCACAGAAAGCACTTCACGAATCACAACACAATTGCAAGTATTTACTAATATTAAAAGAGAAACGAGCAGTTGTTGTTGTTACTAAATCTACCCAAGTATGTTCTAACTTTCTAGCAAGGTTAACTAACACAAGATTAAATTTATAACAAAAGTTCTGTTGTAAGAATGAATCTTCCTCCTCTCGAATAATAATGTGATATTTAGTGACATAGATCAGTGATGCAAATGTATTGTGCTAAATAGGAGCATTCATATTCTTTACCCTCTTCCAAGAGCATAAAGAACATTGGCTAATCCTAAGTTCAGTCCGAAAATTCGTGGTTTGGTGTTGACCCCACTTTTGGCTGAGTTCTAATCTCTCTTTAGAATAGCCTAGGGTCTAGCCATAGGTCTCTCTTGGTGACTTCCATATAAAACTAGTCATGGCGCCCCTCCCCATAGAAATTCAAACTTCTTTTTTTTTTAGTTCACTAGGAGTTTTCATATGCTTAAGGCCTAACCTTCAATTTTTGGGAGGAAGAGACCAAGCATACGGAAGCCCAGGGGAAGTCTCCTATAGGTGGTCAGACCATAGGATCTACCCTGGGAGGTCTGGAGCTTACGCCACACTCACACTATACCCTCACAACTCTAAACAAAACCTATCCCATTTTGATCTCCTAACTTTTTGGAAACTCATGTACGTGGTTTTCTCAAGCCATCAACCTAAGTCTAGGGTTTGACTAGTACCAACACATAGAGGACAAAATGAGGGTGACCCTTGGTCCATGGCTCAACCTAAACAATGTCATCTTGCTCACTTTCAACCAATCCCAATTTTCCCAAACATTCTAAATTTCTAGCTCCTTTGCCCCAAAATACCTAAAATACCCAAAATACCCCCAAAACCCTAAAATTCCCAAAAATTTCCAAAATCACCCAAATCACCCATAATTTCCCAAAAATCATTCCAAAAAACTCCCTACCACTCGAATTAACCAAAATTACCCAAAATTACCAAATTTCCTCAAAAATCCACAAAATAACCAAAATGCCCTCTTATCCCAAAATTCCAAAAATTCTAAAAATTCCCATAAATTTTCAAAACCTCCCAAATATTCTCAATTTCATTTCTCCCAACTACCACATGACCCAATTTGGTCAATTTACCCCAATTTAACCAAAAGCCCCAATTTGACCCATCTTAACCCAAACGTGCCCAAATTAAACCCAATGTCTACCCAATTGACCACAATCTTACCCAATTTCAATTCCAAACATTAATTCAACATCCCCAATGCCAATTAAAACCAAATCCAAGCACAATTTAACCCACATTTGAGTTTAATTTCACATAAAACCCAAAATCTCCAATTTTGCCTAAATGACCCAAATCCCCCAAATTAGCCTAACACCAATCAATTTCTACCTAATTTCAGTTCTAAACCCTTCATAACACTCCCCTAAATTGAATTGAACCATCAATTACCCACAATTTGAGACAAAGTCTCACCCAAATCCACTTAAAGTCCAAAAACCCAATTTTGGACCCAAACATGTCATATACCCAAAATCTACCAAATTGATTGCCCTACTCCCAAAATTTCTACTCAATTGATATTTGGAACTCTTAATGACATCCCATAAATCATTTGGAACCTTGAATTGACCTTGGACCCAACTCTAGCCCAACCTAGACCCAAGCTCAACCAACTTGCCCCAAAATGACCTAAATCCCAAATCCCACTAAATTGACCACTCAATTGAGCTCAAAACCACACCAAGTCTTCATGAAAAATCTTTTTGAAGAACATACACAATATTGCTCAATAATTTAGGCTTAACCCAAGGTCAAACCCAAGTTAGCCCAATGTGAACCCAAAGTAACCCAAATGAACCCATGACCCAAGGTAATCAAATTGAACCAAATGTGACCAAACCAACTCCTCCACTGCCACAAAGTGACCCCTAAGAACCACCCTAGACCCACCTAGCCCACTCTAATGGAGCCACGGACCAAAGGTCCTTTGAATTAGGGGATTTCACCCCACATTTGGCCTTAATTAAAATATCTTCACCATCATCACTTGCCATTGGGGGTAAAACATCATTAATCCTCCTCTGGCTCACCTGAACCCGCTGGATACCAGCCTTGGCCCTGCTGGCCACCTTAGTGGCCGTGAAATGCTAAAACCTAGAGCCACCCCCTCTCAAGTTGAACTCAAACTTCACCCTATGGCCAAGTCAGCTTGAAATTGTCATTGAAGCTCATCTGCCCTCCACCTAGGCAGTTGAATCCACCTATTGCCAACCCCTAAGCTCAGCCTAATGGCCATGGCCATAAATAGACCTCTTCACGGCCAAAACCAGGAGCTGAATTTTTTTCTCAAGGAAACTCCACCAAATTGCTTCCAGAGCTTCCCTGAGAGGTCCTAAGAGTGATCCCGCTGTCTTCAGCCACTAATCCCCACTATCTGAGAGCAATTTCATCACTGAATTTTGGCCAAATACCAAAACATATTTCTCCATAGCTCCACAGTGCACTAAATTATAATTAACTATGCCCACACATTCCCAGCAGTGAAAGAAGAGGATCCCTCATCAAAGCCCCGTCACAGGGAGCCTCTAAACCAGACTTCCATCAAAGCTCGAAATCGGACCTGGTCACTTTCATACCTAGGCAATTCACCAGGGCAAGAGGAATCATCCCTGAGCTCCTGAGACTCCAACGAAGGTGTAGAGCATCTCTGATCAAAGCTTTACTTCTCAGAGCCAAGGCATTGACTTCTTCTTCCCGAGCTTCTCTGGATTCTCCATGTAATTAGGGTTAATTTAAACCATGCTTAGCCGTATGTATATGTTCACCATGCTTAGACGAGTCTATAGGATCAAACACGAAGCGATTTGGTTGAGTCTAGGCTAAGAAATTAGCTTTTTAGTGTGGATGATCACAAGATCACACCAGTTGGGGATGAGGGCGGGCAGCCATTGGATCGCTCGTGTTTTCATTGGACAGCTCAGATCGCGTCAAACGAGAGAATGAAACAGAACAGCGGGTTGCGTAGCATCTGAATCAGCTGGCGGCGTCGAATTGGAGAGCATCTGGTAGGGAGTTTGATCCGTCGAAGGTTGAGGTGGCGCTGAGTCACTTAAGTAGGAAATTCTGATTTTTTTTATTTATTTAAATCACCTGAACTTTAAAAATTTATATCTTGGCCTAGAAAAATCATAAAAATAGAAGGAAAATATTCTAATGCTCAGTGAACAGAGGAGAACAATGTGGAAATGGTTTAAAACATTTTTTATGCAAATTTTCTTTTTAATAATTTAAATACTGTTTTTATTCTTTTAATTCTCCATGCATATCGGAGTTTCACCATAATTTCAAACTTTGGTTTGTTGCTCCCTCTGTCATGAGGGATCTTCCCTGATTTTTCCAAAGTCAGAGAAGATCTCTAAACAAAGAATCATATTTTTCAAGTATCTATTATTTGATAAATTAAATGTGATAATTAGCATATTGCTTTAAAAAATCACAAAAAATTATGGTAGGTTATTTATGGTCGGAGAGTCCTATGAAAAATTTGTCAGGATTTAAAATGGTAAAAATAAGCTTAATTGTCCACTTAACTTAAAATAAACATTAATTAATTAGGTAAAATTAAAAATTAAAATAACATAAAAATTGCTCTCTACTATGCTTCTGAGACAGAGGAACCTCCTTAAAATTTTTGAAATCATTTGGAATTAATTTAATAGGTTAAATAATTTTTCTAAGTCCAATGGTCTATTTGGCACATAAATGAATTTTAAAAATTAAGATACATGTCAAAAAATTATGAGAATAGTTTTGGGACTTCTCTGTGATTAGAGGATTCTTTTAAAAATAGAATTGAGATTTTCACAAAATTTTCATTTTTAATCATATTTTAATATTTAAATAATTAAATAATAGTAAAAATCACAAAATTATTAAAAAACATCAAATTGTTACCCTTGGTTTTCTAATCACTTAGGAACCATCCTCACTTTTTTTCTAAGTTTCAAAAATTAAAATATCAATTTTTAAAAGCTTAAATAAATTTTTAAAAAGCTAAAAAAGAATTTTCTTAATTATCCACTAAACTGATTTTAATAATTAAAGTTAAAATTAAAAAAATATGAAATTTGTTTCTCTGGGTTCCCTGACCACATAGAGATTTTTGAAAAATAAAAATTGAATTTTCAACTTTTAAAATATTTTATAAATAATTAAAACTCTAGAAATTAAAATAATTCTAATAATTAAATTAAAATTCAATAAATCATGAAATTTGACTTAAGTGATTCTCTGATCTAGGGTTATCTCCAGTAAAAATTTCAAGGGATTAGGATTTGTCTTGGTCAAGTTATTAATTTTTCATTGAAAATTTTATTTTTGCATGAAAATGAATATATAAATTAAATTAAACTTTGAAAAATCACACCTCCTCCTCTGATGTTTTAATTAACCCATTAGTAAGGTAGGATAAGAATTCCAAGGTCATTTGAATGAAATTTGATGAATTATGAGGTGATAGAACCTTAAGGGCAAAAGGGTAATTTTGGATACTTAGCCTTAATTAATAGTTAGGCTTAAATTCAAGAGGGAAAAATGGGTAAATTTTAATTCTAAATAAGTGCATTTGAATGATTGAAACATTAAGGGATAAATGGTAGAAACTCACCGCAATTTTGTCACATCAAAATTAAATATTTAAATTTCCTTAATTATTACAATTTGGAATAAAAAAATCAAATTAAAAAGAATCTTAAGGCTAGGGGCATGACTTTGGCAATTAATAAACCACCGAGCTGACCCCTTTACTTGGTGCTCAAAGAAATATTATGATCTTTTTGACGAAAATTCTTACAATTTAAAATTTAATTTTCCTTAAAGTCATAAATATACTCACCTAAAATCTTAAGGGGCTTAGTAGCGTGCTAGGCTTGATCAAATTTAATTAAAAGAGGTTTAGAAAAGTTAATATAATCAAAACAAGTATTTTTGAGACATTACAAGCCCCAAATCAAAATTTGACTAAGTGCCCTAATAACCTTAATTTTTCCTTTTAGGGTCTTCACCCACATAATTCTTAAATTAAATAATAAATGATGAATTACCCTATTCTTAGAGATGATTAAAATAATGGTTCACTGAGCATAAGAGTATGAAAGGGATAAATCGTTTAATAACTATAATAACTCTAAAAGGACCTCAAGGAAGTTCAAAAGTATTGTGAAATATTCGGGTTTCTTCTAGACCTTTTCACAAGTCTTCTGGACATCTTGTAGGACAACTAGACCTATTATATTTATTAAATAAGAAAAAAAATCTCTCAAATAAATAGAGTTCACCAGGTTATGACCTAGGATTTTATAAGCACATGACGAACATATCCATAGGTTTTACTTTCCTACAAACTATAAATGTTTATTACAAGAATACTAAAGTTTAAGGTGTAGATAATGGGAAGACCTATCAGATATGATTTTATTTAGATGCAATTTACTAATTTGCACTCTAATGCACTTTCTTTCCTTGCAATTTTGCATGCTAAACAACAAATGCCACCCTATATGAAAACTGAAACCTTTAGGATAGCCACAAAACTAAAACCAAAATTAAAAATTAAAAGTCAAAATAAGATAAAATTCACTACCACAACATTCAAAATATAAAAACAACTCAAAATTTAATCACAAACAAAATAAAAACCACAATTGCAACTAAATTAAAACGACTCGTTGGATGATCTGGAATCCCTTGGAGGAGATACCCTACGTGTTGCTAACAGGGTTTCCCACGATCTAAATGAAAGTATGGAACTCATTAAGTTGAGTTTAGTAAATTCATTTGGACTAAGTGAATCCGATGAAAATAGCAACGTCGAGATGATGGAACCGTGGGATCTTAACCGGTGTTGTTACAATCATCATTAATGTTCCCCTAAAAAAATATTAAGACATCTTAATTTAAATATTTCTGAAACACGACTTTTCTCTTATCTCTTCAATTGACACTTCTTTAAACTAAACCTGCTACTACGAGGAGCTTGGAGCATGCATAGTAGGCAGCACGGTCATCTCCAACAGCAAAACTTGCCTACATCAACAAAACCATTCCTTAGAAATTAAAGTAACAAACCATAAGACTTCGAGTTAGCTTTCCTAGTGAGCATAAATCCCCACCTTTGCACAACTCTACTATGCAATATAAGCCCTAAATCGGTTTAGGATTTCTAGGTTGTCATCTGATACGACGTAAACCCTCTCATCTTCCAGGTTATTTGCATAATTGGATATTATGCAAATGTAATTCCTATAATTAATTGGCAGTATTGAAATTTAAATAAATCTATTTCCAAGATTTAAAGCCAAACTATAGAATAGTTTGGGAAAACATCTAGATTTTTTTTTTATCTAGGTTCTTCCCCAACCCTTCTCCCCTTTGGATTTTGATAAAATGAAATGTTCCAAAACTTGAGCCATTCACCTATTAAATTTTCGACTATCACATTTTCTATGAAAAACTTTTTTTTGGGAAGTCATGAATATAAATATTTTCTGATCTATATCAAGAGTTTTCTTAGGTGACTTCAGTTATCTAAGATGTAATTAACTATAGCGGCTTGCCCTTATAGGAAACTTAAAGTCCCCAGATTAATATAAACCCTATATAATCCCTTCATATTAGATAGGGGAAATTGTCAATCAAAAATGATTCGCAGGACAAACGAATGTCATGAATTCTTTAGTTTGTTTGATGAAGCCTCATCCCAAGTCATATATCTATTCTTCAGAATAGGTACATGTCTTGTGATGAAGTGCTTGACTATCTAAACTAGCGTTTATATGAGATCAGTTTGATTTCGCATCCGCCAAAATTAAAATATTTTTTTCAAAATCCATATATATATATATATATATATATATATATTAAATCAATTTCCTATTTAATGAAATTATATTCTAAACCTGTTTCAAAATATATTAAACTCAATAAGAGGAAAATTTATAGGAAATTTTAACGGCCGACTATTTTCTGGCGATTCCGCTGGGGAGTAAGTTTCTCTCTTCATTAAGATCAGAAAATACTATATTCATATATTGGTAACCGATCCATGAAAACAATACCCATTTTTATGCCTTGATTTTTATCAATTTTTTAAGGATATTATGCTTTAATGAAAGGTATTTTTGTGTTTTTGGATATAGGTGATGGAAAAATGTTCAAGAAGGAAAAAAAAGTGAAAAAGGAGCAAAAAAGGAGCAAAAATGGAGCCAAAATGCAAAATTGTCAAAATTATTGGTCTGGCGCCTAGGCGCCAGAATCCGGCGCCTAAGCGCCAGGTCGATACGGCATCTGTCAAGATTTTTGACGACTTTTAGATGATTATTTTGACGGTGTTAGCGGTTATTAGACCATCTAGAAGACTGGCAGTTGTTCCTGGTTTATAGGACATGTGATACAATGTAATTGAAAACTTGGAAATGGTTTTAATCGCGAAGAGGTGCGATCCAAAGTGAAGAGGTGTGAAGAAGGTGTGTTAGCGGTTATTAGACCTTCTAGAAGATTCATTGAATGTGGACACATTTTGAAGAGGTGCCTTGAGGCAACCCTTGAAGCCTATAAATAGGAGGGTACTCCTTCAGAAAAAATGGCCCCCTATCTAGAGCCCCATCTAGAGAGAGAATTAGAGAGATACTTTAGGGCCACATTTTACTATCCTTCATAAATTAGTTAGTTATTTTATTTAGAGTTTGTATTGAGAGTTTAAAGAGTTGGTGCTTTTCAAGTTTATTTGCTTTGGAGTGAGAAGAATTCAGAGGTTCAGTAGGAGAAACACTTGAGATAAGTATTTGTAATTTTATTCAAAGTTTTATTATCATGTTTTGTTGTTTAAATTCAATGTGTTCTGAGTAGTTAGATTACTTTCTCCTTTCAATTATGAAAAGATAAATAAGATAATATAAAATTCATTGGAGAATTAAAAATTATTTATATTTTAAAACATTGTGATGATATTAATACCGGATCTTAATTTACTATTTAAATTGGCCATCTAAATTGTTAAAATCTTTTGAAGAGTTTTGATACCTAGAAGGAGATGAATTCTTAACTAGTAGATATCACATGAATCCTTGGGTAGTCGAAGGCCTTGTGCGGGTTATTCAAGGTGAAGTGCAAAAAAATAGGAAGCTATTATATAATGGGCGTAGAATTGATAAATTTTTTGAGTGACAGACTAAATTCTTGTGATTTAATTTATAGAGAAGGAAAGGGTAGCTAATAGGGCCTACCATAGCCACCCTTGGACATCTAGTAGTGTGAGCCTAGATTAACCCATTCTACTAACAATACATCCGGACCTGATCTATAGGCTAGCCAATGTTCTTTATACCTAGTTCAAAGGGTAAAGAATATGAATGCTTTTATTTGGCACAATACCATAAATTTATATTCTCCACGAATATTATCATTATCTTCGAAAATCTTGGATTAATTGAAAGGAAGAAAGTTGCTTTTTTATTGCTATTTACATCAAACATTTCATTACTGCTTTATTATTGCATCTAGTAAATTAAAAATATCAAATTTATAACTGTAAAAGAAATACTTAAAAATAAAATTAAAATATTTAAAAATCCATAACTCACTCCTCGTGGGATCGATACTGGGGTCTTTGTTTCAAAGCCATGTATTACTTGATACGATACGTATACTTGCGTAGTACCCCTAGTGTGCAAAATATTTTCGATAAAATTATATTTATATACACTAGTCGCTATTATTATCTATTACATATATTTGAAACCATTAATTATTATATTTGTCATCAGCGGATTGCGGGTCAAGTTTTTTTGGCACCGTTGTCGGCGATTGAATTTTTAGTACGCATATATTTAACGTGGGTCAAGTTTTTGGCGCCGTTGCCCGGGGAGGAGCGGAGGCAAATTTTTAGATTTTAAATATTTTTATTTTATTTTATTCATTTTCTTTTATTGTCAAAAATATAAAATACCAAAATATAATATATATATATATATATATATATATATATATATATATATATATATATAATAAAAAATTTAACTAATAAGTAGAGATTTTATTTCTTGCTAATTTACTTTTTATGCGTAGTGCTGAATCTGAAGATTTATTACTTTTAGATTCTGAATTAGAAAGAACTGTTAAAATAATTAAAAAAGGAAAACAAACTCAAAAAATCCAAGAGATGGCTAATTTACATAACAATTTATAAAATCCAATTGAAATTAATGAACAAAATGTTTACAAACCATTAAGGGATTATGCTAACCCTACAGTTGATGAACTTCATAGTAGTATTCAAATACCTACTGTAGATGCTAATTCTTTTGAGCTTAAACCATCTATCATTCAAATGGTTCAAAATAATCAATTTGGAGGAACACCAAATGAGGATCCAAATTTACACCTTTCTAGTTTTTTAGAACTTTATGCTACCTTTAAATATAACAATGTTTCTGATGTTTCTATTAGACTTAAACTCATTCCTTTTTCTTTAAGAGATAAAGCAAAGATGTGGTTGAACTCATTAGCAACAGGTTCTATTAAAACATGGGCTGAAATGACATAAAAATTCCTTGCTAAATATTTTCCTCCTTCTAAAGCTCGCTAAATTAAGAAATGATATTACTTCATTTAGTCAATTTGATGGGGAGAAAATTTATGAAACTTGGGAAAGATTTAAAGAACTATTAAGAAAATGTCCTCATCATGCTTTACTTGATTTGTTAATTATTCAAACATTTTATAATGGTTTAATTGGATCACTAAAATCAATTATTGATGCTGCTGTTGGAGGTTCTTTAATGTCTAAATCATTTGAAGAAGCTTATACTTTAATTGAAGAAATGGCTAACAATAATTTTCAATGGCCTTCTGAAAGGATTAATCCTAAAAGAATGTCAAGTATTCAAGATAACGAAGCCTTTTCTATATTAGCTTCACAAGTAGCTGCAATATCTAAGAAATTAGATAATTTTGCCATCAACATATCACATAACAACTCATCTAATATTGAAGATTCTCAAACTATTGAAACTTTACAAGCTATTACTAGTAAAAATAATCCGTATTCAAATTATTATAATCCTGGATGGAAAAATCACCCTAATTTTAACTGGAATAATCAACAACAACAATGGGGGTAATAATCAATCCCATCCAACTAGAAATTGGATTAATCAAGTAAATTCAAATTATAAACCACCTGGATTTAATAATCAACAGAAAAAGTTATCAATAGAAGAATTAATTTTACAAATGTATAATCAATTACAAAATCAAAATACTGCTATTCGTAATATTGAGAATCAAATGGGAGAAATCGCTAATTTAATTAATTACAGACCTCCAGGAACACTTCCTAGTAATGTTTAAATTAATCCAAAAGAATCTGGAAAAGAACATGAACATGTTAAAGCTGTACAACTTAGAAGTAGAAAGGAATTAAAGAAAGAATATAGAATGAAACTGACAAAGAGATTGAGGTTGAAGAGATTGAAAAACCTAAAGAAACTCCTTCTCCTAATCAAGATCAAACTAATATTTCTATTAATGTGGAGGTTGAAAAACCACCACCACCTTTTCCTCAAAGATTAAAACGACGAAGCTTGATCATCAATTTTCTAAGTTCTTTGAAATTTTTAAGAAACTTACTATAAACATACCTTTTGCAGAAGTTTTGGAACAGATGCCAACTTATGCAAAATTTATGAAGGATATATTAAGTAAGAAACGAAAATTTGAAGCATTTGAAACTGTTGCATTAAGTGAAGAATGTAGTGCAATATTCAAAAGAAATTACCTCAGAAACTTAAAGATCTTGGAAGTTTTACTATACCTTGTGCTATTAGAGAAAAATTTTGTGGAAAAGCTTTATGTGATTTAGGAACTAGTATTAATCTCATGCCATTTTTTTTTTATCGAAGGTTGAATTTAGGAGAGATTACTCCCACCACTGTAACCCTTCGATTAGGCGATAGATCTATCACTTACCCTAAAGGAGTTATAGAGGATGTACTTGTTAAAGTAGATAAATTTATCTTCCCTGTGAATTTCATTGTACTTGATATGGAAGAAGATAAAGAAATACCAATTATTTTAGGGAGACCTTTTCTACCTATGGGACGAGCTATGATTGATGTGCAAAAAGGAGAATTAACTATGAGAGTTAATGATCAAGAGATTAAATTCAATGTTCTTATATCGATGAAGTACCCTGACAAAGAAAAATGCTATCGAATGGATATTTTTGATTTTATAATTGAAAAGCACTATCGAGAAAAATGTAAAATCATTCCTGAAGAAGAAATTGTATTTTTAACTGATGAAAATGAAGAACTAAAAGAAGAAGAATTATTTAAAGAAACCCATTATATTAAAGATAACTGGTAAACTTTAGACATAACTCAAAATGATATACTTTTACCCTCAATTAAAAAAGCCCTTGAACTCGAATTAAAAATGTTACCTTCACATTTAAAGTATGCATTTCTTGGAAATTCATTAACTTTACCTGTTATTATTTCTTCTGAGCTAAGTTTAGATCAAGAAGAAAAATTAATAGGAGTGTTAATGAATTATAAGAAAGCTTTTGGTTGGACTATTGCCGATATAAGAGGAATAAGCCCTTCCATTTTTATGCATAGAATTTTTATGGAAGAAAATTTTAAACCTACTATTGAACCGCAAAGAAGTGTCGGCATATTTTTAGGTTGAGTGTGTTCTGTTTTGAAAAGGGGTCGCCTATAGAAATTATCGGCGAATTTTAAATATATAATTTGAAAAGTAATATTTAATTTTGAAAATAATTTTAAATTTGAAAATCTTAAGATATAAAATTAAATTGATCTCACATCCCAAATAGTTTATATAAACGAGCACCGCACCACAAACCGTGTATCTATCCAGAGGAATAGACACACTGCTTGATGATGGGGCTCGATTAAATAAACTAAAAGATTTATGACATCCGTTTGGTCGCGAAACAATTTTATAAGTCGACGAGTTCCTCAGCTAATACAATGAAATTAAGCGAGGTTTATATTACCCAGGTTCTTAAAGTTCCCTATAAGGGCAAGCCCCTATAGTTAATTACATCTTAAATGACGGGAATCATTTAAGAAAACTCTCGATAATGATTAGTGGTTTTGCTCTCAAGAATTTCAAAGTTTAAGGTTTTCAAAGGATTTGAGTTTTGGAAATTTCAATAGGGATTAGCTCAAATTCGGAGCAGTTTATTTTAAGAATCCAAAGAAAGAGAAGTAGGAGAAGCTGAGGATTCAAGAAAAATCTTGACAACTTCCCAAACTATCCTAATTGTTTGGTTTAGATTTGAGAGTTTACTTAGTGTTTCAATCTTGTCAATTTTAGTTAATTTGGACTTATATTTGTATGATAAAATCATACAAACAACCTCAAAGATATGAGGGTTTATGTCGTACCGAAAGACTACCTCGGAGTCCTAAGACCGGTTAGGGCTTAATCTTCATGACATGATCATGCAAATGCCTAACGAAGAGTTGAGGATTTATGTTGCACTAGGCAAACTACCTCGAAGTCCTATGGCTTTGTTATTTAATTCTAGGAAAGGTTTTGCTGAAGGAGATTCAAGTTTTGCTGATGACGATGACCGTGCTGCCCACCATGCTCCAAGCTCCTTGTTGTTGCAGAGGTTTGGTTTTAGAAGTCATAAATCAGGAGGTGAGAGAAGTGTTCTGGTTTAGAAATCTTAAAATCCAAGTGTTTTTTTAATATTTTACTTAAAACAAATCTTAAAGTTGATTATAACAGAACCGATTAAGATCCCACGGTTTTGTCATCCTGACACCGTTATTTTCATCGAATTCACTTAGTCCACATGAATTTGCTAAACTCAACTGAATGAGTTCCACACTTTCATTTAGACCGTGGGAAATCTCGTTAGCAACACGTGGGTTACATCATCCGAGGTATTCCTGATCATTCAAAGAGACGTTTTAATTTAGTTGTAATTGTAGTTTTGTTGTTCTGTTTGTGATTAACTTTTGAGTTGTTTTATATTTTGAAATGTTGTGGCAGTGATTTTTTATCTTGTAATGACTTTTAATTTAGTTTTGGTTTCAGTTCAGGGACTATCCTAAAGGTTTAGGTTTTCATGCAACAGTTTTATTTAACATGCAAGAAAAGTAAAGTGCATTGTAATAAAGTAAATTGCAATAAAATAAAAGCGTACCTGGAGGGTCTTCTCGTCATCCCAAGCTGCACTTAAAACACATGTTAAGGCATTTAAATATTTCAACAAGTACCTAGGTAAAGCTAAGGGAAAGGTTTTGGTTATCTACCAAAGTCCTAATCCTATAGCTAATCATCTCCTATGACGTCTAGGTTCTTGTGTTTTGGTTTGAGGATGACTTTCTTCACCCAAGAACAATTAAATTCAGTTGTTCTTATGAACATCCTATCATATTGAGGAAGTGCTTAAGACGAGTCTTAAACATCTTTTAATACCTGCTAGGATTGTTTTAAGTCGAGAGAATTTAATTATACAAGTGAATTAATCATCTAGGAGTTTAAGTTTTTTTATCTTGCTCGGTGAACTAGGACATTTGAATATCCTATAAGTGAATACACTTCACTTGATGCCTCATTTAAGAGTTATAATAATAAGAGCTTTAAAAGGGCAAATCAACTTATTAAGTATTTTAATGATTTAAACTTAATGATTTAATTTTAATTTTGATTTAATTATAAAAAGTTAGTTTAAGTTTGGAATAGTGTTCAAGTTATTTTAGATTTAATTCTTAATGATTTCATTTAGGTTTGTTAATTGATTTTAATTTAATTTAATTCAATTTAGTTTTAATTCAATTTATTTAATTTTAATCTAATTTGATTTGATTTAATTTTAATTTAATTTAATTTAATTTAATTTAATTTAATTTAATTTAATTTAATTTAATTTAATTTAATTTAATTTTAATTTAATTTTAATTTTAATTTAATTTAGTTTTAATTTAATTTTAAGTTTAATTTAATTTAATTTTAGTTTAATTTTAATCTTAATTTGATTTAATTTTAGTTTAATTTTAATTTGGATTGTTATTTTAATTTTTTAATTAAGAATTAAGTATTATTAAAGTGATTTATTTAGGGATTTTTAAATTAAAGAATAAATATCCTCTTAATAATATCCCTACTTTAATAATTCCAATTTCTATTAATTTCCCAAAATTTCAATTAATTAATTAATTAAAGTTTTATTTTAATTATTTTTGAAATGGTTAGTAGGTTTCTACCCTCAATCATTTAATTTTCAATCATCCAAAATTAGTTTAAAATCAAATATTTTACCCTCTCCTTTTTAATTAATCCTAAAATTTTAATTAAAGGTTGAAATTTTTTTAATTACCATTTTGCCCTTCAAGCTTAATAATTCTATAACTCACTAAATTAAGCTCAAATGAACTTGAAATTTTTATATAACCTCACTCACATGTCTATTAAGACATTAGAGGAGAAAATATGATTTTTCTGTATTTAATTTCTTTATGTAATTATTTTTAATGGAAAATAGGGGTTTTCAAGGAAAATTCCATAACATGACCAAGGAAATGTTTCTATCCTTAAGAAAATTATGGGATGTTTCTAATGACCAGAGGACTATTTCGACCAATTTTGGTGATTTTTTGAATTATATTTTATTTATTAGAATTATTTTGAGTTTTGGAGTATTAATTAATTTTAAAATAAAATTAAAGTTGAAAAATGGATTTTATATTTTTCATAAATTTCTCGGACCTCAAGGAGTTCAGAGAAATAAATTTTATATTTTTCTGATTTTTCTTTGATTTATTAGAATTATTTTAGTGAAAAGGTTGGAAAATACATTTTTTAATATTAAAAATTACATTAAGCCTTTAAAATTCAATATCTTATCCTAGGGACTTAATAAAATATTTGGTTTGTTCCTAAGTAATTAGAATTCAAAATATGACATTTTGGTGATTTTTAATATTTTTATGATTTTTATTATTTTTTAATTATTAAAAATATTAAAATAATGATAAAAATCAACTTTTTTAGAAAATTACAATTTTAATTTTCCTAAGTTCCTCTGATATCAGAGAAACTCCAAAACCATTTTTGTGAATTTTTGAAAAGTATTTTGTGAGTTATGAATTTTTAAAGTTTAACATTACCCATTTTGCTTAAGAGGCTTAATCAACCCATTTGGTGGGGTTAATCAAGTCCAATTGATTTCAAATTTTTATGAGATGTTCTTCTAATCCCAAAGATCAGTGGAGAATTGTTTTTAAGTTAATTTGATGTGTAGTTAATCCTAATTAATTAAAATTCAATTTTGGGTATTTAGACCAATTAGGGTAATTCCAAGTGAATTAACTCAAAACTTATTTTTCCTAGGTTCCTCTGGTCATAAGAAACATCACCAAATTTTACTAGAACTTGTTTCTCAATATGCTAATTATTGGAATTAAAATATTCAAAACAGTAACATGCAATTGAAAAATCAATGACTTCTCATAGGGATGGCCTCTGACCTTGGAAAATTCAGAGAATGTTCCTAAGTTCAGAGGCTTTAAAAGCCCTATGGTCTCATGCCATGATGAATTGTCTATGTGCATGGAGAATTAAAATAGTGCAGATAGTAAATAAATTATTAAAAATAAAATACTTAATGAAATTAATTGATTTCTTTTCCGCATTATTCTCCTCTGTTCACTGAGCAAGAGGGTACTTTTATTTTATTTTTTGGATTTTTCTACACAAAGTTATGCATTTTTGAAGTTCTGGGTATTTAATAAATAAGAAAAATCCCTATTTATCTACTTATCCACGCGGCGCCATGCAATCCTCGGCAGCTCCGAACGCCCACGCGGCGCATTCCTATTCGACGCCGCTATCCGACTCAGTGCTCCAGGGGCCCGCGGTTCATGTACCATTGTCTTGTCCGGCGCGATCTCGACCGTCCGCTCGGTACACGCTCGATCTGACGGCTCCTGGTCATCGTCTACGACTGGTGTGCACCCGTGACCGTCCACACTAAAACCCTAAGAACTCACTCGATTCTCAACGGACTTTTGTGTTCTTATGCTCTATGGATTCGTCTTGAAGAGACAAACACATCCATACGGTAAACATGCATTGAAATCGATTCATATCAAATGGAGAATATCCAGAAGCTCGGGAAGAAGAGAGAGTTCATACCTTTGCTCAAAGAAGTGAAGCTTCGATCTGAGAGTTGTGTCACGTTCGATTGGGTCCAAGCAAGCTCCAGATGAAGTCCCTTGGCACAGTGAATCGCTCAGGTACAAAAGTGACCACGACCGATCACAAAGCTTGGAGGCCGGAAGCAATGGCCGGCCTGGTGAAGGGGCTTTTACTAGGAAACTTCTCCTCTTGGTCTGGTGAAGGTGTAGAGCCAATCAATTTGGGGATTGACTCAGTGTGGTGAAGTGTCCTGGTTTTAGGCTTGGATTTTAACTCTGAAATTGAGCTCAAAGAGAGGTAATGGCAGGGGAATTTCTGTGAGGATCAAGTGCTCTAGGTGTGGGGAAGAGTCTGTAGTGATTTTGGCAGAGTTTCCTCAAGGTTTTTGTTCAGCCTCCCCATGGCCGAGAGAGGTGGGGTTTAAATAGGAGAGGCTGGAGGGCCATCCAGGGGGGTTTGAAGGCTTGGATCGACTCGCTCGGGGAAGAGAAGAACAGCCATGGTGGCCATTGGGCATGGGGCGGCTCGGCAGGGGAGAATTTCAATGTTAGGCTCACATGGTGCTCTCGGGTGTGGTGTTTTCCGGTGATCCGGTGGTCGGCCGGCGAGGCATGGGTCACTCTCGGGTTCAGGTGAGTCAGCGTTGGGGTTTTGTGTATTCAATTGGTAGTTGCCAAGTGTAAAGTGGTTGGATCAAAATGGAATGGGGCCATGGCTAATTTTGGCTCAATTTGGTCAACTCATGCATTTGGGTTGGGTTTACCTTCCCATGACGTGGTTTTAGGCTGAGGGAATGAGTTAGGTTAGCAGGTCAAAGGTGGTGAGGTCCCTTTCTAAGAATATTTAAATTAGACTTGGGTTTAAGGGAGACATGATCAAGGCTAATGACTTTTAGGAATTATGGAAAGAGCCTCCCTCCTTTCCTATCTTGGGTATGGTGAGGTGCCCAAAGCCCTCATGGCTCCCATGTGGCTCATGCATGGCTTCATGGCTCACCTTTGGCTTGGAAGAAGCTAAGTCAACTTTCATGAAAGAGGGTTTTTAGGAATTTTGGTAATTTAGGGGTGATTTGATAGGATTTGGCATATGGCTTAATTTAGAAAAATTTGATGGCTTAATTAGAACTTAGGGATGATTTCAATTAAGGGTATAATGAGAAGAATTTGTCATTCGGGCTTTAGCATGAAGTTGGGCTTTTGGAATCATTTTGGAGTGGGCTTTTTAGGAAGGCCTAAGGAAGTGGGCTTTAGGTTTTAAAATAAATTTATGGATGGGAATTTTGTAAAAGGTTGGGCCAAATAATTGTTGGGTTTGGTTTAGAGATGTGTCATGAGTAATTTGAAATAAATTTGAGGTGGTTTGGGTTTGAATTGGGTTAGATTTGGGCTTCTTTGGTAAAGGGGCCAATATAGGTCAAATTGGGCTAAATTGGGCCAATGTTGGGCTAGGGTTGAAATTGATGTAAAATTAATGTTGTGAAATGTTTATGGGGGTACGACAGAGAGTTTTCAACTTTGGTTGGGCTTTAACTTTGGGATTTGGGCCCATTTGGGTGAGGTTTGGGTTTAGGTCAAAAGTGGGAATTTTGGCTTTGGGTTTGATTTGGGTGGAGTTTAGGTTCAAATTTTGGGCAAATCATGTTAGTGTTTTGTTTGTGGGGATGTTAGGAAAAGTTTAGAAAAAAAGGTTTGGGGTCAATTGGAGTTAAATTGGGTTAGTTTGGGCTAAATTTGGGTCATGGGTCCAAATTGGGCTTTAAGGTCAAAAGTGAAATTGGATTCAAATGTAAATAAAATTGGGCTTGGATTTGGTCTAGATTGACATTAGGGATATTTAATTGAAGTTTAGAATTGTATTGGACCAAAATTGGGGTCAATTGGGTTGATTTGGTTTGACATTGGGTTCACTTTAGGTTAAAAATGGGTCAAATTGGGGGTATTGGTAAAAGTGGGGTAAATTGGCAAAATTGGCCCATGGTGTAGTTGAAGAAAATGAAATTGAGAATATTTGGGATTTTCTGGAATTTTTTTGGGAATTTTTGGAATTTATAAAAGTTTGGCCAAAAGTGTATTTTTAGTGTATTTAGAGTGTATTTTTGGAAATTTTGGTATATTTGGCTATGGATGATCAATTTGAGTGATGTGGAAATGTTTGGGATTGTTTTTGAGGAATTTTGGGTGATTTGGAGATTTTGGAAAATTTGGGCAATTTCAAGGGCTTTTAGTAGGTTTGATGGGAGTAGGGTCCCCGGGGTCAAAAATTGAAATTTTGGAAGAACGAAGATTGATCAAATGTGAGTGAAATGGAATCAATTTGATTGAGCCATGAAGCCATATTAAGCCCATATGAGCCATGAGAGGACTCATTGGAGGCATTCACTATGTTGTTTCTAACCCTCTTAGCCAGGGGCTTAGGGGTTAAGGTCCATACATATGAATTACCAACATGAGTCAGGGAGTTAAGTTGGGTATAGGTGTGGTTTTAGGATTTGGATTGTGTGTGTGAGAGTGTAGTGTGTGAGTGTGGTGAGTGTGTAAGTTAACCCTCACTGCACTGTGCCACCTGTGGTAGTCCTAAGGCTAAAGAGTCCTATAGGGAACTCATCCTTTAAACCTCCACATTTGATCTCAACCCTCTAGGTGATTAGGGGTCTACAATCAAGCTTGTGGGGTTTGCAGGGAGACAAGAAGTTGTTTAAATTTCTAAGGGATGGGTCCCGATTCTAGTCCTCTAAGATAGTCAAAGGAAAAGCCTAAGGCTAGATCCTCAACACTAAAAAGGGAAGAGAAAACCTCATAAAAAATGAGGCCAATAAGAAGATTAAATCCTATCATGAAAGAGGTTGTTAAAAAAGAAATTTTAAAATGGTTAGATGTTGGAATTATTTATCCTATTTTGAATAGCCAATGGGTAAGTTCTATTCATTGTGTTCCGAAGAAAGGAGGAGTAACTGTCACTGTCAATGATAAAATGAACTAATTCCTACAAGACAAGTTACTGGATGGCGAATTTGCATTGATTATCGGAAGTTAAATGACGCCACTAGATAGGATCATTTTCTTTTATCTTTCTTGGATCAAATGCTTGACAAATTAGCTGGACACTCATATTTTTGTTTTCTGGATGGATATTTTGGTTATCATCAATTACGTATCGCTCCTGCGGACCAAGAGAAAACAATATTTACAAGTCCTTATGGAACATTTGCCTTTACAAGAATGCATTTTGGTTTATGAAATGCACCTGCAACTTTTCAAAGATGTATGATGTCAATATTTTGTGATTTGATTGACAATGGACGATTTTTCAGTTTTTGGAACTTCTTTTGAGTCTTGTTTGGAAAATATTTCCAAAGTTTTGAAAAGATGTGAAGAAACAAATTTAGTTGTTAACTAGGAAAAATGTCAATTTATGGTCACATAAGGTATTGTTCTTAGTCATAAAGTTTCACAAAAAGGGATGGAAGTTGATCAAGCAAAAGTGAAAATTATTGCTAAACTGCAACCCCCTACTACTGCTACTGATGTGAGAATTTCTCTAGGTCATGTTGGATTTTTTTGAAGATATATAAAGGATTTTTCTAAAATTGCTAAACCTCTTTGTCATTTATTAGAAAAAGAAGGTAAATTTGATTTTAATGAAGATTGTGTTAATTCTTTCAATATTTTAAAAGAGAAATTAATAACTGCACCTATAATTATTGCACCTAATTGGAATAAAACTTTTGAATTAATGTGCGATGCAAGTGATTTTGCAATTGGAGCTGTCTTGGGACAAAAATATGAGAAAATTTTCAAAGTTATATATTATGCTAGTAAAACACTTATTCAAAGAAATTACACTACTACTGAGAAAGAGCTTTTAGCTATAGTATATGCCTTTGATAAATTTAGACCTTATCTTCTTGGTACCAAATGCATAGTTCATACTGATCATTCCGCTATTAAATATTTAATGTTGAAAAAAAATACTAAACCTAGACTGATAAGATGAGTTTTACTTCTACAAGTATTTGATTTTCAAATAGTGGATAGAAAAGGAACGGACAACCAAATTGCTGATCATTTATTTAGAATTAAGAATGATGTTATTACTGAAGAAAATATAAATGAGAAATTTCCCGATGAATATTTGTATGTTATTCAAGGATGCCAAACACCTTGGTATGCGAGATATAGTTAACTATTTAGTTAGCAATATTTTACCTTATGGATTGGATAATAAATTTATTAAGAAATTTAAAAATGATGCTAAATCTTATATTTGGGAAGATCCTCATTTATTTAAATTAGGAAGAGATTCTGTAATTCATAGATGCATACCTTATGAAGAAACTTATGCTATTATTCAAAAATGTCATGATTCCGAATTTGGAGGACACTTTGGAGTAGATAAAAATGCATTTAAAATTTTAAATTCAGGATTTTATTGGCCTACCTTATTTAAAGATGTAAGACATTATGTGAAAACATGTGATCGATGTCAAAGGATAGGAAATATATCCAAGAAAGATGAAATGTCTTTAAACTATATATTGGAAGTTGAAACTTTTGATATATGGGGTTTAGACTTTATAGGACCATTTGTACCATCATCTGGAAAGATTTATATTTTATTAGCTGTTGATTACGTTTCAAAGTGGATTGAAGATGTAGCTTTACCTAGCTGTGATTCCAAAAGTGTTTCAAAATTTTTAAAGAAGATGTTTTTTTCAAGATTTGGAATGCCTAAGGTAATTATCACATATGGTGGAAGTCATTTTAGAAATATAAGAATTCAATCATTATTGGAAAAATTTGGAATCAAACACAGAATTGTAACTGCATATCACCCACAAACAAGTGGAATGGATGAAGTATCAAACAGAGAAATTAAAAGAATATTAGAGAAGACTGTTAATCCTAAAAGAACTGATTGGGTTGATAGACTTGATTCTACATTATGGGCTTATATAACAGCTTATAAGACACCAATCGGAATATCACCTTACCAGTTAGTTTATGGTAAACATTGTCACTTACCTGTTGAACTTGAACATAAAGCTTATTGGGCGATAAAGGAGTTTAATTTTGATTTGAATACTTGCGGAGAAAAACGATTATTGCAATTAAATGAGATGGATGAAATAAGAAAAGAATCATATGAAATTGTAAGGATTTATAAAGAGAAAATGAAAATATTACATGATAAAAAGATTTCGGGAAAAATATTTGAGTCTGGACAAGAAGTATTATAATTTAATACTCATTTAAGACTTTTTCCTGGAAAATTAAGATCAAAATGGATAGGACCGTATATAATTGAAAAAGTATACCATTATGGAGCTGTGGATATTAAAGATTCCAAAACGGGAAAAAATTTTAAAGTTAATGGATTAAGACTGAAGCCTTATTTGGGAGATATTAAAAAGATTTATAAAGAGGCTTATGAGTTGAGTCTACCGGATTAAAAACTTAATTAGGTCGGGCTGACGACGTTAAACCAAGCGCTTTGTGGGAGGCAACCCATAGTTATTCGTTGTTTTGTGTGTTTTTACTTTTTTAATGTACGTTTTTACCTCGGTCTTGTTTAATTTTATATTACTTTAGAAAATTTGATGCTAACAAGTCTTTATTGACTTAAGCTGAAAATTATCTCGAAATATATAAAGCTTAGACATTGGATCACTCTATTTCATATATGAGTTAAAAGGAGATCAAGTTAACCTTCATTATGATTGCTTATAATTTGTGTTACTGAGTCTATATTGATCTTACCATTCTAAATTAACTATTTTGGAGAACGAAACTTTGAAATTTGACGTTAGGCGAAACGGAGTCGAACATAGTTCCGACGCCTAGGCGCCAGATTTGGTGCCTATGCGCCTGAGTATCTGGTGCCTAGGCGCCAGATTTGGCTCCTAAGCGCCACAGTTACTGGATCATGTCAAAATAAAAAATCTTCAGTTTTTCACTTGATTTTCTCCAATAAATTATCCTATCTTCGTCCCCAATCCCTATGCAATCATTATTTCGACCCACACACTCCATTCTTGAGAGATTAGAGAGGATTTTTGAAGAAATGGAGAGGAGAAATCTTGAAGAAGAGGCTAGAGACAAGGTCTCAAAGGATCCTCAACCCTACTTCAATGGTTTCATCGCCGTAAGTTTGGAGAAAATTTCTAGTCGTCTAGATAAGTTTGAAGCAGAATTTAAAAGCATTGGAGATCGCCTTCATGAGATGTTTCATCAAATTGAACATCTGGAATGGCAAGTGAAACTTCAATTTGATCATCTAGCAGCTTATCAAGATGCTCAAGTGGAGATGTATGCGAAGAACAATTGGATCGATGAAAAAATGGCTACGGATTTTCCGAGGGCGTTAGCATTCTTTCCAAGTGTGCTGAATAGTTTTCTTTGCCAAGATAATGAGAATTAGATAGTGACGTGGTGAGATTGTGATTTATCTAGTGTGTCGTTGTATCGATTTAGTGAATCGATTGTGTTTGTTTTTGTGTTTGCTTTCATGTTCAATGTGTGTTGTATTTGCTTTCAAATTTGCGTTGTTTGATCATTGTCAGAACTTGAATCATGTTATGATACTTATCTGAATTGTATTGAGCCCGAAATTGAAAATCATGAATGGAATTAGAAGAGTTTGATTTAAACTTGTGTTTAATTGGTGGATTCAATTTTTAATTTTTAATTTTTAAAATTTTTGGAAAATATTTTGGAAGATGGAAACTGAAGCAATACTCTTATATGAGTAATTAGAAGTTTAAATTATGAATTTTGGTGGAAAATAAAATTTTTAAAGTGATTTATTGGAAAGGTGAGTCTGGCGCCTAGGCGCTAGAATTCAGCGCATAGGCGCCGGTTCGCCCTGCTTACCCGAAAATCACCATTTAAACCCCCATTAGCCATTTTTGACGCTTAAGCTTCATCTCCTTCCTCTTTTTCGAGAAAACCCACCTTCTAAATCCATTTTGAGGTCAAAACATCAAGATTTTGAGCCTGAAATCACTTGATATCTTCATCTTAAAGTCAGATCTACACTCTAATCCATTTATTTTCGATTTTCACCATAGTTTTTCCTATTTTTGGCTAAAAATCGAAATTTTGAGAAAAATTTTGAGTTTTAATGTTTCTCCATGAATTTTTAAACTCATTTTAAGTTTCTTAAGCTTAAAAAGAGTTTAAATCATTGATTCCTTAATTTATTTGTGTTTTCTTTCACGTTTAGATGGCACCGAAATCTAAGCGAGGAATGGCACGAGAAAATTTTGACAGTAGCAAGTTCACAACTGCGGCAGCACATTTTCGATATCACGAATTTGCAGCGTCCAGAAAATTTATCTCAGAGCGAAGCTTTTACAATCCCGGTGAAATGATCAAGAACACGATCGTTGTGCACAACTGGCAACGACTCTGTTATTTCACCGCTGTTGCTTTTACTTCAGTCGTGCGCAAATTTTATGCTAACTTTTTGGATGCAGAAGACTACAAAGTCTTCGTCAGAGGTGTTGGAGTAGCATTTACTCCGGAAAGGATCAATGTTTTTTATGGACTGCCACCTACCATCGAGTGCCACTATTTTGGATTATCTCTGAGGGAGATCTTGAGATGATTATTGCTTATTTGACTGACGACACTGGAGCTTGGAAGATCCGGAAAGATAAACGGGTAAATTTCAAATCTTCTAAGTTAAATGGTATTTCAAAGGCATGGCATTACTTTATTTCTACAAGACTTATACCTTCCAACCACCTGAGCGAAGTGACTAGAGATCGAGTTATCTTAAACTACTGCATTCATGAGAGGAAGCCGATAGATGTCAGCAGTATTATTTATGATTCTGTGGAGTCTACTGCTAGATCCAGTACTTTTGGGACTAGGATTCCCTTCTCTGATTTATACTTTATGTGTGAACAATGGAGTCACTGCTGGTATTTCTGAGGAGAAGCTGAAGTCTACCAAGCCAGTTGGGTAGGAGAGTGTTAGTATCTATGATCATCTTCGTAGGAAGAGATCTACAGTCCCTTCTACTTCTGCACCTACTCCAGGTAGAGCATCCACTTCCAGACCTTCTACTTCTACTGCTGAGCCACCGTCTAGTTTTTGGAAATCGATGCATGATCAATTTCTAGAGCAGCAGAATGAGTTATTTCTAACTCACTGCAGATTTGATACTATGGATAAGAAAATTGATCACCTATCTGATTACACCCAGAGGAAGAGTGAGTATGATGCTGAGTATTCAGAGTCTTTAGTTAGATTCTTGAAGGGTGAGCATGATATTCAATTTCGCACCTATCATAGATTTTCACCATATGTTGATCCTAAGGACGTGGAGTTTTCTTTTGGTGATGATGATGACGAGGCTACAGACAGTGATTAGTAGCCTGATTTACCTCTGAGATATGCTGAGTCTGTTGTTAGTTTAGTTTTTTTTTGCTAGTACTGATTGTTGTTTGTTATTTGCTAGTTTAGATTTGTTTATGAGACTTTGTATGAATTGTTTGATGTTAAGACTCGTTTTAGATATTTAGATGCGGATCGAAATTTGAATGAATTTGTGTTTATTTTTGTTTCAACTTACTCGCTTAGTATTCTAGAATAGTTAGTAATATTATTCAATTTCCGTTAGTAATATAGTTATTTAATTCAACTATCGCTATATAAATTTTTTTTAAAAAAAAAAATTTGAGCCTGCTTACTTTTATATGCTTCATTATTTCTGTAATATTCAAAAAAAGCATGTGTAGAAGTAAATTATATTTCTTTCTAGATTTTTTTTTTACATGCTTATAAAATTTCTTTTTAAATTATACTTTACTTTCTCTCATACTTTATTTTTTTTATGATATACCAAAACTTAAGTTTGGGGGAAGGGAAAATACATGCAAATTTAAATTTTATTTGTCCTTAATAAACTAATATTTTCTAAAAAAAATCTTAACATAACATAAGGAATGAAGAATCTATTTAAGATCACTTAAATTTTTGAAATTATGAATAATTTAGTGGACTTAACCAAAATTTTAATAACTTTGATTGATTTTAAGAATAGAATTATTTAACTTAAAGAATAATAAGAATAAGAAATTTTTCTATTCATAATAGAAATAATTGAATTTTAGAAGTATTAAGAAATAAAAAATTATAACTTGAAAAAGAAAAAATTGAAAGTCTTTTTGAAATTCTATTCATGTTATAATAATTAAGTGAAAATGTAAAAGTTTGAAAATATAAGTTAAGGATAGTGAAGTTCAAAATTATTAACAGGCTATCCAGATACAGTAATCCTCACTGTGAAAAAAAAAAAGAAAAGAAAAAAGAGGAGAAGCTTGAGGATATGCCTAATCAAAAATTGGCTTCACTTGAATTATCTTATATGAAGAAAACTAGTTACATACTTTACTTAATTTTTATGCATGAATCTTTATTTAGGAAGGACTTTTCATGAAAGTCTTTTTCTTGTAAATAATCTATGTGATCTTAATATAATAAACTTCTATTATTTTCGAAATAAATGAATAATTTTTAAAGTCTTATGATTTGGTAGTTGAATATTCTTTAAATTCTTAAAATTAAACATAGTTAGTGAAATTTGGTTAATGATTTACTAAAGCCTTTATAAAATCAAAAATTATAAGGAGTCTTAAATATTTATCTTTCATTCCAAATGTTATACATTTTATATAGTAAAAAGGGTTACTTGAGGACAAGTAATGTTTAAGTTTGGGGGATTTTGATCCATGAAAAAAATACCCATTTTTTGCTTTAATTTTTATCAAATTTTTAAGGATATTATGCTTTAATGAAAGGTATTTTTGTGTTTTTGGATATAGGTGATGGAAAAATGTTCAAGAAAGGAAAAAAAAGTGAAAAAGGAACAAAAATGGAGCCAAAATGCAAAATTATCAAAATTATTGGTCCGGCGCCCTCAGCGCCAGGTTGATACGAGATCTGTCAAGATTTTGAACGACTTTTAGACGGTTATTTTGAATGTGTTAGCGGTTATTGGACCTTCTAGATGACTGGCAGTTGTTCCTAGTTTATAGGACATGTGATACAATGTATTTGGACGCTTGGAAACGGTTTTAATCACGAAGAGGTGCGATCCAAAGTGAAGAGGTGCGAAGAACTGAACACAGAGTCCGGCGCCTAGGCGCTAGACACACCTTCTAGAAGATTCATTGAATGTGGACACATTTTGAAGAGGTGCCTTGAGGCAACTCTTGACGCCTATAAATAGGAGGGTACTCCTTCAGAAAAAATGGCCCCTCTATCTTGAGCCCCATCTAGAGAGAGCATTAGAGAGATACTTTAGAGCCACATTTTACTATCCTTCATAAATTAGTTAGTTATTTTATTTAGAGTTCGTATTGAGAGTTTAAAGAGTTGGTGCTTTTCAAGTTTATTTGCTTTGGAGTCAGAAGAGTTCAGAGGTTCAGTAGGAGAAACACTTGAGATAAGTATTTGTAATTTTATTCAAAGTTTCATTATCATGTTTTGTTGTTTAAATTCAATGTGTTCTGAGTAGTTAGTTTACTTTCTCCTTTCAATTTTGAAAAGATAAATAAGATAATATAAAATTCGTTGGAGAATTAAAAACTATTTATATTTTAAAACATTGTAATGATATTAATACCGGATCTTAATTTACTATTTAAATTGGCCATTTAAATTGTTAAAATCTGTTGAAGAGTTTTGATACCTAGAAGGAGATGAATTCTTAACTAGTAGATATCACATGAATCCTTGAGTAGTTCAAGGTGAAGTGAAAATAAATAGGAAGATATTATATAATGGGTGTAGAATTGATAAGTTTTTAGAGTGACAGACTAAATTCTTGTGATTTGGTTTATAGAGAAGGAAAGGATCACTAGTAGGGCCGACTATAGCCACCCTTGGACATCAAGTAGTGTGAGCCCAGATTAACCCATTCTACTAACAATACATCCAGACCTGATCTATAGGCTAGCCAATGTTCTTTACACCTGGATCAAAGGGTAGAGAATATGAATGCTTCTATTTGGCACAATACCATAAATTTATATTCTCCACGAATACTATCGTTATCTTAGAAAATCTTGGATTAATTGAAAGGAAGAAAGTTGTTTTTTTTATTGCTATTTAAATCAATCATTTCATGTTTTTTTGGCACCGTTGCCAGGGATTGAATATTTAGTACGCATATATTTAGCGTGGATCAGTAACGTGTTCATGTCCCTCATGAGCCAGATTATTATTCTTCTGTTGACATACTTCACCCATTTCATTCTTGGGAATGTGTGATCAACTTTTCTGGATTTCAGGACCGCCTGTTTGGTCACTCCTAAACAAAAGGGTTCAGGAGTCCCTAGGTTTTCCTTTTGATCTTATGGAGTCAAACCCCCAATAGGTGTGTTGGCAAGTGTTGACCTCATTTTGATGAGGTCTTTTGCTTCTCCCTTTAGTACTTGGGATCTAGCCTAAGGCTTTTCCTTTAACTAATCTTAGAGGACTAGAAGTGGAACCCATCCTTTAGAAATTTAAAAACCTCTTGACTCCCTGCAAACCCCACAAGCTTGATTGTAGACCCCTAATCACATAGAGGGTTGAAATCAAATGTGGAGGTTTAAAGGATGAGTTCCCTATAGGACTTCTTGGCCTTAGGAATACCCTAGATGGCCTGGTATGGTGAGGGTTGACTTGCACATACACTACACTCTCACACACATTCCAAGTCCTAAAACCACAATCTCACCCAACTTGACTTCCTGACTCATGTAGGTAATTCATATGGATGGTCCTTAACCCCTAAGCCCCTGGCTAAAAGGGTTAGGAACAACATAGTGAATGCCTCAAATGAGTCCTCTCATGGCTCATATGGGCTTAATATGGCTTCATGGATTAACCAAAGTGATTCCATTTTACTTAAATTTGATCAATCTTCATTTTTTTAAAAAAATTCAATTTTTGACCCCCGGGGCCCCGGACCCACCAAACCTACCAAATGCCCTTGGAGCTACCCAAAATTTGCAAAATTACTTAAATTACCCAAAATTCCTCAAAATCAGTCCTAAACATTTCCCCCCACTCAAATAGATCATCCATAGCCAAAAATACCAAAAATTCCAAAAGTGCCCCCCAATACCCTCCAAATACCCAAAATGTCCTTTTACCCCAAAAAATCCAAAAATTCAGCAAATTCCCAAAAAATTCCAGAAAATCCCAAATATTCCCAATTTCATTTTGTTCAACTACACCATGGGCCAATTTTTCCAATTTACCCCACATTTACCAAAACCCCCAATTTGACCCATTTTGAACCCAAGTGAACCCAATGTCAACAAACCACCCCAATTGATCTCAATTCTGGTCCAATTCAATTCTAAACTTCAATTCAATATCCCCAACATCAATTTAGACCAAATCTAATTCCAATTTGATTGGAATTTGAGCCCAATTTCAATTTGAAGCCTAAAGCCCAATTTTGGCCCATGACCTAAACCTAGCCCAAACCAACCCAATTCATCCCCAATTAGCCCCAAATCTTTTCTAAAGCCTCCCTAACACCCCCAAAAACAAAAAAAAAAATAACTTGATTTGCCCAAAATTTGGACCTAAACTCCACCCAAACCTAACCCAAAACCAAAATCCCTTAAATTGACCTAAGCCCAAACCTAACCCAAATGGGCCCAAATCCCAAAATTAGAGCCCAACCAAAGTTGGAAACTCTTTGTGACACTCCCATGAACATTTCTCAACATTAATTTTACATCAAATCCAACTTTAGCCCAACCTTAAACCAAGTTAGCCCAATTTGGCCCACCTTGACCCCTTCACCAAAAGACCCCACATTAAACCCAATTCAATTCAAAATCACTTTAAAGTTGTTCCAAACCACTCATGACACATGCCTAAACCAATTGCAACATTTATTTGACATGGTCCTTCACAAAATCATCATCCAAAAGCCCATTTTAAAATCCAAAAGCCCACTTCCTTAAATTACTTTAAAAGCCCACCCAAGATCATTTCAAAAGCCCAAGTTTTCAATCCAAAGCCCACATGACATTTCTCTACATCATCCATTTAATCAATATCACCCCTAAGTTTCAAAATCATCATTAAACTATTCCAAATCAAGCTTCATGAAAATTCTCCACCAAAATACCAACATTCCTAAATTCTACTTCCATGAAATTGACCAAGCTTTGCCCCAAGCCACATGGAGCCATGAAGCCATGCATAAGCCATATGCAAGCCATGGGAGCCACTTTCCACCTCACCAAGCCATTAATGGCAAGAATAGGGGACCCTTTTCCTAATCTTTCATTAAGCCCTTTTAACCATATTCATGTCACACTCTAAACCATGCTTAGCCACCTCACCATGAATGGAGACTTAACCACTCCAATTCAGCTGACCTAAATGATTCTTTTCAGCCCAAAACCAGCCCTTGGGTGGTGCACCAAGCCTAAAACCATGGGTTGACCAAATTGAACCCAAAATAAGCCTCTCCCCATTCCATTTCAATTCAGCCCCTTTACACATGGCCAACTCCAATTCACTTCACCAAATTCAAGCCCTGAACCTCCTGATCAGGATGGTGACCTGACTCTGGTCGGCCAGCCACCACAGCCGCCGGAAACCACCAGGCCGAGAGCACCCATGTGAGCCAATTTTTGAATTTTCCCTAGCTAAGCTGTCCCATGCCCAATAGCCATTGCAGCTGTTCTTCCCTTGCCCTGAGCAGTGGATCCAAGCCTTCAAACCTCCCTGGGAAGCCCTCTAGCCATTCCTATTTAAACATCACCACCTCTCGTCCAAAGAATGAGTTGAACCAGACCTTAAGGAAACTCTGCCAAAATTGCTCCAGGACCTTCTCCTAACCCAGAGCAGTTGATCCCCAGTGTTCCTTTGCCCTAAACCCCATTAACGAGCTCGATTTCCGAGTTAAAAATCCACCCAAAAAACAGGACACTTCACCACGGTGAGCCAATCTCCAAATTGATTGATCCTACACCTTCATCAGACCAAGAGGAGAAGTTCCCCAGCAGAAGCCCCATCACCAGACCAGCCATTGCTTCTAGCCTCCAAGCTTTGTGATCGGCCTTGGTCACTTTCATACCTAGACAATTCCCCAGAGCCAAAGACTTCATCTGGAGCTTGCCTGGACTCAATCGAAGGTGACATAACTCTCAGATCGAAGCTTCATTTCTCTGAGCAAAGGTATGAACTCACTCTTCCTCCCGAGCTTCCAGCGATTCTCCATTTTGTTTAAGTTAATTTCATAGCCTATAAACCGTATGGATGTGTTCGTATCTTCAAGACGAATCCATAGAGCATAAGAACACAAAAATCCATTGAGAATTGAGTGAGATCTTAGGGTTTTAGTGTGGACGGTCACGGGTGCACACCAGTCGTAGATGATGACCAGGAGCCGTTGGATCGCGCGTGTATCGAGCGGACGGTCGAGATCAAGTCGGACGGCGCGATGGTACATGAACCGCGGGACGCATGGCTGCTGACTCAAGTGGCGGCGTCGAATGGGAGCGCGACACGTAGGGGCTTCGGAGCTGCCGAGGTTGACGCGGCGCCGCGTGGATAAGTAGGAAATTAGGGTATTTTTGAATTATTTAAATGCCCTGAACTTTAAAAATTCATATCTTTGCATAGAAAAATCACAAAAATAAAATAAAATAACCTACTTGCTCAGTGAAAAGAGGAGAATATTGTGGAAAAGAAATCAAGTTAATTGGATGGGTATTTTATTTTTAATAATTTATTTACTGTTTTCAGTATTTTGATTCTTCATTTGCATAGATAATTCACCATGGCATGAGACCATAAGGCTTTTGAAGCCTCTAATCTTAGGAACATTCTCTGAATTTTTCAAGGTTAGAGGCCATCTCTGTGAAAAGTTACTGAATTTTCAAGTTCATGTCACTGTTTTAGGTATTTTAAATCTAATAATTAGCATGTTGTAAAATAAATTCTTGGAAAATTTGGTGAAGTTTCTTAGGACCAGAAGACCATATGAAAAATATATTTTGAATTAGTTCATTCATATTAACCTTAATTGGCCCAAACCCCTAAAAATGAACTTTAATTAATTAGGGTTAACCACACATCAAATTGACTTGAAAACAATTCTCCATTGATCTTTAGGATCAGAGAGACCTCACATAAAAATTTGGAATCAATTGGAAATGTTTAACCCCACTAAATGGATTAATTAAGTCACATAACTAAAATTAAATTTTAAAAATTCATAACTCCAAAAATACTTTTCAAAAATTCACAAAAATAGTTTTAGAACTTCTCTGATATCAGAGGAGTTCAGGAAAATTAAAATTGGAATTTTCTAAAAAATTTGATTTTTCACAATATTTTAATATTTTAATAATTAAAAAAATAGTAAAAATTACAATAATATTAAAAATCATAAAAATGTCACATTTTGACACCTAATCACTTAGGAACAATCCAAATATTTTTCCTAAGTCCCTAGGGTAAGATATTGAATTTCAAAAGCTTAATGTAATTTTTAATATTAAAAAATGAATTTTCAACCCTTTTTCACTAAAATAATTCTAATAAATCAAAGAAAAATCAAAAAATTATAAAATTTGTTTCTCTGGACTCCTTGAGGTTAGGAAACTTTAAGAAAAATATAAAATCTATATTTCAGCTTTTATTTTATTTTATAATTAATAAATACTCTAGAATTCAAAATAATTATAATAAACAAAATATTATTCAAAAAATCACAAAAATTGCTCCAAGTGGTTCCCTAGTCATTAGGAAAATCCCACAATTTTCTTAAGGACAGAAACCTTTTCTTGGTCATGTTGTTGAATTTTCCTTGAAAATTCTTATTTTCTACTAAAAATAATTATATAAATAAATTAAATTCAAACAAAAATCACATTTTCTCCTCTAATGTCTTAATTGACATGTGAGTGAGATTACATAAAAATTTCAAATTTATTTGAGCTCAATTTAGTGTGTTATGAAATAAATAAGCTTAAAAGGGCATAAAGGTAATTAAGAAATTTAACCCTTAATAAAAAAAACTTTAGGTTTAATCAAAATGGGGGGGGGGGGGGGACAAAATATTTGATTTTAATCTTCTCTTGGATGATTGAAACTTAGGGAAATTAAAAGGTAGAGACACCTTAAATACTTTGAAAATATCAAAATGAAACTTTAATTAATTAAATGATTTAAGTTATGGAAAGAATATATTTAAATTTGGATTATTAAAATAGGGATATTATTAAGAGGATATTTATTCTTTAATTTTAAAATCCCTAAATAAGTCACTTTAACAATATTTAATTTTTAATTAAAAATTTAAATAATAATCCAAATTAACAATTAACACTAAAATTAAAATTAAATAAAATTTAAATTAAACTAAATTTAAAACTAAATTAAATTAAAATTAAATTAAAAATTAAAATTAAAATAAAATTAAAATTAAATTAAAATTAAATTAAATTAAATTAAATTAAAATTAAATTAAAATTAAATTGAAATTAAAATTAAATTAAAAATTAAAAATAAATTAAAATTAAATTAAAAATTAAATTAAATTAAATTAAATTAAGTTAAATTAAATTGAAATTAAATTGAATTAAATTAAATAAAAAAAAATCATTTAACAACAAACCTAAATGAAATTATTAAGAATTAAATTAGAACATATCAATAATTTCAACACCTCTTTCTATCTAAGTGAATTTGAAATACCAAGATAATTTAAAAACATAAAGATTTAAATCTAAAATAATTTGAACACTATTTATAAACCCTGCTTAATTCATTTAAATTAAACAGGGGAACTTGTCGGCTTATAAAATTGGCTCGCAGACCAAATGGATGTCACAAATCTCCTAGTTTATTTAATTAAGCCCCATCATCAAGCAGTGTGTCTATTCTTCGGGATAGATACACGGTTTGTGGTGCGGTGCTCGTTTATATAAACTATTTGAGATGTGAGATCGGTTTGATTTCATATCTTAAAACTTTCAAATTTAAAATTATTTTCAAAATCAAATACTACTTTCTAAATTATATGTATATTTAAATTAAATTTAAAATTTAAAATTCACCGACAATTTTTGTAGGCGACCCCTTTTCAAAAATACAACACTCAACCTAAAAATATGCCGACAACTTCTGGCGACTCCGCTGGGGAATAGTTCCTCTCTCCATTTTTGATTAGATGGTTTTGCTTTCATAAATCGGTGGTGATTCCATATCCCTAGTGGATCAAAACTACCATTCTTCCATTGGAATACCCCGTTCATTTCTTTCTTGAACGAGTATAGCTAACTCCTCTCGGATTTAGGAGCCACTGTTTAGACACCCCTAAACGGAGAGGTTTCGAGATCCTTTTACCTTTTCTCTGAGGTGGGGTGGACCCCCAATAGGTGTTAGTTTAGGAGCGGTCCTTCGAGTCGAGAATTCTTGCATAAGACTTTCTCTTCCTTTCCAATTCTAAATCGGGCCCTTTACCCTTTCTATAACATTTTTCCTTTAATCGCTTTGTTTCTAACAAACGAACCTGCTAATAAACAACCTTCTAACAAACAATCTCTTTTAAAAAATCACAAATACATAAAGATAAACGAAAATGTGTTCGGACTCTTTCTTTTTCGTCCTAAACTTTACGACGAAAGGAAGCATAATTCGAGACTGACATTCGGAATCTGCCCTGCAGAAAATGACTGCCCCAAAGTTAATCTTCTCCTTCACCAATGGAATGGACTTCGCCGTTTACAAGGATGAGCTGCCCGACAATGGAATCATCCATTTCGGACAAGGATTTGGCAACACAGATATCAAGTTCACTGATGTCACTCTCTTCACACTAATGGAAAAACTGTCAGAAACTGAAGAGCCCGTGATTGAGTTCAACCTGAAATTGACTCAAGAATTCGCTCCCCTACAAAGGGTTCCAACTGAAAGAAGTACTACTGTTCGTAGGAGGACTGTTGTCTCTACCACCACCGGTCCTAGTCATCTCCGCACCTACCCCAACTTCTCGCCAAACCGAAGGGGAAGGAAATCCAAGTCCGTGATGAGCTCCGTCACCGTGGAGGGTACGGATTTTGCTACAATACCATCTGTTTTTGAGATTAAGTCCAGTTCAAGAGTTGCACCCCTAACTCGGACTCAAAGGAGAAATAGTTACGGAAAGATCGCCAAGATCGAGAAAGCCAGAGCTGCTGAAGTTGCTTTTCAAGAAGAAATTCCTGAGGAAAGAGAAGAACTGCCTGAGTATATACCACTATTGGAAGGGAGCAGGTTTCACCCTCTCTCTGCCACATGAGATGAAGAAAATGTCCGTAGGATCGCCACTTCATTACCACGACCTGCGTACTACAGCAATTACAAAAGGAAAAGGGATAAGACTATGCCATTGGCTCGGCTGCAAGCTGTTATAAAAAGATTGGAAAAGAAAGAAAGATGTCTTGTATCAGAAATCTTAAGAAGGATAGGACGGGCACCAGCTAAATCCCGCCTCAGACCACGAATAGAGCTTATTGCTGCCACAGAGAAACCAAAGAAGAAGATAAAAGCTAGTTCACCCGTTGTTGTATCGGGTCTACAAATTAGGGAGGATACTACCTTCCAGCATATAGCCAACAGATCATCTGGTTCTAGGCTTCCGGCTGCAAGAAGGATGGTATGGCGACCTACTACTGGCGAGCTAAGGCCAAAACAATGTCCTGAGAAGAAAAGTCTCGTCATGAGACTTGAATCAGAAGAAAGTGCTACTGCAATAAAGGGGACTCCCGAGAAAGAAGTTCAACAACCGTCATGAGACAACTGCGAGACCGTGTGGAAAAGACCACTAGAGGACGCCATGGACAAATTAAGGACCGATATCCGACATTTAGCAAAAGAAAGAGAAGAAGAACTAGGAGATGAAGTTAACTCATCTGAGTTCATGGATGAGGAGTATGCCGAGATCAACATGGTTGAAACGCGAGCATCATCCTCTTCACATGGTGCTCCAAAGCAACTGCGCAGAAGAGATGAACTGGAAGTGTTGAGAGCACAGCTTCGGGAAAGAGATGATATAATTTCCCAGATGGCAAAGAGGATGGAAGAGATGGCTGCTGCCTTAACCACTCTCCAGAGTTAGGTACAACCTCAGAAAGAAACACCCCCAGAGATCATCCATATTGCAGATGGAGGAAAAGAGATCACATCCGTCAATGGAGACAAGCAACCAAAGAAAGATCTTGCACAAAGCATGATTCCGGAAAAGGACATTAAGAACATGGTAGAACAGCAGGTGCGAGAAGCTTTAGCACAATCCAAGAGTAGAGCATCTATTCAGACAGGTAGACCTTACCCCGAAGAGTTCGATGCAGTCCAATACCCGAAAGGCTTCGTACTACCTCTGTTTAAGACTTTTGATGGAACGAGAAACCCTCGGCAAGCATGTCGCACATTTTCGTGCTAGTTGCTGCAATGCCGGTGGGAGTGACGCTTTACTCTTCCGACAGTTCTTCAGCAGTTTGTCAGGGATTACCTTTGACTGGATTTTCAGCTACCAGAGCCCAAGAAGCCGAAGGAAGTCAATAAGAAAGATCATCTGAACTATTGCCCTTACCACCAGATGCTCGAACATAAGATAGAGGATTGCATCACTTTCAAGAGTTGGCTTGATGACAATCTTTGAGAAGGGAACATAACGATCTCAAAGGAATACATGAAGGAACCCCATAAAGGAGGTTCCGTCTATGTTATTTCAACGGATCCCATTGTTCCGATAGACCCGTATACGACTGATGATGGATGGAGTACTGTCTGGAAAAAATCATCAAAGAAAATTTTGGATCACATCCAGACCGCTTCGGTACGCGCTTCAACTCAGAGTTTGAAACCTGTCGAGCCTGCACTATCACTTGCGTTTGAAGAACAGCCCCAGAAGGAGGAGAAGCTCATGGAAGAAAAGAAGACCGAGGCTCCGAAGAGTAGACTAGGGGTTGCTTATCCTAGGATGGTTATTTCCGATTCGGGGGAGAAATCCCTCGAACTCCTGACTCTGTATGATTATCTGCTCACTCCGGCGAGATCTTATAATGATAAGGGTTAGGGCGTTGGCTACGTTTTGACTGTTTCTAACGATTACGTAACTAACTACAACCGGCTTAATCCAGATCTCGATCCCAATACAAATAACGATTCTCAAATCATACACAACCTCGATGACCACGATGAAGAAGATGTTCACAAAGGAGGCTACGAAAGCTCGACAAGCAATGAGTTCATTTATGAATTCCGAGGAGCTCCGATCGCGATAGAATTAGAACCATCAGACATCGAAGCAACTTCAGAAGAGTCAGTGGTTCCAATTCAAGAGGGTACACTGGCTGATTCAACACCAAATTTAGAAGAAATAACTGAAGTAAATTTAAGAAGCGGAAAAGTTCTACCCCCGAGAATGGGTCCAAAGGATAAAGGAAAGCGTGTGGTCGCTCGAGAAGAGCCAACCCCAGTAGAAGAATTGCCCATTCGGGAAGAAACCGAGGAACATGGTAATAAAGTAGACTACAACGTGCTAGCCCATCTTAGGAAGCTACCAGCCAAACGAAGCATATACGACACTCTGATCCTGTCAATGGAGATGAGGGAGGCTCTGATCAAGGCTCTACTTGATCCAAAGATTTGTTTCACCCAAATGGCCAGTAATTCCTTCGACGAGGTTTGCTCGTTAAGAGAACAGCGAGGTGTTAGCTTCACGGACAATGATCTATTACTGGGAACAGCAAATCACAACCGACCATTATACATTTCAGTCACTATTGGAAGGTTTACGCTCTTCAGAGTGTTGGTTGATCCGGGAGCATCAATCAACATAATGAATCTTCGGACGCTAGCGTTTTTGAAAATTGATGCTCGCGAGCTTGAAGCAGACAAGATGCTATTAAGAGGCTTCAATCAAAAAGGAGAAAGAACTCTTGGATCGATAACACTACTAATGAAGACTGGTGATTTAGCAAAGACAACCGCAAAATTCCACATAATTGATTCTGAAACATCGTTCAACGCTCTACTCGGTCGACCATGGATCCATGAAAACTGGATGGTATCGTCGTCTCTGCACCAGTGCATAAAGTATTACGAAGGAGGGGAATAGTGTATCAAAGGTGATTTGCAAACGTTCTCTGTGCACGAAATTGGAATTCATGAAGATGCGGCCTACTACGCGCCCCCGAAGAAAACAATCTTTTCCAGAAATACCATACCAAATGAAGCAAAAGAAATTCAAGACAATGAAGAACCTGACGTTCTAGTCCAACAGTTACTCACCACTCCCTTAAGGCGAGATGGTGAAGATTTCTCCAGAACTCGCACCCGAAGTCGAGGCCGGGGACGAGGACGTGGAAGAAATGTCGGAACAGTTGGACAGAAGAAACCGGTCATCGATGTTGATTGGGAGAACACTTCCGAAAAAGAAGAGGAAATCAAGAAAGAAGCAGCAACAATAAGTCAAAAGAAACCCCAGTTCAAAATCTCTCTCGAAGATGAAATGAATGAAGAATATAATCAATGTACGAGAAGATTAACCATCATGTACATACTATGACCCTGACCCTGATCCATTCTAATAAGATCGAGGGTATGGTGGTCAAGGAGGTGCACGGTGGTGGTACTAAGCCAATCAAGTTTTACCGTGGTGCTCCTTCTTCCAATAATCAAAATGATGTACAATTTGAAGATGTTACTTCTTCTGAATTAATGGAACTGCCTTTTGAGTGGTACTCTCCCTGTGTTCAAAATTTCATTCAACGTGTTGTCTTACCTCGACAATGGACAAAAGGTCAATCACAACATTTTGAAAGATTATGGAATAATGCCGGTCGGCCTCCCAATTCAAAAAATGGTCTCGGATTCGGCACAGAAGGATTAGTTGATGATACGGGATTTTGCTTGGTTGTCACTTGCGAACCTAATGAAGACTGCTTGGAAGCTGCAGAAGATCTTGAAGATCTGCCAATCGGAGAAGCTCCACCAGAATTCGAAAAGAAATCAAATCTACAATAGACGAGTTAATGGAAGTTAACTTAGGTACTAGCGAAGAGCCTAGGTCTACCTTCGTTATCTCCTTACTCAATAAAGAAGACTTCGAGGAAATAATGAGGCTACTAATGGAATTCAAGGATTGTTTTGCTTGGAGTTACGACAAAATGCCAGGATTAGCTCCAGAAGTCGCAGTTCACAGGCTAGGAGTGGATCCTACTTCCATTTCAGTCAGAGAAGCTCCCAGAAGAATGCGTCTAGAAATTGAGCAACAAGTAATAGCCGAAGTTAAGAAGCTAATAGACGCTAAATTTGTCCGTGAAGAACAATACCCAACTTGGTTAGCCAACGTGGTATCAGTCAGAAAGAAGAATGGTCAGATCAGAATCTGCGTGGATTTCAGAGATTTGAATAAAGCATGTCTGAAGGATGAATTTGCACTACCAATCCCAGAACTAATGATCGACATCGCTTCGACCCATGAATCTTCTCATTTATGGATGGATCATCGGGATACAACCAGATAAAGATGGCACAAGATGACGAAAAGTTCACGACATTCAGAACGCCGATTGGAGTGTATTGCTACACAGTAATGCCATTCGGACTAAAGAACGCGGGAGCAACATACCAAAGAGTGATGACAAAGATTTTTGATGATCTCATTCACAACCAAGTCGAGTGCTACGTGGATGATGTCGTCATCAAAAGAAAACTGAAGGAAGATCACCTGTATGATTTGAGAATTATTTTCGAGCGACTAAGATAATTTAGCCTTAAGATGAATCCCTTAAAATGCACCTTCGGCGTCACCTCAGGGAAATTCTTAGGATTTTTTGACCGACATCGCGGGATTGAAATCGATCCGGAGAAGATTAAAGCTATTTTAGAAATGCCTCCTCCCAAAACTTTGAAACAACTATGATCCTTTCAAGGGAAGTTGGCATAACTTCGACGCTTTATCTCGAACTTGTCAGGTAGGTGTCAGCCCTTCTCAGCTTTAGTTAAAAAGGACGCCAAATTCATCTGGGATGAGAAATGCCAGCGGGCTTTCAAGGACGTTAAACAAAGTTTAATGACACCTTCTGTCTTAGCAGCCCCAGTCCCAGGTAGACCGTTGATACTTTATACCGCAGCTCTAGACGACTCCTCGGAGCCCCGCTAGCCTGTAGTCAATGATGAGGGAAAAGAAAATGCTCTCTACTACTTAAGCCGTCGTCTAATTCGACGGAAGTAAAGTATACTCCTATTGAGAAGCATCGCTTGGCCCTGATCTTCGCCGCACAGAAGCTCAGGCATTACATGCTTTCTCATAAGATCAACCTTATTTCGAGAGTTAATCCGTTGCAATACTTGATGACCCGACCGACGCTCTCTGGCAGACTTGCCAGGTGGTCGATGATACTATTGCAATTTGACATAACTTTCATTCCTCTTCGCGCCGTAAAGGGACAAGTCCTAGCAGACTTCCTTGCAGCACACCCTTTACCGGCAGATTCGCCTCTCGACAATGATTTGCCTGACGAGCAGATAATGAGCCTAGAAGACCCTGATGATCGAGGTTGGGAACTATACATCGACGGTGCATCCTCAGCACAGAAGAACAAAGAATTACAAATGATAGTGCCCGGTAAGGTAGGAATCGGACTAATCTTTATAACACCAGAGCGGGGGATGTTATGATACTCCTACCACTTAACAGAACCTTGTACAAACAACGAGGCAGAATAAGAAGCCCTTATAATCGGATTGGAATTAACCATTCAGATGGGAATAACGGACATCAACATCTACGGAGATTCTCAGTTGATCATTCAACAGGTCGCCGGACAGTACAAAATTTTAAAGCCAAGACTCGAGCAGTACTTTCAGTACGCCATGAAATTGTTGGAACAAATTCCAAACGTAACAATCTACAAGATTCCCAGAAAAGAAAATGCTCTTGCCGATGCGCTAGCCCGCCTTGCAAAGGAATTTGCCTGCTTGCAGGATGAGTCAGTTGAAGTGTCAGTTCAAGGACGACAAGTCCTATCACAGCTCGACATGGATACATTACACAAATCTGAAAAAGCAGAAGAAACAATTGCAGCAGTGACAAAAAATATAGAAGATTGGCGGCAGCCATTAATAGACTACTTGCAAACAAAAAACCTACCGGACGATAAGTCATTAGCCCATCAAATCAAGAAAAGAACTCTGTCTTACGCATTAATAAACAATACATTATACAGAAGGTCTTCTGATCAGATGTGGCTAAGATGCCTGAGCGAGTCCGAGGCTCGTGAAATCGTTAAAGAGTACATTCAGGACTTTGTGGCGCTCATCAATCAGGTCCGAAAATGAAAATGAAGAATAAAAGACTAGGGTACTACTGGCCCTCAATGATGACCAACTGTATGAAAGTTGCCGAAAGTTGTCACTAGTGTCAAGTGCACAGAGTGATTCTACACCAACCTCCAAATGTGCTACATCCGACAATCGCGTCGTGGCCATTTGAGTGTTGGGGCACAGATATAGTGGGTCCGATAAAACCGCCTTCTTCAAGGGGACATCGCTTCATTCTTGCAGCTACAGACTACTTTTCTAAATGGGTAGAAGCTATACCACTCAGAGAAGTGAAAACACACCACGTGCTACGGTTTTTCAAGAACAAGTCGTCTACCGTTTTGGGGTACCGCGCAGGATCATTTCAGATAATGGATCTGCATTCAAAAGTACAAAAATCAACAATTTTGTCAGAAGACACGGGATCGATTGGCGATACTCAACGATCTACTACCCAAGAGCAAACGGCCTGGCCGAGGCTTTTAATAAAACTCTCGTTCAAATTTTAAAGAAAAGTTTGGACGACAATAAGAGAAATTGGCACGAGAAGTTGTTGGAAGCCTTACGGGCCTACAGGACAACTTTTAGGACTCCTACTCAGTCTACGCCTTACGGGTCCGAGGCCGTCTTGCCCCTGGAAGTTCAGCTTCAATCACTCCGAATTGCAATTGCAGAAAAGATCACCACAGAAGAAAATGCCAGACTACGACTGGAAGAATTGGAAAGCTTGGAAGGGAAAAAATTTTCCGCACAGAAGAATTTGGAACTGTATCAAGCCAAGATGATCCAAGCCCATGATAAACTGGTCCGCCCAAGAACTTTCAAAGTTGGTGACTTAGTTCTTGTTCTCAGAAGACCTATTCTTGCACATCGCAAGATAGGAGGTAAATTTAAATCAACATGGGAAGGGTCGTTTGTGGCCGAGACAGTCTAGTCAGGAGGTTCCTACCAGCTTATGAATTGCCGTGGAGAACGACCTATGCTTCCAATCAATGAACGGTATTTGAAGAAGTATTACGCGACCTGATGTTTCGAAGGGTGGCCTCTAAAATAGAATCTTATCCCTAGAAACACGGGTGAAGTAATCTCATCAACAAAATAAAATGGATGATAAAAAAAATCTCATCAAAAAAAATGTTAAAAAGAAAACATGGGAAATCGTAATAATAAAATGTCAACCTTTCCTTTTAAATCCATTCATTCCTGATATTTTCTCATCTCTTCTTACTTCCTTTAAATTTAAAAGAAGTAAATATGATTTTTTAAGTGATTTTTCTTATTGTTCTTGTTCTTAGTATAGCCCCTGATCCTTTCCTTATTTTTTTCGTAGGGAAATGTCGAACGAGCGGTTGGTTCTAAACTTTAGAAATGGCGTGAGTCTAGAACTTGATGAAAAGAGGGTGAGGGATGGAGTAGTGATAGAGATTGACTCAGACTTCACACCAACTGGCTTACAATACGAAGAAAATGATTGGATCCCAGTTGATCGAGAAGAACTTCACAGCCAGACAGTGATGAAAATGGGTGGCCCGAGTCACCAATCCAGAAACAAGAAAAGAAAAGCAAACGCCGCTCATGCAGTCGAAGAAGATAAGAAAGTTAAGTCCGTGGTTGCCACAGCAGAGGGTAGGCTTGTCAGCGCCGCGCCCGCAAAAATTCAAGGGGTAAGGAGAGCTACTCTCACTGCTACCCAGCGAAGAAATAAGAATCATCGCATTTGCAAAATGTTGACCAAGTTAGCAGAAGATCAACATAAACAGACAGTGGATACCGTTAGTGCAAATTCTCTAAGGAGAACGGTTTGTCAGGAACCAGAAAGAAGAAAGTCAACTCCAAGAAGGTCAAAACAGATAAAAGAATTACCAAGAAAAATAGAAATAGAGTCAGTACCTCGACGCCGAGCATACGTACCGGATTCGAAGAGTCTTGTTGCGAAAGCAACCCCGGAGGATGTCCCTACGGAGACAATCCCCGAGGAGCCAAGACATGCAGAAGAACGTGCTGGGGTTGAGCCATACATCTCGCAGTATGATACTAGACACCGAGGACTTCAAATAATCCTGGAATACGAGCTAGAGAAAATGCAATTAGTCGAGAAGAAAGCCTTTGAACACTTTGAGAGAATTAGAAACAAGAGGGTCAACATCTTGGAAGGCCTCGAGCTACATACAGATGTTTTCTCAGATTATGAGCAACAACAAATTGTAGATTGCATCCTCGAATTACAGAAAATGGGTCGAGCTGGCCTCCTGAGAGAAAAGACATATTCAGAACCCCGGAGATGGATGCCAGAAAAGGGAAGAGTTACAATCCAATGCGGATGTTGCTACAATTTTGTCACAGACAGGAAAGGAAATCTACCAGGGATACTCCGTCGCAGTGAGGTGGATCCAATGCCAAGATTCATCAAGAGAATGGTGAAAAGGATGATAACATAGAGGGTATTGCCTGCAGATTGCATACCCAACAGCTTCATTATCAACATCTACAAGGAAGGCGACTGCATACCTCCGCATATAGACCATCATGACTTTGTTAGACCCTTCTGCATAGTGTCATTCCTCAGCCAGTGCAACATCATGTTCAAATCTGACCTCCGAATTACAGGCCCTGGTGAGTTCCGAGGGCCGGTGGAGATACCACTACCGGTAGGTTCCGTTCTGGTGTTAAAAGGAAACGGAGCAGACATTGCGAAGCATTGCATTCCAGGAGTGCCTGTGGAGCGGATCTCAGTTACTTTTAGAAGAATGGACGACAGAAAAATGCCTTACCACTTTCAGCCAGACCAAGAATTGGAGAGTCTCCGGCCCTACGAGCTGTGTGTTACATGACAAATAGCACACCTCCAATGCACATCCATGCGGCATTCCCGCCAAGGGTGGCATGGAAGGTGATGTTATTGCCCATGTTTCTTACTATTCAGACATGGATTTTTGACAGACGTTTTTGAATGGATCAACAAGAATCTTACAAAATTCGTTTTGGATTTACATGGATTGTATGAGACATTAAATTTCTGAGGAAAATGTCATCATGACTAGATCAATTTGTATGATGTACTTTCAGAAAGTTGGAATGAAAACTACTACGTCATATTTTGCCTTCACCTATTTTTGTGCAAATTGTCTGGGAAACGCCATTAGAGTTAAATGAACTTTGAACGAAGAACAGAAAAGAAAAGAAAATAAATGAGAACTTTTCCTAAAAATATGAATATTAAAATGAACTTCAAATTCACATGAACTCTAAATAAACAAAAAAAATAAAAAAATGGGATTGTTAAGGGACAAACAAAATGAATCTAAATCTCAAATTGAATTCCGATATGAATCCTTTGTTTCAAACCTTTCGGTTCTTTCCTCAATCAAAATCTGTTTGAAACTCTTTTGAAATTTGAATATTCTCTTCGACTTGTCGTTAAGTCAAGTCTTTTCAGCTTGGTACCCTTACCAGCTCCTTTCAATTCTCTTGCTTCTATGTCTTAGATGATCGACTAGTTCTATTGACACGGAGCCACAAACTTTGTTCGATTTGGTTCTGATGGCATGAGACTGGGTCCCTCTTCATACAGATAAATCTTTGAGACTGGAATCTAACTTCCAGTTCTCTTCGAGACTAGAGCCTAACTTCAAGTCCTCTTTCAAATTTCTGAGACTGATACCTAAATTCCAGTTCTCCCCTTCTGAGATCGATACCTAAATTTCTTTTCTCTTTCGATGTTGATATCTAAATTTCAATCCTTTAAATTTTCGAGACTGGTACCTAAATTACAGTTCTCCCCTTCTAAGATCGATACCTAAATTTCGATTCCCTTTCGAGGTTGATACCTAAATTTCAATCCTCTAAATTTCCGAGACTGGTACCTAAATTCCAGTTCTCCCTTCCGAGATCGATACCTAAATTTCGATTCTCTTTCGAGGTTGATACCTAAATTTCAATCCTCTAAATTCCGAGACTGGTACCTAAATTCCAGTTCTCTTCCTTTGAGGTCGGTACCTAAATTCCGACTCTCATTCGAGATCGATACCTAAATTTCGATTCTCTTTCGAATTGATACCTAAATTTCAATTCTAATTTCCGAGACTGGTACCTAAATTCCAGTTCTCTTCCTTCGAGGTCGGTACCTAAATTCCGACTCTCATTCGAGATCGATACCTAAATTTCGATTCTCTTTCAAATTGATACCTAAATTTCAATTCTAAATTCCGAGACTGGTACCTAAATTCCAGTTCTCTTCCTTCGAGGTCGGTACCTAAATTCCGACTCTCATTTCGAGATCAGTACCTAAATTCTGATTCTCATCCTTTTCGAGATCGATACTTAAATTTTGATTCTCTTTCAGATTTGATACTTAAATTTCAAATCTCACTCTCTCAAGATCACTACCTAAATTCTGATTCTCATCCTTTTTTTTCCCGTCAATACTTAAACTCTGATTCTCACTCCGAGGCTGGTACCTAAATTCCAGTTCTCTTCGCAATCCTGAAGTTGAAACCTAGGTTTCAATTCTCATTTCAAATCAAAATTTTAAATTCAAAATTTCCTTAAACTGATTTTAAATCAAACTTCAAATCGAAATCTAAACTCACACATTGAAACTTGAAATTTAAATGTAAACTGAAATCAAAATCGAATTCCCCAGATCTTGTGATTTGGAGTTCACCTCCTTTTCCATTCCCCAACGAGAGTTCAGGACTCTCCAGCCTTGGAAATATACCTGATACTCCCCAGCAGAAATTCTTCTACTTCATCCTAAGTTTGTCACTTGGACATCTGTGTTGGTTCTGTTGATCTCTTCGGTCAACTCCAATATGCGCGGTGTGCTTAATTAGCACACCACACCTATTGGGGGTCCATTTGTTGACCTCATTTTTTATGAGGTCTTTTGCTTCTCCCTTTAGTACTTAGGATCTAGCCTTAGGCTTTTCCTTTGACTAATCTTAGAGGACTAGAAGTGGAACCCATCCTTTAGAAATTTAAACACCTCTTGACTCGCTGCAAACTCCACAAGCTTGATTGTAGACCCCTAATCACCTAGAGGGTTGAAATCAAATGTGGAGGTTTAAAGGATGAGTTCCCTATTGGACTTCTTGGCCTTAGGAATACCCTGGATGGCATGGTCTGGTGAGGGTTGACTTGCACATACACTACACTCTCACACACATTCCAAGTCCTAAAACCACACTCTCACCCAACTTGACTTCCTAACTCATGTAGGTAATTCATATGGATGGTCCTTAAACCCTAAGCCCCTGGCTAAGAGGGTTAGGAACAACATAGTGAATGCCTCAAATGAGTCCTCTCATGGCTCATATGGGCTTAATATGGCTTCATGGCTTAACCAAAGTGATTCCATCTTACTCAAATTTGATCAATCTTCATTTTTTTTTGAATTTCAATTTTTGACCCCCGGGGCCCCGGACCCACCATACCTACCAAATGCCCTTGAAGCTACCCGAAATTTGCAAAATTACTTAAATTGCCTAAAATTCCTCAAACCAGTCATAAATATTTCCCCCCACTCAAATTGATCATCCATAGCCAAAAATATGAAAAATTCCAAAAGTACCCCCCAATACCCTCCAAATACCCAAAATGCCCTTATACCCCAAAAAAACCAAAAATTCAGAAAATTCCCAAAAAATTCCAGAAAATCCCAAATATTCCTAATTTCATTTTGTTTAACTAAACCATAGGTCAATTTTACCAATTTATCCCACTTTTACCAAAACCTCCAATTTGACCCATTTTGAACCCAAGTGAACCCAATGTCAAACCAAACCACCCCAATTGATCTCAATTCTGGTCCAATTAAATTCTAAACTTAAATTCAATATCCCCAACATCAATTTAGACCAAATCTAAGTCCAATTTGATTGAAATTTGAGCCCAATTTCAATTTGAGGCCTAAAGCTCAATTTTGGCCCATGACCTAAACCTAGCCCAAACCAACCCAATTCAACCCCAATTGGCCCAAAATCTTTTCTAAAGCCTTCCTAACACCCCCATAAACAAAATACTGACTTGATTTGCCCAAAATTTAGACCTAAACTCCACCCAAACCTAACCCAAAACCAAAATCCCTTAAATTGACCTAAGCCCAAACCGAACCCAAATGGGACCAAATCCTAAAATTAGAGCCCAACCAAAGTTGGAAACTCTTTGCCATGAACATTTCTCAACAATAATTTTACATCAAATTCAACTTTAGCCCAACCTTAACCCAAGTTAGCCCAATTTGGCCCACCTTAGCCCCTTTACCAAAAGACTCCACATTAAACCCAATTCAATTCAAAATCACTTTAAACTTGTTCCAAACCACTCATGACACATGCCTAAACCAATTGCAACATTTATTTGACATGGTCCTTCACAAAATCGTCATCCAAAAGCCCATTTTAAAATCCAAAAGCCCACTTCCTTAAATCACTTTAAAAGCCCACCCAAGACCATTTCAAAAGCCCAAGTTTTCAATCCAAAGCCCACATGACATTTCTCTACATCATCCATTTAATCAATATCACCCCTAAGTTTCAAAATCATCATTAAACCATTCCAAATCAATCTTCATGAAAATTCTCCACCAAAATACCAACATTCCTAAATTCTACTTCCATGAAATTGACCAAGCTTTGCCCCAAGCCACATGGAGCCATGAAGCCATGCATAAGCCATATGCAAGCCATGGGAGCCACTTTCCACCTCACCAAGCCATTAATGGCAAGAAGAGGGGACCCTTTCCTAATCTTTCATTAAGCCCTTTTAACCATATTCATGTCACACTCTAAACCATGCTTAGCCACCTCACCATGGATGGAGACTTAACCACTCCAATTCAGCTGACCTAAATGATTCTTTTCAGCCTAAAACCAGACCTTGGGTGGTGCACCAAGCCTGAAACCATGGTTTGACCAAATTGAACCCAAAATAAGCCTCTCCCCATTCCATTTCAATTCAGCCCCTTTACACTTGGCCAACTCCAATTGACTTCACCAAATTCAAGTCTTGACCCTCCTGATCAGGATGGTGATTTGACTCTGGCCGGCCAGCCACCACAGCCACTTGAAACCACCAGGCGGAGAGCATCCATGTGAGCCAATTTTTGAATTTTCCCTTGCTGAGCTGTCCCATGCCCAATGGCCATTGCAGCTGTTCTTCCCTTGCCCTGAGCAGTGGATCCAAGCCTTCAAACAGCACTGGGAAGCCCTCTAGCCATTCCTATTTAAACACCACCACCTCTCGGCCAAAGAAGGAGTTGAACCAGACCTTAAGGAAACTCTGTCAAAATTGCTTCAGGACCTTCTCCTAACCTGCAGCAGTTGATCCCCAGTGTTCCTTTGCCCTAAACCCCATTAACAGAGCTCAATTTCTGAGTTGAAAATCCACCCAAAATAGGACACTTCACCACAGTGAGCCAATCTCCAAATTGATTGATCCTACACCTTCACCAGACCAAGAGGAGAAGTTCCCCAGCAAAAGCCCCCACACCAGGCCAGCCATTGCTTCTAGCCTCCAAGCTTTGTGATCGGCCTTGGTCACTTTCATACCTAGACAATTCCCAAGAGCCAAAGACTTCATCTGGAGCTTGCCTGGACTCAATCGAAGGTGACCCAACTCTCAGATCGAAGCTTCACTTCTCTGAGCAAAGGTATGAACTCACTCTTCCTCCCGAGCTTCCAGCGATTCTCCATTTTGTTTAAGTTAATTTCATAGCCTATAAACCATATGGATGTGTTCGTTTCTTCAAGACAAATCCATAGAGCATAAGAACACAAAAATCCATTGAGAATCGAGTGAGATCTTAGGGTTTTAGTGTGGACGGTCACGGGTGCACACCAGTCGTAGACGATGACTAGGAGCCGTTTGATCGTGTGTGTATCGAGCGGACGGTCGAGATCAAGTCGAACAGTGCGATGGTACTTGAACCGCGGGACGCGTGGCTGCTGACTCAAGTGGCAGCGTCGAATGGGAACGCGACACGTAGGGCCTTCGGAGCTGCCGAGGTTGACGCGGCGCCGCGTGGATAAGTAGGAAATTAGGGTATTTTTGAATTATTTAAATGCCCTAAACTTTAAAAATTCATATCTTTGCATAGAAAAATCACAAAAATAAAATAAAAATACCCCCTTGCTCAGTGAACAGAGGAGAATAATTGGAAAAGAAATCAAGTTAATTGGATAGGTATTTTATTTTTAATAATTTATTTACTGTTTTGAGTATTTTGATTCTTCATTTGCATAGATAATTCACCATGGCATGAGACTATAGAGCTTTTGAAGCCTCTAATTTTGGGAACATTCCCTGAATTTTTCAAGGTCAGAGGCCATCTCTGTGAAAAGTTACTGAATTTTCAAGTTCATGTCACTATTTTAGGTATTTTAATTCCAATAATTAGCATATTGTAAAATAAATTCTAAGAAAATTTGGTGATGTTTCTTAGGACCAGTGGACCTTATGAAAAAAATATTTTGAATTAATTCATTCATGTTAACCTTAATTGGCCTAAACCCCTAAAAATGAACTTTAATTAATTAGGGTTAACCACACATCAAATTGACTTGAAAACAATTCTCCACTGAACTTTAGGATCAGAGAGACCTCACATAAAAATTTGGAATCAATTGGAAATGTTTAACCCCACTAAATGGATTAATTAAGTCACACAACTAAAATTAAACTTTAAAAATTCATAACTCCAAAAATACTTTTCAAAAATTCACAAAAATGGTTTTGGAGCTTCTTTGATATGAGAGGTGTTTAGAAAAATTAAAATTGGAATTTTCTAAAAAAATTGATTTTTCACAATATTTTAATATTTTAATAATTAAAAAAATAGTAAAAATCTCAAAAATATTAAAAATCATAAAAATGTCACATTTTGAGTCCTAATCACTTGGGAAGAAACCAAATATTTTCCCTAAGTCCCTAGGGTAAGATATTGAATTTCAAAAGCTTAATGTAATTTTTAATATTAAACAATGAATTTTCAACCTTTTTCACTAAAATAATTCTAATAAATCAAAAAAAAATCAAAAAATTATAAAATTTATTTCTCTGGACTTCTTGAGGTTAGAGAAATTTAAGAAAAATATAAAATCTATTTTTCAACTTTTATTTTATTTTATAATTAATTAATACTCTAAAATTCAAAATAATTATAGTAAATAAAATATAATTCACAAAATCACAAAAAAATGGGCTAAGTGGTCCTCTCGGTCATTAGAAACATCCCATAATTTTCTTAAGGATAGAAACATTTCCTTGGTCATGTTGTTGAATTTTCCTTGAAAATTCTTATTTTCTACTAAAAATAATTATATAAATAAATTAAATTTAAAAAAAATCACATTTTCTCCTCTAATGTATTAATTGACATGTGAGTGAGATGACATAAAAATTTCAAATTCATTTGAGCTCAATTTAGTGAGTTATGAAATAAATAAGCTTAAAAGGGCATAAAGGTAATTAAGAATTTAACCCTTAATAAAAAAAAACTTTAGGTTTAATCATACTGGGGGGGGGCAAAATATTTGATTTTAATCTTCTCTTGGATGATTGAAACTTCGGGAAATTAAAAGGTAGAGACACATTAAATACTTTGAAAATATCAAAATGAAACTAATTAATTAAATGATTTAAGTTTTGGAAAGAATATATTTAAATTTGGATTATTAAAATAGGGATATTATTAAGAGGATATTTATTATTTAATTTAAAAATCCCTAAATAAGTCACTTTAACAATATTTAATTCTTAATTAAAAATTAAAATAATAATCCAAATTAGCAATTAACACTTAAATTAAAATTAAATTAAAATTAAATAAATTTAAAACTAAATTAAATTAACACTAAAATGAAAATTAAATTAAAATAAAATTAAAATTAAATTAAAATTAAATTAAATTAAATTAAAATTAAATTGAAATTAAAATTAAATTAAAATTAAATTAAAAGTTAAATTAAATTAAATTAAATTAAGTTAAATTAAATTAAAATCAAATTGATGTAAATTAAATAACAAAAAATAATTTAACAACAAACCTAAATGAAATCATTAAGAATTAAATCAAAACATACCAATAATTTCAATACCTCTTTCTATCTAAGTGAATTTGAAACATGAACATTAATTTGAAATACCAAGATAATTGAAAAACATAAAGATTTAAATCTCAAATAATTTGAACACTATTCCAAACTTAAAATTATTAATTAAAATCTCATAATTAAATTAAAACACTTTAAACCATTAACTCAAACTTTTAATTAATTATGATTAAGATTCTCGATAAACCAACTTGCCCTTAAAAGCTTTAATTATTATAACTCTTAAATAGAGTATTAAGTGAAATGTCACTTCATTCATCAGGTAATCAAATACCTAAGTTCACTGAGCAAGAGGCAAAGTTTAACTAAACTCCTGGATGATTAATTCATATGTGCAACTAAATTTACTTGGACTCAAAATAATCCCAGAAGTATTGAAAAGATGTTTAGGACTCGTCCTAAACACTTCCCCAATATGACGGGATGCTTTAGAAGAACAACTGAATTTAATTGTTCTTTGATGAAGAAAATCATCCTTAAACCAAACCAACAACCTAGAAGTCATAAAAGATGACTAGTTATAGGATTAGGATTCTGGTAGATAACCAAAACCCTTTCCCTTAGCTTTACCTAGGTATATCTTGCAAAAATATGTTTAAATGCTCTAACATGTGTTTTAAGTGCAGCTTGGGATGACGAGAAGACCCTCCAGGTACGCTTTTATTTTATTGCAATTTACTTACATGCACTGTACTTTACTTTTCTTGCATGATAAATAAAACTGTTGCATGAAAACCAAAACCTTTAGGATAGTCCCTAAATTGAAACCAAAACTAAATTAAAAGTCATTGCAAGATAAAATTCACCGCCACAACATTCTAAAATATAAAACAACTCAAAATTAATCACAAACAGAACAACAAAACTACAATTGCAACTAAATTAAAACGTCTCGTTAAATGATCAGGAATACCTCAGATGATGTAACCCACGTGTTGCTAACGGGATTTCCCACGGTCTAAATGAAAGTGTGGAACTCATTCAGTTGAATTTAACAAATTCATCTGGACTAAGTGAATTCGACGAACATAATGGTGCCGGGATGACGAAACCGTGGGATCTTAATCGGTTCTGTTTAAACAACTTTAAGATTTGTTTTAATTAAAATATTAAAAAACACTTGGATTTTAAGATTTTCTCTAAACCAAAACACTTCTCTCATCTCCCGATTTATGAATTCTAAAACTAAACCTCTGCAACAACAAGGAGCTTGGAGCATGGTGGGCAGCTCGGCCATCGTCATCAGCAAACCATTCTTAGAATTAAATAACCAAGCCATAGGATTTCGAGGTAGTTTTCCTAGTGCAACATAAATCCTTAACCTTTTCGTTAGGCACTTGCATAATCATTTTATGCAGATTAAGCCCTAACCGGTCTTAGGACTCCGAGGTAGTCGTTTGGTACAACTTAAACCCTCGCATATTTGAGGCTATTTGAATGAACGCGTCATACAAATATAAGTCCTAATAAATTAAAATTGGCAGGATTGCAATATTAAATAAATCCCCAAATTGAAGCGAAACAATAGGATAGTTTGGGAAGTTGCCAAGATTTTTCTTGGATCCTCAGCTTCTCCTACTTTTTTTCCTTTGAACTCCTGAAATGAACTGTTCCAAATTTGATCCATTCCCTATTGAAATTCCAAAATTCAATCCTTTGAAAACCTTAAACATCGAAATTCTTGAGAGAAAAAACCACTGATCATTATCGAGAGTTTTCTTAAATGATTCCCGTCATTTAAGATGTAATTAACTATAGGGGCTTGCCCTTATAGGGAACTTTAAGAACCCAGGTAATATAAACCCTGCTTAATTCATTTATATTAAACGAGAGGAACTTTTCGGCTTATAAAATTGGTTCGCAGACCAAACAGATGTCACAAATCTCTTAGTTTATTTAATCGAGCCCCATCATCAAGCAGTGTGTCTATTCTTCGGGTTAGATACACGGTTTATGGTGCGGTGCTCGTTTATATAAACTATTTGGGATGTGAGATCGGTTTGATTTCATATCTTAAAACTTTCAAATTTTAAAATTATTTTTAAAATCAAATACTACTTTCTAAATTATATGTATATTTAAATTAAATTTAAAATTTAAAATTCGCCGACAATTTCTGTAGGCGACCCCTTTTCAAAAATACAACACTCAACCTAAAAATATGCCGACAGGGAGCAAATCTTGCTAGGGCAATCTGTGTTGTGAAAGGGACCTTAGATGGGGTCCCATACTTCACCTCCTTTCGTGTCTCTCGGGTTCAATCCTATCTTCGGTAGATTGACCCACTCTTCCTTAAATCTTAAAATTCCTTTTAACCAACGTATGAAAACCTTAAAAATTAAAATAAAAAGATAATAAAATATCAAAATAAAATAAAAGTTTTCCCCAGTCCACAGAAGAACCTTTTTTGTAGTGTTTGCACCATGATGACAAGGTTTATGGCCCACCTTCGGAATGTTTCTCTTAACAGTTAAAGATGTCAACCCCTACGCTAACTTTTTCCTGCAACTTGCCCTCCTCCCTTAATGCCCATTTTGTAGCACCAATGATCCAGTTCGGGACCGGCTTCAGTGAATTTGAAGTCGTACTCGGAAAAGCCCCGTTCGTGGTCGTGAAAGTTGCCACTCCTGAAATTCAAGATCCGTCTGCTGAGTTTCATCTGAACTACCATGAAGATTTTCCTTCTGCCAAGAAGGTGAAAGCAATTACTGCCCCCATCAGGTTAGTCGTCTCCATGCCAAGGAGAGTTGTTTCCTCTACCACCACCGGCTTCACCGTCTCTGCACCTACTTTCCCATCTACCAAAGGGAAAAAAATTCTGCGAGAGGATGATTTTGAAGATGCCTTTCTTGCCCCGACGTCAGTCTTTGAGATTGGCTCAAGTTCTAGACTGTCCCTGCTAACCAAACCTCAAAGAAGAAACTGCAACCGTAGGATTCACAAGGATTCTAGAACACTGGTCACAAATCTGCCAAGAATTATGAGATTCCTCAATAGGAGGAGCTTGGTTTTCCAGAGACCTCTCCCCTTCTTCGAGGTAGCAGGTTCAACCCGTTAGCTGGCACTACTGAAGATGAAAGCCTCCATATGATTGCCGCTACACTTTCGACACCACAAGGTTGTGATAAGATAAGGGGAAGGCCCACACCTATCACCCGAGCTTATACCCTTCGAGGAAGATTTTCTGAAATGGAAGGTTGTTTTGTTGCCAAACTTTTTAAGAGGATGGGATGTGCAATATCCCCTAAAATTAAAGATAAATTTATGTAAATGGAAAGACCCGTCCGATTTTCTGCCAAACAACATTTGGGAAGACGTGTTGATACAGTTGTTACAGATGATACTACTGTCATTCCGACACCTGTGATAAACAGGTCAGTCAAGTCCTAGCTGGGCCCAAGAATACCAGCTACCGAAGATCATAAAGAACCCCAAAAGAGAAAGAATTAGAGAGGGTTATTCTCCTCTGTGCATGGTCTAAACACTAGGGAGCATGCTTCCCCTCGTTACCCTGATGTCCCCGCTGAGACACCATGTCTCAAGACGATAAATTTTAAGAGGAAAGTGTGGTTACAGAGAGGTGTTGTACTAGAACATTCTGAAAGATTTGTTGACCACAAAATGGATTATGAGTCTGATGTTCCTGTTGTCACTGCCGCCGTTGCTTCTGAATCAATTGCGGAAAAGAGTGATAGTGCAGGAAAACTTACATATTTAAAGCTGACTAAGAAGAAAACAGTTGATGATAGAGTTTGAAAGCTCCAAGCTGAAATTTTCGAGTTAGCTATACAACAAGGGTTGGATATTAATGACGAAGACTACTTTCTGTCAGATTACATGGATAAAGAATTCATGGAAGTCAACATGGTTGAAACTCGGTCCACGTCATCTGAGCACGTTGCTCCTTGTGAGAAGAACACCGCTGATGAGCTGCGGAGGACCATTCTGACAAGAGATGAACAGATTAGCCGTCTGGAGAAGAGAATGGAAGAAATGACCGCCGCTATGACTGCCATGGCTACACTCCACAAGCAATCATAGTCATGACCCGCAACATCTGCTGAGGTTAACCAGCCCAAGATTATATACATCGACTATGAAAGAAGGGAGATAGCTTCAGCTAATGAAGATGAGCCGCCAAGAAGAGATCCAACTCCAAACCTGCCGGAAAAGGACATTAAACAGATGATCAAACATCAAATTTTGGGAGGCCTTGGCTCAGTCCAAAGGAGGTGCATCAGTTTCAAAGGGTACACCCTACCCAGAGGAGTTCGATGCCGTTCCTTACCCTAAAGGCTTCATACCCCCAACTTTCAAGACGTTCGACGGGACGAGAAATCCTTGCCAACCCATAGCACATTTTAGAGCTAGTTGTTGCAACACGGAAAGAAGTGAAGCTCTGCTGTTCCGTCAGTTTGTCAGCAGCCTATCAGGAATAGCTTTCGATTGGTATGCCGAGCTCCCTAATGGATCAGTCAAAACATTTGCGGAGATGGAGAACATGTTTGTGAAAAGATTCGTCGATGCCCGACATCATGTTACCATAAGAGATCTCATGGTAGAGCGACAGAAGACCGACGAGACTTTGGTCGATTACATTCTCAAATGGAGAAACTTCAGCATGAAATGTGAACTGCAATTAGAAGAACAGCATATGATCGAGATATTGCTCAAGAGTATCCACGGTCTGGTAGCCTTTTTGCTTAAGGGTCTCACCATCAAGTTTTTCGAGAAGCTACTAAGTAAAACCAACAGCTTATAAGAAGAAGTCAAGCACATGGAACCTGTAGAAAAGACAGAAAAGACAAAACTGACTAAAGCATACGAGAAGAGATCTGGACAAAGGAAAGCAGCCAATAAGGATTCAGCCTGAGAAGTTGCCACAACAACACAGTCAGTCGTCTCAGTACAGTTAGCCTCAGCAGTGTGGTCAGCCTCGTGCACAGTAGAGTAGTCAGTCTGGTCAACATTAGAGGTCATACAGGACAGATAGACGACAGGGTCTAACAATGTCAAAACGGCTATGCAAGAACTATTCCTTCAAAGATGACGCCGTAGAAAAGATGTTTAAGAATTTCATGAAGAATTTCGAGTTCAGATTGCTCGAGCCGAAGAAGCCTGAAGAAATGGACAAGAAGGATCAGCCAAACTTCTGCTTCTACCACAGGATGCTTAGAGGCACCATAGAAAGCTGCTTCAGTTTCAAGGATTGGCTCGAGCAGAATTACAAGGAAGAAAATATAATAATACCAAAGGAACACTTGAAAGAACCTGGAAGAGGTTCTATAAACGTGATTTCAGCCGAGCCAATCTCTCTGGTTGATCGATATACCGACAAATGTGGATCGAGCACAATTTGGAATGAGCTCAAGAAAGTCCTGGATCAGATCCATTCAACTCCAAAGAAAGCTGCTGTCCGGAGTGTACTGCCAGCTCAATCCAAGATTAAAGCTTCGTCAAGGAAGCCACCATGACAAGAATGAAGAAAGAAGCGGATCGTAAATGAAATTAAGGACGATAGCGTGAAGGGTAGGAAAGAGGCTACCCTTGTTAGATCGGTTGTTTCAGATTAGGGGGCGAAACCCCTCGAACCCCTGACTTTGTACCATTATCTTTATGCTCCTCCAAAGTCTCATAATGATAATATAAACGATATTGGCTACATTCTTACTGTCTCTACGGATGACGTAACTAATCACAACCTCTCTAACCCTGATTTCAATTCCCAAAACGATCCTCAAATCATGATTGTTCCCGACAAGAATGATGACAAAAATAAAGAAGATGTTGACAACACCGGCTACGAGAGCACCGAAAGCGAGGAGCAAGTCCTCAAATGCAAAGGTGCTCCACTTGTCATCAATGTGGACTTTTCAAATATGGAAGTGCCACATACAGTAATAGAAGGATCTCTGGGTCCGGAAGAAGAAGAAATAATAGAAGTACACTTAAGAAGTGGCAAGGAGCTACCGACAAGGATAACTTCAATGGATAAAGGAAGACAGGCAACTACTAAAGAAGAAGTATCTCCTGCAACGGAAGAAGTACTAGTTCAAAATGAAACTGAAGATTCAAACAAAGTAGATTATAATGTGCTAGCTCATCTTAAGAAGTTACCAGCCAAACTAAGCATTTACGACGCTCTGATCCTATCAAAGGAGATGAGAGAAAATTTGATCAAGGCTCTACTTTATCCAGATATTTGCTTAGCACAGTTGGCTAGCACTTCTTCAGATGGAATTTGTACTTGGAAAGAACAGCCTGGTGTAACCTTCACCGATGAAGATTTGCTACTCGGTACAGCCGATCACAACCGTTCGCCCTACATTTTGTCACCATCAGCAGGTTCATACTTTCCAGAGTGTTAGTAGATCTTGGAGCATCTCTCAACATAATGAGTCTACGAACACTAGCCTATTTAGATATTGATGCTCGAAAACTATCTATGGATAAAATGATGCTAAGAGGATTCAACCAGAAAGGAGAAAGAACCCTCGGATCTATAACACTACAAATGAAAGCTAAAAATCTAGTAACAACTGCAAACTTCCACGTCATCGATGCGGATACATCATTCAATACCTAGCTTGGTCGGCCGTGTTTCACGAGTACAATATGGTCCCATCGTCACTTCACCAATGCATCAAGTACTACAAGGACGGACAAGAATATTGCATTAAGGGAGACTTACAAATTTTCTCAATACATGAAGTAGGCATTCACAAAGACGCCTCCTACTACGCTCCCTCAAAGAAAACAATACTTTCAAGAGAAATTTTGACAAGTAAAGTCGAAGATTCAAAGAAACTACGAAAATGGGACCATACAGCTCTACTTCAACAATCTCCCCCCGCTCCTTCGCAACGAGTTGGTGGAGGTTCTTTTAGCCCACACATCCGAGGTCGTGGCTAGGGACGTGGTTGCGGAAGAACTTACCAGATTGTTGAATGGATGAAGCTGACGATCAGCATTGAAGTAGAAAGAAGCTTTGAAGAAGACAAAGAAACAATGATGATAAGTCAGAAGAAGCCTCAGATCAAGATTTCTACAGATGACACAGAAAGAGACGAACATGAACCAATGTATGATCAGATTAATCATTATGTTCAAGCCATGACTCTAACTCCGATCCATCCTCAAAAGATCGTAAGTATGGAAGTCAAGGAAGTCCATAATGATAGTTTTAAACTGATCAAGTTTTATAAAGCTTCTCCTTCTACTTCTGAACCTTGTATGACTCTCGAAGAAAACAATTCTAATGAATTAATGGAATTACCTCTTGGTTACTTTTTTCCATGTGTACAAAAGTTAATTCAACAAGAATATGTGCCGAAGCAAATGTCTAAAGATAAGTTACAATCATTCGAAAAATTATGGAATACCAAAGGAAAGAAACTCAACTCGAAAGAAGGTATTGGTTCTGGTACGATCGGACTTGTCGATGACTTGGGATTTTGAATGGTTGTTACTAGTCAGCCTGTGGAAGATTGCCTGAACATCGAAGATGAATACGAAGATCAACCAATAGAAGAGGCTCCGCAGGTGTTCAAAGAGAAAATCAAGTCAACAGTCGACGAAATAAAAGAAATCAATCTCGGGACTGAGGAGCAGCCCCGACCTACTTTTATAAGTTTGTTGCTCAACAAAGAAGTGGTAACAGACTTGGTCAGGTTACTGTCAAAATTTAAATATTGCTTCTCCCGGAGTTATGACGAAATGTCTAGATATCTCCAGAAGTCGTAGTTCACCGGCTAAGAGTGGACCAAAATACAACACCCGTGAAGTAAGCTCCCAGAAGAATGCGCCTTGAAATAAAACAGTAAGTTACGACTAAAATAAAGAAATTAATATACACTAGCTTTGTCTAAGAAGAACAGTATCCGAAATGGTTAGCCAACGTTGCGTCAGTAAAGAAGCAAAATGGACAAATCTGAGTGTGTGTCGACTTCAGGGACTTGAATAAAGCATGTCTAAAAGATGAATTCCCTTTGTCAATACCAGAATTGATGGTGGACATTGCCTCATCGCACAAAATTTTCTTCTTTATGGATGGATCTTCAGGTTACAATCAAATCAAGATGGCTTCAGAAGATGCAACGCTTACAGCATTTCAAACTCTGATCGGGATCTACTGCTACACGGTAATGTCGTTTGGTTTAAAGAACACAGGAGCAACATACCAAAGAGCAATGACAAAGATCTTTGATGAACTCATTCAAAACCAAATAGAATGCTACGTGGATGATTTGGTCATCAAGAGAAAAGTAAAGGAAAACCACCTGAATGATCTGACGATCATATTTGAACGGTTACAGTAATACAATCTAAAGATGAATCCCTTAAAATGCACTTTCAGCGTTAGCTCTGGGAAATTTCTAGGATTTGTTGTCCGTCATCGGGGAATCGAAATTGACTCAGAAAAGATAAAGGCAATATTAGAAATGCCTCCCCCTAGAACCTTGAAATAATTACGATCTTTTTAAGGAAAATTGTCATATCTAAGACGCATCAGATTTACTTTATCAGAAAGGTGTCTCCCCTTCTCGAACTTATTACGAAAGGATGTCACATTTGTCTGGGGAAAACTGTGTCAACGAGCTTTTGAAGATATTAAACAATATCTGACGACACCTCTTGTTTTGGCAGCCCCTATCCTGGGTAGACTGTTGATACTTTATACTGCGGCTTTGGACGAGTCCCTCAGAGCATTACTTTCCCAAGTCAATGACGAGGGTAAAGAAAATGCGCTCAACTACCTGAGTCGATGTCTAATACCGGCAGAAGTATAGTATACTTCTATTCAGAAACATTGTCTAGCTTCGGTTTTCGCTGCTCAAAAGATTAGACACTACATTTTGTCTCATAAGGTCAACCTAATCTCAAAAGTTTATCCATTGCAATATTTGATGACCTGACCAACACTTTCTAGACACTTAACAAGATGGTTGATGATATTATTGCAATTTGACATACCTTTTGTGCCCCTTCGCGCTATCAAAGGGCAGATTCCTGCAGATTTTCTTGTAGTGCACTATCCTGGAAGGACTCGAGCTATACACTGTTGTATTTGACACGCCTAAAATATATAAGTTTTTTTCAATATCATTTTACTGATTTTTTATGATATTACACATTAAAGAAAGGTATTTTGTATTTTTTTTGGTTTTAGGTACAAGAAATGGTGATTGGAGCAAAAGGAAGCAAAAACGGTGCAACTTGGAGCAAAAACGAGCAAGAAATGAAATTCTACCCTAACACCTTTCGATAAGTCTTTTGATGCTTAATCTTTTTACACCTCTTGCATATTTTTGAATGATTTTACACTTTAAAGAAAGGTTGTTTTTATGTTTATTTTGTAGGGCTATCAGTTACGAACGCAACACAACTGAAACGGGGTGAATCGGAGCTAAAACGGAGCCAAACGGAGCGAAACGGTGGAGCTGCGCAGAGCCTGCTCGCCGACGGCGGCCTCGATCTCGCCGATGGTGAGATTTTACCGAGAGCACCAAAAAATGGCCGAAAAGCTCGCCGACAGCGAGCTCAAACCCGCCGACAGCGCCCCGGATGAGTATGAACCGACTTTTGGCGGTTTTGGGCCGAAATTCAACGTATCTGAACGCTTTTTTAAAGGGGTGCTTAAGGGAACTGTTAGAAATTCATCCACACTCTTTAAAATGGTGAATATAGGTTAGAAAAGTGTGGAATTTAAGAGGAGAAAAGTGGAAAAAACTTGGAGAATGTTTAGGGATTTTTGAATAAGAGTAGAAATGTAGATTTCTACCCTTTTGGAGAGATTGGAGAGGAGATTTTGAGAGAATTTATAGGGGATTTCGCTAGCAATACATGGATCACCGGGAGACTTTATGGGAGAGATCTTCGTCTTTCTTTCAAAGGGAAAAAGCTAAGTATTGTTCTTCATTATCTTATGATTTTGTAAACACTTACCTAGTGGATTTATTTTGGTTACATGAAGTTTTCGTTGTGTTTTCTTCGCGCTTTGTGACGTATCTCTCTTACTTTTTCTTCTTCTTTGGAAAATAGCGGCATGAGAAGATTATGTCATTATTTTCCTTTTACTTTTCTTTTGTAATGTGTAGAAATCATGTTTAAGATTTTGTGATGCATTGTAGAAAAAAATTTAATTATAAATGTGATGATTTTTACTTGCACTTAATTTACATTGCAATTAAGGCCTGTTGTAATGTTAAAATTTGTTGTGAAAACATATGATCCAAGAGGGTTATGCTTTCTACAACTAAGTACGAACCAAACTCAAATTCCATGGATGGAGAAGTTCATGGGGATTGAATGCAAATAAATAGGGAAATAATATTAATCGGGCGTAGAATTGGAGATTTTAGAGTGACAGGCTAAAATCCTCAATTCAGTCCTATCATTTGGTTGCTGAAGTGTAGATTGTTAGCCCTCAGGTGAGAGGAACATGGGAGCTCCGAAGTGAGAGCCGGTATCCTCCCAACCTAGCCGTAGATTCAGTAACTAAGCATAGGATTAGTCAATGTTCTTTATGCCTGGACTAAAGGGTAAAGAATAGGATTGCTCCTATTTGGCACATATAATATTAAATGCATCTCATTCCTATACATTATCTATTTCATTACATAAGAATAGTAGTTTTTAATATCTCAAAATTCTCCAAACCAACTCATCCAAAAAGGGTTATCTTTAGAATTATTATTTGCATTTGGTTATAATTACTATTACATTTAACTCATGCATTTAGGAGTAGTTGCTAGATAAAACACAATTTTAATCGACATTCCAAACTAAGGACTATTAGTAGTAGACTAGATTTTGACTAAAGACCTCTTACTTCACTTCCTCGTGGGATCGATACTGGGTTTTTAAAGAAAACTATATATTACTTGAAGCAATATGTATACTTGCGTGGTACCCGTAGTGTGTAAAATATTTTCATATTTTTGTATCATTTAAGATTTTGCACACTAGCCGCTATTCATGAATCGGGTCAATTTTTTTGCCATCTTTTGGAAGTTAATTTACTGTGTAATTGCAGGTCGGGTCAAGTTTTTTGGCGCCATTGCCGGGGAAGCTTCGGTAAGAACTTTAGGAGAATTTTAATTGAAGTAATTAGGCTTAGACTTGGAAAACTGTAGTGTCGTAAAAACTATTTTTGTGTGAAAAGTGTTTTTATATAAAAAAGTGTTGTGAAAAAAAACAAAAAAAATTGTTTATATGAAAAAAAAGGTGTTCGTGAAAATGTTTTGTTGTGTTGCATATATTTCATTTATTATTTGTTTAATTGTTAATGTATTATTTGTTATGTTGCGTATGCAAAACAATGGATCTGCAGGACTTGTACCTTTTGATCCCGAGTTTGAAAAAAATAAAAAATTAATAAAAATACAGAAAGGACTCGAAAAACTAGAAATGTGAATGGAAAACTTTCAACATAATAACTTGGAAAATCATCATAAATCATTGAGGGATTATATAAATCCTACGACAGATGAAATTCACTCTAGTATACAAAACCCTATCGTAGAAGCTGACTCCTTTGAAATAAATCCTAAAATTATCCAAATGGTGCAGAACAATCAGTTTGGTGGAACTCCTTCGGAGGATCCCTATTTACACTTATCAAATTTTCTAGAACTTTGTGCTACATTTCGTTATAATGGCATGTCAAACGATGCTGTTAGACTAAGGCTTTTTCCTTTCTCACTAAAGGATAAGGCTAAAATGTGGTTATACTCATTAGCACCTAGTTCTATTAAAAATTGGGAGGAGTTAACTCAAAAATTCTTAGCTAAGTATTTTCCACCTTCAAGGACTACTCAACTTAGAAACGATATTATCTCATTTTGTCAGTATGAAGGAGAATCAATATACGAAGCCTGGGAAAGATTTAAGGAACTCCTAAGAAAGTGTCCACACCATGCTCTGCCCGATTGGTTAATCATTCAAACTTTTTATAATGAGTTAGTAGGATCCCTTAGGTCTATAATTGATGCTGCCGCTGGTGGATCTTTAATCTCAAAATTATTTGATGAAGCGTATGCATTAATTGAAGAAATGGCTACAAATGAATTTCAATGGCCCTCTGCAAGGGTAAATTCTAAAAATGTAGGTAGTATTCATGATACGGATACGATTTCAATTCTTACATCTCAGATTGCTGCAATATCAAGGAAGTTGGACCAATTTGGAATGAACCAACCTCAATTTACTCCTGTGAGAAAAGTTCATTAGGGCCTATAATTGATTCTAAATTATCATATGAGACTTTAAATACCATAAACAACCCGTACTCTAACTTTTACAACCCAGATTGGGAGAACCATCCTAATTTCAACTGGAATCATACTACTAATGGTGGAAACCTAAAATGGGAAAATAATCATGCAAATCCTAATGGAAGTTGGAATAATCCGGGGAACACAAACTATAGACCTTCATATCCACCCGACTCTAACAATGATCAATAATTTGAGGATAAGAAAATGTCTTTGGAAGAAGTGGTATTGCAAATGGGAAACCAGTTGCAAAGTCAAAATGCTGCGATTAGAAACATAGAGAATCAACTGGGAAAAATTGCTAATTCACTTAGCAATATACACCAAGGAACACTTCCTAGCAACAATGAGATCAACCTTAAAGAGAACACTAATGAAAAAATAGAAGCTGTCCAATTAAAAATTGGAAGACATAGAGAGGATGTGGTTTGAAAAAAGAAAGATGTTGTGAGAGAAACAAAGGAAACTAAAAGACCTAACGAACATGTTTCTAAGGATCTGGAAAAATTAATATCTCCAACTAAAATCAGTTTGGAAAAGCCACCACCTCCATTTCCTCAAAGACTTAGACAGCATAAGTTGGATAAAAAATTTTCAAAGTTCATGAAAGTACTTAAGAAGTTAACAATAAATATTCCTTTCACTGAAGCTTTGGAACAGATGCCAAGTTATGCAAAGTTTATAAAGGATATATTAAACAAGAAAAGGAAATTTGGGGATTATGAGACAGTTGCACTAAGTGAAGAGTGCAGTGCCATACTTAAGAAAAATTTTCCTCAGAAACTTAAAGATCCTTGTAGCTTTACAATTCCTTGTGTAATTGGAGAAAAATTATGTGGAAAAGCCTTATGTGATTTAGGAGTGAGCATTAATGTGATGCCTCGATCTATATTTAGAAGTTTAGGTTTAATTGATATTTCTCCCACTACTGTAGCCATTCTATTAGCTGATCGATCTATCATTTATCCAAAAGGAGTTATAGAAGACGTGCTTGTTAAAGTGGATAAATTTATCTTTCCTTTGGACTTTATTGTATTAGATATGGAGGAATATAAAGAAATTCCAACTATTTTAGGGAGACCTTTCCTTGTTACTGGACAAGCTATGATAGATGTGCAAAAAGGAGAATTGGCTATAAATATTAATGACCATGAAGTCACTTTTGATGTATTAAAGACTATGAAATATCCAGCTGAGAGAAAAGATGATGATTGTTTTTGGATGGATGAAATTGATTATCTAAGTAAAGACCATTTCCAAGAAAGTTTTGAGAGTAATTTAAAAGATGAGATAGAAATAGACTTTCATGATGAGTCAAAAATGATATGTAAAGAAGACTGTATGTATGTTTAGGAGAGGTGTAAAATGATGGACGCTACCAAAAATAGTAAACTTTTAATTCCATTTTTTGAAAAATCTCATGAACTTAAGATGGATGTACCCCATACAATTTTAAAGTCTATCTATTTAGAGAATTCATCTACACAACCAGTCTTTATATCTTTAGATACGACTCAATCACAAGAAAAACCTGAATTAAATGATGAACGAGATAAAATTATTGAACTAGGACTTGGAAGAGAATTTAAGGATAAATTTTAAAAGAACTTTGAGTTGAGAAAAAAGGATAAGGATATTGGAAGATCATTCGAAAAAATTCCTAAGGAATTAGAAAAACCTATTTCCTCAACTAAGATAGATCCTCCATCATTTAATAATTATAAAGAGGAAGAATTGGAAGATAATTTAAAACAGAAGAGTAACATAGAAGATATTGATCCTTAATCTGAATTTTCTAGAGAGAATCCGATCCAAAATTTGGGAGATCTTGAATTATCTTATAGAGATCCATTTCTAATAAATTTCAAGGATGATATTAATATGCGGATTGAAAAAATCATTAGAAGAATATTGGATCTAGAAAGAAATATGAGAAATTATGATATAAATCAAACTGAAAATGAAGAGCTAAATGAAAATTAAAATTTGAGGATTTTATAGCAATCCCTGGATCTGAAAATGAATGGGCGATTGATCGACGATTACTTAATTAGAATTTTGATCCAGGTGGAATCATTTGTCGGGCTAACGACGTTAAACCAATAACTTTATGGGAGGCAACCCATAGTTATCAGTGTGCTTTGATTTAGTGTGCTTGAGAGTCATGATTGTTAGTGTTGTATGGTGTTTGCATTAGAGTGGATTGAATTGATGTTTATGTGTCATTATGGATTGATCAGTTTTATTGATGATTAGTAGATGTTTGGATTATTAGTAGTTTGTTTGGATCATGAGAGAGGTGATTCCTTAACTTCTTACTGTGGTTAGACTTTTATGTTCTCTTGTAGTAGTTGGATTGACGAGTTCACTACAATTCGGGTCTCACCCAGACTTGAGTTTTACAAGAAATACCATGAATTTAAATTGTAACATATCTATCTCAATTTTGATACTTCTTTTCTCTAACTTTACTTTCATTAGGTAGGAGTCATGAACCTATTTGATGAATACCATGTGGATGATTTTACACTATCTTTATAACTGTTAGAGGTGCTTAATTACAGGGACTAGATGATGCTTGAAATTGATGTCCGGAAACCAATTTATCAGAGATAATCTTATCTTTGGGATTATAATCTATAAAATCATTTTAAAGTACCTAATTTACTAGTGTAGTGATTCCATTAGAAATTGAAGGTAACGTAGTGAGATTGGTTGAGTTAAAGGATGAATTAACCTCATTTATCATATGTATTTTTATGTTTGTGTTACAACTTTATTTAGGTATTGAAGAACATTTTTATATTCCTTTACTGATTCCTACAATACTAGTTAGACTTTGGTTTAGTTAATTTCATTCTGGCATGATTAATTTAGATTTACTTTCTGCTGCATATTGTTCTGTCCTAATGAATACTTGCAAATGATTTTGATAGACATTTGTGGTAGATAGAATTTCTAAATTTTTTTCTTCCTGCTTATATTTTCTGTACTGAATGCTATATATGTTAAAAATTATGTTTTGGGGTAGGAAGAAAAATAAAATTTTAATGTGAAAATACTTCCTTTTAGTGTAATTTTATTATAAGCATTTTTTAGGTTAGCTTTACTTTCTTTTACAGTCTTTCTATCCTGATTATGCATCTATATGAATTTGATAGGATGTTGTAGTAGCAAGTAGATTCAACCTTTACTTTTTCTTCCTGCTACATTTTATGGAATTAATTGCAAAATATTTTTGAAATTTAAGTTTGGGAGAAGAAAAATATTAACTCTTATTTGTTCTCAATTATTATATTTTCAAAAATTATTAGCATAACTTCTGACAATTGAACCTCGCTTGAGATAACTAAAACTTTTTATTTTAGTTGAATATTATGGAAGGATTGGATGAAAGTTATTAGTAATAAAAGTTAATTTTATAAGAAAAAGATATTTGGTATAAAAGAATTTAATTATAGTTAACTATTTAAAGTAAAGAAAACTGTATTTTTGAAATGTTAAGAGACTTAAACTATTATGTGTTAAGAAGAGATTATGAATTTATGATGAATAATAAGGCTCATACCTAATTATAAAGTAAGGATGTGTTTCAAGATTGAACTTTAGAAAGAGGAGAGTGAAGTTCAAAATCATTACAGGCTCTCCAGATATAGTAATTCTCATTAAAAAAAAGAGAAAAAAAAAGAAGAGAAAAAAAAAGAAAAAGAAAAAGGAAAGAAAAATACTTATAAGGAGAAGCTTGAGGAGACGCCTAATCAAAAATTGGCTTCACTTGAGTCACCCTAAAGGGAGAACTTGATTTCATTTCTGAATTTATATTTAAAGTATTGGCCTACATTCTGATGAAGTTTGCATGAACTCCTTTTTCACATAATTTTTCAAGGCATTCTTAATGTAACAAATTATGGTTTATCTTGAAATAAGTAGAAGACTAGAACCCTTAGACTTGATTGTTGAATATTCTTATACTTGTAATGTTAACCTGAGTTACTGAATTTCTTTCTAAAAGTCTAACCAATATATTCTTTTGAATAAAAAATTTTAGTGTCTTATAGGTGAAAAGTAAATTGCCTTGAGTTATATTTTTATGTAGTAAATGGGTTACTTGAGGACAAGTAACAGTTAAGTTTGGGGGATTTTGACACGCCCAAAATATATAAGTTTTTTCCAATATCATTTTACTAATTTTTAATGATATTACACTTTAAAGGAAGTTATTTTGTATTTTTTTTTGTTTTAGGTACAAGAAATGGTGATTGGAGCAAAAGGAAGCAAAAACGGTGCAATTTGGAGCAAAAATGAGCAAGAAATGAAATTCTGCCCTGACACCTTTCGATAAGTCTTTTGATGCTTAATCTCTTTTACACTTCTTGCATATTTTTGAATGATATTACACTTTAAAGAAAGGTTTTTTTATGTTTATTTTGTAGGGAAATCAGTTACGAACGCAACGCAACTAAAACGGGGTGAATCGGAGCTAAAACGGAGCGAAACGGAGCGAAACGATGGAGCTGTGCAGAGCCTGCTCGCCGACGGTGGCCTCAATCTCGCCGACGGTGAGATTTTACTGAGAGCACCGAAAAATGGCCAAAAAGCTCGCCGACAGCGAGCTCGAACCCGTCGACAGCACCCCGGACGAGTATGAACCGACTTTTGACGGTTTTGGGCCGAAATTCTACGTATTTGGACACTTTTTTGAAGGGGTGCTTAAGGGAACTCTTAGAAATTAGTCCACACTCTTTAAAATGGTGAATATTGGTTAGAAAAGTGTGGAATTTAAGAGGAAAAATGTGGAAAAAAACTTAGAGAATGTTTAGGGATTTTAGAATAGGAGTAGTAAATTTAATTATAAATGTGATGTTTTTTACTTGCACTTAATTTACATTGCAATTAAGGCCTGTTGTAATGTTAAAATTTGTTGTGAAAACATAAGATCCGAGATGATTATGCTTTCTACAATTAAGTACAAACCACATTTAAATTCCATGGATGGTGAAGTTCATGGGGATTGAATGCAAATAAATAGGGAAATAATATTAATCGGACGTAGAATTGGAGATTTTAGAGTGACAGGCTAAAATCCTCAATTCGGTCCTATCGTTTGGTTGCTGAAGTGTAGATTGTTAGCCCTCAGGCGAAGGGAACGTGGGAGCTCTGAAGTGAGAGCAGGTATCCTCCCGACTTAGCCATGGATTCGAGTAACCAAGCATAAGATTAGTCAATGTTCTTTATGCCCTGGACTAAAGGGTAAAGAATAGGATTGCTCTTATTTGACACATACAATATTAAATGCATCTCATTCCTATACAATATCTATTTCATTACATAAGAATAGTATTTTTTAATATCTCAAAATTGTCCAAATCAATTCATCCAAAAAGGGTTATCTTTAGAATTATTATTTGCATTTAGTTATAGTTACTATTACATTTAACTCTTGCATTTAGGAGTAGTTGCTGATAAAACACAATTTTAATAGACATTCCAAACTAAGGACTATTAGTAGTAGACTAGAATTTGACTAAAGACCTTTTACTTCACTTCCTCGTGGGATTGTTACTGGGGTGTTTAAAGAAAACTCTATATTACTTAAAGCGATACATATACTTGCGTAGTATCCCTAGTGTGTAAAATATTTTCTATTTTTTATATCATTTAAGATTTTGCATACTAGCCGCTATTCATAAATCGGGTCAAGTTTTGGGCCATTTTTTGGAAGTTAATTTACTGCGTAAATGTGGGTTGGGTCAGTATTATCGAGGAAGGATGAAGAAGAAATTTTGTACTGCATCGACACTCTTCAGACGTTAGGCAGAGTAGGTCGTTTGAGGTCGAGAACTTATACATAGCCATCAAAAATGGAAACTAGGAAAGGGCAGAGTCAATTTTTAGTGTGGCTGTTGCTACAACTTCGCGATAGATTAATAAGCAATCTCTTAGGGATCTTGCAGCATGATGAGGTGGATTTGATGCCGCCGCAGATCTAGAAAATGATAAAGAGGATGGTCGAGTGGCACGTGTTGCCTGCAGACTGTATTCCTAATTGTTGCATCATAAATATTTATGAAGATGGCGATTGTATCCTACCTCATACCGACCACCAAGACTTTGTGAGACCCTTCTGCACGGTCTCTTTTATAAGTGAAAGCAACATCTTGTTTGGACGAGAAATCCATCTGCATTCCAAATCTTGTAAAAATCATCTTCTTTAAAAATTTTGAAACACTTTGGAATCACAGTAAGGTAAAGCTAGAGCTTTGATCCACTTTTAAAACATAATCAACTGCTAATAAAATATAATTCTTTCCAGATGATGGTACGAAAGGTCCCATAAAGTCTAAACCCCATAAATAAAAAATTTCAATTTCTAATATATAGTTTAGATGCATTTCATCTTTTCTAGATATATTTCCCATTTTTGACATCGGTTACAAGTTTACACATAATGTCCAACCTCTTTAAATAATGTAGGCCAATAGAATCTAGAATTTAAAATTTTAAACGCAATTTTATCCACTCCAAAGTGTCCTCCAAATTCAGAATCGTGAAATTTTTGAATAATTGCAAAGGTTTCTTCATAAGGTACACATCTTTGAATCACAGAATCTCTTCCTATTTTAAATAAATGAGGATCTTCCCAAATTTATGATTTACAATCATTCTTGAATTTCTTAATATATTTATTATTCAACCCATATGGTAAAATATTGCTAACCAAATAGTTAACTATATATGCATACCAAGGCATTTGTAATCCTTGAATAACATATAATTGTTCATCAGGGAATTTCTCATTTATATTTTCTTCATAAATCTTCTCACTATTATTTTTTATTCTTGATAAGTGATCAGCAATTTGGATGTCGGTTCCTTTTCTATCCACAATTTTAAAATCAAAGTCTTGTAAAAGTAAAACCCATCTGATCAATCTAGGTTTAGCATCCTTTTTAAACATTAAATACTTAATAGGAAAATGATTAGTATGTACGATACATTTCGTCCCAAGAAGATATGGTCTAAAATTATCAAAGGCATATATTATTGCTAAAAGCTTTTTTTCAGAAGTAGTGTAGTTTATTTGAATTTCATTTAGAGTTTTGCTAGCATAATATATAACTTTGAAAATTTTCTCATATTTTTGTCCCAATGCAGCTCCAATTGCATAATCACTTGCATCACACATTACTTCAAAAGGTTTACTCCAATTAAGTGCAACAATAACAGGTGCAGTGATTAATTTTTCTTTTAAAATATTGAATGCATTCAGATAATCTTCATTAAAATTGAATTTAGCTTCTTTTTCTAATAAATGGCAAATATGTTTAGAAATTTTTAGAAAAATCCTTAATATATCTTCTATAAACTCTAGCATGACCCAGAAAACTTCTCACATCAGTAATGGTAGTTGGTGGTTGAAGTTCAGCAATAATTTTCACTTTTGCCTGACCAACTTCCATACCTATTTGTAAAATTTTGTCCAAGTACAAATTTTTCTGTGACTATAAATTGACATTTTTCCAAGTTTAGAACCAAATTTATTTCTTCACATCTTTTCAAAACTTTTGTTATATTTTCCAAGCAAGACTTAAAAAAAGTTCCAAAAACTAAAAAATCGTCTATAAATACTTCAATTTTTTTATCAATTAAATCACAGAATATTGACATCATACATCTTTGAAAAGTTGCAGGTGCATTATATAAACTGAAAGACATTCTTCTAAAGGCAAATGTTCCATAAGGATTTCTAAATATTGTTTTCTCTTGGTCCTCAGAAGCAACGGGTAATTGATGATAACCAGAATATTCATCCAGAAAATAGAAATATGAGTGTCCAACTAATTTATCCAACATATGATCCAAGAAAGGTAAAGGAAAATGATCCTTTCTAGTGACGTTGTTTAATTTTCGATAGTCAATGCAAATTTTCCATCCAGTAACATCTCTTGTAGGGATTAATTCATTTTTTTCATTAACAATGATAGTTACTCCTCCTTTCTTCGAAACACAATGAATAGAACTTACCCATTGACTATCCGAAATAGGATAAATAATTCCAGCATCTAACCATTTCAAAATCTCATTTTTTTACAACATCTTTCATAATTGGGTTTAATATTCTTTGAGGTTCACTAATGGGTTTACAATTTTCTTCCATTAAAATCCTATGCATACAGATTGAAGGGCTTATTCATTTTATATCTGCAATTGTGCAACCAAAAGCTTTCTTATAATTCTTCAGAACTCCTATTAATTTTTCTTCTTGATCTTTGCTTAGTTCTGAAGATATAATTACAGGTGAAGTTAATGAATTTCCAAGAAATGCATACTTTAAATGTGCAAGTAATCTTTTTAATTCCAGTTCAGGAGCTTTTTTAATTGAGGGTAAAAGTATATCATTTTTAGTTGTCTAAAATTTCCCAATTTTCATGAATATAATGAGTTTCTTCAGATAAATTTTCTTCATTTACTTTTTCAATTTCTTCAGTTAATGACTCATTATATATCACAGATTCATCATCTTTTTCTTCAGAAATGACCTTACATTTTTCTTGATAATGTTTTTCAATTATATAATCAAAGATATCCATCTGATAGCATTTTTCTTTATCAGGATACCTCATTGATTTTAGAACATTAAATGTTATCTCTTAATCATTAACTCTCATCGTTAATTCTCCTTTTTGCACATCAATCATAGCATGTCAGGTAGCTAGAAAAGGTCTCCCTAATATAATAAGTATTTTTTTATCTTCTTCCATATCTTGTACAATGAAATTCACAGGAAAGATAAATTTATCTACCTTAACAAGAACATCCTCTATAACTCCTTTAGGATAAGTGATAGATCAATCAGCTAACTAAAGGGTTACAGTGGTGGGAGAAATCTCACCTAAATCTAACCTTCGAAAGATTGAAAATGGCGTTAGATTAATACTTGCTCCTAAATCACATAAGGCTTTTCCACAAATTTTTTCTTAAATAGTACATGGTATAATGGAACTTCCAGGATCTTCAAGTTTCTGAGGTAATTTCTTCTGAATTATTGCACTACATTCTTCACTTAATGCAACAGTTTCATAACCTTAAAATTTTCTTTTCTTACTTAAAATATCCTTCATAAATTTTGCAAAGCTTGGTATTTGTTCCAAACCTTCAGCAAAAGGAATGTTGATGGTAAATTTCTTAAAAATCTCAAATAACTTAGAAAATTGATGGTCAAGCTTCTATTGTTTTAATCTTTGAGGAAATGGTGGTGATGATTTTTCAACTTCCACTTCAATAGGAATTACAGTCTGATCTTTACTTGGAGAAAGAGTATCTTTAGGTTTTTCAATCTCTTCTACCTCTCTCTCTTTTTAATTTCATTCTGAATTTTCTCTTTTAATTCATGAACAAGACTTTTGTTTGTTCATGATCTTTCCCAGTTTCTTTAGGATTAATTTCGACATTGCTAGGTAGTGTTCCTTGAGGTCTGTAATTAATAAAAATAGCAATTTCACCATCTGATTCTCAATATTTCGAATAGCAGTGTTTTGACTTTGTAGCTGATTACCTAGTTGCAAGATCAATTCTTCTATAGATAACTTTTTCTACTGATTGTTAAAAACAGGAGGATAAGTTGGTCTAAAGTTTGAATTTCCTTGATTGTTCTAATTTTCGGTAGGATTAACTTTATTATTATTCCATTGTTGATGTCCCCTGAAAATTCCCTAATTTTCCATCCCCCATCCGAGAAATTTTTCCACCTTCCATGAAATTCTGGGAATGGAGCTTAGTCATCTGATTTCCCCCAAAATTCCCTAATTTTCCATCCCCCTTTCGAGAAATTTTTCCACCTTCCAATAAATTCTAGGAACGGAGCTTAGTCGTCTGATTCCCCAAAAATTCTCTAATCCTTTTGAGAAATTTTCCATACCCACGAAATTTTGAGGTCGGTACTGAAATTTCGATTCTCATTTCTAAGGCTGGTACCTAAATTCCAGTTCTCATCCTTCTAGGATCGGTACTGAAATTATGATTTCCCCTCTACACTCATTTCTAACTCAAAATTTCCCACGAAAGTAAAATTTTCAAATTCCAAAAATTATGAAATTTCCATAAAATTCCATAAAGCTTAAAATTAAAATTTGAAATTTGAAATTAAATTAAAATTCAAACTCAAATTTTAAGCCAAAATCACATTCAAACTTCAAGTCCTAATTCTAAATCCAAATTCCAACTTTGAGTTCATTTAGATCGGACTCCTTCAGGAATTGAAAGCTTAAAATCCATAGCTTCTCTCATGAAGGTATTCCATTTTCCTCCCCAGCGAGAGTTCCCGGGACTTGAAGGTTCATCTCCTAATCCCCAGCAGAAACTTCCTCACTAAATTCTGTGTTTGTCTTGAGTTTTGGCTCAGACATTTGTGTTGGTTTAGTTGATCTCGTCGGCCAACACCAATACGTGCAATATGCTTGCCCAGCACACCACACCTATTGGGGTTCTATTTTTTGACCCCACTTTTTGTTGAGGTCTAGTCTCTCCCTAGAATAGCCTAGAGTCTAGCCATAGGACTCTTCTGGTGACTTCCTTAAAATACCAGTCATGGTACCCCTTCCTATATAAACTCAAACTTCTTTTTTACTTCACTATGAGTTTTCATATGCTTAAGGCCTAACCTTCAGTTTTTGGGAGGAAGAGACCAAGCATAAGGAAGCCCAGGGGAACTCTCCTACAGGTGGTCAGACTATAGGATCTACCCTGGGAGGTCTGGGGCTTACACCACACTCACACTACACCCTCACAACTCTTAACAAAACACATCCCACTTTAATCCCCTAACTCTTTGGAAACTCATGTAAGTGGTTTTCCCAAGCCATCAGCCTCAGGCTAGGGTTTGGCTAGTACCAACACACAGAGGACCAAATGAGGGTGAACCTTGGTCCATGGCTCAACCTAAACAATGTCATCTTGCTCACTTTCAACCAATCCCAATTTTCCCAAACATTCCAAATCTCTAGCCTCTTTGCCCCAAAATACCTAAAATATCCCCAAAACCCTAAAATTACCAAAAATTTCAAAAATCACCAAAATTACTCATAATTTCCTAAAAATCATTACAAAATACTCCCTACCACTCAAATTAACCAAAATTGCCAAATTTCCTCAAAAATCCCCAAAATGACCAAAATGCCCCTCTTAGCCCAAAATTCTAAAAATTCCAAAAAATTCCCAAAACCTCTTAAATATTCATAATTTTATTTCTATAAACTACCACATGACTCAATTTGGCCAATTTAGCCCAATTTAACCAAAACCCCCAATTTGACCCATTTTAACCCAAAAGTTCCCAAATTAAACCCAATGTCTACCTAATTGACCCCAATCTTGCTCAATTTCAATTCCAAACTTTATTTCAACATCTCCCATGTCAATTTAAACTAAATCCAAGCTCAATTTGACCCATATTTGAGTTTAGTTTCACTTAAAATCCAAAATCCCTAATTTTGCCTAAGTGACCCAAATCTCCCAAATTGGCCTAAGACCAATCAATTTCTTCCCAATTTCAAATATAAACCATTCATAACACTCCCCTAAATTGAATTGAACCATCAATTGACCACAATTTGAGTCCAAGTCTCACCTAAATTCACTTAAAGTTCAAAACCCCAAATTTGGACCCAAACATGCCATATGCCCAAAGTCTCCCAAATTGATTGCCCTAATCCCAAAATTTCCACTCAATTGATGTTGGGAACTCTTTATGACATCCCTATAGACCATTTGGAACCTTAAATTGGCCTTGGACCCAACTCTAGCCCAACCTAGACCAAGCTTAGCCAACTTGCCCCAAAATGACCAAAATCCCAAATCCCACTAAATTGACCCCTCAATTGAGCTCAAAAACACTCCAAGTCTTCATGAAAAATCATTGTGACAATCATATACACAATATTGCGCAATCATTAGGGCTCAACTCAAGCTCAAACCCAAGTTAGACCAAGTAAACCCAAAGTGACCCAAATGGACCCATGGCCCAATTTAATCAAATTGATCCAATTGTGACCAAACTAACTCCTCCACAGCCACAAAGTGACCCCTAAGAACTACCCAAGACCCACCTAGCCCACTCTAAAGGGGACACAGACCAAAGATCCCTTGAATTAGGGGATTTCACTCCACATTTGGCCTTAATCAAAATATCTTCACCATCATTACTTGCCATTGGGGGTAAAACATCATTAATTCTCCTATGGCTCACCTGAACCCCCTGGCCACTAGTCCTGGCCCTGCCGGCCACCATTGTAGCTGAAAAATACTAAAACCACGAGCCACCCCCTCTCAAATTGAACTCAAACTCCACCCTATGGCCAAGTCAGCTTGGACTTTCTATTCGAGCTCATCTGCCGTCCACCTAGGCAGTTGAATCCACCTATTGCCAGCCCCTGAGCTTAGCCCAATGGCCATGGCCATAAATAAACCTCTTCATGGCCAAAACCAGGTGCTGATATTTTTCTCAAGAAAACTCCACCAAATTGCTTCCAGAGCTTCCCTAAGAGGTCCTAAGAGTGATCTCGTTGTCTTCAGCCACAAATCCTCACTATCTAAGAGCAATTTCATCACTGAAAATTGGCCGGAAACTAGGACATATTTCTCCATAGCACCGCAGTGCACTAAATTGCAATTAATTGTGCCCACACCTTCCCAGCAGTGAAAGAAGAGGATCCCTCATTAAAACCCCATCACAGAGAGCCTCTACACCAGACTTCCATCAAAGCTTGAAATCAAACCTGGTCACTTTCATACTCAGGCAATTCACTAGGGTAAGAGGCTTCATCCCTAAGCTCTTGGGACTCCAACGAAGGTGTAGAGCATCTCTGATCGAAGCTTCACTTCTCAAAGCCAAGGTATTGACTTCTTCTTCTTCCCAAGCTTCTCTGGATTCTCCATGTAATTAGGTTAATTTAAAACATGCTTAGCCGTATGGATATATTCGTCGTGCTTAGACAAGTCTATAGGATCAAACCCGAAGCAATTTGGTTGAGTCCAGGCTAAGAAATTAGGGTTTTAGTGTGGACGGTCACGAGATCACACCAGTTGAGGACGAAGACGGGCAGCCATTGGATCGCGTGTGTCTTCATTGGATTGCTTGGATCGCACCGGACGAGAGAATGGAATGGAATAGTTGGCCGCGTGGCATCCCAGTCAGCTGGCGGTGTCAAATGGGAGTCCGCCACGTGGGGAGTTTGATCCACCGTAGGTTAAGGTGGTGCTTAGTCACTTAAGTAGGAAAATCTGATTTTTTTCTAATTTATTTAAATCACATGAACTCTAAAAATCCATATCTTGACCTAGAAAAATCATAAAAATAAAAGGAAAATATTCTAGTGCTCAGCGAACAGAGGAGAACAAAGTGGAAATAGTTTGAAATAATTTAAATACTATTTTTAGTTTTTTTAATTCTCCTTGCATATAGAAGTTTCACCGTAGCTTGAAATTTTGGTATGTTGCTCCCTCTATCATGAGGGATCTTCCCTGATTTTTCCAAAGTCAGAGAAGATCCCTAAACAGAGAATCATATTTTTCAAGTTTATATCTATTATTTGATAAATTAAATGTGATAATTAGCATACTACTTAGAAAAATCCCAAAAAATTATGATAGGTTCTTTATGGTCAGATAGTCCTAGGAAAAATTTGTCATGATTTAAAATGGTAAAAATAAGCCCAATTGTCCACTTGACCTAAAATAAATATTTAATTAATTAGGGCAAAAGTAAAAAATTAAAATAACACAAAAATTTCTCTCTACTATGCTTCAGGGACAGCGGTACTGACCTAAAGTTGAGGATTTCCATAATTCAATCCTTTAAAAAACTTAAACTTTGAAATTCTTGAGAGCAAAACCCCTAATCATTATCGAGAGTTTTCTTAAATGATTCCCGTCATTTAAGATGTAATTAACTATAGGGGCTTGCCCTTATAGGGAACTTTAAGAACCCAGGTAATATAAACCCTGCTTAATTCATTTATATTAAGCAGGGGAACTTGTCGGCTTATATAATTGGTTTGCAGACCAAACGGATGTCACAAATCTCCTAGTTTATTTAATCGAGCTCCATCATCAAGTAGTGTGTCTATTCTTCAGGATAGATACACGATTTGTGGTGCGGTGCTCGTTTATATAAACTATTTGGGATGTGAGATTGGTTTGATTTCATATCTTAAAACTTTTTAACTTAAAATTACTTTCAAAATCAAATGCTATCTTTTAAACTATATATATTTAAATTAAATTAAAAATCCGCCGACAACTTCTGTAGGCGACCCCCTTTTCAAAACACAACCTAAAAATATGCCGACAGTCATGAATATAAATATTTTCTAATCTATATCAAAAGTTTACTTAAGTGACTTTGGTTATCTAAGATGTAATTAACTATAGGGGCTTACCCTTATAAGAAACTTAAAGACCCCATATTAATATAAACATTTCTAATCCCTTCATATTAGATAGGGGAAATTGTCGGGCCAAAATGGTTCGTAGGTCAAACGGATGTCATGAATTCTTTAATTTGTTTGATCAAGCCTCATCCCAAGTCATATATCTATTCTTCGGGATAAATACATGTATTGTGATGAAGTGCTTGATTATCTAAACTAACTTTTATATGAGATCAGTTTGATTTTGCATCCACCAAAATTAAAATATTAGTTTCAAAATTCATATATACATATACATATACATATATATATATATATATATATATTAATTTAAATCAATTTTCTATTTTATGAAATTATATTCTAAACCTTTTTCAAAATATATTAACCTCACAATAGGAAAACTTTTAGGAAATTTTAAAGGCCGACATTAGGCTGGGATGATACTAGCTCTCACTCCATAGCTCTCACTTCCCTTCCCTTGAAGGCTAACTCTTTCTTTGGTTTCTAAACCCTAGGACCAAATTGGGGATTTCAGCCTGTCACTCTAAAATCTCTAATTCTACGCCCATCAAAATATATTTCCCTATTTATTTACACTCAACCCCCATGAACTACGTCACTCATTCATGGACAGTGAATGTGACCTTCACTTTTTTTGTGGAACTCATAATCCTTTCAGAACTTATGTTTCTCAACAATTTTTAACAATTTAATTGGCCAGATTAAAAAGTAAATGAAGTACGAAGTGAAAAGGTCATCACAAATTCTCTATAATAAATTGGCACATCATTTCCATATCACAACATCAACACATCACATGAAAATAAGACAAAGAAATCTACTTAAGACTCATGAGGAAAGGATGACAAAATATGAATTTTATACATAAAAGCAACGTCATACAAACAGAGTAAAGAAAATACAACTTATCTCAAACTCTTCCCCAAGTGAATCTCAAGGAATTCCTTTGACTCCTCTTCTTTCTTCACAAAAACACACAATTCTCTCTTTAGATAAGTAAGGAAGAAGAAATCACTTTTCCTCTCCTCCTACACTTCTTAGAAGAGAACACACAAACCCTAGATGGACTAAACAATTGAAAAGACACACTCACTCTTCACTCCCTCACACTCAAGACTCTCTCCCCCTTCCAAAACTTGGCTCTAAAATAGTTTAAATTTGTCCATAACAGATTTCCCAAGAGTTTCTACAAGTATCCCTCCAAAATTCATCCAAATACATTGAATCTAGTTTAAAACCAGGATAGGGCGCGGTCCGGCGCAGGATAGGGCGTCATCCGGCACTATTTTCTATATTCTGGTCAAAACTCTGTGTAAATTTACACGGTTCGGCATTGGTGACAGCATCGTTTAGTGCTGGTTCAATAAAATGCGTTTTGCTCCATTTTGCTCCAAATTTGCTCCTTTTTTCTTCCTTTTGCTCCAAAGGCCTAAAATCATTTTACCTGCATGAAATCATGAAAAATACCTTTCTTTAAAGTGTAATATCATCAAAAATAGGTATAAAATTGACATCAAAAAGTTATCAAATTTTTAGTTAATCATGAGGCTTGATCAAATAAACAAAAGAATCTATGATCAGCGTTTGGTCTACAAATTGTTTATGTCAACCGAAAATTTCCCTTATCTAATATGGAGGAATTAGATATAGTTTATATTAATATGGGGTCTTTAAGTTTCCTATAAGGCCAAGCCCCTATAGTTAATTACATCTTAGGTAACCGTAGTCACCTAAGAAAACTCTTGATATAGATCAGGAAACATTTGTATTCATGACTTCAAAAAGGGTAAGGTTTCTCAAGAAAATGTGGTAATAAGAGGTCCAATAGGTGAGGGGTTCAAATTTCAGAACAATTTTTGTAGGAATCCAAAGGAAGGAAAGATTGGGGAAAAGACAGCTTCAAGAGAGATCTTGGTATTTTCCCAAACTATCCTATGGTTTGGCTTCAATTTGGAATATTTGTTTGATGTTTCATCCTGTCAATTTTATTATTTAGGGCTTACACTCACCTGATACCAATCATGTGAATAGCCTGGAAGATAGGAGGGTTTATCTCATACCAGATGACAACCTCAGAATCCTAAGACGAGTTAGGGCTTATATTGCACAACATGGTCATGCAAAGGCCTAAAGAGATAAGGTGAGGGTTTGTGCTGCACTAGGTAAGCTACCTCGAAGTCCTATGGCTTGTTGTTTTAATTTCTAAGGAGATTTACTATTGAAGATGGTCGTGCTGCCCACTACGCATGCTCCAAGCTCCTTGTCATAGCAGGTTTAGTTTAAAGAAGTGTTAATTGTAAGAAAAGAGGAGTGTTATGTTTTGGAAATATTTAAATTGAGGTGTCTTAATATTTTATTATGGGACAATGTTTAAGTTGATTAAGCGGAACCGGTTAAGATCTCACGGTTCTTTCACGAGGTGCATTGAATGTGAATGATTTTCGAAGGGATGATTGGAAAACTCTTGGAAACTCTTCAACTACTTTAAAAGGAACATTTTGGGGCCGAAAGAAGGGTCCAATAGCGTTCATTTGTGTCCACCACGTGTATATCTAATCCATTAGAGATTCAAGTGTGTGAGTCTAGTGAGTCCATATAGAGTTTCTAGAGTGTTAATTAGTGAGTTCAGATAGTGAAATTTGTGAGGAATTCTTCGAGAGATTGTAAGGGTGGAAGAGAAGTGAGAGATCTCTTCTTCATTACAGTTTCGAAGGAGAATTCTGCGTATGTAAAGAAAGGATGAGATTCAGAGGAACTTCAATGAGTTTGCTTGGGGAGGAATTTAAGATAAGTTGTATTTGTTTATTTTAGTTTATAGAACATTGTTTTATATATGAAATCCATGTTTTATCGTATCCTCTCCATGAAATGTGAGTAGTTTTTATGTCTTTCTCCTTTTTTTGATATTTTTTTGAAATGGAAATTTGAATTAGTGTGCCAAGAAAAGTTTAAAGAAGTTGTGATAATCTTTTACTTAAGTTATAATTTACTTTCAATCTGGCCAATTGATTAGTTAAAATATGTTGAGTTTAACAACTATAGTAAAGATTACATCCAACATTCAGGGAGGTCAAAGTCCTTGGAAGTAGGGTGCAAATAAGTAGGGAAATAATAATAGAATTAGAGATTTTAGAGTGACAGGCTAAAATCATCAATTTGGTCTTATCATTTGGGTGTTGAAGTGTAGATGTTAGCCCTCAAGAGAGGGGAATATGGGAGCTTCAAAGTGAGAGCTGGTATCCTCCCAGCCTAGCAGCAGATTCAGTAACCAAGCATAGGATTAGTCAATATTCTTTATGCCTGGACCAAAGGGTAAAGAGTAGGTATGCTCCTATTCGGCACAACACCATTTTAAACTAATTCAAATTATTCATTCACATAAATTTCTTAACAAAGGATAATGATTCTTGCTTATATATTTGAACTTCACTTTATTAATAGAATTAGTTATCTGTTAGTATAACTAGTTTATTAAAACTTCATATTACTTTCGATTGCATATTAGTGATGGATAGGCAATTTTGAATTCCTAGTTTTGATTCTGAATTGATTTCTATAATCCTAGTTCGTAGCCTCTAAAATATTCCCAGTGGCATCGATATCTAGGAATCCACTAAAGCCCTGTATTACTTGAGTAATATGTCTACTTGCATTGAATAGTAACTCTGCGATTCAAGAATATATTATATACTTATTACAAAAAAAAACTAAAATTAAATTAAGCATGACAGAGGCGGTTCATCCATCACAGAATGCCTCTGCACCAGTCTTCCATCAACACCTGAAATCGGGTCTGGTCGAGTTTGGGTCTAGACAATTCACCAAGGCAAAAGGCTAAATCTAGAGGTTCATTGGACTAATCAAAGCTCCCATAGCCATCTGATTGAGGCCTCCTCTCTTAGACAAAGGTATTGGATTCACTCTTCCTCCCGAGCTTTTCTTCATCCTCCATAATTGTATATTGTATTTCATACCGTATAAACAGTATGGATTGATTTGTCTAAGCTAGATGAAGCTCTAGGACCAAACCCCATGTGATTTGATTAAGTATCGAGAGAGATCTTAGGTCTAGAAGGTGGACGGCTCTCGGGTTACACCAGTCGAAGACGATGAAGTAGCGTCGTTCGATTGCACGTGTAATACTTGGACAGCCAGGATGGAGTCAGAGGGAGATCGGGTACATAAAGCGCGGTCGCGTGGACATCCAGTCAGATGGCAGCATCGAATAGGAGTGCACCACTTGGGCTTTCGTAGCTGCCGAGGATCTAGTCAACACCGCATGGTTAAGTAGAAAATAGGGGATTTTTTAATTATTTAAATTAATAGAACTTTAAAAATCCATATCTTCTTGTAGAAAAATCATAAAAATAAAAGAAAAATACCCACTTGTTCAGTTAACAGAGGAGAATAATGTGGAATTGGTTTCAAATTTATTTGATGTATGTATTATTTTAAATTAATTAAATACACTCTGTCATCTTTTAATTCTCCATGCATATAGGCATTTCACCATAGCTTGTCATTTTAACATGTTATAGCCTCTGTTATGGGGGATCTTCCCTGATTTTTCCAAAGTCTGAGGAGAGCTTTATGAATAATTCTATATTTTCCAAGTTTTTGCATCTATTTTTATAAATTAATTTCAAATATTAGCATGTTGGTTATAAAAATCCAGAAAAATTATGGTAGGTTTCCTATGACCAGAGGACCCTACGAAAAATGGAAAATTGATTTAAATCACTGAAAATAACTCTAATGGTAATTAAGGCTTCAATATTAAATAAAAATAAATTGTATTAGGCTTAAATGAAAATAACCCAAAAAAACAATTCTCCATTGTATTTTAAGGGTCAAAGAACTCCCCATAAAAATTTCATAGTATTTGGAATCCATTTGATCACCTAAATGAATTTTATAAGTGAAATGATAATTTTGAACATTAAACTAATTTTAATAATTAAATTACAAGTCAAAAAATTGTAAAATTGGTTTTGAGAGTTCTATGTTATTAGAGGATTTTTCTAAAAATAAAATTGGGATTTTTACAAAACTTTATTTTTAATCATATTTTAAATACATAAATAATAATAAAAATCACAAAAATATTAAAAATCATCAAATTATCACATTTGATCTCTTAATCACTTAGGAACCATTCACGTAATTTTCTTAAGCTTAAAAATCAAAATATTAATTTTTAAAGGCTTAAATTAATTTTAAAAGGGTAAAAATGAATTCCTTAATTGTTCACTAAAATAATTCTAATAATTAAACTAAAAATCAAAAAAATATAAAATTTATTTCTCAAGATTCCTTGACCTCAGAGGGACTGAAGAAAAATATAAAATTGAATTTTCAACACTTAAAATATTTTATAATTAATTAAAACTCTAGAACATAAAATAATTCTAATAATTAAACTAAAATTCAAAAAATTATGAAATTTTGTCCAAGTGGTCCTCTAGTTTAGGTCTACCTCCAATAAAAATTTCAAAGTCATATGTTTTGTTTTTAAAAATTCATTGAATTTTCATTGAAAACCCCTATTTTTGCATTAAAATAAATATATAAATTAAATTAAAATTTGAAAAATCACATTTTCTCCTCTGATGTTTTAATTAACCCATAAGTGGGGTTACATAAAAACTTAAAAGTCATTTGAGCTAAATTTAATGAATTATGAAGTGATAAAGGCCTTTAGGGGTAAAATTGTAATTTTGGAAAGTTTAGCCTTAATCAATATTTAGGCTTAATCAAAATGGGAAAAGGGCAATAAATGACCTTAATTATTATTTTTGATGATTGAAAAATTAAGGGATAAATGGTAGAAACCCATTGCAATTTTGTTACATCAAAATTAAATATTTAAATTTCCCTAATTATTATAATTTAGAAGAAAAATCAAATTAAAAAGAGTCTTCAAGTTAGGGGTTGATTTTATAAGTTAATATTCCACTAACTTAATGCCCCTTCATTCGATGTTTAAATGATAATTCAATATTTTGATAAGAATCATAATCATGAAAGTCATGAAATTTCCTTTTCTAAAGACATGAAAATACCTACTAGAATCTTAAGGGCTTAGTAATGAGCTAGGCTTAATCAAAAGAATTAACTAACAAGAATTAGAAAAGAAAACATAATTAATCTTAAACTACCTTTTAAAACATTACAAGCCAATTAAAATTTGATAAATTCTTCCATAAGTTAAATTTTGCCTCGAAAGGCCCACTCACAAAATTCTTAAGTAAAGCACCAAATGATAATTATCCTACCTTCCGGGATGACTAAAACATTGGTTCACCAAGCATAAGGGTATGAAACAGATAAATCATTTAATAGCTATGATAATTCCATGAGGACCTCAAGAAAGTTCAGAAGTATTGTGAAATATCTGGGTCTCCCCTGGACTATTTCACAAATCTCCTGGACACCTTGTAGGACTATTGTACCTATCATAATTATTAAATGAAGAAATCTCATAAATGAATAGAATTCACCGGGTTATGACATAAAGTTTGGTAGTCCTATGACGAACCTATCCATAGGGTTTTTCTACCCTGTAAAATGTAAATGTTTATTGTAAGAATACTAAAGTTTTAGGTGGAGATGACGGGAAGACCTACGATGTATGCTTTATTTTATTGTAATTTACTTACCTGCACTCTACTGTACTTCCTTTTCTTGCAAATCTGCACGCTAAACAACAATGTCATCCTGCATGAAGACTGAAACCTTTTAGGATAGCCACAAAACTGAGACCAAAATCAAAATTAAAAAATCAAGACAAGAAAAATAATTCACTGCCAAAACATTTAAAAATATAAAACAAGTCAAAACTTAATCACAAACAAAAGAAAAACCAAAATTATAACTAAATTAAAACGTCTCGTTGGATGATCGAGAATTCCTCGGAGGAGGTAACCTACATGTTGCTAATGGGGTTTCTCACGGTCTAAATGAAAGTATGGAACTCATTAAGTTAAGTTTAGTAAATTCATTTGGACTAAGTGAATCTGATGAAAATAGCGATGCGGGGCTGATGGATCCGTGAAATCTTAACCGGTGTTGCTATAATCAATTTTAATTTTCCCCTAATAAGACACCTTAGTCTAAATATTTCCAAATCATGACACTTCTCTTTTTTCCCCAATTGACACTTCTTTAAACTAAACCTGCTACGACGAGGAGCTTAGAGCATGCATAGTGAGCATCCCGGCCATCTACATCAGCAAACTAATTCCTTAGAAATAAACAAACAAGCCATATGACTTTAAGGTAGCCCGTTTAGTGTAGCGTAAATCCTCACCTTTTCTTTAGGCCCTTGAATAACCATATTGTGCAACATAAGCCCTAACCCATCTTAGGATTCCAAGGTTGTCATCGGGTATGATATAAATCCTCCTATCTTCCAGGTCATTCACATGATTGGTATCAAGTGAATGTAAGTCCTAAATAATAAAATTGACAGGATGAAACACCAAATAAATATACTAAATCAAGCTAAACCATAGGATAGTTTGGGAAGACACCAAGATTCTTCTTGGATCCATGTCCTTCCCCTAGTCTTCTTTCCTTTGGATTCTGATAAGAAGAAATGTTCTGAAATTTAAGCGATTAACCTATCGAGTTTCCGACTATCACATTTTCTTGAAAAACCTTAGCTTTGAAATCGTGAATATAAATATTTCCTGATCTATATCAAGAGTTTTCTTAGGTTCCTTGGTTATCTAAGATGTAAATAACTATAGGGGCTTATGCTTATAGAAAACTTAAAGACCCCTGATTAATATAAACCCTATCTGATTCTTTCATATCAGGTAGGGGAAATTATCGAAAAAAATGGTTTGCAGACCAAATGGATGTCATGGACTCTTTTAGTTTAGTTTATCAAGCCTCACTTCCGAGCAATGTATCTATTCTTCGGGATAGATACATGTCTTGTAGTGAAGCGCTTGATTATTTAAACTATTGATTATATGAGATCAGTTTGATTTCATATTTAATAATTTTCAAAAATTAATGATATTTTTGGAAATTATACGTATTAAATTAAATCAAAACCTTATATTATAAAAATGCATTTTAAAATCACTCTTTAAAATTTTAATGGCCGACAACCTGTAGCAAATCATGAAAATATCTTCCATTAAAGTACAATATCACCAAAAAATGAGTACGAAATATATATGAAAAATCAAACATATTTTTGGTGCATCATGTACCCTTTCAGATGGCCATTGAAAATATTAGTAGCTATTTCTTCAATTAAAGCATAAGCTTCAAGAAATGCTTTAGACATTAATGAACCATCAACAGTGGCATCGTTAATAGATCTAAGAGATCTAGCTAATCTTTTATAAAAAATTTGAATAATTAATCAATCTGGCATGGCATGGTGTGGACACTTTCTTAGGAGTTCCTTAATTCGTTCCTAAGCTTCATAAATAAACTCTCCTTCAAACTGACAAAAAGATGTAATATCATTTCTAAGCTTCATAGTTTTTTATGGTGGAAAGTATTTAGCAAGAAATTTCTATGCTAAATTACCCCAAGTTCTGATAAATCCAGAAGCTAAAGAATTCAACCATATATTAGCCTTATCCATAAGTGAGAATGAAAAAGCCTAGACTAATAGCATCATCAGAAACACCATCATATTTAAATGTAGCAGGCAATTCTAGAAAATTGGCAAGATGTAAATTTAGATCTTCAGTTAGTGATCCCCCAAACTGATTATTATACATCATTGGATAATACTAGGTTTAAGTTCAAATTAATTAGCAGCTACAGCAGGACTTTAAATACTACCATTAATCCACTGTAGGGTTCGCATAATCTCTTAAAGATTTTAATTCATGATGAATTTCAGCATTTTAATTAATTTGATTTGCCATTTCTTGAAATTTTTTATTTTTTTCTGTATTTTTAATTTTTTTTTTAAATTTTTCTAGTTCATTCTAATTCAAAATCATAGGGTACAAGTCCTTCAGAACCTCAACTTCGCTTAAACTAATACAACACAACAATACAAATAAAAATAAAAATAAAACACACATAAACAGATAAAGTTTAAATAAGATTTTCTAAAAAATACAAATTTTATTTTTCTAAAAATTATTTTTAATTTCTCTTTTAAATTCAAATTGAAAGACTTGATCTCGATTCTTTTTTACTACTTGACAAATACTAGTATATTTATACTTGTGGTAATCATATTATATTAATATTTTTAATATAAACTTTTTTTCTTTACAACGACACCAAAAACTTAATTCCGATGTAAATAAGAATGCAACAGTGATAATTAAATTTTGGGATTCTACACAATTATACGTATTATTATCAAGTAATATAGGACATTCTGATAAGCCCCAAAATACCGACCCCATGAGCGAAAATTTTAGAAATATAGAAGATAAAAAGATTTTTAGATCACAAATTCTATTTAGAAAATGACACTTACTTAAATAGCATCAGATAACAGAAAATTTTAAAATGTAATTCATTTTTTTTTGTATTTTCTTAAATTTTGTAATAAAGTAAACAATTTACTAACTACAACTAGATTTTTTTGTAAAATTAAAGAAGTCTAGATGAAAATATATTTTTTCTTATCATGATTGAGTAATAAGTATAGGAATTTTGTTGTGGAAGTATTTAAAATGTGTTGTGTCACATAGGAGCAATATTATTCTTTACCCTTAATAGAGATGCTATAAAGAACATTGGCTAGTTTAAAGTTTGAATAATTTTTAAGACGGGTCAGGTAGGGAAGATACAGCTCTCACGCTAAAGTTCTCTCATTTCCCTCCACCTGGGGGCTAACATCTCGCATTAAGACCTAAAACAATAAACCAAATTAGTGATTTTAGTCTGTCACCCTAAAGTCTCTAATTTTATACCCATCAAAGTATATTTCCATTTCTATTTGCACAAAATTATATGAATTACTTTCTCATTCATATAATCTTATGTGATTTCTACCTATTGTTGATTGAGACAATACCTACTAGAATCTTACATGTTCTCACAACAAATGTTAACATCTTATTTGGCCAAATCAAGAAGTAAATAAAGTGCAAGTCTTAAATCAATCACAACTTCTTCAAACATTAAAGATCAATACTTCCACAACTTTCACTCAACACTTAATTACTTTTCATTTTAAGGAAAAAGATAAAGAAAACTACTCAGATCCATAGAGAAAATACAACAACAAGTTGTTTTAAAAGTAGAAACCATGTAGAAAACATAAGAAGTCTCAATTAAAACCAAATGAAGTACAAAGTTAAAACTTATCTTAAGTTCCTCTCCACCGAACTCTTGAAGTTCCTTTGATTCTCTTCCTTTGTCTTACAAGATTCCCTTAAACTAGTCGCCCAACCCAAGAGGGTTTAAATCTCTCTACAACAATGTATTTTTACTTAGGAGTCCTAACTCGCCTTCTCTTTCACTAAGAATGAGAAAAGTGTGAAGAAAGCCTAAGTAAGAATCCTACAACATCTTCTTTAACTACTCACTAAAAAAACATTAATTTTTCACTCTCTCAAAGAACTCTCTTTACTCTAAAAGCTCCATTCTTTTAAACATTCTCAAAAGGTGCCTTAGTGTCTCTTCAAAATACCCAAGAGATGCATCCTTTCAAGTGAAATTTAAATGTCTTTTGGCACCCTTGATCAGTTACCCACATTTTTACCAAAGTTTGCATCAAACACCTCTTCAAAATTTGCCAAAAATTCATTAAAATTGCAAAGTAACTACCTGGCGCATAAGCGTAGGGTTTTGGTGCTTAGGCGCGGCCTCTCTATCCTTTGGCGCTTAGGCGCCCCAGTTCATTGTAACACCTTCTTCATTTTTGCTCCAAATTTGTTACTTTTTCACTCCTTTTTACATCTTTGGTCCATTTAAGTGTACCTGAAAGAAAAACATACAAATACCTTCCATTAAAGTGCAATATCATCAAAAATAGGTATAAAAATGTACATAAAAATATTATATATTTTAGGTATATCATTCACCCAAAGTGAGCATTGGTTTGCAAGCATACTAGATGACTTGGAGGCCGAGTAGGTAAGTGGGTCAAGTGAAGGCCCTAGCCTACACCAGAGGGAGCTCAAGTTCACATGTCATTCTAAGCGGCCTAGGGTGGAGAAAAGGAAGAAGGAAGGAGCCACTTTCATTAGAAGCTCAATAGATAAGCTGATACAAGTATGTGCAACTCAGCCCAGTCCTTCAAATGACACCACCATGGATGACTTCTTTTGAGTTCTGGATACAAATCCTGAAGTTAGAGTGGATACTACGTTCTATCTGAACTCCTTGAGGTTACTAGAGGACCCGACTCGCATGTAGATATTTATGAAGATGTCCCCTGAACTTCGTGTCCAATAATTATAATTTTTTATGGATAATTTATTATGTCGTGTTATTTTTCTTTAACTTTGTTCTTTCATTTTTTTAGAGTTATTTGATTTGGATGTTTTTTATTTATTGCATGAACAATCAATATGTTGCTCCGTAGTTTTTCCTTTTCCTTAACAATCAATCATCAATATTTATATGTGCTTTTTAATGTTGTTTGATTCGTGCTTATTATCTGAGCATAACAATTTTCTACGATAGATTGGCAGAGACTACGTATGAAAAGAATAGTTACGACGATTATGATTATATAGTACGATTACTACAACACCTTCATTGATCAAACTCCATGCATGACATCGACCCATATTAGTGATAAATGGGTCGGTTAGTTGCTACAAGGCAACCCAACATGGTTCAGTAACATGTTCCGTATGATAGTACCAATATTTTTGGATCACCTACATGAACTACATAGCCATCACGGGCTCTACGGTTCCTCAAGAATGACTGCAAGAGAGGTTTCAGCAATAACACTTTACAATCTATCACAGAATGAATCAATGAGAGACGCAATTCCAGCACTCATCAGGGACAATCAACTAATATTTCTTAATGGGATTAAAAGCACTCGTCAGTTTGACAGCATAAATAATTAAGTCAGAAGATCCGTCATTCAAGATGACTCCTGCAAAGATTGCTTATGACCCGTGATATATGTTATTCTTAAAGTTAAATCTCATTCACACATTACATTCACATCTTAAAATGAGTTGGGTTGCAATCACAGCTTTAACTAATTTGACAGAACTGCATTAGAGCAATTGATGTTACCCACGTGGATGCACAACTACTCCACAATGAAAATGCCATGAACATTGGACGGTGTGGAACACCCACACAAAATCGATGGTCGTATGTGATTTCAACTTGTGCTTCACTTTTGTGATGATCGGTTGGGAAGGAAGTGCACATGATAGTCAAATTTTTACTTATGCGATAAAAACTGTGGAAATGACTTCCCTCACACGCCTCCAGGTTCGTTCATTTATATACCACATATGTATTTTTATCAATTGTTACAAATTATGGTGTCTGGGATAGGTAAATATTACTTGGTTGATGATTGAAAGAAAATTTCTAGATACATTATAGAGAGGGTATCTAAAGTCATTTCCAGGTACTAAATATCATATTCCTGATTTTGAGAGATCAAGCAGTGCTGCTCGTGGAGGAAAACAATTTTTAACAAACATCACTCCTTCTTACGTGGCATGATTGAAAGAAAATTTGAAGTGTGAAAGACAAAATGGGTGATACTACATGATATACTGGTGTACATGTTTCTTAAACAAGTAGAGATTATGGTGGCCATGATGGCGCTCCATAACTACATTCAACGGCATCACTCCAGGTTAGATGCAAACTTCAATATGGATGATGAAGATCAGTTGCAGGTCCTACCTGAAGCATTTGAATTTCATGTCGAACAGTTTATACCACAGCAGAGGTGGAGTCATAGGAGTTTTACACCCATGATGCCAAATGTGCAGCGAAAATGGTTGATTTAAGAGAGGATCACAGATGCTATTATCAGATGTGGACTAGTTGTTTTTTATTTATTCTGTGAACTCTATGTTTATTTTATGTCAATTAAATTATTAATAGTTTTTATTTTATAATGTTCACATGTTTGAAATTGCTTTTCATCATGCGTTTTTCTGTGAGGTCCATGACAAGACATATAACCTTATGGGTTCTTCTGGATAACCAATTGGTTGTCATTGGATGATGTTGCATGTGAAATCCTAATGAAAGCAACCATGTTCCTCTCTTCTTCTCGGTGCATCGGTTTATGAGGACCTCTTGGATGGCCTTTTTTCGGTGATATGCACATGTGGCACAGGACAACGGTTTTACGTGAGTTAAAGGCAACCAAGAACTCATTTTTTTTTATAAGGTCTATTGTCTTCTTGTAGTGACAGACTAGTTGGTTGGTGTAGTTAGTTCTCTGAGACCTCACACCTGCATTTTATTTTATTTTTTTATCAATTAATGCTTGTTTATTCAATATAGTTTTCATTTATTTCCATTTTCTAATACATTTTTTAAAAATTTAATTTTCTGACATGAATATTGGGTTCTCCCTTATATCTTTCAAGGAAAATGATCTCTAAGATTTCAGGAACATCCCAACATGTGCTTTGCCACTGTGGACTATAGATTTTTTTATCGACATCACGTCGGGACACAACTATGGGAGACAGTTCGATAGTTGCCCGCAGAGAATCACTGATAAGTGTGCCTTCTCTGGTGGGCAAAATGTCTAGTAGATTCCACTACTGATAGTGATCAAGGTTGGATGATATCCCTGGAGGACGAAGTAGCTCTTGAAATACGTCGTCTATATTTTAAAATTATTATTTTCATAATTTTAATTGTAACTTTAATAGTTGTTTCTTTTTTTTTTCTTTTTTAAGTGAGGGTTGTATCTTATTATTGTACTTTTCTGTATTGGTTTTCTGCTTCTCAACTATCAAATATGTTGTCATGATAGTTCTGTTACAAACAACATTACTTAAAAAGGGCAGAATGGTCATTTATCTTGAAACAGCTGTAAATCAGTTGTTTTCAACAGCACAAACCAAACAACAAAATAACTTATTCAAATGAGCTGTTGATCAACTGCTTATATACAGATTATTCAATAAGCTCTGCCCCATACAGAGCCTTAACAAGTCAAATTGAAAAAAACAACTTATCGTCATAAAAATTTTTAGAAAGTAGCAAAAAAGTTCCACAAACAGAATCGCATTGCCATTCTAAAATATAAAACAGAAAGAAAACTATCACAAATAGACTGTTCAGTTCACTGTGATTCTGTGATCATAAAATTCACCTGAGATATTTATAATAAAAACCAATCTCACACTTGTAAGGTAGGCGTAATTAGAATTGGTTTGATTTAAAAGAATTAAAGGGAATATAAAATAATTTTATTTTATAGTTTTTTTTTTTTATGCAATTTTTAGGCAATTAGTATTATATCTATGAAAAGAAATAAAAAAATTGCCTTCATTAATTTTCTTTTCGAATCCAGTGAATCAATGAGATGAAAATTTAGTAAACTCAACAAGTCCTATCCTCACCAAACAAATACTCAATTTCTTCTTTAACTTTGAGAAAGAAAAAACAGTTGAAAAATCCATTTCAATGAAATCACTTTATCCTTTTTTTTTCTCTATTCAATTTTCCTTTTCCTCCGTTTTATTTTCTTAAAACGAAATAGATTTGTGATATTATTATGAATTAAACTTTCTGGGAATAATTTCAATAGAAGTGAAAAAAAAAAATTATCACATTTTTTATTTGGATTTGATCTATTGTTAGACAGCTCTGGTATTCGAAAGAAGTACAACCGTAAATCTAACTAGATTATGGACCGTTGGTACTGGACGAGCAAGGATGAATTGCTAACCGGTGATGCCTGACAAAGCAATGATGGCCTAAACCACTATGGTGATGGAAGAAGTTATTGGGCTAGTTATAGAGATACTCTGGGCTGCATAAGGGCAGGGGCTTGGCTACCCCATTTTCCTTTTTTCAAAGGTACATTGTGATATCCGACTGTAGTAGCCTTTTTAGTATGTTTGATTTTTTAATTTTTTTGAATTTGGATCATATAAATACTGAATGACATGAATGAAATTTGGAAGTAATCATAATCAACTGGTTGATTGCTTAAAAATTACTTGCATAGCATATCATATTGATTCTATTTTTTATCTTCAAGACTTCACCTATCACACGAGAAAGAGAAGTCTAACCTGTGAAGATCAATGACCATATAGGGTGCAGTCTATATTTCATACTCAACTTATCCTTGCAATATAGATTATATACCCATCTCATGAGTTCACTGCAGAGTAAAAATTATATCCATCATTCAAAACCCATTTCATTAAATTCTCCTTTATCAAAACCCATTTCATTAAATTCTCCTTAATCAATCATATTTGATTGAAACAAGTCAATCATTTCCAGTCGACTCAATCAAGTTAACAACATATCAAGTTAAAAAATACAATTTAAATTCTTCTATTGTAAAATATTTGCATCAGTTAAGTGCATGTGTTTGTTTGGCCACTCAATCTTGAGGATCGAGTCATGACTCCCCACACAATCTTTTGATTAATAATATCAGATCGTTCTTAAATGGCATGGGATCATTATCATGAATTTTACTCATAGGATGTGTTAGTTGGCGACACTTTCTTCGTATGTTATAAGTAAAAAATTGTTGGGTTAGCTTCACTCATCAATATTAGCGATAAGTTTCACATTCTTAGATTAAGTTTGATCTTCCTATTTTTAGTTGGTAGAACTCACCTTAGTTTAGGTTTTGAGGCAGTCTTATTAGCCTTGTCACAGAACAAGTACTTTTATGGGCTTTTTGATAGCTTATTCCAACAAATTTAAATCTTAACATTCTAAAAATTATACTACTTAAACAAAATACCATTTTAATTTCTATTTTGTAAAGCTTAACCATAATATAAACTCGAGTAATCATTAAGCTTCCCAGTGTCTAGTACTCCTTACTGCTCAGCCTTCGGCTGCCAATAAGAATTCTTCCTGTGTGAGTCATTCTTGTTGATTTCAAAATTAAGCATCACAGAAACTAAACATTGAAATCTGTAGAAACAAATAGCCACTATTTTAATCAAAAATTTTCTTAGGGTATAAGTTTTCTTAGAAAGTATCATTTAATAAGATGTAATTAACTAAAAAGGCTTGCCTGATTAAGGATATCATACCAGAGAATTAAGATAAAACAATTTCTTTTAGGACAAGAGAAAGATATCTTGTTAGTAGCCCTACTAGGTAATGAAATAAATACGTTGAGATTGAACATATTGTTATTTTCGTCCCTTGGGTGATATATTATTTCTCATTATCTGATCATACGTGAAAAATTTTTTAAATTCATGTGAGTGGTCCTCCTCAAGCATCAGATAATATTATGAACTTAGAAAATAGAAATTGAAAATTATAATAATGTGAATAAATTCATAAAAATGATATTAGTCTTAAAAATTCATATGGTTATTAGCTACCCAAATTTTAATTAGCACTAAAATGTATATTATAAATGATGTAGATTTTTAAAATCCTTATATATTGAAAGATGCATTTTAGTATTAGGATACATTAGTTGTTATCACTAGAAAGAGGAAAGGAAATGAGTTGTTTTGTCTCCTAAAAATCAAACATATGAAGGATTGAAATTGGTTGAAGCTTTAGAAGAATTTGAAGCTATACATGTAAGAACATCTCACACAACGAATAAATCTTCTTGATAATTTTTTATAATCTTTTTGTAAAGTCCACTAGAAGAAACATCTTCATAGGATCTAAGGGTTGAGTATTCTTCATCTTTAGTGATTACCACATCCTCTTGAATATATCTTCTTCAATATGTTAGTAATTTCAATCTCACACAATTCTGGTATTAGAAGTGGATAATGATATAATGTAATTATTATATTTGGAGCTATTTAAATTTATATCTTGTTTTGTCTTTAAGCTAGATTGGGATTCAATTTATTGAATGTTAACCAATAAAAAGATTTATCCTAGTCTCTTAATATCTATTACAATGGTATTTGTTCTTTGACAATAATGAAAGTAAATTCAGTAGCAATTTATCATAAGTTTTGTTGCATTTAGACAAGTTTTTTAACGTGTTTTAATTTCAAGGAATCTATGCAATTCAAAAGTGCCCGAGTTTAATGTTTTTTATTTTATTTTAAATTTAAATTGATATTTAGAAATGGATATTATTCTTGTTATTCAGAATTGAATTGAGTTACAATAGGGTAAGATTTAAATAGATGGTGATTTCTCGACACTACCTGTGAAATTTAAATATAACCAAATGCATATGGCCTTGCCTTATGTGTTGGTAACTTCAAAGAAAACTTCAACATAATCTTAGGAGATTGGTCCCGAACTCTTTGGTAAAAACCTATTTATAACCCCTTAAATTTTTGGATATTTCATCAATAACATGATTCCATACTAAAACCATATATTCACAATCACTTTTTCAACTGTAAGGGTCATGAAGTCAGTAACATAGTCAATCCACGCTAGTCTTAAATAAAACCTAAAAATCTGGAAAATTTAAAATCTAGTTGTTAGAATAGCTCATTTCAAAATTCAACCTACATGAGTTTAATTAGCACTAAAATGTATATTATAAATAATGTAAATTTTTAAAATCCTTATATATTGAAAGATGCATTTTAGTATTAGGATACATTAGTTGTTATCACTAGAAAGAGGAAAGGAAATGAGTTGTTTTGTCTCCTAAAAATCAAACATATGAAGGATTGAAATTGGTTGAAGCTTTAGAAGAATTTGAAGCTATACATGTAAGAACATCTCACACAACGAATAAATCTTCATGATAATTTTTTATAATCTTTTTTCAAAGTCCACTAGAAGAAACCTCTTCATAGGATCTAAGGGTTCAGTATTCTTCATCTTTAGTGATTACCACATCCTCTTGAATATATCTTCTTCAATATGTTAGTAATTTCAATCTCACACAATTCAGGTATTAGAAGTGGATAATGATATAATGTAATTATTATATTTGGAGCTATTTAAATTTATATCTTGTTTTGTCTTTAAGCTAGATTGGGATTCAATTTATTGAATGTTAACCAATAAAAAGATTTATCCTAGTCTCTTAATATCTATTACAATGGTATTTGTTCTTTGACAATAATGAAAGTAAATTCAGTAGCAATTTATCATAAGTTTTGTTGCATTTAGACAAGTTTTTTAACGTGTTTTAATTTCAAGGAATCTATGCAATTCAAAAGTGCTCGAGTTTAATGTTTTTTATTTTATTTTAAATTTAAATTGATATTTAGAAATGGATATTATTCTTGTTATTCGGAATTGAATTGAGTTACAATAGGGTAAGATTTAAATAGATGGTGATTTCTCGACACTACTCGTGAAATTTAAATATAACCAAATGCATATGGCCTTGCCTTATGTGTTGGTAACTTCAAAGAAAACTTCAACATAATCTTAGGAGATTGGTCCCGAACTCTTTGGTAAAAACCTATTTATAACCCCTTAAATTTTTGGATATTTCATCAATAACATGATTCCATACTAAAACCATATATTCACAATCACTTTTTCAACTGTAAGCGTCATGAAGTCAGTAACATAGTCAATCCACGCTAGTCTTAAATAAAACCTAAAAATCTGGAAAATTTAAAATCTAGTTGTTAGAATAGCTCATTTCAAAATTCAACCTACATGAGTTTAATTAGCACTAAAATGTATATTATAAATAATGTAAATTTTTAAAATCCTTATATATTGAAAGATGCATTTTAGTATTAGGATACATTAGTTGTTATCACTAGAAAGAGGAAAGGAAATGAGTTGTTTTGTCTCCTAAAAATCAAACATATGAAGGATTGAAATTGGTTGAAGCTTTAGAAGAATTTGAAGCTATACATGTAAGAACATCTCACACAACGAATAAATCTTCATGATAATTTTTTATAATCTTTTTTCAAAGTCCACTAGAAGAAACCTCTTCATAGGATCTAAGGGTTCAGTATTCTTCATCTTTAGTGATTACCACATCCTCTTGAATATATCTTCTTCAATATGTTAGTAATTTCAATCTCACACAATTCAGGTATTAGAAGTGGATAATGATATAATGTAATTATTATATTTGGAGCTATTTAAATTTATATCTTGTTTTGTCTTTAAGCTAAATTGGGATTCAATTTATTGAATGTTAACCAATAAAAAGATTTATCTAGTCTCTTAATATCTATTACAATGGTATTTGTTCTTTGACAATAATGAAAGTCAATTCAGTAGCAATTTATCATAAGTTTTGTTGTATTTTGACAAGTTTTTTAACGTGTTTTAATTTCAAGGAATCTATGCAATTCAAAAGTGCTCGAGTTTAATGTTTTTTTTTTATTTTATTTTAACTTTAAATTGATATTTAGAAATGGATATCATGCTTGTTATTTAGAATTGACTTGAATTACAATAGAGTAAGATTTAAATAGATGGTGATTTCTTGACACTACCAGTGAAAGTTAAATATAACCTAATGCATATGGCCTTCCCTTATGTGTTGGTAACTTCAAAGAAAACATCAAGATAATCTTAGTAGATTGGTCCCGAACTCTTTGGCAAAAACCTATTTATAACCCCTTAAATTTTTAGATATTTCATCAATAATATGATTCCATACTAAAACCATATATTCACAATCACTTTTTCAACTGTAAGGGTCATGAAGTCAGTAACATAGTCAATCCACGCTAGTCTTAATTAAAAACCTAAAAATCTGGAAAATTTAAAATCAAGTTGTTAGAATAGCTCATTTCAAAATTCAACCTACATGAGTTTAGGAGCATGAGTTTAAGGGGATTATCAATGATAACTTGTATAACATGAGCTTCCACAAGTGGATAGAGTCATCATGTCGTGATGATTAACTCTTTTTCTTAATGCATGATCAATTTTGTTAAGTTAGCTTTAAAAAATATTTAACTAATATAGTAATCTAAATACTAATTGTTTTATCTTCTTTGAAGAAGACTGAGCTAACCACCTACTCCACATCAAGGTAAAGTAGTAAGTCATCATTAACTTATAGACTCAAGAGAAGAGACTACAAAGGAGTTTTATTTTCAACTAAGTGAATGTTTGGTAAGATCTTTTAGTCCAATGAAGATTAATTAATTACCAACACTTTAAAAAATCGAGATCACTTTTTTTTAATTTTTAAATGAAATAACTTATGCATGATACGCAACTATTTATTATTATAGAATATCACTTGCACCTTGTTTATTTTACTTTTTGGCTTTGCAAATTATAATGGAAGCATAGAAAATTCCATGTTTGTATGCAAAAAAAAATATTTGAGAGGATTACATAATATGTTTTAATTTTAGAGAATAAGAAATGTCTCCTTGTGTTTTATGACAAGTTACTATAGAGTTCTAATTTTGATAAACATATCATAAATTTAAATTTAATGATTTGTTCTTTTTTTCCTTAACAATATTGTCCATGGTGAAATGGTAAGTTAATTCAATTTTTCTCTTTTTAATTTTTAATTTGAATGCTATGATGTTGTAATAGTATAATATGTGTTGTTAATGAATAAAATCTTCCTAGTTAGATTCACTTTAATATGACAGTATCATAAAAATATATTAGAAAAACTAGTTATGTGAAAATTGATTAAGGAGACAATAATAACAACAATTTATGGGTTTAGTAGCAATCTCTTAGACATTTATACATTAGACTTGAAAGGAGGATGCACTTTCGTCACTTCAAAAAATATGTTTTAAATTATAATGACATTTAAGATCAAGGTATTAGACTTCTCAAATAAAGTCAACCTCAACAACTTTTGCACCTCAAAGAAAATTTGTTTAGCTAAGGTCATGACAATTTGGTGAACTCTTCTTCTAGATTAGTGGAGTTGATCTACAAGATATTTAGATGTTAAAAGAACATATTAATGATAACTCTTGAACTTTACGACACTGTTTATGTAAAAACAGTTATAATATAATCACAATGTTTTGAGGCAAAAGAATTGAAGATGCACACAATATGACTTTGATCATCATGAAAAATGTTAACTTTATGTATATTTTTCATTATCTTGAGGATGGTTGTTCTTGTTCTTACTTTTTCAACATTGAAGAAGATAATGGGAAGCCCTAAATAGAATGAACTAAAGGTGTTATTAACCTCTCCATTTTAACTTTGTAGGTTAGACATCCTTGAAACCTATGACATATTCCTCTTAGAGTTACTATGATAAATCTCAAGAACATTCCACCCAGTTCCTAAGTATATCTAACACCTAAACATTAATTTTTGTAATAATACTACCGAAATCTTTTATATCACATAAGAAATACCACTTTTTCACTTTTAAGAAGTGGAAAACACCGTTTCACTAATAGGCAAGGTGGTATGCATGTAAAAATTGAAGGGTAGTTATTAGGTAAGTAAATATATAGGAATTGAGGTGTATGTAAGTGAATCTTCCCAAATCTTTAGTATAAAATACATGCGATAGAAATGTTGGTTTTTATACATCACCTCATGTTAGTCTAGATAAATTTCATCATCTTTTAACATTTATAAATTTAATTTTTTAATCATAGATTAAGGTTTCACTTTAAGCTATTCTCAAGGTTGAATTATGTAAATAAATTTACCAAATTAGGAACCTATTCTGTCATAATTGTTTTTTAAGTTGGGTTATGAGATAACTTAAGTTCAAATGATTTCGCTTGTTTCACTTATTCAATAATTTAATTTTAAGTAAGAATTCATATTATACAGGACTTTTGTTTTAATAACGTTTGATGTCATGGGGTGGTTCTCAAATAAATTTAATATTTTGTACTATGTGCTTAGAGTTAAGTAATGATTATATATTAAGCAGTAATTATATCCTCATTTAATAGGTATGTTATCCTTATTAATTTATTTGGTTTCTAGCTACATTGTAGATTTTTCAATCCTTCCATTGTGTTTCTATTAATATGTTTTACACTTGGGAAAAAAAAACAATTTGACCTGACCCAAATTATCCAACTTAAAAAAATTTAAGTTATGGTTGTCTTGTTTATAATTTGAGTCTAATTTAAGTCTAGAATTTGAGTATTATACATGTTATGCAGGTCAAGTTCAAGTCAGTTGGATTGAAGATTATTATAGTTTGGTTTAAATTTTAGTTACAAATTTAATAAATGAGTAGAATTTAAATCATGCATATTTTAGTCAGTTTAAATTCATGTCAAACCCAAACATAGCATATTAACCAAATTTGACACCCCTTAACCTACTATAAAATTATTTTTATTGTTCGTAGTGAAATAATAGAGAGCACGAATATATTTGTCTTGATTTATGTTACATAAAAAATATATTTTTTTAATTGATTTATGCAATTATAATATTAAATTTTAATGCAAGGTATATTGGTTAAATGCATAGATTTTATTAATGTAATTCCTGCTTTGATATATACAAATACTACAGGAAATAGTAATAATAATACTCTTTCTAACTAGCTAGTAATTCAAGATGTGTGTGATGTACATGTTAGTATAATTTTATTTATATTATTATTAAGTCATTTATTAGTAGTTAGTCAAACTGGGTCCTCAAGAAAGTCATTAGATTGTCATAAGATTAGTGCTTACATTTTCTTATTTTAGGGTGCTATAATAAATTGTATATAATTCCATGCACATTCATAACTTTATTATTATTATTATTATTATTATTATTATTATTATTATTATTATTATTATTATTATTATTATTATGTATGGTATTATAGCATATGAATGTTAGTACAATCATGCACAAGTTCATAAGCATAATAGTATTGAAGAGCTTTTAAATATATGTAATTCTTTTGTTGATGAAATACTATTTAAGACTCAACAATTAAATGGAATCAACCATCCTACTAGTATACTATTTTGGTGTTTTAATTTCATGCTAGTTTTATTTGCATTTCTTTTAGTTTTAGGAATTTTGTTGACTTAGCTATCATATCATTCTTTCTAATTAATTATACGTTATGCCTTTCGTTGTATAAATAATTGGATTTTCTTTATGAAATATAATATGTCGTACTCTGGTTTTCTTACTTTAATTCTTTATATTTATATGAAGTTAATATCCATGATGAAGAGGAGTCTCATCAAAATGATCTACTATTGAACACAACCTTTATCTTAAGATGGGATCAAAAAATAAAACTCAGAGCAGGGCAATGTTCTTGATGGACATGATTCATTCTTCTTATAGTGAGAAAGATCAAGAGTGACTTGTGAAAGGCACTCAAAGGTGTTATGGATCATTCTTTTTTTATGATCATTCTTTTTTCTTTTAGTCACTTTGAAGTTACGATCATTGTGGCAATCAATATTTTGATTCCTATTCATTGGCATTTCCATGCTAAAATCAAATCTTAATGATAGTTGATCCAATGTTATTTTCTTTAAGAGCCTATGTCTTATTTGACAAATTAACCATACTATGATTTTAAAGAACTGGAGAGGGAAGAAGCTAGCTATCAAAGAATATCCTAGATAATTAGTTGAAGTAAAATCAATTAAATATCTTTCATCTAAGAAGAGTGATTCAAATTGAGCAAAGGAATCACAATTAATCAATTATTATTATTATTATTATTGTTGTTGTTGTTGTTGTTGTTGTTGTTGTTGTTGTTGTTGTTGTTGTTGTTGTTATAAAGAGATATAGCTCACTTCAAAGTTAAGAAATTAATTTTCCATATTTCATGTCCTTACACTTGATCTGACTCTCTATTTATAATTGAAAAAGAGTATCGATGCCACAAGCTTGATGACTCAATATAGTTGATTTTAAAAGAACAAGGCTATAATACTATTGTTATTTATGCAGTAAGCATCCATTTTGTGGTTGGAGGCTACTTCAAGAGATTAAATCATTTATCTGTAGCAAATAAGCAACCTGAATAAGTGTTTTGGGAAAATTCCCTCTAGCTAGTTTTCTAGGAGAGTTTTCTTGTGATAACTTCTTGATGGTGAATGAACTTTAAGCGAGTATAATTTGCAATTAGATGGGTTCTTCAAATGCGCACATTCAACAAATGAGCAATATGTCATGCTAAGTTCAATATCTAAGTGTAAGTAACCGGAGACCTCATATTCCAACTCCGGTATTTAATTACATAATCAAACAAATTATCTCATTTATAAACAAAAAAAAAAGTTTGAAGCAAACAAGATGTCTTTCTAATATTTAGCCAACTTGAAAAAAAAAGAAAAAAAACTTTATTACTGAGCAAAATATAATATTTCATGTGAAATAAGATACTAGATTAAAACTTGTTAGCTTTGTTATGCAGTATACATTATATCATACATATGGTATGATTAAATATAAAGTTATCATTTTATTTAAAAGGAGCACATTAATAACCACATAAGCAGTTAATTGCTTGCCTCAATTTGGTCCTTTAGGTGTGCTATCCAGTCGGAAATTATTGCATGGTTGGCAATCTTGACTTCATTCGATGTTATCAGGTACGGTGGAATCTGAAAGCATATATCACTATCATCTGTAGAAGGACATGCATCATTTCATGCAGGCTTTAAAGCCCTGTGGCCAGTGCTGCTTCAGCGGCTTCTTCGAGCAAAGTTTATAAGCCATATGTGATTATTTATTTTTCTTTTTTTATTTATATTTAAGGTTAATTAAATAATAAATCAACTTATTTTAAAAATTATTCAAAATACAAAAAAATTATCTTGAATGTTTTTAAAAATAATATTGATTCATTTTCATAAATAAAAAATTAAAATACGTAAAACATATATTAAATGACTATACTTTTGAAAAGGAGTAATTACACTTGAAATATTATTATTTACAAAATTATTGCACATAAGTGATTATTTTAAACAGTCAAATCCTTATATTTATATGTATTACAGAATCAAATCATTAAAACTATGTGTCAGGATTTTATCATGAATATTGATATTGCAGTTATAATCTGAAAAATGGTTAAAAAAAGGTGTTAGATTTGTACATACCTTCGAGCGTTATGCGTTTGTGAAGGGCAATGATGGACTTCCTCATAAAGTCACAAATCAGTCACCCATGATAGTGGCCGGACATTGAAACATATATATATATATATATAACAGTGCATGATTTACAAGAAAGCATGACAGACTTCTAAAGCGGAATCCCTTCACACCATAAGTGTTTTCACATCGCACCTAGATAGGTGTGGTGCAGTTTTCTAGCTGTGCTCTGACTTTTCCAAAAAAATAAAAATTTGTAATAGCTACTGAACCTAACTTATCAACAGATTACTTTTAATCAGCTTATCAGCAGATTATTCAATAAGTTGCAACTGCCCAAACAGACCCTTAGTTAGTAACGTCAGTGAAATATCTCAATTTAAACAAAAAGATTTTAACTTAGGCTTAAATCAAGATAAGATCAATTAAAATAAATAGATTTGATCTAGATATTTGATTCCACACTTTAAAATCTTGCTTACAACTAATTATCGCATGTTTGGGGTGACTTATCGGAGCGTTCAGCGTTCCCCGAACGGACTTCGCGTTGTTTGTTTCACGCGGACGAAGCGCGGTAAAATTAAGCTCGCCGCGAATCCTTCCCAAATATTCACACCTTTCGGCCGCGGGAAGTATCCCGCGTCCCAGCTTTTCGCTCCAGCATATTACCCTTCGGCCCCCTTCCGATCCCGTCCCGCCCTTCCTTCTCTCGGCAAGATCCCGCGCCTCGTCTCAGCTTTTCGCTCCACACCGTTTGCGCGCTCCAGAAAGGCGTCGAAACTCAGCTCCAGGAGGGCAAACGAAAGGCGTCAAAGCTCAGCTCTCCTCCAGCCCTAGCTTCCATTACCGTACAGTCCCGACCGCCCCACTTCTGTTCGGCGAAGGGCGGCAGCAGGAAGAAGAACGTTGCAGCAGGCAGTCCTTCTCCGATCCTTCAGCGAACTGTGAGCCGTGAGGAGCTTTTCCTTCCTCCATTCCTTCAGCGAACTGTGCCGATTCTTTGAGCTGTAAGCATTTCTTCTTCCTCTGATCTTGTTTTTTCACTTGTCCTGTAACCTGAGTTGTTTGCTGCTAGATTTATTAGTTGTTGGATTCAATTTTTAACTGCTGGAATCATTAGTTGTTTGCTGGAATTAAGTTTTTTTTTTTACTTTTGAACTTATCCTTTTTTTTACCATTTGAGATTCTCACATTTGCAATACTGTTTTTATTTTGTACATCTATCCTGACAAGGATGGTGTTCTCTATCACTTTTAGTAGCGCTCTAAACTCTCCTGCTTTCCCGTAAATTTTTTCTGTAAAAGACAAGTAACCATTGATTTGTGTTTTTAAAAACATAGTTTGTTCATGGCTTATATTTTTCCAGATCTATGTTTTTGATTCACCTGATGTTAAGAAAGGCAGGGGTGGACCTAAAAAGACTTGGGCATATTATAAAAAATGATCTTAATACACATCTGTATTTTAACAATTGCCTCATTATTTTTCATGGGATGTATTTGCGGCTAAATGTAAAAGTGCAAATTGTTGTTTTTAAAGGAGTAAAATGTCATATTTAATATCCTTTTTAAAGCTTTGCTACACTTACATAAAATGTGTTATTAACATAAAAATATTATCTCTTAGGACTTTATAAAAATAATGAAAAAATGCATAGAAATAAATAGTTCAATTATTGTGTTAGAGATCTAAAATAAGATTGTCGGACAGAAAAAATTACAAAAGAGAAAGATTTTCCAAATCAACTCTTTTGAGGTCAATTTTGTCTGTTATTTGAATAGCGGGGATGAGAATTTGATTTTTGTTTGAAGGGTTTTGCATTAAGAATGACACGTAACAAATTTCTTATATATTGATGCAAGGCAAATTGTATTGGAAAAGGAATGATGAGTGCTTTCTGTGTTTAGACATTATCATGATGGATTAGATCTATTAATAGTGATTTAACTATTAGGTATTTGTTATGTTTCATTTAAGAATGAAATTACTGGTTTGTCTACCCTTACATGGTGGTGGATCGAAGACCAAAAGTACATAATATGATAGTAGGAAATAGTAGTGCATGCTATTTTGTTGAGTGCTTTCCCCAATTCAACAATCTATAAATACCAAAAACATTACTGTGCTAAATTCAACAACCTGTAAATACCGAAAACATTACTGTGAAGATAACAGGTTGTGGCTACCTTGGCACCGTTGCAAGATTCAAGAGTGTTATTTGATTGAGCTATTAACTCTCTGTTGATTGTTTGGGTTGCAATTCGGCTGTTCATGTTTTGCATGAGTTTTATGTCCGATAAGCCTCAATATAATTTACTTATATCTTGAACTTCATTTATTATGCTTATTGCATCTTCTAATCATGAATATGATCCTCAAGTTGTATTTTTCTTGCCTGCAATTCAATGCAGAGTATTTATTTGGCTCAACATTGCTATAAAATAGTTTTGTTAATGGCTCAAATTTTCACCTTTAGCAAAGGTATTCCTAATTGGTGGCCATTGGTTGAATAATTGAATTGTATCAAGCTATTTTAGTGCATTGATGGTTACACCACTTATTGCCATCACAACACAGCTAGCATGGATGAAATCTCAGCAAAATGATTAATCATGACTGTAAGAAACTAGACCAAGCATGCCTGGCTCCGTCCCATCGTTAATTATATATATTTTTTGTTCATTAATTTCAATACTTTGTCCACAAATCTTCATATGAATTTTATCTCAAACAATATGTAAGGCATGCGAATTTTATCTCAAGAAATATGTTTCAAATTTGTTGATATATTATACAGACTTGAGCAAGGTTTCTATATTTTCAAATTACTTCAAGCTGTCACTTATTGGCATTGTTTGATAATTATTAATATTATTTCTGTTAAAATTTTATGATTTTTGTTGTGTATTAATTCTAAATCCCTTATGTTATACATTTATTTTAATGGATGTATAACCTTTAGGAGCATGCCTCTGCTGAAATATAAACTTTCATTATCAACTTGGTTCTAATATTTGTGGTTCGTTATAGTGCCAATATGTCCAAGGCGAATGAAGGGGGTTCGTCTACTATGTGGGATAAAGAAGCAACAAATATTTTTTGCGATATTTGTATTAAGGAAATAGAATTAGGAAATCGGTCAAACTCGTGTTTTAACAAGATAGGTTGGCTAAATATTGCGAAGAGGTTTAAAGAATTGACTGGCAGGGATTACAACAGGATAAAATTCAAAAACAAATGTGACCACTTGAAGAAGGAATGGAAAATTTGGAAGGAACTCAAACGTGGATGTACCGGTTTGGGTTGGGATCCCATTAAGCAAACAATCAATGCCTCCGAGAAATGGTGGGCTGAGAAATTGGAGGTCATAACTCAACTTTTTAATTTTTTTATTAATTTAACTTCCTTATTTTTTTCTCTAATAAACAAACTTAACCCTCTCATCCATTACAACATCACAGGCAATGCCGTCAGCAAAGAAATATAAGCAGTGCGGAATTGACCCGGCTTTTGAAAGAAAGCTCGACATAATGTTTGAAGGGGTTGTCGCCACGGGAAAATTGGCACTCAACCCTGCTCAGATAGGCTTTCCAGCCTTAAAAGATGACTTCCTATCTGAGCCGTTGATGATCGATGAAGAAGTGCATAGTAACCAGAGGGAGATAGGGGAGTCTAGTTCACTTTCAAAGAGGCCCAAATTTGGTAGGAAAAAAGAGAGAAAGATACATTTGTGAAAACCTCATTTGATCGACTACTAGAAGCTTTTGGTGCCCCACTGCCTGCTCCAGTCGCTGACAGCGCCATCTTTGAATGTCTAGCAATTTCAGCTTCTATACTTGAAGTAGTTGCAAACCGTCATTTTCGTGCAAATTGTGTCAACAAACTCGAGGATCCAACCCGTCAGACAATGTTCATGGCGCTACAACAAGAATTGTGCATCGAGTATTTGCGTGTTTTGGTTGAGGAGTGATTTTTTTATGTATACTTATTTGTATCTTTTGGGATGTTGTGGACATCTAATTGGGTGATTTTAATATGTTGTATTTTGTACGGATCTTTTTTTAAATGCACTGCTATATGATTAATGCTTTCCATTTTTAAGTTGAGTTATGTATATGATTAATGTATTTTTAAGTGCTTCATGTTTTCATCAATAATTGAAATAACTGATATCTTTTAAATTTAGGATGGACCCGTAGCATAAACGCCGTAAAAGAATGGCATGGGTACGCAGCGATTGAAATATTATTGTTGGAGTATTATCGATCCAGTACCCCGCATGACGTTCAGTTTTTTTGGGGATAAATGGGTAGGTGAAATGCGTGGACATCCAGTAAGGTTCAGCAATATATTTCGAATGAGTGTACCAATCTTTGTTGATCTCCTGAACGAGTTATCTCTGAATCACGACCTACAAGGTTCTTCTAGAACGATGAGAAGGGAGGTGTTGGCTATTACATTATACATTCTGTCGCAGAATAGATCGATTAGAGGTGCTATGGAAAGATTTCAGCATTCGTCAGAAACAATAAGTTGTTACTTCTCCCAAGGCATACATGCACTTCTTAGCTTGTCAGCTCAAATCATTAAACCAGAGGATCCATCATTTGCTAGTACTCCAGCGGAAATTGCTAATGATTCCCGTTACATGCCTTATTTTAAGGTCAGTATTAGTTTCTTTACGTTACTCCCAAAATTATACTTTTTTCTAACTTTATAATACAGAATTGCATAGGTACAATTGACGGTACGCAATGTTGACATCCGACTACCCAGCCAGGACAATGTGGCGTATATAGGTCGCAGTAGTTCAAGTACTCAAAATATCATGACGATGTGCGACTTCAACATGTGTTTCAATTTTGTCATGGTGGGCTGGGATGGGAGTCCACACGACAGTAGGATTTTCTCTTATGCAACAAAAAACAGATCATAGTGTTTTCCTCACCCGCCTTCAGGTATGATTTGATTTGTGAATGTACTAGTCATATGAATAATTTGTCATTAACAGTGTATTACGTAACAGGGACATACTATTTGGTTGATGCTGGATATTCTATGCGGAGGGGCTACCTAAAGCCACATCCAGACACTATATACCATATTCTTGATTTTGAGTGAGCAAGTGGCACCATACAAGGCAGAAAAGAAATGTTTAACAAACGTCACTCTTCTTTATGCGGGGTAATTGAAAGAACGTTTGGAGTTTGGAAGAAGAAATGGGTCATTCTACGTGATATGCCGACGTATCCATTTCAAAAGCAGGTGAAAATTGTGATTGCAACAAAGGCACTTCATAACTTCATCTGACGACATCCTTCACGTTCAGATACGTTTAATATGGCTGGTAACGATGAACTGAATGTCTTTGGAGAACCATCAACATCTCTGGTTGGGCCTTCAGTACATGAGGATGAGATTGACTCTAACGAATTTGGGGTTCATGACGCTGAGGGTGTGGCTGAGATGACTGCTTTGAGGGAATCAATCGCAGATGCTATCTATGACAGCTGATCCACCAAGTCTTCTTTATTTCGTATATTATAGGTTTATTTTCGTCTGCATGTCTTCTTTTTTTGTTTTTTTCAGGATCTAACAATTAGTTTTTTTTTTTTTTTGTGGGCAGGTATAGCAACATGTCATCTACGATTTCAGAGACAAGCAGAGTTGTTTTGTGTTATTATGGAATACCAGCTCTGTTACTCACATCGGGCAAGCCTCATAACTGTGGGAGACAGTTCTACGGTTGTCGCAGGGGTGTTTCAGCTCGTTGTGGTTTCTTCCAGTGGGCCGACACTCCCACATGTTACACTGCCAGTAGTGATGGGAATCCGATGTTTTCTCAGGTTGATAGTGCACATGAGGAAAGATATAACCTGAGTTTCAAATTGAATATATTAATATTTCTAATTATCGTTGTACTTGTTTTTATCCTTTTTTTGTTTATTTTGTTATTCACGAGTGTGTGAGTAGTAGGTATTGCACCTATGTTTGTATTTTTAATGTGATATGTAGTGCTTTTTCTGTGTTGTTTGATCTGTCGCTTCTGTCTTTATCTATTTTTCTCCTCATTCAGTTTTGTTTCAAATAAGCTGTTCTGAATAAGCTCACCAAAACGATCAGCAATAAGGCGGTTGGTCATTAATCCAAAGAATAGCTACTAAATAAGTTGTTCTGAATAAGCTCCCCCAAATAGCAAGTCAGCTTATTCTGATAATCTGCAGATTATCAGATTATCAGAATAATCTGCTTATGTTAAATATGATCACCTTTTCACCATCTTTGTTTGAGAGCTACTCCATCATAAAATGAATTAGGAATGGTTGCTGAAGTACTGCAAGAACAGTCAGAAGGTCGATCAAGGGACGATTGCTTATGTAAACAAAATAAAGAATCTTTGAGTGGTCCTCTCATCCCAAAAATATAGAAAAACAAGGCAAAAAAAGTGAAAGCGCAGCAGCAGAAACAATAAATGATATATTTTTCTTTTATGTATTAGATTTTATTATGTGGATTTGAGCAAAAGCTGGGATTAGTCAGATTGATGGCCGGCAAATAATCCAAAATAGAATAACAACTCATCATCCCAACCAATTAATCATGCTTGTGATAAGAGGGCCGGGAACAGGCTTTTGGGGAATATCTTATAGCGATTGACAGCTCGCTGTTAGGGACGACAGCATGGAGAACAAATTCGCAGCTCCATTGCATCAGCAAAATTTTATTCTTCACCAATATTTTATGCTTTTTCTTATGGATTTGTTACAATGCATGCCCGACTCCATTTGTTTTCTTACATCAGCTACTATTAGAAGCCTTTAGATGTGAATTATATATATATGAGAAAAAATGAATAAAATCTCAATATATTAACAACTTCTAAAAACATGTCCAAAGACCTAGAATAGCTAAAATTAGTTCGTTAATTTATTTATTTATTTTGTTTTATTATAATTATTTTAAGAAATATTTAGGTGCACAACACTCAATTCTTATTTATTTACATATCTAAATCCTAAAGTTTTATTATAAATTATAATATTTTGATGTTATATAGTTTTGTAGGAAAGAGTGCATTTCACTTTTTAATGAATATTTTAGGGATAAAGAGACTGAAATTGATGCATCGTACTGCATTAGGTAAGTATTTTTGCTTCCATTCTCGTCTAAATTGCATTTACAAAACATGTAGATTCACATTTATTACAAAAATAGCCTTTGGCTAAATATCATTTTGAAATTTTGAAAAAAAAGGTGCCCCTTGTTGTCTGAATTGGCAAAGTGCAAGCCCTACAATGTAGAGGACCCATATGACACTTAAATTATTAGCCTAACCTGCTTTTTTGTTGCCTATGTTATAGGCCAAGCCATGCTAGTATATTTAAGAAAAAAGCTATAGAAATGTAACATTGGATTAGCTAGGTTCCTCTTGGATTATTATAATGACTGCTTTTTTTGTTATTATGTATGGAATTTAGTTATACATCTTCATTCTTATGACCAGATATAAATTGAAGCACTCTTGTTGTATAAGAAAATTAAAATTTTTAGAAATTACTTATGATCATTTAAAAGAAAAAAAAAAACTAGCATATCAATATTTTAAAACAAGTTCTGTTTGGCTTAAATTTGTCTCAACTAGAACCTACATCACTCCTACCCAACTTATTGAGTGGGTTAGAATATATGACCCAAATCCCATTAACCTGCAATACTTTGTGCCCAAAATAACTTATTAAACATAATGAATAACAATCATTAGGGTCAAGTTCAAGTTAAGTTGAGTTTAAGAGTCAAGCTAAACCTGATAAAAAAAATAATTATGTTCAAATTCTAGGTTTGATCCCTACCTAATAGTTATTGGGTCAATCTTAACCAAAAACTAAAAGTTTTAAAACCTCTAACTTATGGAATTTAACAAAATGTACAGGCCCATTTCTCGTTCATTTAGAGCTCACGATCACATGCATAAATTATGATGTATTTAATATAAGTGTTCATGTCCATAAAATCAAAAATTATTTTTAATGAGATTCATTTGTGTGAAAATGCACCTATATTATAATGAAAATATTGTGCATAAAAAATGTTTTGTTTGATTTTAATTAAATTAGTGATTGACATAAGATCTTTGTATGGACAATATTTATTCAATAATACCTTCTACCCTATGGGCATTTAAAAGAGGATATTTAGTGTAAAATATTATCAGAACATATTAAAGGGCGCTTACATTCATAAAACTCAATTCTTATGCACTTATCTATCTAACACCTAAAAATATATATTTACTTTGCACAATTCAGAAGAGAAATTTATATTAAAAATATTTATCTAGCACCTATCACTCAAATCTTTAATATCATAATTTTTAATGTCATTAATACTTAGCTTTAACAAAAGTTACACTTTTTTTTGTGTTATAGAATCAATGTGATGAACAACACAATAAAGAAATAAAAAAAACACGCATATTTTACATGAACAAATCTGAGATAAAAAAAACCATAGGCAAAAGAGAAGAATAAATTGTGTTAAAGTGTTGGCTAACAAAAATGGAATAAAAGGAAAAGTTGATTGTATATTGAACAAATAAAAATAGAAAGTAATAGAATTCTAAAATGCCCTTTTTAAGAAAAAAATATTTAAGAAAGGGCCAATAAAGCAGGGGCACGTGGATTATAGTCTGAAGTGTATAAAATGCTTAGTGTTGTATGGAATGTTTATTGTATTATTTGACTCTTTTATATTTTTGTAGGTATATTTGGTTTGTATGTGTCATACAAAGGAAAAACATGTGCCTTTGGAGTAATTGGCACAATAATGTCTAATGCAAAGTAAGTGCCTCAGTGCCTTGAGAGAGCACCCTAGTGCCAGCCTCAGCACTTAATTTACATTGAACATAGAGAAGATGTCATCCCGACATAAGGCGCATCGTCGCTCCCCTACCCAATGTCATCGAACCATACACCACCTTCATCTCCATGCCAAAATCTCTAATTTGAGGACCTGAGTCCACAAAACTAGCACTATCGCACCATCATCTAGCAATCTTATACCACCAAGTTAGTCTTCATGCACCCCCACCGACTTAAGGAGGTTTTGATGGTTTTTCCCACGATTTCAACATGAAAAGACTTCTTTTTGTGAATTATTTTCATAAAAGGTGGATATAATCGTATTTTCCTCCTTTTAGACACTTCATTTTATGGGGCAATGACCCACTTTTAATATGTTTGCAATTTATGTTTATAGCAACGACACCAAAAACTTGATCTCGCTTTAAATATAGATATATGATTTAATGTATAATGTGGATTCTACGCAAGTATACGTATCGTATCAAGTAATATAGGGCTCTAGTGGAGTCCTGGTTATCGATCCCACAGGGAAGTTTTTAATAGATTTGTTATCAGCTAAATTTAAAGGAATTACTTACTAATATAGTAAACGGAAATTCAAAGTAACTATTGTAAACTAAAGTAAAATAATGCTTGAAATAATTTGATTTAAATAATTCAGAAAAAGTATCCTTCTCCTTATTTTTAGAAAATTAAGTGAATGATGAATTTAAATAGAATTCTTAAATTGTATTGTGACAAATAGGAGCATTCCTATTCTTTACCCTTTGGTCCAGGTGCAAAGAACATCGACTAATCCTATGTTTGATTATCGAATCTGCGGCTAGCCTGGAAGGATACCGTCTGCCACTTCGTAGCTCCAACGTTCCCCTCACCCGAGGGCTAACATCTACACTTCGACTCTCGAATAATAGGACCGAATTGAATATTTTAGTCCGTCACACTAAAATGTCCAATTCTACGTCCGATAATTAATATTTCCCTATTTATTTGCACCCGCCTTCCAAGGCTTTTGACTTCCCGAATATTGGATGTAATTTTTACTATAGTTGATAATTCAACATATTTTAACAACTCAATTGGTCGGATTGAAAGTAAATTAAGTTTTAAGTAAAAATTATCACAATTTATTTATATTAGGTGCTTCTATTTAATTTCATCAATCCGCATAATTTTCATAAACAAGGAGAAAGACTAAGAAAACTACTCGTAATGCATGGGAATAAAACAAAGCATGGATTTCATTTAAAGTTAACAACAATAAACAAAGATACTTATCTTAATTTCCTCCCGCAAGTACTCTTGAAGTTCCTTTGACTTTTCCTTCTAATACAACAAACTTCTAAATAGCACTGAAATAAACTAAAGAAACTCACTAATGACTAACAACAGATTCAAAATAGACCCAGACTCTCTAAAATAGACACACTGAAGACTCAAGAGACACACTGAAGACTCAAGGATACACTTAGGCACTAGAATTCGGCCTCTATTTATAGAGGTAAGCAAAGGTCCAAGGGGTGCTTTAAACACCTCTTCAAAAAGTGTCCAGGTTCAAAGTATTTGTATTTTGAACTGTCTCGCCATCGGCGGGAAACGACCTCGCCGTCAGCGAGGCTTCTAGAAGGTCTTCAAACCGCGCGATCTCGCTGTCGGCGGGCTCGGGCTCGCTGTCGGCGAGGTAGTTATAATTCCTTCAGAAATTCTCCTCACGATCTCGCCGTCGGCGGCCTCGATCTCGCCGTCGGCGACTTAGTTCAATTTGCATGAATTTCCCCTTTTGATCCAAATTAGCTCCATTTCATGCTTTTTGCTTCCATCACTTATAAATCTTCATTCCCGCAATAAAATAAAGAAAATACCTTTCTTTAAAGTGCAATTTCATCAAAAATAGATATGAATTTCTTAATGTATTTTTACGTGATCAAAATCCCCCAAACTTAATTATTACTTGTCCTCAAGTAATTTTAATACTAAATATAAATAATGATTTCTATAATAGAATTTTTCAACTCAGATAATATGAATTAAATTTAAATAACATTAAATATAAATAATTCTGAGTAATTAAATTAACTTTATAGATATAAGATTATTTTGTTATCAGGTCTAAGATTTCTAGCTTTCTATTTATTTCGGGAATGACTATATTTAAAATAGTAAATTACTTAAGATATTTAGATGATAGGAAGTTCAGAAAACACTATTTAGTAAAATATTAATCCATAAATATAAGTTTAGAAATATACTTAATTTTTACCATTTAGGTTGAATCCATTGAAGCCAATTTTTGATAAGGCATTTCCTCAAGCTTCTCCTCACTTTATGTTTTTCTTTTCTTTTATTTTCTTTTTCTTTTTTCTTTTTCAAGTGAGGATTATTGTATCTGGATAGCCTGTTAATAATTTTGAACTTCGATTTCTCTTCTTAAATTTGAAACTTAAAATATTTCTTTGCTTATATATATTTCATAGCCTTTACTTCATTGAGTTTCTATCCTTTCTTTTTCACTTAAATACTTAAGAATTTTTAATTTTTAGAATATAGTTTTTCTTACTTTAAATAGTTTACTATATTCTTATTCCTTTTAACCGAATATCTTATTCCATTAATTAACTAATTACTAGAAATATTTTCTTTAACTTTATATAATAATTAAATAAAGTAACTCAAGTTTATTGAATTGAAAAACTATTATAGAAAATCATTTAATAATAATTTTTGAAAATAGAAATTGAGAACAATTTTAATAATTAAATTTGTATTTTTACCTTCCCCCAAACTTAAATTTTTCTATCTATACTACATAGTGAAAAAGGGAAAGCATATAATAAAATTCATCATACCTTTGGGCTTTAGGTATTTCTTTTCTTTGAAATTTTTGCAGGCTTTTTTTTTAATACTTACAGAACCTGTACTGTTAGTATTCTTCCACATATAATATTTAAAAGAAAGTGCAGGGATGAAATTTTAAAATAAGTATGAAACATAACAAATGAAAACTTAATCTATTACTACACATACATTTAACTAATCTATTTTAAAACATATTAAAACAATTTAAACAATGTTAAAATTCATAACTTATAAAAACTTAAACTAACATCCTATATATATAAAAAATTGCAAACTAATTTAACACACATAAGAAATCTAACATCATAACATAAGCAAACATACCAACATCCATAGTCTCTAGAAAGTAAATAATAATCACATCCAAAATAATAAAGTTTCTCAAAATAACAACAAATCTAAACAAACCAAACAAACTAAACAAAGACTCTAATCTTCTACATTAAAATCCCAAACTATGTCATCTCCCTGATCTCCAGCCGAGAAGGCCGAGCGAGTCGGTACTGTGAATATCGAGGGCACTCAGGAAAGACAACATCTAAATCACCACTCCTATATCGATGTTCAACTTCATAGTATGCAATTTCGTACTCTGAATGTCGCTGGAGATATTCGCTATCATAATCGTGTCTTCTTTCCAAGCCTCCGATCCTTTGGTCTATATGCTCAAATCTTCTTTCCATATTTTCTCCAAATAACTCAAAACTCTTTCTACTCAGGGTCAATTCATTCATCGGATCTTGAAGGGTAGGAGTGGTGTACCGAGGGGTGGATCATAACTAGTAGAGGGTATATCTCTACTTGAAGAAGGTACATAATCCCTTGTCCCGCATCTTCATCCCTCTTGGGATTCATATTTCTTTATATTAGCTCTGAGTAAGGGGTTTCATAGGTTCAATCCATTCCTCATCATCTCTTGCCTCTACCCCGTATAATTGGCAAAGTGCATAGATAAGACCGGGATGTCCTAGTCCTCCTCCACTTTCATTTCTAGCAGCTGGCTAATATGTTTTTATAAATAACATTTCCCACATTAATACTCTTCCGGTTCCGAATACGAAATTCGGAACCGTTTCATCTCTTGTTACCTCACTATGGTGGTAGGTAGGTAACAAAGTAGAACAAATAAAATAATGTCGAGCTTTAGATGTTGCATTTAGCATAGAAAGAGGGAAGTTTACCAGCTTCCGCCGCTTTATCTTCCGGACTCCTTTCCCATCGCTGAGAAAGTCGATCACCTCTTCCGAGTGGTCCTTCCATAGTTCCAAAAGTTTCATACTCGCCGGTGTAGGTTTCTCGTACTTCATAATAAGCGTTTATTATAAGCAGCGTTGAAATCTACAAAAAATCCTCTAACCTTAACCGGTGCATCTTCAGCCTGTGTTAAATTCGCATAAAATTCCTTTACTACTTCTACAGCTGCTCTGTTGGTCATGAAACAGAAATTTTTCCATCCTCGCTCCTGAATGATTCGCTCAACTTCTCCTCCTGGATTCTTGAAAACTAAATCTTGAATGCATTTTCTTTCGTATGTTTTGAAAATATCGAGTTTGTGCTCTTGCATTAATGAATCGGGTTTCGTCATAATCTATTCGTCGCTTTTGTCGTGGAGCCATTTCTCGATCTGTGAAATTTACAAAAATCTTAACTAAACTCCAAAATATTACTAAGAAGGCTTCCTACAACAACAAAAATCCATTTAAATCAATTTTTATGAAATTCTTCCAAGTATTTTCTCCACATTTCGAATTTTTTCAAAATTCTCCAATGTAGAAGAAATCCATGGTGAAAATAAAAAATTTTTGCATAGGAGTAAAGCTCTTACCAAGGAAAGATGAAATCTAGTGTCAAAAAGTATTGAAATCGCCTCAAATCCAAGATCTCTTAAGCCCTAGGTCGGTTTTTTCGAAAATTTGAGGAAAGGGATGATGAATAGTGTCGGTTGACCGGTCAAATATAGTCTTTTCGCGATCTCGCCGTCGTGAAGATTTTTCTCGCCGTCGCCGAGCTAATTAATTTCATAAGGCAAAAGTTTCAGGAAAAATCCGCCGTCGGCGAGCTCGGTTTCGCTGTCAGCGGGTTTTCTCGCTGTCAGCAAGATAATTCTCGCCATCGGCGAGATCCCAAAAATTTTAAATTTTTGAAATTCGTCAATCATTTTCAACCTCGAATTGCCCTTAATCAATCTTCTGATCACTTAATTTAATAATAATACGAAGATTAGATACTTATACTCACAAAAAGTCACACAACACAAACAATATAACTTTAAATATGAAATCCATGAGACTTACAAATTTCACACTAACAACCTAACTCATACTTAACTTAAATGTTCAAATCCATAATACTCAGCATCGCAATCCACACCACAACACTCTAAATGCTGAGACATAACAATTTACATAAAATCTCATCAAATCTGAGATGATCAAATCAAATTTCGACTCATAATAAAAATCTAACTCCAAATCAACACATATATATATACAAATATAACATAAACACAGAAATCTTTCCTACTCTTCAGTGTTTGAACTAACATCTTCTTTGATATTTCCGATGCGACGCATGTGCACAAATAAATTGTAGAAAGGCCTGAAAGGGAATTCTGCAGTAGATTCTTCATTAATCCATCCTTTCTGTCTTAGTAGATGAATAAAACCGACCTTCGTATGTCCAAGTATGATCAAAGTGCTTCTTCATTCTCCAATCAATATGATCAAACATATCGGAGATATTGTCAATGGAATTCATCACATTTTGCAATTCTTTCTCCAATCCTTTAAGCTTCTTCGAATGAAATTAGTCTTATCGGTAAAGGGCCTTGCTAAAGGATTGTTCCGTGATGCTCGTCGAAATAATGGTAATCTCATCATTGTTATCCAAAGTGGGAAACATATCAGTAGGATCTAGTGGTTTCCATGGTAAAAGTACTTTTTCCCAAGCTTCATAAGAAACTTGGTACTGACTGCATAAAGCAAATATAGTAGAAGGGTGTCCAAGTCCATGCACTGACCCATGCACAATTAATCTCAACGCAGACTTTACTATTATTGATCCAACATCGATAGGTAATCCAATTTGAATACGATAGCTTAAAATAACGCATTCCTTTGTAACTTTATTTACTCTCATGGTAGGTAATAATTCCGCCGATATAAAGAAATGCCGTTGCTTCGAGACGAGGTTAAGAAGTGATGCGAAAAACTCGACATACCCGTCTTCTCGTAACTCCCAATCATCAGGTTCGTCGGTCAGGTATCTATAGATCTCGTTCATATTGTATCTTGAAGGCACAAAGTTGAAATAATGACAAACAAAGGTATTCTCTATAGAAAACAATTCATTTACCCTTGAAGGAGTAAATGTTATCCATCTTCCTCTGACGTACACATTTCCATTGTTGATCGCATGTAAATTAGAGTAAAACTCTTTAACTACTAGTATAACTACAACGGATGTCCTATAACAAAATACCTCCCAATGCCGCTGTGCGATCATTTCTTCGATTTTTGTAGTAGAATTCTCTACTCCTCTGTTGACAAATCCTCTTTCTTTAATAAGTCTTTTTTCATCAAGCCTTTGTTGAAGATTCGCTGCGCCTCCGAACTGACGAATTTTCTTCGGTTGAAAACTTTAGTTTTTGTGGTTTCTAAGAGTTTGGTGGCCATTTCGGATCGAAAGGATTGGTCTCTAGTCATTCCTAAGGAAGAAAATGGTGTAAAATCGGATTTGGGATAATTTCTTACAAAGGAATGGCTTAGATCCGTCAAAAACTGCACGAAAAATCTTTAAGAAACCAAATTTTCAACTGCCTCGCAGTCGGCGGGAAGTTCCTCTCCGTCGGCGACTTAGTTATAAAACTGACAGAAGTAATGGCGCACGATCTCGCTGTCAGCGGGCTCAGGCTCGCCGTCGGCGAGATTCGTAAAAATCGCCCAATTTCGCTCTGGTCCGAATATTTTCTGATCTCATCAAATAGGTTCAATTTTGTGATCATTCTAATAAAAAAATTTTGAGTAGTAAGATTTGTTTTAATAATATAGACTCGCTAATTTGTAGATATTTAAAATAAAAGACTACTATGGGTTGCCTCCCATAAAGTGCTTAGTTTAACGTCGTCAGCCCGACCTAATTTAGTTAGTGTTCAGGTTGACTAAGCATTAAAATCTCTTTAAAATTTGGTCTTCTATTTTCGAAATATGGTTTTAATCTATGTCCATTTACTTTAAATCTATGTCCTATTTTTGGATCTTCAATTTTTATAGTTCCATATGAAAATATTTGAGTTATGGTGAAAGGTCCTAACCATCGAGATTTCAATTTCCCAGGAAATAATTTCAATCTAGTATTATAAAGCAAAACTTCTTGTCCTGGTTCAAAATTTCTTTGATTATTCTTCTGATCATGCCATAATTTCATCCTTTCCTTATAAATCCTATCATTATCATATGATTTGTTTCTTAGTTCTTCCAATTCATTTAATTGCAACAATCTCTTCTCACCAGCTTCTTTCATATTATAATTAAATTCTTTAATCGCCCAATATGCTTTATGTTCTAATTCAACTGGTAAGTGACAAGTTTTTCCATATATAAGCCTCGTAAGGAGTCATTACAATCGGAGTTTTATAAGCAGATCCCGTATGCCCATAATGCAGTTGTCTAGTCTTATAGACCAGCTCGATCTATTAGGGTTTACGTACTTTTCTAATATACGCTTAATCTCTCGATTAAAAACTTCAGCCTAATCCACTAGTTTGTGGATGATAAGCAAGTAGATATCTTATGCATAATATTATATTTTTCTACTAGTTTGTGAATATATTTGTTTCTAAAATGAGTTCCTCCGTCAGTGATAATCACTCTCGGCATTCCAAATCTAGTAAAAATATTTTTCATTAAAAATTTTGAAACACTTTTAGCATCACACCTAGATAAAGCTTGTGCTTCAATCCATTTGGAAACATAATCAACAACTACTAATATATATGAGTTTCCAAATGAAGGAATAAAAGGTCCCATGAAATCTAATCTCTAAACATCAAACATTTCAACTTCTAATATAAAATTCAGATGCATTTCATTTTTCCTTGATATGTTTCCTACTCTTGGGCATTTATCGCAGGTTTTTATATATCTATATACATCTCTAAATAGAGTAAGCCAGTAGAATCCATATTGTAGAATTTTATATGCAGTTTTATCTGTCCCAAAATGTCCTCCAAAATCAGAGTCATGACATTTTTGAATAATTAGTTCAGTTTCTTCATAAGGAACGCATCTTCTAATAATTACATTGCTTATATAAGTATGGTTCATCCCAAAAGTATGTTTTAGTATCGTGAATGAATTTTTTTTGTTGTTGCAAAGTTAACATAGGTGGTAAAATGTCACTTACAATATAATTTACTATATCAGCATACCAAGGTATTTTCAATTCATTAATATCATAAAGTTGTTCATCAGGAAAACTATCTAAAATTTCATTATCAGTATCAGATAATTCATGATTTTCTAATCTTGATAAATGATCAGCAATTTGATTATCGGCTCTTTTTGTTAATGATCTCAAAATCAAATTCTTGCATTAATAATATCCATCCGATTAATCTTGGTTTAGAATCTTTCTTTTGCATTAAATATTTTATAGCAGAATGATCAAGTATGTACAATACATTTAGTTCCTATTAGATAATGCCGAAATTTATTAAAAGCATATACAACTCGCTAATAATTCTCTTTCAAGAATCGTATAATTTATTTCAAGCATCATTTAGAGTTTTACTAGCATAATATATAACTTTGAAAATCTTATCATATCTTTGCCCAAGAACTCGCTCCTATAGCATAATCACTAGCATCACACATAAGCTCAAATGGTTTCTCCCAATTAGGTTAAACTATTATAGGTGCTGTAATTAATTTATCTTTTAATAATTCGAAAGCATTCGAGCATTCGATTGTAAATTCAAATTTCTTGTACTTTTCAAGAAGTTGGCATAGTAGGTTTAGTAATTTTTGAAAAATCTTTAATATAACGCCCGTAGAATCCAAGCATGTCCAAGAAAACTTCTTACCCCTTTCACCGTAGTTGGAGGTGGTAATTTAGTTATAACTTGAATTTTTGCGAGGTCTACTTCCATGACTTTTTCCGAAATTTTATGCCCTAATACAATGCCGCTCGTAACCATAAATTGACATTTCTCCCAATTAAGAACTAAATTAGTTTTCTCACATACTTCAAATACTTTTTCAAGATGATTTAAGCATGTGTCAAATGTTGTTCCAAATACGGAGAAATCATCTATAAATACTTCTATTCCATTATCAATTAATTTACTAAATATGACATCATACATCTTTGGAATGTTGCGGGTGCATTACATAATCCAAAAGGCATTCTTCGAAAAGCGAAAGTTCCATAAAGACTAGTAAATGTAGTTTTATCTTGATCCTCAGGAGCAATTTGTATTTGATGATAACCGGTATATCCATCTAAGAAACAAAAATACTTATGTCCGGCTAATCTAACATCTGGTCTAGAAATGGTAAAGGGAAGTGATCTTTTCTTGTGGCTGTGTTTAATTTTCTATAATCAATACATATTCGCCATCCAGTAACTTATCTTATAGGGATAAGATCATTATTTTCATTAGCTTTGACAATACTCCCTCCTTTTTTAGGTACACGGTGAATTGGGCTTACCTAAGCATCGTCGTAAATAGGATATATAATACCATTATCTAACCATTTTAAAATTTCTTTCTTGACTACTTCTTTCATTATTGGATTTAATCTCCTTTGTGGATCTGCTTTAGGTTTATGTTCATTATCTAAAATAATTTTGTGCATACAAATTGAAGGACTAATTCCTTTAATATCTGCTAAAGTCCAACAAAAAATTTTCTTATATTTTTTTAATGTATCTAAAAGTTTTTGTTCTTGAGATTTATTTAATTCGGATGAAATAATAACCGGTAGAGTTGAAGAATTACCTAAGTAAGCATACTTTAAATGATTAGGTAACATTTTTAACTCAAGTTCGGGAGGTTTAATAATCGATGGAACTATATTTTTTCGGTATTTTCTCGTGTTATCCAAAAATTCAAATTTCTCTTGAATATAATCTAATTCTTTATTTATCTCAGATTTTTCAATTAATTCAATATTTTCTTTTTCTAATTTTTCTTCATAATATTCCTTAAAATGTTCTTTTTTGTAAATGATCGAGTACTTCCATTCGAAAACATTCATCATCTTTTTCTAGCGTAGGATATTTCATTGATTTAGCAATATTAAAAGTTACTTTTTGGTCATTTACTCTCATAGTTAATTCTCCTTTTCGAACATCAATCATAGCTTTTCCGAGTGGCTAAAAATGGTCTTCCTAAAATGATAGGAATTTCTTTATCTTCTTCCATATCTAGAACAATAAAATCTACAGGGAAGATAAATTTGTCCACTTTACTAATACATCTTCAATAACTCCCTTAGGATATGTAACGTAATGATCGACTAATCGAAGAGTTACTCGAAGTAGGTGAAATTTCTCCCAATCCTATTCTCTTAAAAATTGATAGAGGCATTAGATTGATGCTTGCTCCTAAGTCACACAAAGCATTTCCATAAAATTTTTCTCCAATAATGCGAGGTATAGTGAAACTACCGGGATCTTTTAATTTTTCGGAAGTTTTTCTCGAATAATAGCACTTCACTAAGTGCGACCATTTCATTATCGGTAAATTTTCTTTTTTTATTTAGAATATCTTTCATGAATTTTACATAGTTTGACATCTGTTCTAAAGCTTCTACGAAAGGAATATTTATCGTTAATTTCTTCAAAATTTGAAGGAATTTAGCAAATTGTTTGTCTTTTTTATGTTGAATTAGTCGTTGAGGAAATGGTGGTGGAGGTTTTTCAACAAAAATTTTTATAGGTATTAAAGGATTTTCTAAATTTGGATCTTGTTGATTCTTTTCCTTTTCAATTTTCACTTCCTCTTTTTGACTTTCAAGTTCTTTCTGAATTCGAGGTTCTAATTCTTTTCCACTTTGTAATTGTATCACTTTAATTTGTTCATTTCCCATGTCTTTGGGATTTATTTTGCACATTACTAGGAAATGTTCCAGGTATTCTATTATTAAGTGCAGTAGCGATATGTCCAAGTTGAGTTTCAATATTTTTGATAGCTGTTCCTTGATTTTATAATTGGTTTCCTTGTATTTGTAATTGATTTCCTTGATTTTGTAAATGTTAACCCATATTTAATATTAATTCTTCTATAGATAATTTCTTATCTTTAAATTGTGGGTTATTAAATCCAGTGGATAATTAGATTTATAATTAGGATTTCCTTGATTAGATGGATTTCCTAATTGTTGTGTCATATTATTCATCCATGGTTGATTAGTTGTATTATTATTCCAATTAAAATTAGGATAATTTTTCCATCCAGGATTATAATAATTTGCATAAGGATTATTGGGTCTGTTGTTAATTGCATTAATCGTTTCATATCGAGATTGGGATTCTATAAGTTGTTCAGATGGATTTTCTTCTGAAATAGTTGGAGAGTAATTCATTCCAAAATGATCAAACTTTTTAGATACAGCAGCAATTTGTGAAGCTAACATATATATTGCATCATTTTCATGAATACTAGCTATTTTTTTCGGATTCATTCTATCAGCAGGCCATTGAAAATTATTAGTTGTCATTTCTTCGATTAGTGCATAGGCTTCATCAAATGGTTTTGACATTAATGATCCTTCAAGAGCAAGCATCGATGATTGATCTTAAAGATCCTACTAATCCATTATAGAAAGTTTGGATAATTAACCAATCTGGTAATGCATGATGTGGGCATTTCCTAAGAAGTTCTTTAAATCTCTCCCAAGATTCATATATTGACTCTCCAACAAACTGACTAAAAGAAGTTATATCATTCCTAAGCTTAGCAGTTTTAGATGGCGGAAAATATTTGGATAGAAATTTTTGTGATAATTCTCCCCAAGTTTTAATAGATCCAGGTGCCAACGAATTAAACCACATTTTAGCCTTATCCCTTAAAGAAAAAGGAAAAAGTCTAAGTCTAATAGCATCGTTAGATACTCCTTCATATTTGAAAGTAGCACATAGTTCTAAAAAACTAGCAAGATGTAAATTAGGATCTTCAGTAGGTGAACCACTAAATTGATTATTTTGTACCATTTGAATAATTGCAGGTTTAAGTTCGAATGAATTAGCAGCTACATCAGGGTTTTGAATAGTTAAATGAATTTCATCTAATGTAGGGTTGGCATAATCTCGCAATGGTCTTGGTTGATTGATATTTTCATTTTTAGGAATATTTGTCATTTGTGTTAAATTTATAATTTCTATTTTTTATTTTCTAATTCTTTTAATTGTACGCTCTAATTCGGAATCGTAAGGTATTTAATTTTTTTTTCCAAATTTTCGCATACAATTTTATAAAATAAAATAGTTCGTTACTTTAGTGAATAATTTCTTTACTTCCCCGGCAACGGCGCCAAAAACTTGACCCACTTTTAATATGTTTGCAATTTATGTTTATAGCAACGGCACCAAAAACTTGATCTCGCTTTAAATATAGATATATGATTTAATGTATAATGTGGATTCTACGCAAGTATACGTATCGTATCAAGTAATACAGGGCTCTAGTGGAGTCCTAGTTATCGATCCCACAGGGAAGTTTTTAACAGATTTGTTATCAGCTAAATTTAAAGGAATTACTTACTAATATAGTAAACGGAAATTCAAATTAACTATAGTAAACTAAAGTAAACTAATGCTTGAAATAAGTTGATTTAAATAATTCAGAAAAAGTATCCTTCTCCTTATTTTTAGAAAATTAAGTGAATGATGAATTTAAATAGAATTCTTAAATTGTATTGTGACAAATAGGAGCATTCCTATTCTTTACCCTTTGGTCCAGGTGCAAAGAACATTGACTAATCCTATGTTTGATTACTGAATCTGCGGCTAGCCGGAAGGATACCGGCCGCCACTTCGTAGCTCCAACGTTCCCCTCACTCGAGGGCTAACATCTACACTTCGACTCTCAAATAATAGGACCGAATTGAATATTTTAGTCCGTCACACTAAAATGTCCAATTCTACGTCCGATAATTAATATTTCCCTATTTATTTGCACCCGACTTCCAAGGCTTTTGACTTCCCGAATATTGGATGTAATTTTTACTATAGTTGATAATTCAACATATTTTAACAACTCAATTGGCCAGATTGAAAGTAAATTAAGTTTTAAGTAAAAATTATCACAATTTATTTATATTAGGAGCTTCTATTTAATTTCATCAATCCGCATAATTTTCATAAACAAGGAGAAAGACTAAGAAAACTACTCAGAATGCATGGGAATAAAACAAAGCATGGATTTCATTTAAAGTTAACTACAATAAATAAAGATAATTATCTTAATTTCCTCCCTAAGCAGACTCGATAAAGTTCCTTTAACTTTTCCTTCTAGTACAGCAAACTTCTAAATAACACTCAAATAAACTAAAGAAACTCACTAATGACTAACAACAGATTCAAAATAGACTCAGACTCTCTAAAATAGACACACTGAAGACTCAAGAGACACACTGAAGACTCAAGAGACACACTTAGGCACTAGAATTCGGCCTCTATTTATAGAGGTAAGCAAAGGTCCAAGGGGTGCTTTAAACACCTCTTCAAAAAGTATCCAGGTTCAAAGTATTTGTATTTTGAACTGTCTCGCCGTCGGCGGGAAACGACCTCGCCGTCAGCGGGGCTTCTAGAAGGTCTTCAAACCGTGCGATCTCGCTGTCGGCGGGCTCGAGCTCGCTGTCGGCGAGGTAGTTATAATTCCTTCAGAAATTCTCCTCACGATCTCGCCGTCGGCGGCCTCGATCTCGCCGTCGGCGACTTAGTTCAATTTGCATGAATTTTCCCCTTTTTGATCCAAATAAGCTTCATTTCATGCTTTTTGCTTCCATCACTTATAAATCTTCATTCTTGCAATAAAATAAAGAAAATACCTTTCTTTAAAGTGGAATTTCATCAAAAATAGATATGAATTTCTTAATGTATTTTTCTGTGATCAGGTGTCGGCATATTTTTAGGTTGTGTGTTGTATTTTGAAAAGGGGTCGCCTACAGAAATTGTCGGCGAATTTTCATATTTTAAATTTAATTTAAATATATATAGTTTAAAAGATAACATTTGATTTTGAAAGTAATTTTAAGTTTAAAAGTCTTAAGATATGAAATCAAACCGATCTCACATCCCAAATAGTTTATATAAACGAGCACCGCACCACAAACCGTGTATCTATCCCGAAGAATAGACACACTGCTTAATGATGGGGCTCGATTAAATAAACTAAGAGATTTGTGACATCAGTTTTGGTCTGCGAACCAATTTTATAAGCCGACAAGTTCCCCTGCTTAGTATAAAGGAATTAAGCAGGGTTTATATTACCTGGGTTCTTAAAGTTCCCTATAAGGGCAAGCTCCTATAGTTAATTACATCTTAAATGAAGTGAATCATTTAAGAAAACTCTCGATAATGATCAGTGGTTTTGCTCTCAAGAATTTCAAAGTTTAAGGTTTTCAAAGGATCGGATTTTTGGAAATTCAAAAGGGAATGACTCAAAATTTGGAACAATTTATTTTTTAGAATCTAAAGGAAGAGAAGTAGGAGAAGCTGAGGATCCAAGAAGAATCTTGGCAACTTCCCAAATTATCCTATTGTTTGGCTTAGATTTGAGAAAATCCTACTATTATCTTATATATTTCAATCTTGCCAATTTTAGTTAATTAAAACTTATATTCGTATGACATAATCATACAATCAGCCTAGAAAATGTGAGGGTTTATGTCGTACTGAACGACTACCTCGGAGTCCTAAGACCGGTTAGGGCTTAATTTACATGTCATGGTCATGTAAATGCCTAACGAAGAGTTGAGAATTAATGTTGCACTAGGCAAACCACCTTAAAGTCCTATGGCTTGGTTATTTAATTCTAAAAAAGTTTAGTTGATGTAGATCCGAGTTTTGCTGATGACGATGGCCGTGCTGCCCACCATGCTTCGAGCTCCTTGTTGTTGCAGAGGTTTAGTTTTAGAAGTCATAAATCAGGAGATGAGAGAAGTGTTTTGGTTTAAAGAGAATCTTAAAATCCAAGTGTTTTTAATATTTTTTAATTAAAACAAATCTTAAAGTTTGATTAAACAGAACCGATTAAGATCCCACGGTTCCGTCATCCCGGCACCGTTATTTTCATCGAATTCACTTAGTCCAGATGAATTTGCTAAAATCAACTGAATGAGTTCCACACTTTCATTTAAACCGTGGGAAATCCCGTTAGCAACACGTGGGTTACATCATCCGAGGTATTCCCGATCATTCAACGAGACGTTTTAATTTAGTTGCAATTATAGTTTTGTGTTCTGTTTGTGATTAAGTTTTGATTTGCTTTATATTTTGAAATGTTGTGGTGGTGAATTTTATCTTGCAGTGATTTTTAATTTAGTTTTGGTTTCAATTTTAGGGACTACCCTAAAGGTTTTGGTTTTCATGCAACAGTTGTTTATCATGCAAGAAAAGTAAAGTGCATTTGCAATAAAGTAAATTGCAATAAAATAAAAGCGTACCTGGAGGGTCTTCCCGTCATCCCAAGCTGTACCTAAAACAAATGTTAAGGCATTTAAATGTTTCATCAAGTACCTAGGTAAAGCTAAGGGAAAGGTTTTGGTTGTCTATCAAAGTCCTAATCCTATTGCTAGTCATCTCCTATGACGTTTAGGTTCTTGTATTTTGGTTTAAGGACTATTTTCTTCATCAAAGAACAATTAAGTTCAATTGTTCTTATAAACATCCTATCATATTGAGGAAGTGCTTAAGACGAGTCTTAAACATCTTTTCAATATTGCTGGAATTGTTCTAAGTCCAAATGGATTTAATTAATCAGGTGAAGTAATCATCCGAGGTTTAATTAAGTTTTGTTCTTTTGCTCAGTGAACTAGGATGTTTGAATATCCTATGAATGAAGTGACACTTCACCTAATACTCTATTTAGGAGTTATGATAACAAGAGCTTTTAAGGTCAAATTGATATTTAAGTGATTTGTGATTTAATTTAATTTTTTATTAATGGATTTAAGTTTGGAATAGTGTTCAAGTTGTTTTAGATCTATTTTGAATTCTTTATGTCTTAAGTGATGTTATATTTAATTCAATTTAATTTAATTTAATTTAATTTAATTTAATTTGGTTTAGTTTTAATTTTAATTTAATTTTATTTTTTAATTTTAATTTAATTTAAATTTTATTTTAATTTGATTTTATTTTTTTATTTAATTTAATTTAATTTAATATGTTTTAATTTAATTTAATTTAATTTAATTCAATTTAATTTAATTTAATTTAATTTAATTTAATTTTAATTTTAATTTAATTTTAATTTAATATTTTATTTTTTATGTTTTAAAGATGATTTAATTTAATTGTTAAAGTATTAATTTAATTGAAATTTTGGAAGGATTTAATTTAAATGTTTTAATTTTAATTTAATTTAATGATTAAGACTTTTAGTATTTTAGATCTTGAATTTGAATTATCATTTTAATTAGGAATTAAATATTATTGAGGTGATTAATTTAGGGATTCTTAAATTAAAGAACAAATGTCTTCTAAATAATATCCCTATTTTAATAATTTCAATTTTTATTAATCTTCCAAATTTAATTAATTAATTGATTAAGGTTTATTCTTAAAAATGATTGATGGGTTTCTACCCTTTAATTATTTAAATTTCAATCATCCAAATGAGATTAGGATCAAATATTTTACTCTTTCATTTTATTAGCCTAAAATTTTAATTAAGGGTTAAAATTTTAATTACCATTTTGCCCTTCAAACTTAATAATTTCATAACTCACTAAATTGAGATTAAATGAATTTGAAATTTTTATGTGGCTTCACTCACATGTCAATTAAGACATTAGAGGAGAAAATGTGATTTTTCTGTATTTAATTTATTTATATAATTTTTTTTTGTAGAAAATAGGGATTTCCAAAAAAATTCAATAAGATGACCAAGGGAATTTTTCTATTCTTAAGAAAATTATGGGACACTCCTAATGATCAGAGGACAATTTAGACTAATTTTAGTGATTTTTTGAATTATATTTTATTTATTAGAATTATTTTAAGTTTTGGAGTATTAATTAATTTTAAAACAAAATTAAAGTTGAAAAATGGATTTTATATTTTTCTTAAATCTCTCTAACATCAAGGAATCTAGAGAAATAAATTTTATATTCTTTTGATTTTTCTTTGATTTATTAGAATTATTTTAGTGAAAAAGTTGGAAAATACATTTTTTAATATTAAAAATTACATTAAGCCTTTAAAATTCAATATCTTACCCTAGGAACTTAAGAAAAATATTTGGTTTGTTCCTAAGTGTTTAGAATTCAAAATATGACATTTTGGTGATTTTTAATATTTTTGTGATTTATATTATTTTTTAATTATTAAAAATATTAAAATAATGATAAAAATCAACTCTTTTAGAAAATTACAATTTTAATTTTCCTAAGTTCCTCTGATATCAGAGAAGCTTCAAAACTATTTTTATGAATTTTTTAAAAGTATTTTGTGAGTTATGAATTTTTAAAGTTTGATTCCATTCATGGGGCTTAATTAACCCATTTGGTGGGGCTAACCAAGTACAATTGATCTCAAATTTTTATGTGCTGTTCTCCTATCCCTAGAGGACAGTGGAGAATTGTTTTTAAGTTAATTTGATGAGTGGTTAACCCTAATTAATTAAAGTTCAATTTTGGGTGTTTAGGCCAATTAGGGTTGTTCAAAGTGAATTAGCTCAAAAATTATTTTTTCTAGGTCTCTCCAGTCATAAGAAACATCACCAAATTTTCCTTGAATTTATTTCTCAACATGCTAATTATTGGAATTAAAATACTCAAAATAGTAACATGAAATTGAAAAATCAATAACTTCTCATAGGGATGGCCTCTGACCTTGGAAAATTCAGGAAATGTTCCCAAGTTCAGAGGCTTCAAAAGCCCTATGGTCTCATGCCATGGTGAATTTCCTATATGCATGGAGAATTAAAACAATGCAGAGAGTAAATAAATCATTAAAAATAAAATACTTAATGAAATTACTTGATTTCTTTTCCACATTATTCTTCTCTGTTCACTGAGCAAGAGGGTATTTTTATTTTATTTTTAGGATTTTTCTACACAAAGTTTTGAATTTTTGAAGTTCTGGGTATTTAATAAATAAGAAAAATCCCTATTTTCCTACTTATCCACGCGGCGCCACGCCATCCTCGGCAGCTCCGAAGGGCCACGCGGCGCGCTCTGATTCGGTGCCGCCATCCGACTCAGTGCTCCAGGGGCCCGCGGTTATGTCCCATTGCTCCGTCCGGCGCGATCCTGGCCATCCACTCGATACACGCGCGATCCAACGGTTTCCAGTCATCGTCTACGACTGGTGTGAACCCGTGACCGTCAACCTTCTAACCATAATTTCTCACTCGATTCTCAATGGGTTTTGAGTTCTTATGCTCTATGGATTCATCTTGAAGAGACGAACACATCCATACGGTAAACATGCATTGAAATTGACCTAAACTAAATGGAGAATCTCTGGAAGCTCGGGAGGAAGAGTGAGTCCATACCTTTGCTTAGAGAAGTGAAGCTTCAATCTGAGAGTTGTGTCACATTCGATTGGGTCCAAGCAAGCTCCGGATGAAGTCCCTGGCCTAGTGAATTGTCTAGGTATGATTTCGACCAAGCCCGATCACAAAGCTTGGAGGCTGGAAGCAATGGCTGGCCTGGTGAGGGGGCTTTTGCTGGGAAACTTCTCCTCTTAGTCTGGTGAAGGTGTAGGACCAATCAATTTGGAGATTGGCTCACTGTGGTGAAGTGTCCTGGTTTTGGGCTTGAATTTCAACTCGAAATCGAGCTCGCGGAGAGGAAATGGCGGGGGATTTTAGTGGGCATCAAGTTCTCTATGTGTAGAGAGTGATCTGGGATGATTTTGGCAGGGTTTCAGTAAGTTTTGGTTCAGCACCTCTCATGGCCGAGAGGAGGTGGTGTTTAAATAGGAGAGGGTGGAGGGCCTCCCAAGGGGGTTTAAGGCTTGGGATCAATCGCTCCATATAAGAGAAGAACGACCATGGTGTTCAATTGGGTCGGGACACTTCGAGCAAGGCGAGATTGAAAAGTTTGGCTCCTCCCAAGGTCTCGGCCATGGTGTTTTCCGGCGATCCAGGCGGCTGGCCTGCAGGCATGGGTCACCCTCAGGTCCAGTTGGGTCAGGGCTGGAGGTTTGTGCAAGTAATTGAGCTTTGCCATGTGTAAAGAGGATGGCTTGAAATGGAAAGGGTAAGGGCTCATTTTGGGCTCAAATTAGTCAACCCATGATTTTGGGCTTAGTTCACATCCCCATGACCTGGTTTTGGGCTGGGTGAATCAGTTGGGTCAGCTGGTCTTAAGTGGAGAACTCTCCATCCAAGAATATTTAGATTAAATTTGGATTAAGGGGAATCATAAGTAAGGTTAATGGCTTTTAGGAAGTGCTTAAAGGACCTCCTCTTTTTGCCCAATGTGGTAAGGTCACATGTCAACAACTCACATGGCTTGCATGTGGCTCAAGAATGGCTTCATGGCTCACCTTTGGCTTGGGAAAAAGTTTGGTCAATTTCATGAAAAAGGGTTTTAGAAATTTTGGTAATTTGGTGTAAACTTTGGATGTTTTGTCATATGTCTTTGTTTAGAAAGATTTGATTGTTGATTTAGGACTTAGGAGTGATTTTAATTAAGTGAGGATGAGATGAGATTGTAATGTGGGCTTTAGGATGGGCTTGGGCTTTTGAGTTTGGTTAGGAATGGGCTTTTGAATGTCCTTTAGAAGTGGGCTTTTAGATGAAAATTTTGCAAAGGGCCATGCCAAATAAATGTTGGGTTCAGTTTAAGGATGTGTCATGAGTGATTTGAGACAAGTTTGAGGTGGTTTGGGTTTGAATTGGGTTGAATTTGGGTTTCTTTGGTAAATGGGCCAATGTAGGTCAAATTGGGCTAATTTGGGCCAATGTTGGGCTAGGGTTGAAATTGATGTAAAATTAATGTTGGGAAATGTTTATGGGAGTGTTTCAAAGAGGTTTCAACTTTGGTTGGGTTTTGGTTTTGGGACTTGGGCTTATTTGGGTTAGGTTTGGGTTTAGGTCAAAATTGGGCTTTTTGGTTTTTGGTTGAATTTGAGTGGGGTTTGGGTCCAAATTTTGGGCAAATTATGTTAGTGTTTTGTTTATGGGGATGTTAGGGGAGGTTTAGAAAAGGTTTGGGGTCAATTGAAGTTGAATTGGTTTGGTTTGGGCTAAGTTTGGGTCATGGGTCTAAATTGGGCCTTAAGCTCAAAAGTGAAATTGGACCCAAATGTCAATCAAATTGGACTTGGATTTGGTCTAGATTGATATTTTGGATATTAAATTGGAGTTTATAATTGAATTGGACCAAAATTGGGGTCAATTGGGTAGGTTTGGTTTGACAATGGGTTCACTTAGGTTAAGAATGGGCTAAATTGGGGGTTTTGGTAAAAGTGGGGTAAATTGACAAAATTGGCCCATGGTGTAGTTGGAAAAAATGAAATTAGGATTATTTGGGATTTTTTGGAATTTTCTGGGAATTTTCTGAATTTTTGGATTTTTTGGCTAAGAGGGGCATTTTGGGTATTTGGAGGGTATTGGGGGGTATTTTTGGAATTTTTGGTATTTCTGGCTTTGGATGATCAATTTGAGTGGAGGGAAATGTTTAGGAATGGTTGTGGGCAATTTTGGGTGATTTGGAAATTTTGGAGGATTTGGGCAATTTTAAGGGCTTTTAGTACGTTTGATGGGTGTAGGGTACCCGGGGTCAAAAATTGAAATTTTGGAAAAAAGAAGATTGATCAAATATGAGTGAAATGGAAGCACTTTGGTTGAGCCATGAAGCCATGTTAAGCCTATATGAGCCATGAGAAGACTCATTTGAGGCATTCACTATGTTGTTCCTAACCCTCTTAGGGGTTAAGGTCCATCCATATGAATGACCTACATGAGTCAAGGAGCCAAGTTGGGTATGTGTGTGGTTTTAGGATTTGGATTGTGTGTGTGAGAGTGTAGAGTATGAGTGTAGTAAGTGTGTAAGTCAACCCTCGCCAGACCAATCCACCCAGGGTGGTCCTAAGGCTAAAGAGTCCTATAGGGAACTCATCCTTTAAACCTTCACATTTGATTTCAACCCTCTAGGTGAATAGGGGTCTACAATCAAGCTTGTGGGGTTTGCAGGGAGGCAAGAAGTGGTTCAAATTTCTAAGGGATGGGTCCCAATTCTAGTCCTCTAAGATAGTCAAAGGAAAAGCCTAAGGCTAGAGCCTAAACACTAAAGAGAGAAGAGAAGGCCTCGTCAAAAATGAGGTCAACAAATGGACCCCCAATAGGTGTGGTGTGCTAACCAAGCACACCGCGCGTATTGGTGTAGACCGAAGAGATCAACAAAACCAACACAGATGTCCAAGTGACAAACTTAGGACGAAGTAGAAGAACTTTCGCTGGGGAGTATCAGGTAAATCTCCAAGACTGAAGATTCCAGAACTCTCGCTGGGGAAAAAGGAGGTGAATTTCATATCACAAGATTTCAAGAGATTGGATCTTAGATTCGTTTCATTTTTTTGTTTTAAGTTTTAATTATGAGTTTGAATTTCGATTCGAGTTTCAATTTTGATTTCATGCGGAGAAAAGAGTAGGGCTGAGGCCCACCCGAATGCATTTGTATACTGAGAAGGAAGCAGGACTGAACCTATTCCAAATGCTGAGGAAGAATAGGACAAAGCCTATCTGGAATGCAGAGTGTTTTAATTTCAATTTCTTGTTGGGAGGATCAAATTTGGGATTGCTGAGAAAGGAGTAGGACTGTGCCTATCCCGAATGCTGAGATTGCTGAGATGGGAGTAGGGCGGAGGCCTATCCCGAATGCTGAGATTGCTGAGATGGGAGTAGGGCGGAGGCCTATCCCGATCGTCGAGATGGGAGTACGGCGGAAGCCTATCCCGATCGCCGAGATGGGAGTAGGGCGGAAGCCTATCCCGATTGCTCGAAATGGGAGTACGGCAGAAGCCTATCCCGATTGCTGAGATGGGAGTAGGGCGGAGGCTTATCCCGATTGTTGAGATGGGAGTAGGGCGGAGGCCTATCCCGATTGTTGAGATGGGAGTAGGGCGGAGGCCTATCCCGATTGCTGAGATGGGAGTACGGCGGAAGCCTATCCCGATTGCTGAGATGGGAGTAGGGCGGAAGCCTATCCCGATTGCTGAGATGGGAGTAGGGCGGAGGCCTATCCCGATTGCTGAGATGGGAGTAGGGCGGAGGCCTATCCCGATTGCTGAGATGGGAGTACGGCGGAAGCCTATCCCGATTGCTGAGATTTAGTTTATGCAGTGGTTGTGAAAAATTTTGTCGATATTTGATTTATGCTGTGACTATGAAGAATTTTACTGAGATTTGGATTTAGCGGGAGATCGAAATGAGATATGAAAGTGTTCCATATCCCATGGGAATCAATCAAAGTCTGATTACTTGGCGAAGGGTACAAACCCATGCCATCCGAATCAAATTGAAAATTCTTCGTTATTCGAAATCATCCCGAGAGAGGGTTTCAGAGGAAGTCTGGAATAGATCTTGATTTGAAGAAGGATTAGAGGATTTGAAAAGATGGACGTAAACTGGAATTCAATTTGAGCTTTAGATTTGTTTTGTTTGTTCTTTAACTATCCCTTTTTTTTTTATTTGGTGTTCATGTGGATTTGAAATTCTTTTTAATGTTTGGGTTTTTATGGAAGAGAGTTCTTATTTATTTTCTTTTTCTTTTCTGTTCTTTGTTCGAAGTTCATTTAACTTTAATGGCGTTTCCCAGTCAATTTGCACAAAAAGAGGTGAAGGCAAAATGTGACATGGTCACTTTCATTCCAATCTTGTTGAAGATACATCATACAACTCGATCTGAAATATGTCTCATACAATCCATGACTCAAAACGGACTATGTATGATTCTTGTTGATCCATCCAAAAAGTGTCTGTCAAATCCATGTCTGAATAATGAGATACACAGTCAATAACATCACCTTCCAAGCCATCCTTGGCAGGAATGCCGCATGGATGTGCATTGGAGGTGTGATATTTCCCATGTAACTCACAGCTCGTAGGGCCGGAGATTCTGCAATTCTAGATCTGGCTGGGAGTGGTATGGTGCCTTTCTGTTGTCCATCCTTCTAAAAGTGACGGAGATCCGTTCCACTGGTACTCCCGGTATGCAATGCTTTGCGACGTCTGCTCCATTTCCTTGTAATATCATGACGGAACCTACCAGAAGTGGTATCTCCACCGGCCCTCGGAACTTACCCGGCCTCGCTATCCAGAGGTCGAATCCGAAAATGATATTGCATTGGTTGACGAACTAAACTGTGCAAAAAGGTCTGACGAAGTCGTGGTGGTCTATGTGTGGAGGTATGCAGTCGCCCTTCTGATAAATGTTGATGATGCAACTGTTAGGTATGCAGTCTGCTGGCAGTACCCTCCACGTTATCATTCTTTTCACCATTCTTTTAATTATTCTCGACATTGGATCCACCTCACCGTGACGGAGTATCCCTGGTGGATTTCCTTTTCTGTCTTCAGTGAAGTTATAACAACATCCGCATTGTATTGTGACTCTTCCTTTCCCTGGCATCCATTTCCAGGGTTCCGAATAAGTCTTTTCTCTCAGACGGCCTGCCCGCCCCATCTTATGAAGTTCTAGAATGCAATCCACAATCTGTTGTTGCTCGTACTCTGAGAATACACCCGTGTGTAACTCGAGGCCTTCCAAAATGTTGATTCTTCTGCCTCTAATCCTTTCAAAGTATTCGAAAGTCTTCTTCTCAACATTTTGCATTCTTTCTAGTTCATATTCGGGGATGATCCGCAAGTGACGAGGCCTAGTAACGTATTGCGGGATGTATGGCTCAATCCCGTCACGTTCTCCCGCATACCTTGGCTCCTCGGGGATTGTCTCCGTCGGGACATCCTACGGGGTTGCTTCAACAACAAGGTTCTTCAGATATGGTATCTCTGCCCGGCGTCGAGGCACTGATTCTATCTCTGTCCTTCTTGGCACTTCTCTGATCTGTTCTGATTCTCTCGGCGTTGACTTTCTTCTTTCTGGTTCCTGCCGAACCGATATCTTTGAAATGTGTGTGTCTGCGAAGGTGGTTGTTTCCTCGTGTTGATCTGCTGCAAGCTTAGTCAACATCTTGCGGATACAGCGATTCTTATTTCTTCTTTGAGTAGTAGTGAGCGTAGCTCTCCTCACTTCTTGAATTTCTGTGGGCGCGGCGCTGACGAGCCTGCCCTCTGCCGTGGCAACTACTGACTTGATTTTCTTGATTTCTTCAATGTTTGTCTTTCTTTTCTTGTTGCTAGAATGGTGGCTTGGGCCACCCATCTTCATTACTGTCTGGCTATGAAGCTCTTCTCGGTCCACTGGGACCCAGTCATTTTCTTCATACTGTAGGCTGGTTGGTGTGAAATCAGAATCAATTTCTATCACTGCTCCATCCCTCACCCTCTTTTCATCGAGTGCGAGACTCACGCCATTTTTAAAGTTTAGGACCAACCGCCCGTTCGACATTTCCCTGCGAAGAAAACAAGGAAATGATCAGGGGTTGTACTAAGAACAAAATAATAAGAAAGTATTTATCACTGAAGATTCTTATTCATTTATTCCAATTTTAATTTTTAAGGAAAATAGGAAAAGATAAAGAAAGATCTGGAAAAAGATTTGATTTGAAAGGAAGGGTAAAACTTTATTATTATGATTTTCACATATTTTATTTTTAGTACATATTTTTATTTTATCCATTTTTATGTTTTTGGGTTCAGACCCAGTCACAAAGTGATTGCTTTACCCGTGTTTCTAGGGATAAGACTCTATTTTAGAGGCCACCCTTCGAAACATCAGGTTGCGTAATACTCCTTCAAATATTGTCCATTGATTGGAAGCATTTGTCGTTCTCCTTGGCAATTCACAAGTTGGTAGGAGCCTCCTGAGTAGACTGCTTCGACCACAAACGGCCCTTCCCAAGTGGGTTCAAATTTGCCTCCTATCTTGCGATGTGCAAGAATAGGTCTTCTGAGAACAAGAACTAAGTCACCCACTTTGAAAGTTCTCGGGCGGACCGGCTTATCATGGGCTCGGATCATCTTAGCTTGGTACGAGTTCCAAATTTTGTTGCGCTGCAAGTCTTTTTCCTTCCAAGTTTTCCAGCTTCTTCCGGTCGCAATCGGCATTTTCTTCCGTAATAATTTTATTTGCAATCGCAATCCCGAGTGATGGAAGTCTGGACCTCCAAAGGTAAAACGGCCTCGGACCCGTACACTAAAGTGTAAGGTGTAGACTGAGTAGGAGTCCTGAAAGTCGTCCTGTAGGCCCATAAGGCTTCTAACAACTTCTCGTGCCAATTTCTCTTGTTGTCATCCAAAGTTTTCTTTAAAATTTGAACGAGAGTTTTATTAAAAGCCTCGACCAAGCCGTTTGCTCTTGGGTAGTAGATTGTTGAGTATCGCCAATCGATTCCATGTCTTCGACAAAATTGTTGATCTTTGTACTTCTGAAGGCGGATCCATTATCTGAAATGATTCTGCGCGGTACTCCGAAACGGTAAACAACTTGATTTTTGAAAAACTGTAGCACGTGGTGTGCCTTTACTTCTCTGAGCGGGACTGCTTCTGCCCATTTAGAAAAGTAGTCTGTAGCTGCAAGGATAAAGCGATGTCCTCTTGAAAAAGGTGGTTCTATCGGACCCACTATATCTGTGCCCCAACACTCAAATGGCCATGACGCAATTGTCGGATGTAGCACGTTTGGAGGTTGGTGTAGAACCACTCCGTGCACTTGGCACTGGTGAGAACTTTTGGCAATCTTCATGCAATCGGTCATCATCGAGGGCCAGTAATACCCTAGTCTTTTAATTTTCATTTTCATTTTCGAACCCGACTGATGAGCACCACAAAGTCTTGAATGTACTTCTTTGACAATTTCATGAGTCTCGGACCCGTTCAGGCATCTTAACCACATTTGATCAAAAGACCTTCTGTATAATGTACTATTTATTAATGCGTAAGACAGAGCTCTTTTCTTGATTTGATGCTCTAATGACTTATCGTCTGGTAATTTCCCTATTTGCAGGTAGTCTATTAGCGGCTGACGCCAATCTTCTGTGTTTTCCATCACTGCCGCAATCGATTCCTCTATTTTTCCGATTTCGTATCATATCCATGTCGAGCTGTGATAGGACTCGTCGTCCTCGAACTAACACTTCAATCGACTCATCTTGTGAGCGGTGCAAATTCTTTTGCAAGGTGAGCTAGCGCATCCGCGAGCATTTTCTCTTCTGGGGATCTTGTAGATTGTTACATTCGGAATTTGTTCCAACAGTTTCATGGCATACTGAAAGTATTGCTCGAGTCTTGGCTTTAAAATTCTATATTGTCCGGCGACCTGTTGAATGATCAACTGAGAATCTCCATAGATATTGATATCTGTTATTCCCATTTGAATGGTCAGTTCTTGTCCTGTTATGAGGGCTTCGTATTCTGCCTCGTGTTTGTGCATGGCTCTGTTAAGTGGTAGGAGTATCTTAACTTCCCCCGCTTTGGTGTTATAAAGATTAGTCCGATTCCTGCCTTACCGGGCACTATCGTTTGCAATTATTTGTCTTTCTGTGCTGACGATGCTCCGTCGAAGTATAGTTCCCAACGTCGATCATCAGTGTCTTCTAGGCTCATTATCTGCTCGTCAGGCAAATCGTCGTCGAGAGGCGAATCTGCCGGTAAAGGGTGTGCTGCAAGGAAATCAGCTAGAACTTGTCCCTTTACGGCACGAAGAGGAACGAAAGTTATGTCGAATTGCAATAGTATCATCGACCACCTGGCAAGTCTGCCAGAAAGTGTTGGGCGCGTCATCAAATATTGCAACGGATTAACTTTCGAGATGAGGTTGACCTTATGAGAGAGCATGTAATGCCTGAGTTTCTGTGCGGCGAAGATCAGGGCTAAACAATGCTTCTCAATTGGAGGATACTTTACTTCCATCGAAATCAAACGACGGCTTAAGTAGTAGAGAGCATTTTCTTTTCCCTCATCATTGACCTGGGCTAGCGAGGCTCCAAGGGAGTCATCTAGAGCCGTGGTATAAAGTATCAACGGTCTACCTGAGACTGGGGCTGCTAAGACAGGAGGTGTCATTAAGTATTGCTTAATGTCCTCGAAGGCCCGTTGGCATTTCTCTTCCCAAACGAATTTGGCGTCCTTTTTAACTAATGCCGAGAAGGGCTGACACCTACCTGACAAGTTCGAAATAAAGCGTCGAAGATATGCCAGCTTCCCTTTAAAGGATCATAGCTGTTTTAAGGTTTTGGGAGGCGGCATTTCTAAGATAGCTTTAATCTTTTCCTGATCAATTTCAATTCCGCGATGTCGGACAACAAATCCTAAGAATTTCCCGGAGGTAACGCCGAAGGCACATTTTAAGGGATTCATCTTAAGGTTGTATTGCCTTAGTCGCTCGAAGACAATTCTCAAATCATACAGGTGATCTTCCTTCAGTTTGCTTTTGATGACCACATTATCCACGTAGCATTCGACTTGGTTGTGAATGAGATCATCAAAAATCTTTGTCATTGCTCTTTGGTATGTTGCTCCTGCGTTCTTTAGTCCGAATGACATTACTGTGTAGCAATACACTCTGATTGGTGTTCTGAATGCCGTGAGCTTTTCGTCTTCTGGTGCCATCTTTATCTGGTTGTATCCTGAAGATCCATCCATGAAAGAGAATATTTCATGTGTCGAAGCGATGTCGATCATTAACTCTGGAATTGGTAGTGGAAATTCATCCTTTAGACATGCTTTGTTCAAGTCTCTGAAATCCACGCGATTCCGATCCGGCCATTCTTCTTCCCGACCGGTACCACATCGGCTAGCCAAGTAGGGTATTGTTCTTCACGGACAAATTTAGCGTCGATTAGCTTCTTAACTTCGCTATTACTTGTTGTTCAATTTCCAAATGCATTCTTCTGGAAGCTTGTATGATCGGAACGGAAGTAGGATCCACTCCTAGCACCGTGAACCGGCGACTTCGGAGCTAATCCCGGCATTTCGTCGTAACTCCAAGAAAAACAGATTCTCGAATTCCATTAATAGCTTGATCATTTCCTCGGAATCTTCTTTATTGAGTAAGGAGCTAACAAAGGTTGGTCTCGGCTTTTTGTTAGTTCCTAAGTTAACTTCCATTAACTCATCTATCGTAGATTTGATTTCTTCTTCGAACTCCGGTGGAGTGTCTCCAATTTGCGGCATCTTCAAGCTCTTCTGTAGTTTCCAAGCAGTCTTCATTAGGTTCGCAAGTGACAACCAAACAAAATTCCGTATCGTCAACCGAACCTACTGTGCCGAATCCGAGACCATGTTTTGAATTGGGAGGCCGACCAGCATTATTCCATAATTTTTCGAAGTGTTGTGATCGGCCTTTTGTCCATTGTCGAGGTAAGACACCACGTTGAATTAAATTTTTAACACAGGGAGAGTACCACTCAAAAGGTAATTCCATTAATTCGGAAGAAGTGACATCTTCAAATTGTACTATGTTTTCAGTATTGGAAGAAGAAGTGCCACGGTAAAATTTGATTAGCTTTAGACCGTCGCTATGTACTTCTTTGACCACCATACCCTCGATCTTATTAGACCGGATCGGGGTCAGGGTCATAGTGTGTACATAGTGATTAATCTTCTCGTACATCAATTTGTATTCTTCGTTCTTCTCATCTTCGAGAGAAATCTTGAATTGTGGTTTCTTCCGGTTTATTGTAGTTGTTTCTTTCTTGATTTCCTCTTCTTCCTCAGAGTTGTTTTCCCAATCAATGTTGATCATCGAATTTTTCTGTCCAACTGTCCCAGTGTCTCTTCCACGACCTCGTCCCCGGCCTCGACCTCAGATTCGAGTTCTGGAGAAACCTTCACCATCTCGCCGTAAGGGAGTGGTGAGTGACTGTTGGACTAGAACTTCGTGTTCTTCATTGTCTTGAATTTCTTTTGCTTTATTTGGCACGGTGTTTCTGGAGAAGATTGTTTTCTTCGGAGGTGCGTAATAAGCTGCATCTTCATGGATTCCAATCTCATGTACGGAGAAAGGTTGCAAATCACCTTTAATGCATTGTTCTCCTCCTTCGTAGTATTTTATGCACTGATGCAGAGACGATGGTACCATCCGGTTTTCATGGATCCACGGTCAGCCCAGTAGAGCGTTGAACGATGTCTCAGAGTCAATTATGTGGAATTTTGCGATTGTCTTTGCTAAGTCACCGGTCTTCATTAATAGTGTTATTGATCCAAGGGCTCTTTCTCCTTTCTGGTTGAATCCTCTTAGTAACATCTTGTCCGCTTCAAGCTCACAAGCATCAATTTCCAAGTATGCTAGCGTCCGAAGGTTCATTATGTTGATTGATGCTCCTGGATCCACCAATACTCTGGAGAGCGTAAACTTTCCGATTGTGATCGAAATGTACAACGGTCGGTCTGTGATCGGCCGTCCCAAGTAGTAGATCACCGTCCGTGAAGGTAACACCTCGTCGTTCCTTTAACGAGCAAACCTCGTCTAAGGATTCTCCGGCCATCCGAGCTAAACAAATCTCCGGATCAAGTAAGGCCTCGATCGGAGCTTCCCTCATCTCTTTTGATAAGATGAGAGCGTCGTAGATGCTCGGCTTGGTCGGTAGTTTCCTAAGATGGGCTAGCACGTTATAGTCCACTTTGTTACCATGTGTCTCAGTTTCTTCCCGAATGGGCAATTCTTCTGCTGGGGTTGATTCTTCCTGAACAACCACCTACTTTCCTTTGTCTTTTGGACCCATTCTCGAGGTAGAACCTTTCCGCTCCTTAAGTTGACTTCTATGATTTCTTCTTAATCTGGTACTGAGTTTACAGGTGTCTCCTTTTGAATCGGCATGACAGGTTCTTCTGGAGTCGCTTCGAAATCTGAAAGCTCTAACTCTATTGTGATTGGAGTTCCTTGGAATTCACAAATAGATTCATTGCTTGTTAAACTTTCATAGCCTTCTTGGTGAATGTCTTCTTTGTCATCGCGATTGTCGAGGTCGTGTATGATTTGAGAATTGTTATTGGTATCGGAATCGAGATCCGGATTAGATTGGTTGTCGTTAGTTAGGTAATCGTTAGAAACAGTCAAAACGTAGCCAACGCCATAACTCTTATCATTATAAGATCCCGCCGGAGCGAGCAAATAATCATACAGAGTCAGAGGTTCGAGGAATTTTTCCCCCGAATCGGAAACAACCATCCTAGGATAAGCAGCCCCTAGTCTAGCCTCAAGAGCCTCGGTCCTTTCTTCTTCTTCGATCTCCTTCTTTTCTATGATCTATTCTTCCTGAGGCGGTTCTTCAATTGCAAGCGACAGCGCCTGCTTGACAGGTTTCAAACTCTGAGTTGAAGCATGCGCCGAAGCGGTTTGGATGCGATCCAAAATTTTCTTCGATGACTTCGTCCAAGCGGTACTCCATCCATCATCGGTCGTGTAAGGGTCTATCGGAACAATGGGATCCATTGAAATAACATTGACAGAACCTCCTTTCTGGGGTTCTTTCATGTATTCCTTTGGGATCGTTATGTTCCCCTTTCGGAGATTGTTGTCAAGCCAACTTTTGAAGGTAATGCAATCCTCTATCTTATGTCCAAGCATCTGGTGGTAAGGGGAGTAGTTAGGATGGTCTTTCTTGTTGACTTCTTCTGGCTTCCTGGGTTCTGCGGTCGAAAATCGAAGTCTTCATCAAACTCGCGGAACATCTTTGGCACTCGCCTCATTCTTGAATGGATACTCTCGTTTATAAGCTCCTTTAACGTGCGCCGTGGGCGAGGCGGTTGCTCATATTGTTGAGTTGACCGATAACCGGCTGAGGTTGTTGGTAGTTCTGCCGAGGTTGTTGATAGCCGGGCCGCGATCGTTCCAGCCGTATTTGCATTGGCTGCTTGCCCTTATCGACCGCCGCGACGATCCCGGATTTCTTTTCAAATGTCTTCGCAGTGCTTCGTTTGTCCGTTTTGTCGACGAAACTTAGTTGCTTTGCTTCCTCTTGCAAGCTTCCGGCCTTGCGTAACAACTTCTTGAAAGTCTTAATTGTAAATCCCTTAAGGAGAAGTGCTATCGGGCCGTGAATGCTTTTAAGCAAGATACCGACTGCATGCTGCTCTTGTAGCTGTGTCTCACACTTCATGCTTAGATTTCTCCATCAAAGTATGTAGTCCACTAAAGTTTCGTTCGGTTTCTGTTTCTCCACCACTAAGTCACCGATGGTGATAGGGTGCTGAGCTCTGGCAAACCGTTTCACGAAGAGGTTTTCCAATTCGAAAATGTCTTTACCGAACCGTTCGGTAACTCTGCGTACCAATCGAAGGCGATCCCTGACAGGCTGCTGACGAATTGTCGGAAGAGTAAGGCGTCACTCCCACCGGCGTTACAACAACTAGCACGAAAATGTGCAACATGCTGTCGAGGGTTTTCGGTACCATCGAAAGTCTTGAACAGAGGTGGTACGAAGCCTTTTAGGTATTGCACTGCATCAAATTCTTTGGGGTAAGGTCTACCCGTCTGAATAGATGATCCGCTCTTAGACTGTGCTAAGGTTTCTCTCACCTGCTGTTCCACCATGTTCTTGATGTCCTTCTCTGGAATCATATTCGGGTAGAATCTTTCTTCGTCGATCGTCTCCGTTAACGGATGTAATCTCTTTTCCTCCGTCCGTAATATGAATAACTTCTAGAGGCGTTTCTCTGGGGGTTGAACCCGACTCCGAAGAGTGGCTGGGGCCGCAGCCCATCTCTTCCATCCTTTTTGCCATTCGAGAGATTGTATCATCTTTTCTCGAATTCTGTGCTCTTAATGCTTCCGGTTCATCTCTCTCCGCGCCGCCGGGGCACCTCGCGAAGCTGACGATGCTCATGTTTCAACCATGTTGATCTCCACATATTCGTCATCCATGAACTCCGACGAGTCAACTTCATCTCCAAACTTTTCTTCTCTTTCTCTTGCTAATCGTTGAATGTCGGTTCTTAGCTTTTCCATAGCGTCCTCCAATGGTCTTTTTCGTACGGTTTCGCAGTTATCATGAGATGGCTGTTGGGTTTCCTTTTTGGGAGTCCGCTTTATTGCAGTTGCGCTCTCTTCGGACTCGAGTCTCCTGACGAGACTTTCCTTTTCTGGTCATTGTTTCGGTCTTAATTGGCCAGTAGTATGACGCCATACCATCCTTCTAGCAGCAGAAGGCCTAGGACCGGATGGTCTGTCGGCTGAATGCTGGAAGGTGGTATCCTCCCTGATCTGTAAACCTGAAACAACAACAGGTGGACTAGCCTTCATCTTCTTATTTGGCTTTTCTGTGGTGACAACGGGTTCTACTCGCGACCCAAGACGAGACTTGGCTGGCACCCACCCTATTCTTCTTAAAATCTCTGATACAGGACATTTCTCTTTCTTTGCTAACTTCTCTATCACAGTCTGCAGTCGGGCAAATGGTGCAACCCTAGCCCTTTTCCTTCGGCTGTCGCTATAGTATGCGGGGTCGAGGTAATGTAGAAGCAATCCTGCAGACATTTTCTTCATCAGCTGCAGCGGAAAGGGGATGGAATCTATTTCCTTCCAAAAGCGGTGTATAATCATGCAATGGTATGTACTCAGGTAGTGGTGTGTACTCAGGGATTTCTTCTAAGAAAGCGACTTCAGCAGCTCTGGCCTTTTTGGCAATCTTTCTACTCCTGTTTCTCCTCTGAGTCCGTGTTGGGGTGAAATCCTCGAGCTGGACCCAATTTCGAAAACAAAAGGTCTCGCACGGAGATCTGTACCCTCCACGATAACATGCTCGTTACAAATTTGAAATTCCTTCCCCTTCAGTTTGGCGGAAGCCGGGGTAGGTGCAGAGACGACTAGACCAGGTGGGGTAGAGATAACGCTCCTCCCATGGACGGTAGTATTCCTCTCGACCGGAACCCTTTGCAGGGAGGGAACTCTCGAGTCGACTTGAGGTCGAATTCGATCAAAGGTCTTTCGGCTTTAGATACTTTGTCCGTAAGTGTAAAAAGGGTAACGTCGAGTGATCTCGACATTTGTGTTCTCGAAACCTTGTCCAAACCGGATGATCCCATTGTCGGGCAGCTCATCCTTGTAAACAACGAAGTCCAACTCATCGGTGAAGGAGAAAATCGCTTTGGGCGTACATCTTCCGCAAGGTAGATTCGATTGTCGATCCCAAGTTATGCTTCTTCTCATCAGGACGAAAAGAAAGGAATCGAAAAGAGTCCGAACACATTTTTGTTCATGTATTTATAAAAAGGAGTTATTTGTTAAAAGAGTTATTCATTAGAGGGTTTGTTTATTAGGAACGGAATGCTCAAAGGTGTAGAGAAGGTAAGGAATCTGATTCAGAATTGGAAAGGAAGAGAAAGTCTTATGCAAGACTTCTCGACTCGAAGGACCGCTTCTAAACTAACACCTATTGGGGGTCCACCCCACCTCAGAAAAGAGATAAAAGGATCTCGGAATCTCTCCGTTTAGGGGTGTATAAACAGTGGCTCCTAAATCCAAGAGGAGTTGGCTATACTCGTTCAAGACAGAAATGAACGGGGTATTCCAACGAAGAATGGTAGTTCGGCCCACTGAGGGCATGGGCTCACTACCGATTTATGAAAGCAAAACCATCTGATTAAAATGGAGAGAGGAACTTGACCCCAGCGGAGTCGCCAGAAGTTGTCGGCATATATTTAGGTTGTGTGTTGTATTTTGAAAATGGGTCGCCTACAGAAATTGTCGGCGAATTTTCATATTTTAAATTTAATTTAAATATATATAGTTTAAAAGATAACATTTGATTTTCAAAATAATTTTAAGTTTAAAAGTTTTAAGATATGAAATCAAACCGATCTCACATCCCAAATAGTTTATATAAACGAGCACCGCACCACAAACCGTGTATCTATCCCGAAGAATAGACACACTACTTAATGATGGGGCTCGATTAAATAAACTAGGAGATTTCGTGACATCCGTTTTGGTCTCGCGAACCAATTTTATAAGCCGACAAGTTCCCCCGCTTAATATAAAGGAATTAAGCGAGGTTTATATTACTCTGGTTCTTAAAGTTCTCTATAAGGGCAAGCCCCTATAGTTAATTACATCTTAAATGAAGTGAATCATTTAAGAAAACTCTCGATAATGATCAGTGGTTTTGCTCTCAAGAATTTCAAAGTTTAAGGTTTTCAAAGGATTGGATTTTTGGAAATTCAAAAAGGGAATGACTCAAAATTTGGAACAATTTATTTTTGAGAATCCAAAGGAAGAGAAGTAGAGAAGTCGAGGATCCAAGAAGAATCTTGGCAACTTCCCAAACTATCCTATTGTTTGGCTTAGATTTGAGAAAATCCTAATATTATCTTATATATTTCAATCTTGCCAATTTTAGTTAATTAGGACTTATATTCGTATCACATAATCATACAATCAGCCTAGAAAATGTGAGGGTTTATGTCGTACTGAACGACTACCTCGGAGTCCTAAGACCCGTTAGGGCTTAATTTACATGACATAGTCATGTAAATGCCTAACAAAGAGTTGAGGATTTATGTTGCACTAGGCAAACCACCTCGAAGTCCTATGGCTTGGTTATTTAATTCTAAGAAAGTTTAGTTGATGTAGATCCGAGTTTTGCTGATGACGATGGCCGTGTTGCCCACCATGCTCCGAGCTCCTTGTTGTTGCAGAGGTTTAGTTTTAGAAGTCATAAATCAGGAGATGAGAGAAGTGTTTTGGTTTAGAGAGAATCTTAAAATCCAAGTGTTTTTAATATTTTTTAATTAAAACAAATCTTAAAGTTTGATTAAACAGAACCGATTAAGATCCCACGGTTCCATCATCCCGGCACCGTTATTTTCATCGAATTCACTTAGTCCAAATGAATTTGCTAAACTCAACTGAATGAGTTCCACACTTTCATTTAAACCGTGGGAAATCTCGTTAGCAACACGTGGGTTACATCATCCGAGATATTCCCGATCATTCAACGAGACGTTTTAATTTAGTTGCAATTATAGTTTTGTGTTTTGTTTGTGATTAAATTTTGATTTGCTTTATATTTTGAAATGTTGTGGCGGTGAATTTTATCTTGCAGTGATTTTTAATTTAGTTTTGGTTTCAGTTTTAGGGACTACCCTAAAGGTTTTGGTTTTCATGCAACAGTTGTTTATCATGCAAGAAAAGTAAAGTGCATTTCGCAATAAAGTAAATTGCAATAAAATAAAAGCGTACTCGGAGGATCTTCCCGTCATCCCAAGCTGTACCTAAAACACATGTTAAGGCATTTAAATGTTTCATCAAGTACCTAGGTAAAGCTAAGGGAAAGGTTTTGGTTGTCTATCAAAGTTCTAATCCTATAGTTAGTCATCTCCTATGACGTCTAGATTCTTGTATTTTGGTTTAAGGACGATTTTCTTCATCAAAGAACAATTAAGTTCAATTGTTCTTATAAACATCCTATCATATTGAGGAAGTGCTTAAGACGAGTCTTAAACATCTTTTCAATATTGCTTGAATTGTTCTAAGTCCAAATGGATTTAATTAATCGAGTGAAGTAATCATCCGAGGTTTAATTAAGTTTTATTCTTTTGCTCAGATGAACTAGGATGTTCGAATATCCTATGAATGAAGTGACACTTCACCTAATACTCCATTTAGGAGTTATGATAACAAGAGCTTTTAAGGGCAAATTGATATTTAAGTGATTTGTGATTTAATTTAATTTTTGATTAATGGATTTAAGTTTGGAATAGTGTTCAAGTTGTTTTAGATCTATTTTGAATTCTTTATGTCTTAAGTGATGTTATATTTAATTTAATTTAATTTAATTTAATTTAATTTAATTTAATTTAATTTAATTTGGTTTAGTTTTAATTTTAATTTAATTTTATTTTTTATTTTAATTTAATTTAAATTTTATTTTAATTTGATTTTATTTTTTTATTTAATTTAATTTAATTTAATATGTTTTAATTTAATTTAATTTAATTTAATTTAATTCAATTTAATTTAATTTAATTTAATTTAATTTAATTTTAATTTTAATTTAATTTTAATTTTAATTTAATATTTTATTTTTTATGTTTTAAAGATGATTTAATTTAATTGTTAAAGTATTAATTTAATTGAAATTTTGGAAGGATTTAATTTAAATGTTTTAATTTTAATTTAATTTAATGATTAATTCTTTTAGTATTTTAAATCTTGAATTTGAATTATCATTTTAATTAGGAATTAAATATTATTGAGGTGATTAATTTAGGGATTCTTAATTTAAAGAACAAATGTCTTCTAAATAAATATCCCTATTTTAATAATTTCAATTTTTATTAATCTTCTAAATTTAATTAATTAATTGATTAAGGTTTATTCTTAAAAATGATTGATGGGTTTCTACCCTTTAATTATTTAAATTTCAATCATCAAAATCAGATTAGGATCAAATATTTTACTCTTTCATTTTTTTAAGCCTAAAGTTTTAATTAAGGCTTAAAATTTTAATTACCATTTTGCCCTTCAAGCTTAATAATTCCATAACTCACTAAATTGAGATTAAATGAATTTGAAATTTTTATGTGGCTTCACTCACATGTCAATTAAGACATTAGAGGAGAAAATGTGATTTTTCTGTATTTAATTTATTTATATAATTATTTTTTGTAGAAAATAGGGATTTCCAAGGAAAATTCAATAAGATGACCAAGGGAATTTTTCTGTTGTTAAGAAAATTATGGGGCACTCCTAATGACTAGAGGACCATTTAAACTAGTTTTGGTGATTTTTTGAATTATATTTTATTTATTAGAATTATTTTGAATTTTGGAGTATTAATTAATTTTAAAATAAAATTAAAGTTGAAAAATGGATTTTATATTTTTCCTAAATCTCTCTGACCTCAAGGAGTCCAGAGAAATAAATTTTATATTTTTTTTATTTTTCTTTGATTTATTAGAATTAGTTTAGTGAAAAAGTTGGAAAATACATTTTTTAATATTTAAAATTACATTAAGCCTTTAAAATTCAATATCTTACCCTAGGAACTTAAGAAAAATATTTGGTTTGTTCCTAAGTGTTTAGAATTCAAAATATGACATTTTGGTGATTTTTAATATTTTTGTGATTTATATTATTTTTTAATTATTAAAAATATTAAAATAATGATAAAAATCAACTTTTTTAGAAAATTACAATTTTAATTTTCCTAAGTTCCTCTGATATCAGAGAAGCTCCAAAACTATTTTTGTGAATTTTTGAAAAGTATTTTGTGGGTTATGAATTTTTAAAGTTTGATTCCATTCATGGGGCTTAATTAACCCATTTGGTGGGGCTAACCAAGTCCAATTGATCTCAAATTTTTATGTGGTGTTCTCCTATCCCTAAAGGACAGTGGAGAATTGTTTTTAATTTAATTTGATGAGTGGTTAACCCTACTTAATTAAAGTTCAATTTTGGGTGTTTAGGCCAATTAGGGTTGTTCAAAGTGAATTAGCTCAAAAATTATTTTTCCTAGGTCTCTCTGGTCATAAGAAATATCATCAAATTTTTCTAGAATTTATTTCTCAACATGCTAATTATTGGAATTAAAATACTCAAAACAGTAACATGAACTTGAAAAATCAATAACTTCTCGTAGGGATGGCCTCTGACCTTGGAAAATTCAGGGAATGTTCCTAAGTTCAAAGGCTTCAAAAGCCTTATGGTCTCATGCCATGGTGAATTTCCTATATGCATGGAGAATTAAAACAATGCAGAGAGTAAATAAATTATTAAAAATAAAATACTTAATGAAATTACTTGATTTCTTTTCCACATTATTTTCCTCTGTTCACTGAGCAAGAGGGTATTTTTATTTTATTTTTAGGATTTTTCTACACAAAGTTATCAATTTTTGAAGTTCTGGGTATTTAATAAATAAGAAAAATCCCTATTTTCCTACTTATCCACGCGGCGCCACGCCATCCTCGGCAGCTCCGATGGGCCACGCGGTGCGCTCTGATTCGGCGCCACCATCCGACTCAGCACTCCAGGGGCCCACGGTTCATGTCCTATTGCTCCGTCCGACGTGATCCTGGTCGTCCACTCGATACACGCGCGATCCAACGGTTCCCAGTCATCGTCTACGACTAACCCTAATTTCTCACTCGATTCTCAACGGATTTTTGAGTTCTTATGCTCTATGGATTTGTCTTGAAGAGACAAACACATCCATACGGTAAACATGCATTGAAATTGACCCAAACTAAATGGAGAATCTCTGGAAGCTCGGGAGGAAGAGTGAGTCCATACCTTTGCTCAGAGAAGTGAAGCTTCAATCTGAGAGTTGTGTCACGTTCGATTGGGTCCAAGCAAGCTACAGATGAAGTCCCTTGGCCTGATGAATTATCTAGGTATGATTTCGGTCAAGCCCGATCACAAAGCTTGGAGGCTGGAAGCAATGGCTGGCGTGGTGAGGGGGCTTTTGATGGGAAACTTCTCCTCTTGGTCTGGTGAAGGTGTAGGACCAATCAATTTGGAGATTGGCTCACTGTGGTGAAGTGTCCTGGTTTTGGGCTTGAATTTCAACTGCGAAATTGAGCTCACGAGAGGAAATGGCAGGGGATTTCAGTGGGGATCAAGTTCTCTATGTGTAGAGAGTGATCCGGGATGATTTTGGCGGGGTTTCGGTAAGTTTTGGTTCGAGCACCTCTCATGGCCGAGAGGAGGTGGTGTTTAAATAGGAGAGGGTGGAGGGCCTCCCGGGGGGTTTAAGGCTTGGGATCGGTCGCTCCATGCAAGAGAAGAACAACCATGGTGTTCAATTGGGGCTGGGACACTTCGGCAAGGCGGACTGAAAAGTTTGCTCCTCCCGAGGTCGCGGCCATGGTGTTTTCCGGCGATCCAGGCGGCTGGCCGCGGGCATGGGTCACCCTCGGGTCCAGGTGGGTCGTGGCTGGAGGTTTGTGCGAGCAATTGAGCTTTGCCATGTGTAAAGAGGATGGCTTGAAATGGAAAGGGTAAGGGCTCATTTTGGGCTCAAATTGGTCAACCCATGATTTTGGGCTTGGTTCACCTCCCCATGACCTGGTTTTGGGCTGGGTGAATCAATTGGGTCAGCTGGTCTTAAGTGGAGAACTCTCCATCCAAGAATATTTAGATTAAATTTGGGTTAAGGGGAATCATAAGTAAGGTTAATGGCTTTTTGGAAGTGCTTAAAGGACCTCCTCTTTTTGCCCAATGTGGTAAGGTCACATGTCAACAACTCACATGGCTTGCATGTGGCTCAAGAATGGCTTCATGGCTCACCTTTGGCTTGGGAAAAAGTTTGGTCAATTTCATGAAAAAGGGTTTTAGAAATTTTGGTAATTTGGTGTAAAATTTGGATGGTTTGTCATATGGCTTTGTTTAGAAAGATTTGATTGCTGATTTAGGACTTAGGAGTGATTTTAATTAAGTGAGGATGAGATGAGATTGTAATGTGGGCTTTAGGATGGGCTTGGGCTTTTGAGTTTGGTTAGGAATGGGCTTTTGAATGTCCTTTAGAAGTGGGCTTTTAGATGAAAATTTTGCAAAGGGCCATGCCAAATAAATGTTGGGTTCAGTTTAAGGATGTGTCATGAGTGATTTGAGACAAGTTTGAGGTGGTTTGGGTTTGAATTGGGTTGAATTTGGGTTTCTTTGGTAAATGGGCCAATGTAGGTCAAATTGGGCTAATTTGGGCCAATGTTGGGCTAGGGTTGAAATTGATGTAAAATTAATGTTGGGAAATGTTTATGGGAGTGTTTCAAAGAGGTTTCAACTTTGGTTGGGTTTTGGTTTTGGGACTTGGGCTTATTTGGGTTAGGTTTGGGTTTAGGTCAAAATTGGGCTTTTTGGTTTTGGGTTGAATTTGAGTGGGGTTTGGGTCCAAATTTTGGGCAAATTATGTAAGTTTTTTGTTTATGGGGATGTTAGGGGAGGTTTAGAAAAGTTTTGGGGTCAATTGAAGTTGAATTGGTTTGGTTTGGGCTAAGTTTGGGTCATGGGTCTAAATTGGGCCTTAAGCTCAAAAGTGAAATTGGACCCAAATGTCAATCAAATTGGACTTGGATTTGGTCTAGATTGATATTGTGGATATTGAATTAGAGTTTAGAATTGAATTGGACCAAAATTAGGGTCAATTGGGTAGGTTTGGTTTGACATTGGGTTCACTTGGGTTAAGAATGGGCTAAATTGGGGGTTTTGGTAAAAGTGGGGTAAATTGACAAAATTGGCCCATGGTGTAGTTGGAAAAAATGAAATTGTGAATATTTGAGATTTTTTGGAATTTTCTGGGAATTTTCTGAATTTTTAGATTTTTTGGCTAAGAGGGGCATTTTGGGTATTTGGAGGGTATTGGGGGGTATTTTTGGAATTTTTGGTATTTCTGGCTATGGATGATCAATTTGAGTGGAGGGAAATGTTTAGGAATGGTTTTGGGGAATTTTGGGTGATTTGGAAATTTTGGAGGATTTGGGCAATTTTAAGGGCTTTTAGTAGGTTTGATGGGTGTAGGGTCCCCAGGGTCAAAAATTGAAATTTTGAAAAAAAGAAGATTGATCAAATATGAGTGAAATCGAAGCACTTTTGTTGAGCCATGAAGCCATGTTAAGCCTATATGAGCCATGAGAGGACTCATTTGAGGCATTCACTATGTTGTTCCTAACCCTCTTAGCCAGGGGCTTAGGGGTTAAGGTCCATCCATATGAATTACCTACATGAGTTAAGGAGCCAAGTTGGGTATGTGTGTGGTTTTAGGATTTGTATTGTGTGTGTGAGAGTGTAGAGTATGAGTGTAGTGAGTGTGTAAGTCAACCCTCACCAGACCAAGCCACCCAGGGTGGTCCTAAGGCCAAAGAGTCCTATAGGGAACTCATCCTTTAAACCTTCACATTTGATTTCAACCCTCTAGGTGATTAGGGGTCTACAATCAAGCTTGTGGGGTTTGCAGGGAGGCAAGAAGTGGTTCAAATTTCTAAGGGATGGGTCCCAATTCTAGTCCTCTAAGATAGTCAAAGGAAAAGCCTAAGGCTAGAGCCTAAACACTAAAGAGAGAAGAGAAGGCCTCATCAAAAATGAGGTCAACATCAGGCAACTTCTTTGTAAGAACTTGGAGAACAGCTTCACATATCATGTTGGCATCATTTCTTTGAAGTCGCTTATGTAAGATGTTCAGTTACATTGTGGGACCATTTTCCACTCATATATATTTCTCATTGTCCAAGGGATCCATAAAATCCTTCAAGGAATGATTCCGGCACAAAATTAGGGGTTGACTTATAACCATGCATGGAAGTTTTTCCCTTTAGTTGGCATTAATTCTAGTTGTCCCACATGTATGATGTCCATTTAAATTCAATGGAACCATATATCAGCCATAAATAGCTTTCTATAGTTCATGAGATCCATAAAAAACTCTTTAGTGCTTGTTTAAGGGCACAAAACCTGTGTCTGAACAAGCGCACCTATGCTATAGACTGGTGCATTGGATGTCATTAATATTTTATATGGAACTATATATATCCATTTTAAAATTTTAGGATCATATTTCATTCATAAATAACCTCCCATGATCAACATAGTATGCATGTAAGATGCATGTAATTGGTCACTTTTTGAGCCAATTACACATAGGATGCAAATGGAAGGCTGAACATGGGAAAGTTTTTTAGTTCCTTTTCTCTTTCGTTTTTTAGCCCTTTGAACTTGAGAGGTTTGAAAATGAAAGGGGAGAATTGTAGGCATTTGATTAGAAATTCTTTCTTTCATCCTATTCCTATTTCTTTGCATCTTATGTGTAATTGGATGCATGTAGTTCAGCCAAAATGCTTTCCCGTGCTCCATCTAAAACCCTCTCCTTTGGCCTATTTAGTCAACATTGTACTAATCTTGCACTTGTTGTGATGGTTGCAACATTTTGATGGTATGATGGAGCTATTGTACTTAAGGAAAGATATAACTCTTCCGATTTTCAATTCATGTCATGAGAACTTTTCTTCGTGAAAAATGACTCATAATTAAGTCACAAATCAAGATGGGCACAATCTACATGAAAATGATGTGTCGATACACCTCACCATGCATCACTAAAACCTAACCCATGAGAAGTGTTTTAGGTGGTTTAACTTGCCATCAAATATGTCTAAGGGTTTCATTAATTTAGGATGTGAGCTTTTCTCATGAGCATGGATGATTTCAAAATTTTGCATGAAATGTGTCTTAAATTTTGCTTGTAATTTAATACTAAGCATTTGTAAAATAATATTTTTTGTTTTCTAGAGTCTTTACACATAGCATGTATGTCAAAATGTATTTTGTAGTGTGATACATAATCAAACATATGTGAAAATTTTATTTTGAAGTATGTTTGTAATGCAGAAGTGAAAATTTTATTTTACATCTTACATTTGATTTCACATTAAGTGTATGTAAAAATGCATTTCTTTATTGTTGTACATTTTGCATTTTCATGTTTAGTGCCTCAACATAAGCACATGTCCATATGCTTATGTTGGATAGTAATGTGCATAAGTAAACATGTCCCCATATGCTCATATTCGATGCTTGTGCCTCGATTGTGCACACTATCCCATACACTTGCATTTGAATATCCTTGAATGTTAGTGTACATAAAATTATGTGTAGTTGCATTTTCATGCTTATGTATTTACATGTGCACATGTCCTCATGTGCTTATGTTGGACATTTGTATATCGTGATGGGTGGTGAGCTCATAAAGCCCACATAAGGTATGACTCTACCTAGAAATAGCCATGCCACCTAGCACTTATGGAATTACCTATATTGAAATAGACATGCAATGTCATATCATCCAATATGAGTAATGCAGCACATGACTTCATCCAACACATAATCTCATTTCATATAGCATCTGACATCACCTAATATGGGCCATGCCACCTGGCTCATGACTCCATTTAGTGTAGTATGTCACTCAACTTAGTGTATGACCTCACCTAGCATGAGCCATATCATGTAGCATCACCTAAGACTGCCATAGGTATGTAATGAAATTTAGACATAATCATACCACCTAGAATGATTATGCCCTTCTTTTGCTCTCAGATTCTTTCACGTATGATCGCTTTACCTCACGTGTTCATGCTTAGCGGGTGAATTACATATATTTTTATATGTCTTTTCATGTGAATGCTTCCACCTAGCATAGCATTTACAACTAAGATTTCAACTTGTGATTGTTGTGATCTCTCATACCTAGCTTAAGCGGTCATATCATACTTGGCCACCATTCATTATGGATCACTCTAGCGTGTAGGTTTCAAAGAGTCAGCACCTTGATGGAAAGTTTACTCTCTTAGATGTGCAACTCGATGTTGATCATAATACTTTATTGAGCATTGCATGCAAGTGTATCTCAGTGAACAATGCAAATTATTGCATTGCATGCTAATGTATCTCATTGAGCAATGCAAATTATTGCATTGTGATTAACACATGTAAGATTGTGTTAAAGATCTAATAGATTTAATATATGTCAATTAGGTCTTCTTTTAAAAATATGAAATGAATATTTTTATAATATTATTATTCATCATATTTTAAAATATATTTTGAAAATAAGATATGCATTATATGGACTATAAATAAGGTCAAACTTTAAAAGGTATTTTGTTTAAAACCATCATCTTCTTGTGACATGTTTTAGATCTATTGGATCTTTAAAATAGGGCCAGTGTTAGTGACCCCATCAAAATCATACACTAGTCATAGTCATATTTATTCACACACTTAGATGTTTTTTATTCGGATAACTTGCTTTAAATGATTGTTTAGAATAAGGTAGAGTGTAGTTAGGATTTTTTAAATGTCTGGCTATTCTTCTGTTATTTGCGCCTAGTCAGGAATTTTAAGTGTAAGATATGTCAACTAGTATTAGGATCGATCTTCTTGTATGAATCCATGCCCAATTGAGAGAAGCCTCAAAAATTAAAATTAAAATTTTTGTTGCAGGCGTTACTTACCCCTCCTCCCACTAGACATGGTTCATTATGCATTGCATGTAATTAATAAGTGCTAACTGTTTGATGTAGGTCAAGTCTTCTTCTTAGATTTTTTATATGTACTTTGTTTAGAGATCATTTGGATGAAGTATGTATCCGAAATAAAGTTGAGGCATGTGTTCCAAGATGTTTGATGTGCAATCATGTGAAGAGGACTAAGAGCAGTGTGTATGTGGCTCATACCTCAATTACAAGTTTTTATCATTGTATAGACATAAGGATTGGACATGTCTAAGTAAAGCCTAAATGCTATATTTTCTTTCTGGATATGTTATCGACCCAGTAAGACACAACCTATTTATTTACTCATTTATTCATGTTGGTTTATTTAATTTATACTGAGTGTTGAATTTATTATTTATTTTGATTTTGGTTTGTCTAGCATATCCGTATTTGTAATTAGGCTCTTTAAGATAAGCCTTATTCTATACAATTTTAATAATAAAATATTGATTTTAATTAAAATATAGGATTAAAATTATATCACTTTGAAATGAGCATCTTACTTATGTCTTATTTTTCTTGCATGGCCTTAGGGCCATATTTAAAATGGATTTGCATGCAAGAATGTATCCAAACTCATACTAATAAGGCCTTCACATTAAGAGTATTGATAGATAACACATTATATTTGCATGTCTTGAGTAGGAATACCCTTATTCTTCCAATCTGATTGGTAAAGCATAAGTTTTAATGGTTAAGTGGTCATTGAAATACTAGGATGTTTAAGGCTACTCGACTCAGAAGGGGTGTAAGTTCTTTATGGGATGGTTCAGCTTTGTAGCCAAAACATTCTTTTCTCTTCCATCAAGAGGCCTCCTCGCCACTTTTCGGTAGTATAAGTCCCATGTCCATGAATTTCATTTAAATTGGGTCATAGAAAATTAGATTTTTCTTGCTCTTCACTTTAGGGATAACAAGATTTCTCAAATGATGCAACACATAAATTTCTTGATCTCTGGTCGACTAGCTTCATGACTAGGTAGATTAACGTCTTAATAGCATAGGTTGATGAATCCATGGAATCCTAACCCAATAATCTCTACCTGCTTAGGTTTTCCTCACCCATTTATTGATATATCCATGTATTGCATTAGAGGTCCAAAATAAGCATCCAAACTCTTCAAATAGGTCAAAATCTAAAAATTCAAGCTCTTAAGTGTGTTGGCGAGTGCACGCATGTAAGTGCACAAGCGTGTGTAGTCGTACAAATGTACAGCGAGTGCTCTCATGTTGTGTCGCGGGCGTGCAGATGCACACAGGTGGGGGGCAATGTTGGTGGAAGTGTGTAGATGCACTAGCATGCTTAAGGGGTACATGCATGATAGCACCAGCGGTGTGCCCGCAGATGCGCGGAGCACACATTGTGAACAGACGGAGCTTAGTTACGAGTGTATCCACACATGTGGAGCACATAGGTGTGTGCGTGTGCACAATTATGCGGAGGTTTGGTCACTATTACATGCAAGTGAACGCACACAGTTGTGCGTGTGGGCATGAGTGCACAAGTGGGACAGGTTCACACACATATGAGCAAACGCTTGGTCGCTTGTCCAAAATTTTTATTTTCATCATTTTTTCTGCTTACTTTATCTCTTTTCCTTCTCTAAGTGACATAAACCATGTATTCTATACAAACAATAAAAGTTTATTTCTCAAGCATAATATCATGATAAATAAGGGAGATAATGTTGTATTTAATGTAATAAAATCACATAAAGTTTTCTCTTCTCAATATTTCAGCAATAATAGCTATAACATGTTGTTAAGGCCATAGTCGATGGGTATGAAGGCATTAGCCCATCATGAATGATGTAGACAATGGGTGTAGCACCCGTTTGTCATAGAGACTTAGTTGAATGTCATGGCAGTGGTTAGATATGTATGATTGTTATAGGAGCATCAGTTAGTTATAGATCCCATATTAGAGAATTGTGGGAGCCATGAGTCACGTAAGTCATAATTGCCCACGTAAGCTATAATGAAAAATTTTGATGACGTTCGAAGGCTGTAGAGACAAGAGTTTGGAGCAGCATGGGCTAGGTACCATGTATGTAATAGTTGGTCACGTAGGACATAGTGGTGAGTTGTGATGAAGTCTATGAGCTGTAGAGGTCGGAGTCATGAGCTGCATGAGATGTGAAGCATGTGGGACATAGTTGATCATTTAGGGCATAATGCTACGAAGGACATGGTTGATAAATTCTATAGATTGCAAATGCCAGACTCAAGAGTTGCATGAACTACGAGCCACGTAGGTCATAGTTGGTCATGTAGGCCGCAGTAGTGAGTTGCAATGATATTCGTTATCTACAAGGGTTGGAGTTGAGAGCTGCATGACTTGTAAGTCATCTAAGAAATTGTTGGTCATGTAAGCTATAGTAGTTATCGGTAATGACATTTGTAAGCCACATGTATTAGAGTTGGGTGTTGCATGAGTTTTGAGCCATGTAGGTCATAGTTGGTCATGTATGATGTAATAGTGAACTAAAATAACATTTGTAGGCCATTGGATCTAAAGTCAGAAGCTATAATAATATTTATAGGCTGTAGAAGTTGGAGTTGGAAGTCGCATTGCTACGGACCACGTACGCCTTAGTTGGTCATGCATGGGCCAGAGTCTGAATTTGCACGTGTTGTGAGCCATGTTGATCATACGTATGATATAATGGTAAGTTGTAATTATATTTGTAGGCCATCGAGGCTAGAGTCGGAAGCTATAATAATATCTATAGGCTGCAAAGGTTGAAGTTTAGAGTTGCGTAAGTTTTGAGTCACATAATTCGTAGTTGGTCATATACGCCATAGTGGTGAGATGTGATAATATTCATAAGCCATCAAGATCATATTCGAAGGCTATAATAATATATGTAGCCTGTAGAAGCTAGAGTTTGGACATGCATCAGTTGTAAGCTATGTTGGTCATATTTTGTCACATAAGTTATGGCAGAGAGTTACACTGTACTTGGGGTGCATTGTTGCCTTTCCTTGAAGGAACGTCATTACACAGTCTTTGGGAGTGTTGTTACACTATCTTTGAGATGTGTTAGTGCACTGTATTGTTCTTCGTTACTTTGCAGCTTATGTCGTGATTTAATGATGCATGTTGCAATTGCAAGAGTTATGTTGTGTTGACCTCATTTTTGGGGAGGTCTTTTCTTTCCTCTTAGTGTTTAGGATCTAGCTATAGAACTTTCCTTTTGACTATCCTAGAAGACTAGATATGGAACCCACCTACATATAAATTCAAACTTCCTCCTGGCTCTTTTTGGAATCTTACATGGATGGTTATTGACCTCATTTTTATGACAGGTCAACCTTTTGACCTAAAAAGTCAACCTTGGTCAAAATAGTCAATCCTGACCCAATGACCAACCCTGTTGACCCAATAGGTCAACCTTTTGACCCAAAAAGTCAACTTTGGTCAAAATGGTCAATCCTGACCCAATGACCAACCCTGTTGACCCAATATGTCAACATTTTGACCTAAAAAGTCAACTTTGGTCAAAATGGTCAATCCTGACCCAATGACCAACCTTGTTGACCCCATAGGTCAATCTTTTGACCTAAAAAGTCAACTTTGGTCAAAATGGTCAATCCTAACCCAATGACCAACCCTGCTGGCCCCATAGGTCAACTTTTTGACCTAAAAGGTCAACTTTGGTCAAAATGGTCAATCCTGACCCAATGACCAACTCTGTTGACCCCATAGGTCAACCTTTTAACCTAAAAGGTCAACTTTGGTCAAAATGGTCAATTTTTTATCAAAAGACTAATTATTGACCCAATGACCTGTTTAAGACCCCAAAAATGACAAAATTAATCAAATAATTAATTTTAAAATTATTTTAATTAATTAAATGAAGTTAACTAATAATTTAATTTTCAATATTTTAATTAATTAAATGACAAAATTAATTAATATGAAAATTAAATTAAAAAACCATAAAGTGACAAAATGCACCAAAATGAAATGAAAAATGAAAAAATTAATCAAATAACTGATTTCAAATTTATTTTTATTAATTAATTAGCTAATGATTTAATTTTTTAAAATTTTAATTAATGACATAATTAATTAAAATGAAAAATTAAAATCAAAAGCCATAAAATGAAAAAATGCACAAATTAATTAAAAATAATGGAATTAATCAAATAATTAATTCCAAAATTATTTTTGATTAATTAATTGACCAATAATTTAATTATCACATTTTAATTAATGACATAATTAATTAAGATGAAAATTAAATTGAAAAGTCATGAAATGAGACAAAATTCAATTTTAATGACATGAATATTAATCAAATAATTAATTTGGAATTATTTCCAATTAATAATTGATTAATAAAATAATTTCCAACATTTAATTAATGACATAATTAATTTAAAATGGAAATTAAATCAAGAGGGGTATTAAATGGAATTTTTAAACTATGACATTTTAGTTTTCTAAAAATGCCAAAACTCCTTTATGACATCACACATGACCTCATATGGGTTAGACACAACCCATATAACCTAGTAAAAATGATCACATTAACTATGGTTAACAAAAATCATCATGAAGGGAAGTGAGGTGTCATCCTCTCCTAAACTTAAAATATGACTCATCTCCTCCATCAAGATGAGGTGGCTCATCACTTTAGGTGCCTCATGAACTCACCAATGAGAGTAAAACACTAAGTAAACTCTCTTGGATACCATGCTTAACCCATGTTATCTTTCATCATGACAAAATTATAAAATATTTTTTAATGAGAGGATTATGTGTCATCCCCTCATTAAAAATTAAATGACATGTTGGAAGGAGAAGAGCTTGCCATCCTGACTCACCATCCACCTCTTAAACTACCCAATGGAGGAGAAACAAGAATCTAACTCAAGCCACACCATGGTTAGAAGCCATTATGGCTAAGGCATGCATGGGATGACTAAGTAGCGAATGTGTCACCATTCCTCCAAATCAAAAAAATAAATTTGGAAATCACCTAGGGGAGGTGAATTCAGCAAGGTTCATCAAGCCCAAGCCACCTCACAAGAAGTCCAATGAGGGCAAGACAAGATCCAAACTCAAAGCCTTCACCATGGTTAAACCTATGATGCCTAGGCTTGGAGATTGGCAATTTATCATTGCCATAGCCTAAATCTTCCTCCCAAGACATTAATGAGGCAGATAACAACTCCCCCAAATGATCCTCATCAGCCAAAACTTAACCATAGCCATTTCCATGGCTATAAAATCCTCCTACCCGAAACCATAGGAGAAGAGAAAAAAAATCCATAGAAACCTATAGGCAGCTCAAATCCCTTAGCTCCCAACACAAAAAGACTTGCAAAGGACCTCAGCAACCTATTCCAACCAAGATCAAGTCATAGGATCAGCCCAATCAAGACAATTTGGCCAAAACCCAAGTTCAGCCCAAACCTAGCCACTTTGCCAAAATTGCTCACTAAGGCTAGCTGCAAATCCAAATTGAAGTGATAAAGATCTTCTTTGGGAGTCCTAGAAGCTGACCATCAAGTCTGATCAAGCTCAACATTATTGTGGCCAAGGTATGGATTTATTTTGTCCAAAATAATTCATATAATCGAAAAATCATGGGCTAAACTAGCCTAGAAAATTATGATCACCATAAAGATGTGATCTACTCCTCTAGATGATTTCATAGGTTCAAAATCACTCAATTTCATTGAGAAATGAGTGAGATATTGAGCCTAGAAGTTGGACGGTTCACGAATTTTTTGAATTATCTGGATTAATCAAGGACCGTCCGATCTCGTGTTTTGGAATGAACGGCGCTGATCGCGCGCTGCCGTGTTCGGTGTTCGGATTCGCGCAGCGGATCCTCCCGCGTATTCGACGCGTACGAGGACACGCGGCACGCCGAGGATTTTCTGGGCTAAGGTTAATTCATTTTAACCTTAAAATAATCGAAAAATCATATCTTTATGTACAGAGCTTCTAAAAATAAAATAAAATACATCTGGAAAGCTCTTGAAAAGAAGAAAAGTATGAAACTAAAATCATAATTTTATTCTTGGTATTTAATTTTTAAATAATTAAATACTCTATGGAGTATTTTAATTATTAAAAATTATTTACAAATCAGAAAAATATGAAAATTTTAGGGAAGAACCTTTAAGTCCTTAGACACATCTCCTGATTTTTCTAAGGCTAGGATAGCTCTCTAGGATATGATTTTCTAATTTCCATGATATTTTATAATTATTTCCAAAAATAATTATAAAATTTGAAAAATTGGAAAATTAAAATTTAAAATGGTTAAGAATTTTAGGGTGATAGATAAAAATCCTAAAACAACAATTCTCAAGCCATCAAATCAATTTAAAAAGTCATTTTGAAATATGGTTAAGATTTATTAATTATAAATTAATATTTCAAAACTTTTGATTCATTTACTTAATCCATTTTATAATGGACTAAGCTAATGATGAATCTAAACCCAAATGAACTCAAATCAAACACTAATTAGGTTTAAAGACATCTAAAACCTAATTAAACTCATTAAACCTCAATTACATTAGGTTTAATACAAAATCAAAACTTAAATTAAGTTTAAGGACATATTAAACTTAATCAAATCAATAAACCATAACTAAATTAGGTTTAATACAAAAATCAAAACTTAAATTAAGTTTAAGGACATATTAAATTTAATTAATTCATTAAACCTTAACTAAATTAGGTTTAAGACAAAAATTAAAACTTTAATTAAGTTTGAGGACATATTAAACTTAATTAAATCATTAAACCTCAAATAAATTAGGTTTAAGACAAAAATCAAAACTTTAATTAAGTTTAAGAACATATTAAACTTAATTAATTCATTAAACCTCAAATAAATTAGGTTTAAGACAAAAATCAAAACTTTAATTAAGTTTAAGGACATATTAAACTTAATTAATTCATTAAACCTCAACTAAATTAGGTTTAATACGAAAATCAAAACTTTAATTAAGTTTAAGGACATATTAAACTTAATTAATTCATTAAACTTTAACTAAATTAGGTTTAAGACAAAAATCAAAACTTTAATTAAGTTTAAGGACATATTAAACTTAATTAATTCATTAAACCTTAACTAAATTAGGTTTCATACAAAAATCAAAACTTTAATTAAGTTTAAGGACATATTAAACTTAATTAATTCATTAAACCTTAACTAAATTAGGTTTAATACAAAAATTAAAACTTAAATTAAGTTTAAGGACATATTAAACTTAATTAAATCATTAAAGCTTAACTAAATTAGGTTTAATACAAAAATCAAAACTTTAATTAAGTTTAAGGACATATTAAACTTAATTAATTCATTAAAGCTTAACTAAATTAGTTTTAATACAAAACCAAACTTAAATTGAGTTTAAGAACATGTTAAACTTTATTAACACTTTAAATCCTAATTACATTAGGTTTAAGACAAACCTAAACCCTAATTAGGTCTAACCCATTAAACCTAATTAAACCATAAAGTCTTAACTAAATTAAACTTAATCAAACTTAAACCCTAGTTAGGTCTAACCCTTTAGACTTAACAAAACCATTAAGTCTTAACTAAATTAGACTTAATCAAACCTATGCCCTAATTAGGTCTAACCCTTTAGACCTAACTAAACCATTAAGTCTTAACTAAATAGACTTAATCAAACCTAAGCCCTAATTAGGTCTAACCCATTAGACCTAATTAAACCATTAAGTCTTAACTAAATTAGACTTAATAAAACCTAAACCTTAATTAGGTCTAACTCATTAGACCTAATTGAACCATTAAGTCTTAACTAAATTAGACTTAATCAAACATAAACCCTAATTAGGTCTAAACCATTAGACCTAATTGAACCATTAAGTCTTAACTAAATTAGACTTAATTAAACATAAACTTTAATTAGGTCTAACCCATTAGACCTAATTAAACCATTAAGTCTTAACTAAATTAGACTTAATCAAACGTAAACCTTAATTAGGTCTAACCCATTAGACCTAATTAAATCATTAAGTCTTAATTAAATGAAACATAATCTAACTTAAACTTCCATTAAGTCTACCATATTAGACTTAATTAATCTAGTAAACCTTAACCAATTAAGGTTTAATCAAACTTAAACTCTAATTAAATCTACCACATTAGACTTAATTAATCTAATAAACCTTAACCAACTAAGGTTTAATCAAACTTAAACTCTAATTAAGTCTACCACATTAGACTTAATTAATCTATTAAACCTTAACCAACTAAGGTTTAATCAAACTTAAACTCTAATTAAGTCTACCACATTAGACTTAATTAATCTATTAAACCTTAACCAACTAAGGTTTAATCAAATTTAAACTCTAATTAAGTCTACCACATTAGACTTAATTAATATATTAAACCTTAACCAACTAAGGTTTAATCAAACTTAAACTCTAATTAAGCCTAACACATTATACTTAATTAATCTATTAAACTTTAACTAACTAAAGTTTAAACATACTTAAAATCTAATTAAGTCTACCACATTAAACTTAATTAAACTATTAAACCTTAACCAATTAAGGTTTAATCAAATTCAAACCTAAAATAAACCTAACTTATGTTTAACCTTTAAACTTAAGTTTAACTTTTAACTTAGGTTCAACCCAACATGAACCCAAGTTTAACCTTTAACTTAGATTCAACACAACGTGAACCCAAGTTTAAAACCTCAACTTAAGTTCAATCCATATTGAACTTAAGTCAACAATCCAAACTTAAAATCAGCCTAAGTTAATTCAAAACCTTAACTTGAGTTCAACCCACATTGAACTTAAGTTAACCCTAAGTCTTGGTTCAACCTAACTTAAACCTAACTTAACTCAAACTTAAAGCTAACTTGAGTTCAACCCATATTGAACTTAAGTCAACTTTAAGTCTAGGTTCAACCTAACTTGAACCTAACTTAACTCAAACTTAAATCAAACTTAAGTTCAACCTATATTAAACTTGAGTTAACCTTAAGTTTTGAGTTCAACCCATATTGAACTTAAGTTAACCTTAAGTCTAGAATTCAACCCATTGAACTTAAGTTAACATTAAGTTTAGGTTCAACCTAACTTGAACCTAACTTAACTCAAACCTAAATCAAACTTGAGTTCAACCTAAACCTTAATTAAACCTAAACTATAATTAAGTCTACCACATTAGACTTAATTAAATCATTAAACCTTAATCAACTAAGGTTTAATCAAACATAAATCATAATTAAGTCTACCACATTCGACTTAATTAAACCATTAAACCTTAATCAACCAAGATTTAATCAAACTTAAACCATAATTAAGTCTACCACATTAGACTTAATTAAACCATTAAACCTTAATTAACTAAGGTTTAATCAAATCTAAACCATAATTAAGTATATCAAATTAGACTTAATTAAACCTTTAAACCTTAATCAACTAAGGTTTAATCAAATATAAACCATAATTAAGTCTACCATATTAGGCTTAATTAAACTATTAATCCTTAAACAACTAAGGTTTAATCAAAATTAAAACTCTAATTAAGTCTACCACATTATACTTAATTAAAACATTAAACCTTAACAAACTAAGGTTTAATAAAACTTAAATTCTAATTGAGTCTACCACATTAAACTTAATTAAACTATTATACCTTAACCAATTAAGGTTTAATCAAATCCAAATCCAAACCTAACTTAAGTCTAACCCATATCAGACTTAAGTTAAACCATACTTAGTTCAACTCGATATGAACCTAAGTCTAACTTAAACCCAACCTAAGTCTAACCCATATTAGACTTAAGTTAAACCATATTTAGGTTCAACTTGACATGAACCTAAGTCTAACCCAAACGTAACTTAAGTCTAACCCATATTAGACTTAAGTTAAACCATACTTAGGTTCAACCCGACATGAACCTAAGTCCAACTTAGACCATATTAGACTTAAGTCAAATCATACTTAGGTTCAACCCGACATGAACCTAAGTCTAACTCAAACTTAACTTAAGTCTAACCCATATTAGAATTAAGTCAAATCATACTTAGGTTCAACCTAACATGAACCTAACTCTAACCTAAACCAAGACATAAACCTTAGGTTCAACCCAAATTGAATCTAAACCGACATAAATCTTAGATTTTACCCAAATTGAACCTAAATCGACAAAATTAAACTCAAATCGACATAATCGATATAAATTTGACATTTTAAACATAAATCGACATAAATTTAACATTTCAAACATAAATCGACATAAACGACATAAGTTTGAAATTTCAAACATAAATTGATATAAATTTGACATTTCAAACATAAATCGATACAAACGACATAAATTCGACATTTCAAACATAAATCGACATAAATTTGACATTTTAAACATAAATTCATATAATAGACATAAATTTGATATTTCAAACATAAATCGATACAATCAACATAAATTCGACATTTCAAACATAAATCGACATAAATTTGACATTTCAAACATAAATCGATGTAATCGACATAAATTTGACATTTCAAATATAAATCTACATAAATGACATAAATTTGACATTTCAAACATAACAGACATAAATCCGATATTTCAAACATAAATCGACATAAATGACATAAATTTGACATTTCAAACAGAAATCGACATAACTGATATAAATCTGACATTTCAAAAATCGACATAAATCCGACATTCCAAATGAAACTCAACAAATTCGACATTTCAAACGAAACTATTCGACATTAATCAATATTCAAACATAATCAAACATAAACCGACATTAATCGACATTTCAAACCAAATTCAACAATCACCAACATTAAATGACATTAATTGACATTTCAAACCAAACTTAACATAATTCGACATTCAACATAAATTGACATGATTTGACATAAACCGATATAAGTTCGACCTAAATCGAACTTAACACGACATAAACCGACATAATTCTTAAGTTCAACCTAAATCGAACTTAACACGACAACACTTACACTTTTTCGAGGATAAATGTTAACCTTAATCGGGAGTTTTCCTAGGCAGTATTAATTGCTCAGGATGTAATTAACTGTAGGAGCTTGCTCCTATAAGAGATTAAAGAACTCAGAATAGGTATTTCACCTCAAAACCTCTCTGGTTATTCAAGATCTTCATATGATTTTCTTATATGAAAAACTTCAGCAATTACACAATCCGAAGACTTGTTCTATGAGATTATCATTTTCTCTCAATCTCTATCATGAATAATCATTCTTCAAATTCTCTAGAGACTTCTGACAATAAGTCTAGGTAGGATAAGAATTAGGGTGATAGATAGAGAAAGAGAGTGGCGACTCCTTGACATTGACATGATACGGGAATCGATAGTGATGTAAGTCGACAAAAAAGATTTTCATCGCCATCAACGGTCATAATCCTCCAACACTTGGAAGGTTAGGACCAATATATGAAGATTCAAGAATGAGTTCCATAGGGTCCATAAACCTTAAGACAACCCTAGTTGGTTTGGTTCATCCATACACTCGTTTGAACCCACCAATTCCCCTCGACCCACTCAATATACCCTTTGACTTCTTGAGAAAACTCTTAGGAATGGTCCCCTGCCTTCCCCAACTCCTGTTGGGATGGTTAGGAACAACCTATGAAAGGTTTCAAAACAAACTTTTAGGGAGTTATGAGACTTGAAGGAGACACTTATTTGCTCGGACGACTCTGATCGAGTCGACGAGTATTATGCAACATGTCACGCACGAAATTGACTCCAATTGGCCCGATCGTCAATGAAGTTGTCTAGATAGTCTCGGATGACGAAGCGGACCATGCGAGCATCTCCGGAACGTCGATTTCAAATAGGGAGGACGTCTATTTCGCGACGGCTTCGCGAGTGAGCTAAAAATGGGTGAATTATCGTTTTGAGTCATATTGCTTAAAAAGTGGCTCGAACAACCCCTGATGACGAAACGGACCACACGAGTAAGTCCGAAATGTCATTTTAGCCAAAAAGGATGTCTACTTCGCTGCGAGGACGTATCTAAAAAAAATACGAAATAATAATAATAATATTATTATTATTATATTATAATAATATACTATAATATCCTATCTCTATATTATAACTCACACATGCAAATTTCTTATCTCTCTATCTCTTATTACGCCTGGTGCCAAACATATATATATATATATATATATATATATATATATATATATATATATATATATATATATATATATAGATATAAATATATATATAAACTTATTTGAATCTGGCGCATGGCCCTCTATCCCTCTCCCTCTCCTATATAAGAGCACTCGCTCTTCGATATATATACAGGAAAATTTACAAGCATAACAATCATTTTTTTTTTTTTTTTGCATTGCACGTTGAAGAGAGGAGAGAGAGAGAGGAAATTTTACATGTATCTTAAAAATAAAAAAATAATAATAATGACAATAAAAAAACATATTGCATTTAAATATTGGAAAAAAAACGACACGTAAATATATACATATATAAATATATACATATATATATATATATATAAGGTTAAAAATAGTCATAGAATAATATAAATAATAATAGTTATATATATACATATATATATATATATATACATATATATATATATATATATATATATATATATATATATATAAAATAAAATAATAATTTAAAAAAAACTAATAATAATAGTTTGTAATAATGTATGTATGAAATACTAACACTAATAATAATAATAATAATATATACATAAGTTAACAATAAATAAATAAATAAATGAATAATTAATATATATATATATATATATATATATATATATATATATATATATATATATATATATATATATATATATATATATATGCTAAAAAATTTGATAATAACAAAGATGATAATATATACATGTGTATATACATAAATAACAAAATAATACAAATAATAATAGTTTGCATACATAATAAATAAAGAGAATGATAATAACAATATATATATATATATATATATATATATATATATATATATATATATATATATATATATATTTATATATATATGAAAACGTATGCATAAATAAATCATAATAATCATATCATATTAATAATATATAATAGTAATAATAATAGAAAATAAGGATAATAAATTCATAAATAATAATAATGATAATAATAAATAAACAAATAAATTGATAACACATGAATAAATATAAAAATTGTTAATATGATGTAAGAATATAAAATTGGTGATACTAATAATATATATAGCAATAATAAAACATAAATGACAATGTATAACAATAAGAATAATATACAAATCATAAAAATAAAATATAATAATTAATCATGACATATAAATAATAAACGATAAAATATAATAATAATGATAAATAATAGTAATAATAACTATATATAAATATAATTAAATGATAATAATATTAAATAATAACAATGATGATTACACAAAATTTGAATAATCATAACATCATATATACATACACAATAATAAAATACTAGTAATGAATATATATAGACATACACAAACACACGTACACATGCAATACTAACAATAAATAAATAATAAATAACAATGAAAACATGTATACATGTATATATAACTTCTTTGGATGCCAACATTTTAGCGAATATACCCGAAGACTGCCAGATACACATTTATTTATTGTAATTTACATTGCTTTATTTATTAAATGTTTACTTCTTCCTGCATGTCAGAACTGAAACTTTTAGGATAGTCGTGAAAACAAAACGGAACCACAATCAAATTCACCGCCACAACAATCAAAATATAAAATAACTCAAAATTTAATCACAACCAAACAACAAAAATAACAATTGCAACAAAATCAAATCGACTCTATCGGATGATCAGGAATCCCTCGGAGGAGGCAACATATGGTTGCTAACGAAATTTCTCACGGTCTGAATGAAAGTACTGAATTTATTTAGTTGAATTTGGTAAATTCATCTAAACTAAGTGAATCCGAAGAAAATAATGGTGCCGGAATCGGGGAACCGTGGGATCCTAACTGGTATCGCTTAATCAATTTTAATATTTCCCTTTAATAAGATATTAAACTTTACACACTAGAAAACCTGAACTCCAAAACTTGACACTCCTCTCATCTCTGCAATTTTGACATTACTAAAATTGAACCTGTTGCAACGAGGAACTTGGAGCATACACAGTGGGCAACACGACGAGGAAGCGAACAACTTTACAACAGCAATCTTCTTTTCTAGAAATAAATAAAAAACTCATAGAACTTTAAGGTGGTATGCCCAGCGCGACGTAAATCCTCACTCCATCTTTTAGACTTTTGCACAACTCTGTTATGCAATTCAAGTCCTAACAGTTTTAGGATTCTGAGGTTACCGTGCGGTACGGTGTAAGTCATCCTATCTTATTAGGATATTCGTATGATAGAGTATCGTGCGAATATAAGCCCTAAATAAAAAAAAATAGCAGGATTGAATATTTGGTAATACTCCCCTCGAAATTGAAGCCAAACAAATAGGATAGTTGGGAAGTCACCGAGGCTTATCTCGAACTCGTGACATCCCCTACCTTTTCGTTCCTTTTGACTCCTAAAATAACTGTTCCTAATTTGATTAATTCCCTTTTGAGATTCTAATGTCCAATCGTGAAAGCCTAAACTTTGAAATTCTTGAAAGCAGAACCACTGATTTTAATCGAGAGTTTTCTTAAGTGACTCGCATCATTTAAGATGTAATTAACTATAGAGGTTTGCCTTTATAGAGAACTTTAGAACCTAGATAATATAAACTCTATTTGATCTTTTGTATTAAATAAGGGAACTTGTTGGCTAAAAATTTGTTTCGCAGACCGACTAGATTTCATAGACTCTGGAGTTTAGTTAATCGAACTCTATAATTCAAGTGATATGTCTGCTCTTCAAGATAGATGTATTACTTGAGATGTTGTGTTCGTTTAACTTAAACTATTGAATGTATGGTATATTGTCTTATTTTTCAAACATTAAAATATTATTATTTTCAAAAAGAGATATACTTTATTATTTTAAACTAAACTATTTAAAATCTAAACTATATTTTAAAATCACTTTTTTCAAATTTATCGGCCGACATTTTGTAGCAAGGAGAATGTGGTGGCAAACCGTCGTTGATGGTAGTAGGATAGAAGTGTTCAACTGTGGTCAACAGCGGAAGGAGCAGAAAGCGTTCATTGGATCTTCAGTGTAGAAATGACACTTGTCTTTAACTTCTTTTCCTGGTCATTCTTAAGGATTATCTCTCAATTTAGGTCATCTCTCAAGGAGGGGTTATGTCTCTCTTTAAAAAATTTGGGAGAGGCCTCCCTACAAAAGGAAAGGAATCCAGACCACTCCATTGGACTGCTCGGATAGGCTCCCTCAGTTGAACGACATTTTGTGGACATTTAAGTGCCCTAATGATGTAGGAATTGAGTGATCTTATACCCATTGGATTTGTCTTGACGAGATGCTTGATTTGAACATAAACTTGTCAGAATTTGTAATTCATTTGATCTTCTAATTGGGCGCCGAAGCTTCCAAAAAATAGTGTAGCAGGTGGATCTAGACATGATTTGACATGGATTGTGTCAATGTTAGTGTCATTACGTTCGTCTCAGCTGGCCATCAGTTTGACAATATTTTTTCTGATATCGGGATTCTGGTAATTTTAAGTTGAAGCTTAAGCATTGCTTGATCAAACAATTACCTCAAGATTCATGCCACGCCTCGAGAATTGCATTGGATGATAAAAATTTATTGATGGCGTATCAGAAAAGCAGAAGATAATTTATGAGGAAAAATATTTAAACAAAATAAATTAAAAATCATTAAAAAATTTTTAAAAATTCTCTTAAAATATCATCTTAAGAGAGCGAGGTGATTGGCGGAGTAAGAGGGCAATTAGCAGTTTAAAGAAAATTTGATTTTTTTAAGTTGCGCAGATACGGGCCATTAGCAATTTAAAGGATTTTTTTTTTAAATCGCGCTTGTATGGCACAATTTTTCCTGGTTTACTTCTTTCCTTTTGATCTTGCATTATCTCATAATTAAATCCTTAAACAAGCTGTAATTAAGAATTTCACCTCCTGAGTCTTAATTTAACCTTTTTATTTTTTTTATTTTTTACATACCATTCATTTTGAATTGTACCACCTAATTCTCTCGTAAATCAAAATTATCAAAAATAAAAATCACAGTTTTTACCACCAGAAAGTTGTGGGAGAAATAATAGATAATATTTCAATGGAATGCAAGAAGACCCAAAATTTTCAGGATACTTAAGATTTTACGCAAAAATGTTTGTCAAAGCCCCATCCTAAAGTCCTCAAGAATTATCACTGCAGATAATGTTGGGCGTGCGTCATCTTGTTAGACATGAGAGAATATAACTTATATAATAGCACTCTTGGCCAGCGGAGAGCATAAATTAGTTCATGTTTCTTCATGCGTGCGCCCGACCTAACCCTAGAAGGACGGCAAATAAGTCATTTTTCTGGATAGAAAAAATCTAGATAAATAGGGTAAACTTTTTTTTTTAAATTTCAGCATGTTAACAAAAGTGCTTTTTGACAGAAAAAATATCTGATCACTAGGCCACCATCACATCCGCATATTAACAAATGTGTTGCTCCCCTTTGAGCCGCAAACACTATGGTCATACATGCCACATAGCCACACATGCCTAGTCTATAGCACTTTTTAGTGGGAATTTTACAACTTAGGAATAATTTTTTATTGAATTCAAGCCTGACAAAGCATACTGTAAGCTTCCAACAATACTAAAAAATATAATCGACATGCCATCAATAAATTTCATCATTTGGCATGAATCACAAGGCATTTCTGTGCAAGAAAACCGTCGACCACCAATTCATGGCTATCATCAACCACCGTCAGCGGCCCCGTGCTTGTTGCAACAAAATAACGACGTACGTTGCGAAATCCCGACAAACGTTGCGTAGTAATGAAACACCCGATAGAGCAACACTTTATCCTAAACGCTAATGCTGTAAAAGACCCCAAAGATTGTGTAACAACAAACTTCAAATATTTTGTAACAACACACCCTGCATACAGTGTAACAACATACTCCCAATTATTGGATCATGAAAAAGTTGCAGCAAATATCCGACAACAATCACCTACAATAACTATTTACAATTGACCTACCCAGAATGTGATAACCTTTTCTAGACTTATGAAAGCTTTTCCTTGCAACCATCCCACCATGGCCTACATGTCCAACTACAGCCTACGTGGTCCACAACTCACGCAGCTCACAACTCCGGCATTTATGGCCTACGAACATTATTGCAACTCTCCACTACAACCTATGTCACCAACTACATCATACATGGTCCATAGCTCACATGGCTCTCAACTTCGACTTCTATGGCCTAAGGACATTTTTGCAATTATAATCACCGCCTATAATATTCATGACGAGCTCTTGCCCTCATAGCAACTGACTCGAACCCTTGCAATCTGGTACCACCGAAAATTACATTTATTACAACCAGATTACGGCTATTATAAATGAACTATTATTGTACATCTATGATAATCAACATTGTAACTGAGTTTTCTCTAATTCAGAATAGTTGACATACTTACATTTACATAGTGAATTATTTCAACAGAGCTAGACCCTATATGTTTCTTCCTCTGTCAAGGATTTTTCATGTAAAAAATTGAGGTTACTCATCCTTATTCTCTATTATCTGTGTGTTGGATCTTCATCCATCAATAAGAAGCTAAAATATTACTCTGCCTCCACGTATCTTCCAGAAAGCATCAATAATAATAAAAATAAAAATAAATGGTAAAATATTTTGAAGGAATTTTCATAAACAACTGTCTGGGAAGTTTGATGGTTTAGTTTGAGAAAATAAAAATGATCGAGGGAAAATGGCTTGGTTAGCACTTTAGGTAACAACTAAATTAATAATCAGGTAGTGATTTTCTTATATTTTCTCCAAATATCTTGCATTGCAATTATACTTAACGAGGCAACAAAAATAAGAAGAATATTATTAAAATCTAAAGAAAAATGCTAGCAGATTAACCATAAATCGCCTTGCAAGGCAAACGGATCGAGGAAGCTAAAAAAAAATAATTTATGTCCTGTTTTACTCAGGTTTATCAAATAAGAGATTAAACACAACAATATATATATATAATCATCTAAATCAAATGACCATAAAGTCACTCATTTACATTCAATGACCCCATTTAAGAGGCAATGAATCTTCCCAAGCCTCGCTAGTCTAACCATCATAACTTTAATATATCATTAATGCTAAACTCATAAGATCGAGGCCTATAATGCGCTCTCTTAACATAAAATAAAATTTTAACAGCGCACATTTAAGAAACGATGACTTTATACTTGCACATTTATACATGTTAAGATTTGAACTCAAAGCTTTATATTTATAGACAAAAAGTACGTACCCATAGATAAAGTTGCTGCACACAATTCTATGAATTTTAGTATACTTTAGTCAAATTATTGATACAAGACAGAACCAACTGCAACATTAATTGAGTTACCTTGCCACCTCGCCCGGGCTAGTTCAGGGAAGCCAACGAGTTCAGCCCAATGCATTATCGATGGATCATTCACAATTTGTCTCCATTATATTTTATTAATTAATAAGGGTTATTTGAATTAAGATCAAAATATTTATCATAAAAACTATAGCAGGATCCTCACTAGTTAACTAAGTGAGCTTTCAAATTCTGAAGACAATTAGGATCCTCTAAGTGGTAGTAGGAACATACTCTTCCTGTATTTAAGAAGCACCTTAACTTTCAAAGAACTTTGTGTAAGGTGTGCATGGTTAAGTTCAATTCCCAAATGACCAGAATCTAAAATCTAATAAAACTAAATCATTTAAGCAAAACACAAACCATAATCACATCGTTAAATACAAACCAAATCAAATTAAATATTGATTTGATCTGGTTAGATTTTCAATTAATGAACTTCAGTTTTTGGGAATTAATTTTTTAGATAGTAGTTCGATTTTTTGTTTTAATTCCCTTAGATTTTAAATAATTTTCAGCTCATTAGTCTATTTTTTATTTACTTTATTTGTTCTCAATTGATAGATGATTTTTATCACATAACAGTTCTTTGATTAAGGGCCAGTTTGTTTGGTCTTTTGAAACCAACTTTTGAATAAAACAATGTTTTATGAGTTGTTTGTTTCTTCGCTTTTCCATCCTGTGGTAGCGACCGACGTTTCCATTCTCTGTTTATTCGGTCCGTGTCTATTTCGCCACATGTAAGAACTTCGCAAATGTTCTTCTCTGACATTCTTCTACTCAGCCATTTCCTTCTCCTACACTCTTCCTTGTCATTATTCTTCTTCAACATTCTTCTTGAAAGGCATTATTTCTGGTGGATGGAAAGAAAAACGGAATTTCCCCTTTTTAATTTACAATAAGTACTCATTTCTTCTGTGCATGTTGAGGTGATTGATCATCCATGCTTGTTACCACTGGGATTTATGGATATTTTATAGTTTCCATGCTCAATAGTCCATTATCAATTTTCAATATATGTTATCTTACTGAATACAGCTGTGACTATCAAAAGTTCTTTTATGATATATTGTATAAAGATAAAGCATTATATTTAGATACTTATTTCTATAAATTGCCTGAACCGTATAACATATTATGGAGTTAAGAATTTAATAAAACACATCCAGATGACACAACTCTAAGAAGTCGAATACAAATTGCTTATAAAAAATTAACACAATTTTGTCAGCACATAGATTTACACAAACAAAATAAAAGATATAAACAAGCCTTATGTTGCGATAAATCTGATCTTCCTATAGATAGTTGTCACTGCTCTGCAAAAAATAAAAAGAAAAGATTCTTCAGGAAAGTAAATAAAAAATATTTCAACCCAAATAAAAGGACTTTTAGAAAAAAAAAATAATGACCCAAATCATAAAACGAAAAATAAATGTTGGATCTGCGAAAAGAAGGACATTATGCTAACAAATGTCCTCAAAGAGATAAATTAAGCCATGTCTCATCTATCTCTATTATTGATGAATATAATTTAGAACCCATTTTTAATTTCTCAGATATAGACACTGACGAGGAAGTATACCAATTATCAGAAACCGAAGATACTTTAATAGAAATGATTAATACAAACGATGAAATAGATGAATATTTGTATTCTAATTAAATGAGTAGAAATCCTCAAATCGACGTATCAAATGGCAATTCAATTGAATATGAAAGACATATCACTCTATCAGAAGAAGCTTACGAAAAAATCAGAAAAAGAAAATTATCTTTAGGAATAAAAGACTGCTTCGATATGCCTATATTCTTGTGGAAAAGATCAATACATTATAGTATCACACAAGGTGAATATCCTATAGACATAGTTAATACAGAAGGAAATATTAAAATACCATTATGCAACCAGTAGATAAAAATCCAAGATTTACAAAAAAATTAAAATCTTGAAAGACACAAACATGTATTTTTTGGTGGTATTCAAATATTAATTAAGGCATACTTTCGAAAACATATAGATAGTTCAATTACTATATGGATATATGATGATCGTATTATACATTCTAAAAAAGATGTCTTATTAGGAGTTATTCAAGGTAATCTATGTTATCAAACCTTAATATTTAACATACACCAAACTATGCAATTAATATAAACAATAGACATCTTAATCGATCTCTTACCCTAAGACACAAATTAGATAGAATAAAAATGAGAGAAGGAAGCGCAGTATATAGTATAACCTATCAAATAGCATACGCTTTTGGTAACCAACATAACACTGTAGCATTTAAGCCTCATAAAATTCCCCTTCATATAGACCCTATTTTTTCGCATATAGGACAAACTATCCAACCAGAAGAAATAAATGAACTAGATATTACACCTCCCAATACTAATTTACTCTTAAATTTTGATGAAGGATCTACCTCTAGCCAAAGATTTCAAAAACTCACATATTTAGAAAATAACGATTTATTATCTATTATACCTAGAAACTCTTCGGAATTCAACAAAACATTTATACCTCAACCAAGTCTCGACATAAAAGAATATACTAACAATCAATTAATAATAACAGGATACTATATTACTCCTGAAAATAAATGTAAGATACTCTTAGATACAGGATCTCATAAATCACATATAGATCAGAATCTGATTCCACAAAATTTAAAAATTTTAAAAGAAAAACCATACATTTATAAAGACTTTTTAAAACAACAGCATGTTTGTAATTATGAAGCAAATATTCTTTTTGGATTTTGGGATATTAATAATTATCGTATAGATTTTCAACATACATTTTTAATTGATGATAAAAATTCTAATCAAGTTTTAATAGGAATGGATTTTTTACAACAACATACAATAACATTCACATACGAACATACTAATATAGACAATTACGTTCTACCTCGCAATATGATTCTATAGTTATATCAAAATAGAATTATACATCCCTAAGTATGAACTTATACCTATTCACGCACTATGTGACACTGGTAGTGATATTACTGTTTGTAAAAAATCATTAATACCACCACACATACAACTTCATTAACAAAATTTAATCCTACAAACATTCAATGGAACTCGAACTATAAATGAATACTGGATAAATCAATTCCTCTATATTCAATCAACACTAATACAAATACCGAAATTATGGTGCCTGCCAGACCAAGGCCCATATATAATATTAGGAAATAACTTCTTCAAATCATTTTCGTCATTTACCCAAACAGAAAATTCTATAATATTAATAACCCCCAATGGTTATTCCATTACATGTCCACTTATAGACAATCCAGACTCTTACATAAATCCACCTACATTTCACAGCCAACGTGGTGATTACCCACTTGATTAAAGTATGAAAAAATCCTTCCCTAATAAATTTGCTGATATGTTAGCCATAAATAAGATAAATCCTTCTCAGGATAACAACCTTAATAAACTGAGAACGTTCGCAAATTCTTTATTTAAAACCTTTTCTTAGAATCCCTTAGAATTTTGGAAAAATGATGAACCAGTCGCCATAAAAGAACCCATTAACCCCACTCTCATTATCAGAGTAAAGCCTATGAAATATACTTTAGAAGATAAAAATGAAGTTCATATACAAATCAAAGAACTATTAAACCTTAAATTAATAGAGCCAAGCTGAAGCCCACACAGCAGTCCAGATTTCTTGGTCAGAAATCACGCCGAACAGGTTAGAAGAAAAGCCAGGCTAGTTATAAATTATAAAAAATTAAATGATAACACCAAGTTTGATGGCTATTATTTACATAATAAAGAAGTATTAATTAATCTTATAAAAAATGCGAAATGGTTTTCTAAATTAGATTGTAAATCTGGATTCTGGCAAGTAAAAATGCACCTAGATAGCAAAGAGTACACGGCGTTTAGCACACCACAAGGTCATTACCAATGGAATGTAATGCCTTTTGGCCTGAAAAATGCACCACAAATCTTCCAAAGAAGAATGGATAATATATTCAAGGATTTATCACATTTCTGCCTTATTTATGTTGATGATATCTTAATATTTACCGAAATTATAACTGATCATATAAAATCTTTGTCTATACTCGCTCAAAGAGCACATAAACATGGAATTGTATTAAGTAAAAAGAAAGAGTATTTCTAGTAAATACTATCAAATTTTTAGGTCTCATTATCAACCAAGGATCCATTGAACTACAAGAACATATTCTAACAAAAATAAGTCATTTTAAACAGGTAAATAATCAAAAAGATCTACAGCGTTTTCTAGGATGCATTAATTACGCAGAAGCATTTGTGAAAAATCTAGCCGGAGTAAGAGCACCCTTAAAGAAAAAATTGAAGAAGAATATGGCCTGGAATTGGGACTCCCAAGACGAAGAAGCCCTAAATCAAATCAAAGAAATTTGTAAGAATTTGCCTAGATTACATCTACCTATACAAGGAGATTATTTAATTATAGAAACAGATAGTTCTGAGATAGCTTGGGGAGCCATTCTCAAAGCTAAGAGAGGAAATATAGAATTATTATGTAGATATGCTTCAAGAACATACACACCAACTGAACAGAATTATCATATTAACGAAAAAGAATTATTAGCCATAAAAAAGGCAATTAAAACATTTGAGATATTTATAAATGAAATATTTCTGAGCAGAACCGATAATAAAACAACCATTTCTTTTATAAAAGGAAAAATAATAGACTCTCTACCTAATAAAAGACTTATCTAATGGCAAAGCTGGTTTTCAACTTAAAATTTTGATATAGAATATATCAAAGGACATAGAAATTCTCTTGCTGACATTCTATCTCATGAATTATGCAAGAAATAAGCATGGAAATAGAAAACACAGATGTATTCAGTGAAAATGAAGAAAAACTCAGTTGTGAGCTAAACATTTATTTAGAAACTGTAGAATTACAAATATGGAAGATTGAGTGTGAAATAGCCTTTGCTAGCAATGTTCTCACAGAACTAAAGAAGTTAAAATCTTATTTATGTGGAGAAAATATTGAGGAAGGACCACCTTCTCTCTCGGAATTAAAAAGGATTAGAGATTTTGCTGAGCTCTTAATTAGCAAATCCAATAAGGCTGAAGATAAAATTAAAGAAAAGACTTCAGATACTGAAGGATCTTTTTCAAAAATTATCCCCAGCTATTCCAAGGTTCTTCAAGAAATTTATAAGAAAATTACTGATATAGCCGATGAATGGCAACAATTATCTCTATATGAGGAAAGGATAATTTCTCAAATTTATTTCCACAAGACTGGAAAATACCAAGTTGTATAAATTTATGGCAACACATATATAAAATTAGTATCAGAATTATACAGATGCGGACTTATTCGTATGATTTATTTAGAAGATGACAGTCTTCTCTAGGAATTACCAAAGCCTATAATTGAGGCAACTGAGGCCTTCCATCAAATACTAAAACACTGGAATTTATATTTAAAGATATATCAGAGTTATCCAGATGGAGGAACTATCTCTCTTATTCAAATTGGAATTAGCAGTGAACCTTTCACTCCAAAATATAAGCCTACTGAAGTATTGAGTTCACGATCGACAGCTGAAGATAGAAACAAAGAAAATCGACGCAACAAATATCTGGGTTTATCACTCTTCTGATAAATTATTCATCTACAACCATAGCAAGAATCCAACAAAAAAGGTACATGGAATATTATATCAAAAGTGGATTAATGTTCTCAAAAGAAATAATGTTGTAGTTAACAAAGAAACCAAAAGATTTTGTGAAAAAATGCAAAAAGACAAATTACACAAATGCCCCAATTGTTAGAAGAAAGAGACTATTGAAGAAATTGTAAATAAAGAGATACTTCCCACCGATGATAGTACAAATAGTACAATTATGGAGACCTTTCCAGCTCAAAAGACGCCAAGCAGCAGTACAATTACGGAGCTCTTTCCAGCTCAAAAGATGCCAAGCAACAATACAATTATGGAGCTCTTTCCAGCATTTACTGTCGTCTTTTCACCGACAAAAGTACCATCACGAAGCTCTTTCCAGCTCATATGATTCTGAATTATTGAAGCTTTACAGCGGAAATTATGCAATGCCATCCTACTCGGGGGCTATATATGTATTCCCTCTATGTTTCATTCCCTCATCTCTGAACTCCTTCTGCTCTTTTTCTTTGATTGTAATGTGTAGCAGCTTGCTCGGCTAAATATCTTCTTCCTTGTGTCTATGTCTGTAAGTTTATTTTAATATATGTTATGTTATGCTTCCGTTATCTTATGATACTGATTTTTATTATTATTGCTCTTATTCTCTTAGCTACGCTTTAAGGTAGGAAATGAACTAAAGCTGTGTTCTGCGTTTTTGAAGTAGTCATAGAGGGGAGTGGTCGGTTTGTTCGAACCCTTGTCATTCTTAGAAAGCCACGAGGATGAATGTGACATGAACCGAAGACGTACGGATCAAACCCTAAGAGAAGAAAAGTAGTAATAATATTAGGTTAGTATTATAGAATAATAGGAAGCATAATGGACCCTTATTGAGATAATCTTATGGGCTACAGATGCAGGAAGATTTTTACATATAAAATGGATAAAGATATTATAAAAACATCTAAAAATAGAATTAATAAGAGGACTCTTAAAATGGTATCAATGGTTTAAACAAAAAAATAAAGAAAAGTTCAAATGTTAGATATGCGAATATATTGGAATTGGCTTGTATGCATGTAAATGCCTCTTGGATTTTGGATAAATTGTAGAACAACTCATGTGAATATTACCTTACTTTATTTGTATGGTAGGATTGCGAGCAACCATTTTATTTAAGCTTTCGCGAGAGGAATTTGTATCTGCAAGCTTCAGCTATTGCTATTTCACTTGAAGTGAGAGTTTTGTGGCGAACTGACGTGTATACCATTCAATTCCTTTAAATATATATAGCTAAAACCTAAGGTTTCATATTTACGTGTATAATACTTTGGTGTCACCACACCAAGCTCTGCATAAAAAGATAGATTTCACTTTTAAAAGGTTTCTAGCGGTGCTCCTAAAATTAAGAGAGAAATGAACATAGTGAATCTAGTCTTGCAAAGGACTCCGCCCTCTTTAAACACAAGGGCATGTTGTACAAAAAGAACTAATCATGATTTTATTAGGACAAATATCAGATTTAATTATCGCTTGCACAAACTTACATCTGAGACCAACACCACGAAACCCTCTTCATTCATTCCAAATGTGATAGATCTTAAAACAATCTGCATAAGTTTATGAAGATTTGCAATTATAACTTTATTCAATGAAGCTACTTAAAGATCCAGTGAAGAGAGATTTCTCATATCTATGGAATTTTAGAGGAGAGTTAATTACTTGCACTTCTTTTATGAAAATCTCGACAACTAATCCCCATCATTTCAATTTTTTTCCTTATGGAGTATGCTTACTCATTTTTGTATTTGTAGACCATCTACTTTCGTGGCTATTGCATTGTCAATTTAAGATTGTGTTGGTGTTTACCTTTTTTGTTTTATGATCAATTAATATTTTCTACTAGTGGTGCTTTCTATTGCGATGATCTTAACCAATTTGAGTTGTGGTATGATATTGTTGTTCGTTTTACTTACACTATTTGCTCCTCGAGATATGTTTTATTGAAATATTTTATTGTTTCTTTAAATTTTCATGCGGTAGTGAATGCAAATATTTAAAATTTTTGCAGCAATGGATGCTACAAATAGAGAACACAGAAAGCGTTGCAAATAGATTTATTACAATAACTATCTGCCTGCTGTCAGAATAATGATTCATACATCTATTAGACTCTGTGCATGATCTCAACTTTTACTAGGGACAAATGGATATGTGAGATGCTAGAGGTTCATCTAACGATATTTTATAACATGTTTAGCATGAGTCAACTAGTCTTCACTAATCATTTGACTGAGCTCTAAACTACTTACAGTCTTCATAGCTTATCTAGGATGACTTCACGGGAGGTATTAGCAATAACATTATATATCCTGTCACATAGCAAATCCATAAGAGCAGGTTGTGAGAGATTTCAACACTCATTTGAAACCATCAGTAGATATTACACAACCGGTTTGAATGTTTTCGTACAATTCTTCAAATGTCATCAAATCTAATGATCCAACTTTCAAAATTATTCCAACACAAATATCATGTGATCATATGTATATGTCATACTTCAATGTGTGTTTCGTGCATACTCATTAACGGAAACATGGAGATAGTGTAACATAAACAATTGTAAATGTGATGCATGATTGCATTAGTGTCATTGATGGGACACATGTTGATGCACATGTGTCAAATGTAGATAAGAATGCGTACATTAGATGGTATGGTTCACCCACGCAAAATATAATGACAGCATGCGACTTCAACATGTGTTTTACCTTCGTCATTGCTGAATGGGATGGAAGTGCTCACGATAGTCGGATCTTCAAATTTATCTCCCGATCACGTATGCATACATTTCCACATCCTCCGCAAGGTTGGTTGATAGTCTCATAATGACAAAAACCATTTTGATTCAAACATCCTTCACGACGAGCAAATATTGCAGGTAAGTATTATTTGGTGGATGTTGAGTATCCACTACAACGAGGTTTTCTCATGCCATTGCCAAACATAAGATATGACATTCCAAATTTTTAAAGAGCGAGTCAAGCGGTATGTGAAAGAAAATAGATGATCAATAAGCGTCACTCATCCTTACGTGGTGTGATTGAGAGGTCGTTCGATGTTCGAAAGAACAAAAAAGGATAATTTTGAGAGATATGCCAACTTATTCATTTGAAAAATAGATTAAAATCGTAGCTGGGACGATCACTCTCCATAATTAAGTATGATGTCATCATTCACAGTATGATATTGATTTCACTAATGTTAATGGAAACCAATAAGTACCTCCGGAAGCTTATGAATATCGAAAGGGACAAACAATTACAAAGGATGATGTTAACAATACTCCGACCCTAGGTGATGGAGAAGCCAAAGAGATGGTTGCGTTATGTGAAGCAATCGCTGACTCTTTGTTTAATGGCTAATGTGCTTTATTATATATGATTGTGATCGCATTGTTAAAATTTATTATGCTTGCCCGATTTTCAATTTAAGTCTAATGTTATGTATAGTGAATTTTATGTATAACGAATGTCAAGTTTGGGTTAGATAATATTTTGTTGCACAACTATATACTGTGGAAGGTTAATTGCCCGGTAAGACCTATAATGCTTTATAACGCAATGATGTAGTTGGGAACCAATGTATGATGTTGCCAATGAATTGGCTATTTTTATATCATGAAGATTTATTTTACATTTAGTTCTCTATTCACTATTTGTTTGATGTGTCATCGATGAGGTACATATGCTGATGTGGCAAGGTTATTGGAGGGTCTTCATAAAAACAACCATAACTCTGGGCTCCTGTACTTTTTGTTTTATTTGTAGGGATGAGATTTTGCAGCATTTTGGAATCAATTTTGAGAGCATGAATTTCAACTCAAGTTCTTGCTCCTACTTCAAGTTGGGATGAATATTGGTCAACCTATATAAATTTTTAACCCAGGTCCTTGTCAATTTTCTTTAGCTAATTTGTGGGAATAACTAACACCTACAGAATATTTACATATCTAACATATGAACAACATCAACAAATCTACGGGTGTTGAGGAGCCGCAAGATTTAGGGTTTAGGGTTAAATGTTGATGCAATGTGTTGTTGATGGCTATAATTACATTGTTGGCCTTTACTATTGCATTGTTGATATTGGTTTAACTATTATTTTGCAATGTGTCGTCGATCCTCAAAGTGATTAGTTCATTCCTTAGATCTATGTTGAAGGGGAGTTTTGTACTATGTGTGTAAATGACATTTTATATTATTTGTTAAGGCCTCTTCATTTTTAGTTTTTAACTGTGAAAGCATTTGTATGCTAAAGCTGTCTTCTGTGGGATTGTGCTTTTTTTTTTTTGGTACTATCGGTGCCTTTATTTCTCTTTTTTGGTACTACAAGATGTTCTTATTGCGTGATGCTGGAATTATAAAGTTTGATTTTAATCTGCTTTCAATCGTGATGAGACATCTTTGGATGGCCAAGTTATTCTTAGGCAACCATTGTTGTCATTTCCACTGAGATTTATAAATACCAATATGTGGAAATACAATTCGCTATCACATTTTAGCTCGCAAAGTGGAGAGTTGTACTTGTATGTAAATATATGCCCCAAAATATGAAAGTTCTGGTTTTCGAAATCTAATTTTATACAGTCTTATGATTATTTGAAATATGTTATTTGTGTGTTATGTAAGTAACTACCCAAAAATAAAAAATGTGATGTATTTTCATTCTGAAATTGATTTTCTACATCTATCACGGTGAAACCTTAAGCAATTTTGATAAAAACTAAACAATTCTAACTCATTTGCATAGCTATTGGTTTTATGCAGACATTTTTTTTTCACACATAACCGAATTATGCATACAAATGTAAAGGTTTAGGATGTTTGATATCTAAATACAGAAGAATTGTGTGGTATATTAGTAACTGCCCCATGAAATTGATTTAGGGCAGTTAGACTAATATTCATTCAGACACGAAGGTTACTTGTATGCAACTTCTTATTACCTGTTATGATCTCTTGTTATATGCATTCAAGAAATAAGTTGTTATTCAGGTGGAAATATCATGCTTTATACATGAATTGAATTTCGATATTCTTATACAATTAGATGTAAAAAACAAAGACTTTAAATACAAATTGATTCTAATGAGTCTAGTTTTACATACCACAAAAAGTTGTTGCATGTGCCTCTTTTGCGGTATGTACCTCTTCTGAAATGGCTTTGGTTGCTTGTGCCTCTTTTGTTGTTTGGCACATGCCTCTTTATTCAGATGATTACTTTTTAAAGGGTTACGATGTGTAATTTTACACAAGGGGTTCTTTTGGATTACCTTTTTAATGCAATTCTACACGCACAAATGTGATCTTAAGTGTTTCTGGAAATCAAGAGCCCCTGCATTATGGGTCTACTATTTTCTTCTAATGAAAGATTATTAATCTCCATGTGTTTACTCTGAATCCTGAAATTTGATATCTCACCAAGCCCTTGATGGCCTTCAAAAATTAGAGCTTTTGCTCAACAAGGAATGCTTTGCCTTTACATTTATGAGTTTGGTTTATTATTTTTTATTTTTTATTTGTTATTATTACAAAAACTTATGTGTGAATCATTAATTCACAGGATTATATAATAAAAAATGAGCTCAAACAATTTGCCAAGCTCTAAGGCCACCAAACACCGACCAGTATATTCTAATTGCAACATATTATGTGTTGTGTTCACAACACAAAAAGACAACAATATTGGTCGTAAATTTTATAGATAACCCAAAAATCTAACAAATAGAGACTGTCATTTTTTCCAACGGGTTGATAAAAAAAATGATACAGCACGAGCGACACGATGAAAAGATAACGCCATTTGATAATACGGTGAAGAATGATCTTTAAGACCTGAAATTTCGTGTTAAAAATCTACTCATATCTGATTTTGTATAGTAGCATTGCTTTTATTGTTGTTAACGTTGTTTTTATTTTGGTGATGACGTATTTTAGAGGACAAACAAAGCTACTTTAGGTATTTTTGGAGGCAAACTCCTCTATATGGTTGGGATGCAATTTATGTTGAAATTTTATATATATATATATATATATATATATATATATATATATATATATATATATATTTATATAATTATTTTGAGGGCATAAAATTATATTAATGTTTGCCTTAAATTCTCTTACGGTATTATGTTTGAAAATAACTTTAAAATTTATCATTAGATTGGTCGTACAAGAATTACTTTCGAAACTGTATTTTCAAAAAAAAAAAAAACTATACTCTTAAAATAGAACTGAGTTTATATACTGAGATCATCACAGTCATTATGTCACAGGCAAAGCTTTCATAATTATAATCTTCAAATAGACCAACTACTTTTGAAACACTAGTTTTTAAATAATATATTTTCAACAGCAGCTTCTGAATCAGTTTTTCTACGGCCACAACCGAAACAAACACCCTAATTTAGGACGAATGACAACCCATTCTTTGATGCAATTTGAATTATAATATTATATATTATGCTTCAAAGGTAAATTATTTCCGTTTTATTGAATTCAAATATTAACAAACTAAATAAATTAGTTTACATAATATGTCAAACCACAGCCACCCTAGACGTAAATCACAACAAACCAAATAAAATTTTATTCAATTAAGTATATTTGGTTTGGATTTCCGGTTATAACTAGCCGCTCTTTTATTTATTAATTTGAATTTAGTTTTAGATTTCAATCTCGAATTGGAATTTCTCTTTCCAGTTTCTTTTTTTCTTTGATTTGCCTCCAACTTTCAAACCTAGATCTCTCCCTGATTCTTTCTCAATTTTGGTATCAATTTCTTCAGATTTCAAAGCTATCTGAACCACCTCTAAAGATAAAATCTGCATAGTTCATTATCTAGTGCATACAATTTTGGCAATATATTTAAAGTAATATTGGTCTAATCTTCATCATCCACCTTAACCCAACGATTTCTTAAGTCGGACGATCTTATTAAGATCATCCATATTATCCTCAAGACTCTAATTTCAAACATCTTAAATCTAAATAATTTACCATATAATAGATTCTATTCTGCAAGTTCTTCATCATATATATTTGCAATAATTTCAACTAAATTCCAGTAGTTGTCGTTTCCCTACTGACTCACGAAGTACTTTGTCGCTCAGCTGCAACACTAGCATGCTCTACACCAACTCTGTGATCTCAGCTTTCTCATTTGCATCTAAATAATTAAGCAAAATATTCTCTCCATCCAAAACCTTAACAACTTTCATTTGGATCGGAACGGCTTTCATACATTTCCTCCAAATCAACAAATCAATCTTAACATCATACCTCTCAATTTTAACTTGAAATTCTCATTTTGTAAGATCTCAAACCATGCTCTGATAATAATGTATATTAAAACGAATAGATTCAAGTTTAATCCAAATAGCTTTTAAGACTACCAGTTTCGAAGTGGTTTTGTTGACTAGAAAGATATAATATTTAAAATTTTATTCTACGAATATAAACTAACTAATAGACTTCTAATTTTAATTGTAAAAATCCTTTAAGCCTTCAAGTTAAAACAAAAATGAATATGCGAACATATAAGTTATAAACAAATATATCAATTATAAACCTAGTCGACTCATCTTATAGAGAGATTGGTGTCATATTAGGTATATCACGTGATTTATAATTCAAATAGATAATAAAAAAAAAAATCATTGAGAAATACACGGCCTATAGTCTTGGTCACAATATAACGAACTCGTTGAGTCAAATCATCCGATCAGAGAGCTCTGGTCGTAACCATATCATTTTACTCAATCCACGCAAACATAGGATTCGGGTCATCTTTATTGACATAGAATTATTTTGAGTATGAATACAGTTTTATATTTGATATGTCGTTAATTTTTTGTGACTTTAGTAAAGCACAACTTGATCATATGGATAAATTTTGCTCTAGACATTTGTTGATTTATTTCCTTTGATCATTTTAGAGATTTTAAGATTCAAAGTTTTGATCTTATAAACAGAACCCTCAAGTTAGCATTCACAGTCCACACAGCCATTATAGAGTTTGACAATTGAAATTCTTGTATTTTTGCAGTTTATCTGAATTTGTTGATTTAACATCCTTGAAAGAAATTCTTGTATTTTTGCAATTTATCTGAAATTGTTAATTTAATATCTTTGAAAATCATCAATTCCAATCTTGATAAGGAGAATTGGACTGATTAGAAAGGATTTATAATCATGTCGTATAAACTAGTTTGACTCATCATTGAGGAGAATTCAAAAGGATATTTGCACATTTCTTGAAATGACACTGACTTGATTGGAAACCTCATTTTAACTTGTGCAACATTCTCAGACTTCATATTTAAGCATTTAGTATAAATCAGTAAACATTTTAAAGTGGTGCATTCTGAAATAATTTTAGCATTTTTAGGTGTTTAACTTCAATTGCAGAACAACACAGACTTTCAGTTTTATAGATTTGAATAATTTAGAAAATTAGGCACACTTTTTAAAGCAGCTTGCTTCGACTTTCAAGGCAAATATTTGGATTGAAAATTAACACGAGAAACACATATGAATTAGGCTATTTTTATAAACACCTTGATGCATGAACAATTTTACTTTGTGATTTTAAAAAGTGTATTCTGTACGCTCGTGAATACATGTTATAAATCCAGTGATGAATATCTAGGGTGTTCTAAACTCTTATCATAAAATCAAAATAATTAATTCATTTGCCTTTAATCTGTTAGTGTTAAATTAAGGTGTAAAATTCTTAATTGCTTGAAAAATATCAAAAAATTCTGTGTATGTTTTCTTTACATCAAATTTATGATTTTCAAAATTCAATAGTTAATTTAAATTTCAGTGAAATATCCTAAGTTATTAACTCTTCTATAGATTAATACATATGTCCAATTCTTGCTGTTAAAAGTGACTGATATTGTATACAAAAGTTTTCATTTTTGTTCATAACTTATAATTAAATTTAAAAATAGTAATTTTTATTATTTCAATTTTCTTATTTGTTCCCTTATTAGGGTCACATAATTCAATTAAGTCATTTGCAAGTCATGTTCTTCATAAATTTTGACAGCCTCCAATGTCCGCCGCATGGCGAATTATTGCATACGGAAGATGTACGCAACTTCCGCATGCAGCTTCCAATAACCATGCAATACCCTGGTAATAATCTATGAATAACTCTAAACAGTAACCTGCAAATAACCCAAATATCTAATAACTTGTGAATAACCCTCCAATAACCTCAAATTGAAGTTACCGGCGGGTTATTCCGCACCCAGTGCTGCGCACGTCATCCGTATGGAATAACGTCTACCGCTGCATAGGGGGCATGAAAGCGAATACTGGCTCAGCCCACTCGCCAACAAGACACACATTGTCACCGCTAACCTACAAGGTACACATTGTCGGTGCTCTCGAGACACCGCAACAATAAAAGCCTTCTAACCCACTTGTCTATATGACGTGCATAGGTCTTTAATTAACCCACATGAAATCTAACACATCAGTCTATAAGAAACGCATAAGCCATCATATATATATATATATATATATATATATATATATATATATATATATATATATATATATATAGTGCTGCTTGTCCGAAACATTTTGGTTGACAATTGTGTTGTCAGTCGTCATATGTTCGAGCCCGTCTCGAGTACATCTACCTGCAGCGCGGGATCGAGTGATTAAGCATGTGAGGTTAGTTGAGGGCAAGTATCATAGCCATCGGCCAATCTTTACATGACTATATATATATATATATATATATATATAAAACGATGGCGACCAAGAGAGTGGTGAATGGGCTTCAACTAGAGCTGACGAGCGGGCTATGTGCAGTGCAGGAGACAGAGGCAGCGGGTGCTCCGTCGCGTGAACAAACGACAGGCGAAGTGTGGTAGCTCTGCGAAGCCAAGAGGGAAACTAGCAATAAAAGCCAAACAGTGAAAAGGTTGTGGATTCAATCAAAATTTCAAAATTTTTTAAAAATGTAAACGTTATTCATCTCCACAGGAAACATATATCTATTCCCTCTAATTAGCATACACTACAAATAGGAAATCATATGTAAATAGAAAAATATTCCCTAATTAACTCACACTAAGTTAGAAGCAATATCCCTATTCTCTCAAGTTAGTGTGAGTTAACCTACTTGTTCCACTAGCTCCCTCCTATACAACTAGATCACAACACATTAACAATTCAATTGGACAGATGGAGAGTTCATGAGAGCAGAGGTTAAAACATCACCGCTACACAATTTAAATCTCTTTGTGATTCATGATATATGAAAAGATTGCAATCACAAAGTGATTTAAAATCCTGAGAAAATCCTTTAAATTTAGGGAACTAAACTCACATTTTCCATAACTCATTAGACAACAAGAGCTAAGTAAAAAATTGTTTCCTATTGTTAAATCTCTTAGTTAAACCTAAATTCCTAATATCCAATTCAGAGGAGAACTTCTAACTTGATAGAAACCTCCACTTTTACTTAGATTTTTCATTTTTCAAAATTTAGGATAAGTAACTTTGAATCATTTAACATGTAACCTTTCAAGCTAAGTGAATAATTTGTAAACTAAAACAACAACAACAACAAGAAGCCTTTATCCGACTAAGTCAGGCCGGCTACATGAATCATTTTCTCCATTGTGTCATATTGAGTGTCAAATTTTCATTTTAATTCAAATAGATTAAGATCATTTTTTATACAATATGTCTAAGTCTTTTTAAATCTACCTCTGTCTTTCTTAACATAAGTCGATCAAAAACATTTGCTCTCCTAACAAAAAAAAAAAACTAAAATTGACTTAATTGAAAAATAAACACGTTCATTGTGGGATCAATATACCGACTCTAGTTTCATATATTACTTGATCGATATATATACATGTGTGATTGTCGGTGTTTCACAGCATTTCAGATATCAAGTTTTTAACATCGTTGCCGGGGAACCAAGTTAATTTTCATTTTTATGATAATTTTAGTTGAACATTTAGAGTTTAGACTTGAAACTTGTTGTGTTGTATTTTTATCACATTAATTTATTATTTTCTATGTTAGAAAATAAAAAAAAAATCGTGTTTTGTACATCCTACTTCTGTTTTTTTTAATACTATTCTTGTTTTACTGCATTTTTGTGCTTGTGAATTTGAGTGTTGTGTTTCCTTTATGATTTTAGCATGTATAACTGTTTAGCTTTATGTTCTCAGATTTTTTTTTTTTTTTGTAATTTTTTTAATATGTTATTTTAGGATGCCTTGTTAGTTCTAAGTGTATATGTGTAGGACTGAAATTTCAGAACTAGTGTCGTACAAATATGAACTTGAAAGAATTGTTAAAAAAAAAATTAGGAAACTTAAAAGACTAAAACAGAAAGCATGAGAAATGAAGAACTTATCTTAGGACGAGGCTAACATACCTTGGCCCACTATCATGCGTAGACCACTTTGGGAAGATGTCAATCCAATGGTAGAGGAAATTTCTTTGAGTGTCAATAACTTTGATATAGAAGACAACTCTGTTGAACTCAAACTAGCTATCATTCAAATAATTCAAAACTACCAATCTGAGAAATCACCCACAAAAGACCCTAACATTTATTTGGATAGTTTATTAGAATTGTGTGCCACTTTTAGATATGATAGTGTTTCTAACGATATCTTTAGACAAAGGCCTTTCTCTTTCTCATTTAGGGAAAAAGAACTAAAACGTAACTAAACTCCTTAGCACCAAAATCGATTACCACTTGGAGTGACAACCCAAAAATCTCTAGAAAAATATTTCCCTCAATCGAAAATTGTCAAAATTTGGAACAATAACAAATCCTTTACCTAGTTAGATTGAGAATAAATTTATGAAAAGTGTAAGAGATTTAAAAAACTACTTAGGAAGTGCCCGCACCACGCACAACCTTAGTAACTTATCATTTAATTATTTTATAATAAGATGGTAGGATCCTTAAGATCAATAATAGATGTTGTATAGTTGGGGGTCGCTTGTGTTCAAACCATTTGAGGTGGCCTATTAATTAATTGAAGAAATAACTAACAACAATTTTCAATCGTCTACTGAGAGAGTGTTCCTAAGAAGGTAGCCAGTGTGCATGACGACTATTTTAGCTATCCTGATTTTTCAAGTTGCTCCTATCTCTAAAAATTAAATAACTTAGGGTTGAATTTAGTGCAAGGATATCTGCCAAGTGATAACTTATGGACTAGTAGGAGATTCTAGTATGAATTCTTTATAGACCCTAAATGCTATAGAAAACAACTCAACAACTGATAATCTAATACCTATAACCGAAGTTGGAAGAACCACCCCAATTTCAACTAGAAAAACAATTAATATGAAGAAACCAACAGCGGGGTAATAATCAACTCATCTTTGTTGAAAAATTGAAATAATCAGGGCAATAAGAATCTGCGATTGACATACAAATAGAGATATAATTACAAAGTAAGATGCAACTATAAGAAATGTCAAGAATCAATTAGGGCAAATAATAAATTCTTTGAGTAACAGACTGATGCACCAAAAATATATAATCTTTTAGCTATATATTTTTACCTATTTTTGGTGGTATTGTACTTTAAAGGAAGGTATTTTTCATGATTTGTTGCAGGTATGATGAGTATAGGTGATTGGAGCGAAAAGATGTAAAAAGGAACGAATTTGGAGCAAAATGGAGCAATTTGGAGGAAAACAGCCCTGGCGCCGCCGGCGCCCTATTCTAGAGACTCTAGAATTAATTAGCACGATAGGGCGCCGCCGGCTCCCATGTCGGTTCACTTCGAATGCAAAAGTTTTGGCAGATTTTTGAAGAGGTGCTTGAAGAAACTCTTGAGGAATTCGTTCCTAACATTAAATTAAATGTCCAAGACAAATATAGAGAGGAAGGAGAGAAGAGAATTGCTGTAGAGAGTGTGAGAGAGAGTTAGGGTTTGTGATTTTAGGAGAGATTCTTCTCTAAGGAGGGGAGAAGAGGGAGTAAAGTGAGAGATTGCTTCTTCATCTTTGTTCCAAGGAGAGAATCAAGTGTTGCAAGGAAGAGAATAGGAATCAAGGGGACTTTGAAGGAATTTGCTTGGGGAAGAGAAAGAGATAAGTTGTATTTACTATTGTAGTTTCTATGACTCTTCTTTTATATATAAAATCCATGTGTTTTTATATCTTCTCCATGGTTAGTGAGTAGTCTCCCTTGCCTTTCTTCTTGCATGAAGTAATTATGATGTGGTGATGTGGAAATGATGTGCCCTTTAAGTGTTATAAAAGTTGTGATGTTTCTTTAATTTGGAACTTAATTTACTTTTCAATCCGACCAATTGAATTGTTAAAACATGTTGAGAAACATTAATTTTAAAAGAATTGAATGTTCTACAACAAGAATGAAGAAATCATTTAATGTTCGTGAATGAATTGCATAGTTCATGGATATTAAGTGCAAATAAATAGGGAAATGAGTTTTAATGGACTTCAAATTGGAGGTTTCATGGTGACAGAATGAGATCCCCAATTAGGTCTTAAGATTGGTAACTAAAGCCTATGGTTAGCCTTCGGGTGAAGGGTGAGTGGGAGCTCTGAAGTGAGAGCCGGTATCCTCCCAGCCTAGCCTTAGATTTTGTAACTAAACTTAAGATATAACAATGTTCTTTACCTACTTGGAAGAGGGGGTACTCTTTTAAAGGTAAAGAAGAAAATATGCTCCTGTTTGGCACAACAGAAAAAATTACCATTCTTCATCATCCATACATAATAATCTTTATGCAGGAAGAAAGAAACTTTTTCATATAGAAGTATCTTATAAATCACATAAGTTAGTGTGTTTGTTAGTTAATATAGTTCAATAATTAGAAGTAATTGTAGTACCTTTATTATACTTTGCATTAACTAATGGTAGTACACTTAAGTAATTATTACATTCGGTACTGGATTTTAGTGCTATATTATCTGATTTAAAGAATGTTCACCTCCCTGTAGGATCGATAACCAGGACTCCATTAGAGCCCTTTATTACTTGATACGATACGTATACTTGCGTTGAATTTGTGACTTTACTAAATCATTCTAAATTTATAAATTCGACTTCATAAATTCTTGATTAATATATAAAGTCGAGGTCAAGTTTTTGGCGCCGTTGTAGGGGAGGTAGATAAACGGTACTTATTTATAGATATTGTAGTAACTGAAAACCTTTACTTTGTAGTGTGATTTTATATGCGTAGTAGTGGATCTGTAGGTTTGATACCTTACGATTCAGAGTTAGAGCGTACTATTAGAAAAATTAGAAAAAAAAAAACAAACTGAAAATTACTGTGAAATGGCGAACAATCAAGAGAATCAGAATATTAATGTTGGAAATTTGCCAAGACCTTTAAGAGATTATGCTAACCTAACATCAGATGAAATTCATATAACTATTCAAAATCCTGATGTTGCTGCTAATTCATTTGAACTTAAACCTACTATTATCCAAATGGTACAAAATAATCAATTAGGAGGAACACCTAATGAAGATCCAAATTTACATCTCGCTAGTTTTTTAGAACGTGTGCTACTTTTAAGTATGGCAGAGTGTCGAGTGATGCTGTCAGACTTAGACTTTTTTCTTTTTCCTTAAGGGATAAGGCTAAGGCGTGGTTAAACTCATTAGCATCTGGATCTATTCGAACTTGGGGAGAACTTTCTCAAAATTTTCTATTGAAATATTTCCCTCCTTAGAAAACTGCTAAATTAAGAAATGATATGACATCTTTTGATCAGTTTGAAGGAGAGTCAATATATGAAGCTTGGGAGAGGTTTAAAGATAGTGTCCACATCATGCTTTGCCAGATTGGTTAATAATTTAAACTTTTTATAACAGATTAGTGGGATCATTAAGATCAATTATTGATGCTGCTGCTGGTGGATCGTTAATGTCAAAACCTTTTGATGAAACATATTCATTAATTGAAGAGATAGCTACTAATAATTTTCAATGGCCCTCTGAACGGGTAAATCCTAAAAGAGTAGCTAGTGTTCATGATTCTAACATGATGACTATGATAGTTTCTCAAATAGCAGCACTTTCTAAGAAAATAGATCAATATGGAACGAATTATTCTCAACCACCTCAGTGTTAGAGGAAAATTCATTTGGGCAGATAACTGAATCTCAAACACCTTATGAAACTTTGAAATCAATTAATAGACCTAATAACCCTTATTCGAATTATTATAACTCTGGTTGGAAGAATCACCCAAATTTCAATTGGAATAATAATAATGCTAATATGAACCCACAATGGGGACACAATTCTATAAACCCAGTTGGAAACTTAACCAACCAAAGAAATACTAACTTTAGATAATCTTATCCTCCTGGATTTAATAATAACCCACAGTTTAAGGATAAGAAGTTGTCTATAGATGAAATGATTTTGAATATGGGTAACCAATTACAAGTTCAAGGTGTTGCGATCAAAATATTGAAAGTCAATTGGGACATATTTTCACTGCGCTTAATAATAGACCTTCTGGAACGCTTCCTAGTAATGTGGAGATCAATCCAAAAGATCAAAACAAGGAGCAACTTAAGGCTATTCAATTAAGGAGTGGAAAAGAATTAGAAACTAGAACACGTAAAGAAGTTGAAGAAGTGAAGGAGAAGGTGAATATTGAAAAAGGTTCAAATAAGATTTATCCAGACCTGGAATATCCTCTTGAACCAATGAAGATTACTTTTGAGAAATCACCTCCTCCATTCCCTCAAATATTGAAGCAGAAGAATAGGGATAATAGATTTGGAAAATTTTTGAAAATCCTTAAGAAGTTAACAATAAATATACCTTTTATTGAAGCATTAGAACAGATGCATGATTATGCAAAATTTATGAAGGATATTCTTAAAAAGAAGAGAAAGTTCACGGATCATGAGACTGTTGCACTTAGCAGAGAGTGTAGTGCAATAATTCAGAAAAAGCTTCATGAAAAACTTAAAGATCCTGGTAGTTTCACTATCCCGTGTGCTATAGGTGAAAAGTTTTTTGGAAGAGCCTTATGTGATCTGAGAGCTAGTATTAATCTTATGCCTTTATCAACTTTCAAAAGATTGAGAATTTAAGAAATTTCTCCTACATCTGTAACTCTTCAATTAGCTGATTGTTCTATTACTTATCCTAAGGGAGTGGTAGAAGATGTGTTAGTAAAAGTGGATAAATTTATCTTTCTTGTGGATTTTATTGTGCTTGATATGGAGGAAGATAAAGATATTCTAATTATTTTAGGAAGACCATTCCTAGCTACTCGAAGAGCTGTGATTGATGTTCAAAAGGGGAATTAACTATGAGAGTTAATGATCAAGAGGTGACCTTTAATATTTTGAAGTCTATGAAGTATCCCTCAGTTGCAAAAGATAATGAATGTTTTAGGATGGAAGTATACGAATATTTGAGAAATGATTATTTTAAAGAGATGTTTGAAAAGAAAGTGGAGTATGAAAATATAATTGAAGATGAAACGGAAAATGAAACAGATTCAGATAATAAGAAGAATAAGGAATTAGAGTATATTCAGGAGAAATTTGAAGTGTTAGATACCATGGAAAGTGGAGATAAAAGTTTAATTTCATTTACTATTAAACCTCCTGAACTTGAGATGAAAATTCCCCCTAAACATTTAAAGTATATGTTCTTAAGAGAATCATCTACCTTACCAGTTATTGTATCTTCAGAATTAACTAAATATCAAGAACAAAAATTATTGGAAATCTTAAAAATATACAAAAGAGCTTTTGGATGGACTTTGGCAGATATCAAAGGAATTAGTTCTTCGATTTGTATGCATAGAATTTTATTAAATGAAGAACATAAACCTAAAATTGATATGCAAAGGAGATTAAATCCTATAATGAAAGAAGTAGTTAAGAATGAGATTTTAAAATTGCTTGATGCTGGAATTATTTATCCTATTTCGGATAGTTCTTGGGTAAGTCCAATTCATTGTGTACCGAAGAAAGGCGGAGTGACTTTGGAAGTGGATGAAAGGAATGAAATTTTACCTACTAGACAAGTTAATGGATGGCAAATTTGTATTGATTATAGAAAACTAGATGCTGCCACCCAAAAAGATCACTTTCCTCTACCTTTTCTATGTGTGATGCTAGTGATTATGCTATTGGAGTTGTGTTGGGGCGAAGGTATGATAAAACTTTCAAAGTTATTTACTATGCTAGTAAAACTCTTAATGATGCTCAAATTAATTATACCACTACTGAAAGAGAGTTATTAGCTATAGTATTTGCTTTCGATAAGTTTAGACCTTATTTAATTGGAACTAAAAGTATAGTGCATACTGATCATTCAGCTATCAAGTATTTAATGCAAAAGAAGGATGCTAAACCTAGATTGATTTGATGGATACTCCTTTTGCAAGAATTTGATTTTATGATAGTTGATAGGAAAGGGTCTGATAATCAAATTGCTGATCATTTGTCAAGAATAGAATATGATAGATTTTCTGAATTTGAGAAGGAAGTTGCAAAAACTTTTCCAGATGGACAATTGTATATTCTTATGGAAAAGAATTTCTCTTGGTATGCTGATATTGTGAATTATATTGTAGGTGATATTATACCATCATATTTAACAAGACAACAACAAAAAAAAGTTTAAATATGATGCTAAATTTTATTTTTGGGATGAGCCCTATTTATATAAACAGTGTAAGGATCTGATTATTAGAAGATGTGTGCCACATGAAGAAATTAATCCAATCATTCAGAGATGTCATGATTATGAATTTGGAGGTCATTTTAGTGTTGATAAAGCAGCTTATAAGATTTTACAATCTAGATTCTATTGGCCCACTCTTTTTCGTGATGTTTATAAATATGTTAAATTTTGTGATCGATGTCAAAGAGTAGGTAATATTTCTAGAAGAAACGAAATGCCTCTGAAGTACAATTTGGAAGTTGAAATTTTTGATGTATGGGGATTAGATTTTATGGGACCATTTGCACCTTCATTTGGAAATTTATATATATTGGTCGCTGTTGATTTTGTTTTAAAATGGATTGAAGCTGTTGCTTTACCAAGATGTGATGCTCGGAGTGTTTCTAAATTTTTAAGGAAAAATATATTTACAAGATATGGAATGCCGAGAGTGATTATAACTGATGGTGGATCCCATTTCGAAACAATCAAATTAAGAGATTAACTAGAAAATATAACATTATTCATAGAATCTCTATCGCTTATCATCCCCGTACTAGTGGATTAGCGGAAGTATCGAATCGGGAAATTAAAAGAATTTTGGAGAAAACGAGTGAATATTCATAAATTAGATTGGTCTCGCTAGATTAGACACCGCATTATGGGCTTATAGATCGCTTTTAAGTCCCCTATTGGAATGTCTCCTTATAGATTAGTGTTTGGCATAACTTATCATTTGCCGGTTGAATTGGAGCATAAAGCATATTGGGCGATTAAGGAGTTGAGTTTTAATTTGAGAAATGCGGGAGAAAAAGATTTATGCAATTAAATGAGTTGGAAGAAATTAGAAATGAATCATATCATAACGATAGGATTTATAAAGAGAAAATAAAATTATGGCATGATCAGAAGATATTGAAAAAAAATGATTTGAACTGGGACAAAGAGTTTTATTATATAATACGAGATTGAAATTATTTCCTGGAAAACTTTAAGTCCATATGGATAGGACCTTTTACTGTAGTAAAAGTTAATTCTTTCGGAGCTGTTGATATTGAGGATCCTAAAACTGGAAAAATTTTCAAGGTTAATAGGCATCATTTAAAACCTTACTTTGGATGGTTTTTACCAGATTTCAAAGAGGTTTTATTGCTAAGTCATCCTAGTTAACTGAATGGTTTGTCAGGCTGACGACGTTATACCAAGTGCTTTGTGGGAGGCAACCCATGTGTATAGTGTTGAGTTTCCTTGCTTATTGTTGTTTTTACTTTTAGTTTAATATTAAAGAATCCTAATTACCCCTAAATAAGTTAAAAATTAAAAATATATTGGATTGTATTGTGAAAATGAAGTATTTCGAGCCAAACAAAGTTCGGTGAAAATTTTTACCACTGGCGCCGCCGGCACCCTATTCTTTTATAATAGCCGAATTTCTAGTTTGAGCGTCGCAGGCGCCCTATCTAGCTCCGCCGGCGTCCAAATTCTGAGCGACGGTTTTTACGTTTTAAAATGTGGTTTTGGCGATTTTGAGCGAGATTTTCTTCCTTAAAATACCCCAAAACTCCATTTTAAATCCATAACCACCAGAGAAAAGAAAACTCCCTTTCTCAATTCGCATCCCATGGATTCCCACTCCATTGAACTCCCTAGATCTCGCATCTACAATCGACGGAAGTTCGTTAGTTTCGAGACGCAACGTCTATTCCATAAAGTGATGATGAAGAGAAGGATTATCAAGGAAAGAGGCTTTGTGAATCGAGGTTTGGAGAGTCCGACTACAAGAGTTGAAGAGATAGTGAAGCAAAGACGTTGGGAAGTGTTATGCTACACTACCGCCAAAGTGGTTGTTCCAGTTGTGAAAGAATTTTATGCAAATCTGCATGGGATCAACCAAGGATGTGTTTTTGTGCGAGGAATGTATGTACCATTCACTCCTGCGAGGATAAATGATCTCTTCATGCTAGAAAGTGTACCTATTTGTCATTATGCAAATTTTAATGCGACGAGCAATGATATGAACGACATCTATCGTTATTTGACGGATGAGAATGAAGAATGAGAAGTAAGGGATAATGGATATATCAGTTTCTCTTCTTCATCCTTGAATCCGGTATCAAAGCAGTGGCATTACTTTATTTCGGCAAAATTAATTCCTACTATGAAGACAAGTAAGGTAACGAAGGAAAGTGCTATTCTGAATTTCTACATACAAACTGGAAGGCCAGTGGATATTGGATCAATCATTACTAAATTTGTATTGGGATTGATTGTGCATGGATCTAAATATGGGCTTGGACACCCGTCCACCATATTTCTGTTATGTAGTCAATCACAAGTGCCATATGAGAGTTGGGAAAAGTTCTTCTACCCTGGAGACCTATTGATCCCACTGATCTTTATGACTACCGTGCAGTAGGTGATGAAGGAGACATGAATGTGCTTGCTGATCAGCCCACTAAGAGTTCACAACCTATTCAGCTTTACTATTCTGAAAGTTCGAGGGTGATGTTGAAGAAGATAAAGAAGTTGGAAAATGAGATACATAATATTATGAATGCTTTTAATAATATTTTTGATTTATTTGATCACATTGATTGAAGGATGAAAGAGCAATTTGATCATACTGATCGAATTGAGTTGGGTTTGGTTAATCTGTTGAAGAAGAATGCTGTGGTGGCTGAAGATTCATCTGATGAATTCCTATATCGTCCATTCTACAATCTGTTCATTCATCGTCAATCAATGGGAGACATTAGAGAAGATGAGACTTCTGAGACTGATGAGGAGTAATTAGTAGATTCTATATGTTGCTTTGTTATGTTTAAGTGTTTTCTTTGATTGCTATGTTGTTTGCTTTGCTTTGTTTTAGTACTTTGCTTTGATTTCTTGTTTGTACTTAGGACTTAGTGTTTGCTTATCGTAGTGTACTTGCAACACTAAGGATTTAAGGAGTGTTGCTTATATTTGATGAACATATGTGTGTAATCGTTGTATCGTGGATTTTATATATATGAAAGTAATGTGATGTGTTGTTTGTGTAAATTGATGTTGTTTAATGTTTGTGAGATGAAATAGATGCTTGTTGATGTGTTAAATAGGAATGCGGAGGTTGAAACGATTGAAATTGCGACGAAAATTTTTGAACCCAATAGAATTTTGGACTGGCGCTGCCGGCGCCCAAATCCAGAGAAAAGGGTTATTATTTTGAATAGAGCGCCACCGGCGCCCAAACACCAAAAATAGCCCGGGACCCTTAAAAATTCGTGAAAATAGTCTGGGACCCATTTTTCTACCATTTCTTTCGTCTCCCACCGCCATATTCACGATTTTGAAGCTTTAAGGCTTGTTAGATCTCGGAGTAGAGAGGATTTCAAGGATTTCTAAGGCCGGATCTGCACTTCTCTTGGTAAGAGCTTTAATTTAACCTAAAATTTTTGGATTTTTGCCATGTGAAACTCTCACATCGTTGGATGATATTTTTGGAGATTTTTGTGAAAATGTGAAGTTTCATATGGTAGAATTTGTTCTTACTTGAATAGATTAATGCTTGGAGTTAAAACATTGTGGATTTGGAATTTATTGGCAAATTTTGCAATTTTTCTAGAAATTCACATGGCTCCTAGAACGAGTAAGGGGAAGCAAAATTTTGATTGGGACGATGAAAGATTTGTTAATGTTAAGGCTCAATTTCGCTTCAACTCTCAATTGCAAAATAAGAAGTATATTCAAGATCGAGCGTTTAAAAATCCTGGTGGATCTATAGAACAGTTGATTTCTGAGCGAAATTGAGAACATTTCTGTTACTTTTCTGCTAATGTTGTTTTGGGAGTAGTCCGAGAATTTTATGCTAACGTGCTCTGGTCTGAAACGGAATATGTGCTAGTCCGAGGAAAACTGGTTGAGTTCACCCCACAACGTATCAATGCATTTTATCAAATTCGAGAACCTTTTGTTTGTGAATTTGAGAATTTTGATACTAGTGAAGGGAATTTGATGAGTGTAATCACGTATCTGACCGATGTAAGAGGGGAATGGAAGATGAATCAGAGACAGATGATTAACTTCCCTGTTTCTACTTTAAATGTTGCTTCTAAAGCATGGCAATATTTCATTTCTGCAAGACTATTTCCTTCTTATCATCACAGTGAAGTTACTAGGGATCGAGATATTTTAAATTATTTCATCCAAGAATATGAAGAGGATTAATATTGGAGCTATTCTCTTCAAGAGAATTCACTCTATTGCCAAAGGAGAAACCACTGGTGGATTAGGACATCTTGTACCGATTCATGCCCTTTGTGTTCAGTCTGGAGTGGAGTATAGTAGTTCTGAGGAAGTGGCGATACCTTTGAGACCGATTATGAAGACCATTATTCGTACTTATGAGGCTCATGTGGGTGCAAGAGAGGAGAGTAGGAGTACCGATATTCCTACCATGAGTTATGATGCCCATCTACTTCTAAGCCCCCGACACTATCTGATGTCATGCAACAGTTGAGATTGCTAATGATAGTACTGATAGGATGCATCGTAGGATGGATGTATTCGAGGCCAGGAGTGATGTGAATGATAACTATTTGCAGAGAAGAGTTGAGTTTGATATGGCTTATTACGATGCTCAGGCCAGACTTATGAGGGGGGAGTCCGATGTGACATTTCCTTCTTGCCCTGGTTATACACCGTACAGGCCTGGAACTTCTGACCCTTCTGCTGATCCTGGTGATGAAAACTGGTAGATAGTTTGTTTGTTTATTTTTGTTGTTCTTAGTCTGTTGAGATGTATTGATGTGATGTAGTGGATATTTACTTTTCATGTGATGTGTAACCCTGTGTTGTACTATGTGATGTAGTGTCATTTATTTTTCATGTTGAACTGTTAGTTGTACTGTTATGTGGTGTGATAGTTTGCTTCATGTTATAGTGTTCTGTTGGATATTTAGTTCTTTAATGTTTATTTCTCCTTACCCATGCAAATATTTAAAATTGTTATATCACTGCTACTAATTGTTTCATGCTTGCTAAGTTGTAAATTTTGATTAATACCGTGTAAATTATGAAGATTTCAAAATCTCAAGCACATAAATGTTAGTTTTCTTTTACTCTCAAGTATTTCAAATTTATTGAAAAATGTAAGTTTAGGGGAGGGTAGAGAAATGCTAAACTTTTAATTGTTCTCAATTATTATATTTATAAAAATTTTATTAGCATAACTTTTGACAATTGAACCTCATTATAAGATAACTAAAACTTTCAATTCAGTTGAATATTACGGAAGGAAAGGATGAAAATTCTTAGTGATAAAAGTTAATTTTATAGAAGTAAGATATTTGTTATGAAAGGATTTGATTATAATCAACTATTTAAAGTAAAGAAAACTGTATATTTTTTAAATATTAAGGGATTTAAAGTATTGTGTGTTAAGAAGAGATTGTAACTTTATGATGAATAATAAAGCTTGTACTTAACTATAAAGTAAAGAAATGACTTAAGTTTGAACTTTATAAAGAGGAGAGTGAAGTTCAAAATCATTAAAGGCTATCCAGATATAGTAATCCTCAGAAATAAAAAGAAAAAGAAACAGAAAAGAAAATGAAAAAAAAAGAAAAAAAAGAAGAAAAGAAAAATGTTATGAGGAGAAGCTTGAGGAGATGCCTAATCAAAAATTGGCTCTACTTGAATCACCTCAAAGGGAGAGCTTGATTTCATTTCAGAATTTATGTTTAAGGTACTAGCCTATATTCTAATAAAGTTTGCATGAACTCCTTTTTCACATAGTCCTTTAAAGCACTCTTAATATAACAAATTATGGTTCATCTTGAAATAAATAGAAGACTAGAACTCTTAGACTTAAGTACTGAATATTCTTATACCTGTAATGTTGACCTGAGTTGCTAAACTTTTCTGAAAATCTAAACACTATATTCTTTTGAATGAAAAATTTTGGTCTCTTACAATTGAAAAGTATATTGCCAGAGTTATATTTTTATGTAGTAAAAGGATTACTTGAGGACAAATAATAGTTTAAGTTTGGGGGATTTTGATGCACCAAAAATATATACTCTTTTAGCTATATGTTATTACCTATTTTTGGTGATATTACACTTTAAAGGAATGTATTTTTCATGATTTGTTGCTGGTATGATGATTATAGGTGATTGGAGCGAAAAGATGCAAAAAGGAACGAATTTGGAGCAAAATGGAGCAATTTGGAGGAAAACAGCCCTGGCGCCGCCGGCGCCAGAATGGGCGCCGCCGGCGCCCTATTCCAGAGACTCCAGAATTAATTGGCACGATAGGGCGCCGCCGGCGCCCTATGTCGGTTCACTTCGAATTCAAAAGTTTTGGCTGATTTTTGAAGAGGTGCTTGAAGAAACTCTTGAGGAATTCGTTCCTAACATTAAATTAAATGTCCAAGACAAATATAGAGAGGAAGGAGAGAAGAGAATTGCTGTAGAGAGTGTGAGAGAGAGTTAGGGTTTGTGATTTTAAGAGAGATTCTTCTCTAAGGAGGGGAGAAGAGGGAGTAAAGTGAGAGATTGCTTCTTCATCTTTGTTCCAAGGAGAGAATCAAGTGTTGCAAGGAAGAGAAAAGGAATTAAGGGGACTTTGAAGGAATTTGCTTGGGGAAGAGAAAGAGATAAGTTGTATTTACTATTGTAGTTTCTATGACTCTTCTTTTATATATAAAATCCATGTGTTTTTATATCTTCTCCATGGTTAGTGAGTAGTCTCCCTTGCCTTTCTTCTTGCATGAAGTAATTATGATGTGGTGATGTGGAAATGATGTGCCCTTTAAGTGTTATAAAAGTTGTGATGTTTCTTTAATTTGGAACTTAATTTACTTTTCAATCCGACCAATTGAATTGTTAAAACATGTTGAGGAACATTAATTCCAAAAGAATTGAATGTTCTAGAACAAAAATGAAGAAACCATTTAATGTCCATGAATGAATTGCGTAGTTCATGGGGATTAAGTGCAAATAAATAGAAATGAGTTTTGATGGACTTCAAATTGGAGGTTTCATGGTGACAGAATGGGATCCCCAATTTGGTCTTAAGATTGGTAACTAAAGCCTATGGTTAGCCTTCGAGTGAAGGGTGAGTGGGAGCTCCGAAGTGAGAGCTGGTATCCTCCCAGCCTAGCCTTAGATAGTAACTAAATTTAAGATATGGCAATGTTCTTTACCTGCTTGGAAGAGGGGGTACTCTTTTAAAGGTAAAGAAGCAAATATGCTCCTATTTGACACAACACAAATAATTATCATTCTTCATCATCCATACATAATAATCTTTATGCAGGAAGAAAGACAGTTTCATATAGAAGTATCTTATAAATCACATAAGTTAGTGTGTTTGTTAGTTAATATAGTTCAGTAATTAGAAGTAATTGTAGTAGCTCTATTATACTTTGCATTAACTAGTGGTAGTACACTTAAGTAATTGTTAAATTGGGTATTGGATTTTAGTGCTATATTATCTGATTTAAAGAATGTTCACCTCCCTATGGGATCGATAACCAGGACTCCATTAGAGCTCTGTATTACTTGATATGATACGTATACTTGCATTGAATTTGTGACTTTACTAAATCATTCTAAATATATAAATTCGACTTCGTAAATTCTTGCTTAATATATAAAGTCGCGGTCACAGATCCCAAGAGATGCTACCTAGTAAATACAGAAGAGAATCTTAAACAAAGAGAAAATATGAAAGTGAAAGCCATTAAGAACTGGAAATGAGTAAGAAATTTCAAGGAAGGTGTCTAGTTATGGAGATGTTGACCTCACTTTTGGTTGAGGTCTAGTCTCTCTTTAAAATAGCTAAGGGTCTAGCTATAGGACTCTCTTGGTGACTTTCTTAGAAGACTAGTCTTGGAACCCTCCCCATAGAAATTCAAACTTTTTTTCACTTCACTAAGGCCTAACCTCCAACTTCTAGGAGAAAGAGACCAAGTATAAGGAAGCCCAGGGGAAGTCTCCTATAGGTGGTCAGATCTTAGGATTTATCCTGAGAGGTCTAAAGCTTACACAATGCACATAATTTACACTCACAACCCTAAACAAAGCCATCCCACTTTTATCTCCTACCTCTTTGGAAACTCATGTGTGTGGTTTTCCCAAGCTCTTAGCCCCATACTAAGGTTTGGTTAGTACTAACACATAGAGGACCAAATAAGAGTTAACTTCGGTCCATGGCTCAATCTAAACAATCACATACTACTCACCTCCAATCAACCTCAATTTTTCCAAAATATCAATTTTTGACTCCCAGGCCCCTAAATATACCAAAAAACCCCTAAACCCTAAAATCCCCAAAAATTACCTAAAGTTACTTAAATTACCCATTTTTCTCCAAAATTTATTTCAAAGTATTCCCCATTACTCAAATTGACGAAAATTACCTAAATTTACCAAAATTTCCAAAAATAGCCCCTAAATTTGCAAAATTACCAAAATACCCCTCCTAGCCCAAAAATCCAAAAATTCCCAAAACTTCCAAAATATTCTCAATTTTATTTCCCTCAACTAACACATGACCTAATTTGACTAATTTAGCCCAATTCAACCAAAAGCCCCAATTTGACTTATTTAACCCAAAAGTGCCTAAGTTAAATCCAATGTCCACCCAATTGCCCCAAATCTTGCCCAATTTCAATTCCAAACTTTAATTCAACATCCCTAGCCCCAATCTAAACCAAATCCAAACCCAATTTGACCAACATTAGAGTTTAATTTCACTTAAAATCTAAAATCCCCAATTTTAACCAAGTGACCCATTTCCCCCAAATTGACTCAATGTCACTCAATTTTCCCTCAATTTGAATTCCAAACTTCTCATAAAATTCCCCTATGCCAATGCAACAATCAATAGCCCCTAATTTGAGCCTAAGCCTCACCTAAGTCCAACCTAGCCAAAATCCTCAATTTTCCCGAAATGTGTCACATGTTCAAATCCATCAAATTGAATGCCCTAACCCCAAAATCTCCACCCATTTAATGTTGAAAACTCTTTATGACATCCCCATAGAGCTTTTGAAATCACCAGTTGGCCTTTAGTCCCACTCTAACCTAACCTAAACTCAAGCTAACCCAATTTGCCCCAAATTGCCAAAATCTCAAATTAAGACAAATTGAACGTCCAAATCTATTCAAAACCACTCCAATCCCCTTTCAAACACTTCATGAAAATCATCCACACAATATTGATCAATCATTTGGACCTAACCCAAGCTCAAACCCAACCTAGCCCAAGTTTAACCCAAAGACCCCTAATTTAAACCCATGACCCAATTTGATCAAATCAAGCCAAATTGACCAAACCAAGCTTACCACAACCAAGTTTGGAACCCCAAAGACAGGTCTAAAGCCACTAGACCCAAGCCAATTGAGCCATAGACCAAAGGTCCTTCACTTAGGTCAACTCTCCTTTACCTTTTGGCTTAACTCATTACTCCAAGCAAGCCACCCATCGTGATAGCTAATTAACCTCATTAACTCTTCCCTGACTTCCCCTTGCCCTGCCAGCCACCTTCCCTGACCTTTCTGGATGACCTAGCCGCCAGAAATGACCAAACCCGAGCGCCACCCTACCAATTGTATCCCAAAATTAAATCAATCCTTTGTGGCAATTCCCCATTGGATGCTTGTGCCGCTCGGCCCTCTCCATAAGCAAACTATAGCACCCACATTGGCACCCCAAGCTCTACCAGGTAGCCATGGCTATAAGACCACTCTTCACAGCCAAAGAGGGGTGCTAAAATTTTCTCAAGGAAACCCTGCCAAAACCTCACCAGAGCTTCCCTGAGACCTCCTGAGTACAAGCCCACCATCCTTAGCAATTGAACCCCACTGTCTAGAGCCAATTTCCCCACTGAAATTCCAGCCAAAACCAGGACACATTTCACCACAGCTCCAAAGTGCACCAAACTCAAATTAAATGCACCCACACCTTCACAGCTGTGGAACTAACTTTTGGTTGAGGTCTAATCTCTCTTTAGAATAGCCTAAGGTCTAACCATAAGACTCTCCTGGTGACATTTTTAGAAGACTATTCTTGGAACCCTCCCCCTTAGAAATTCAAATCTTCTTTACTTCACTGGAAGTTTTCATATGCTTAAGGCCTAACCTCCAACTTCTGGGAGGAAATGACTAAGCATAAGGAAGTCAAAGGGAAGTCTCCTATAGGTAGTCAAACCTTAGGATTACCCTGGGAGGTCTGGAGCTTGCACAATACACACAATTTACACTCACAACCCTAAATAAAGCACATCCTACCTTGATCCCCTACTCTTTGGAAACTCATGTGCGTGGTTTTCCCAAGCTCTTAGCCCCAAGCTAAGGTTTGGTTAGTACCAACACATAGAGGACCAAATGAGGGTTGTCTTTGGTCCATGGCTCAATGATCCACTTTAAAAATACCTATTTTTATGCCTTATTTATGATTCAATTCTTAAGGATGTTATGCTTTAATGAAATGTATTTTTATGTTTTTGGATGTAGGTGTTAAAAAAAGAGTCAAGAAGGAAAAAGGAGCAAAAAGGAGCAAAAATAGAGCTTAAAGAGCAAAGTTGCCAAAATTATAGGTCTGACGCCTAGGCTCCAGAATCCGCCGCCTAAGTGTCAGTTCGATACTGAAGCAGATAAGATTTTTGAGAACTTTGGGGAGTTGTTTTGACGGTGTTAAGCGGTTATTAGACCTTCTAGAAGACTGGAAGTTACTCCTAATACATAGGACATGTGATAAAATGCATCTAGATACTGGAAAACAGTTTTAATCGCGAAGAGGTGCGAAGACTTGGTGACAGGCGCCACAATTACTTTCTAGAAGGTACATTGTATTTGGACGAATTTTGAAGAGGTGCCTTAAGCAACCCCTAGTCAAATTCGAAGCTCTATAAATAGGAGTCAATTCTACAGAGAAAAGTGCACCCTAAAGTCCCCAGGCACACTATAGCTTCTCCACGCACCCTCTAGTCCCCCTTTAGCATCCATACATTTTAGGGAGCCACCTTCTTTAGTATTTAGTGAGTTCATTTTGAGTGTTACTACTCAATTCCTTGAGTAGTAAGAGTGAATTTATTAGTGTTCTTGTTATTGAAGTCTTTCATTTTGCATTGGAGTCAATAGAAGTCAACGAATTACTTGAAGGAACATTCCAGATAAGTATTTGTAACTTGGTTCAAAGTTTTATAAATATGTTTTGTTGTGTGAATTCAATGTGTTCTGAGTAGTTAGTTTTTTTTCTCCTTTCAACCATGAAAAGGTAATAAGATAATTAAATTTTGTTGGAGAACTTAACATAAAATATTTATAAAAATTGTGATGATATTAATACTTGATCTTAATTTACTTTTTAAACTGCCCATTTGAATTGTCAAAACCTGTTGAAGAATTCTCAGACCTATCCGGAGATGAGTTCTTAATTAGTAGATATCACATGAATCCTTGGGTAATCGAATGGTATATGCGAGTTATTCAAGGTGAAGTGCAAATAAATAGGGAGATATTATTTTTTGGGCGTAGAATTGATTAGTTTTTAGAGTGACAGACTAAATTCTAATAATTTAGTTTATAGAAAGGCAACGGGTCACTGGTAGGGCCGATCATAGCCACCCTTCGACATCTAGTAGTGTGAGCCTAGATTAATCCATTCTACTAATAAAATATCCTGAACTGATCTATAGATTTGCCAATGTTCTTTACACTATCGAGCGAAGGTAAAAAATAGGAATGCTTCTATTTGGCACAATATCATAATCTAAGTTCTCTACAAATAATAATTATTCTAAAAAAATCTTGGATTAGTTGAAAGGGAGAAAGTTGTTTTATTTATACTTGCATTAATCTTTACTTTATTACTGCTTATTTGCATTTAGTAGAAATTTAATTAAACTTAAAAATTTGAATTTTGAAAAGAAATAAAAATAATAATTACTTTTAATTTGAAAATCTAATAAATTTCTTAAATTAATTTTCTGTAATCTTCCCTGTGGGATTGATAACCAGAACTCCAATAGAGCCCTGTATTACTTGAAACAATATGTATACTTGTGTTTGAAATTGTGACTTTTACAAAAATATTATAAATATTTCAATATAAAATCATAAATTCTTACATAAGTAAAGGTCGCGCATCAAGTTTTTGGCACCTTTGCCGGGGAAGATAAGGAAGAAAGTTAAAAAGACAATTTTTACATTTCTCAAATTAAAACAATTTACACACTTTTATTTATTTAAAAATAATAATAATAATATAAAACAAAATTACAAAAACATTAATAAAAATAAAAATACCAAAAAGATTTTAATTTATTTTTATGTGTAGTTCTGGATCTGAAGGATTATTACCTTTTGATTCTGAATTAGAAAGAACTATTAAAAGAATTAGAAGAGGATAGCAAATTCAAAAATATCAGGAAATGACTAACTTACTTAACAATAATCAAAATCCAATAGAAATTAATGAACAAAATTTTTATAAACCATTAAGGGATTATGCAAACCCTACAGCTGATGAACTTCATATTAGTATTCAAATGCCAACTTTAGAAGCTAATTCTTTTGAGCTTAAACCTTCTATTATTCAAATGGTTCAGAATAATCAATTTGGAGGAACACCAAATGAGGATCAAAATTTACATCTTGTTAGTTTCTTAGAACTTTGAGCTACCTTTAAATATAATAATGTTTCTGATGATGCTATTAGGCTTAGACCCTTTCCTTTTTCCTTAAAAGATAAAGCAAAGATGTGGCTTAACTCATTAGCAACTTGTTCTATTAAAACTTCGGCAGATATAATAAAAAAATTCCTTGCTAAATATTTTTCTCCTTCTAAAACTGCTAAATTAAGAAATAATATTACTTCATTTATGCAATTTGATGGCGAAACAATTTTTGAAGCATGGGAAAGATTTAAATAACTATAAAGAAAATATCCTCATCATGCTTTACGAGATTGGTTAATTATTCAAACATTTTATAACAGACTTATTGGATAACTTAGATCTATTATAGATGCTGCTGGTGGTGGTTTTTTAATGGCTAAGACATTTGAAGAAGCTTATACTTTAATTGAAAAAATGACTAACAATAATTTTCAATGGCCTTCTGAAAGGGTTAATCCTAAAAGAATGGCAAGTATTCAAGATAATGAAGCCTTTTCTATTTTAGCTTCACAAGTGGCTACGATATCTAAGAAATTAGATAATTTTGCTATTAAAATGTCCCATGTAAGTAATGATAATTCTGCAAATACTGATGATTTTCAAACAATGGAAACTTTGCAAGCTATGTTAGTAAAACTAATAACCCTTATTCTAATTATTATAATCCAGGTTGGAAAAATCACCCTAATTTTAATTGGAATAATGGACATCAACAATGGAGTAATAATCAAGTTAATCCAATCAGAAATTAGAACAATCAAGGAAATTCAAACTTTAGACCAACTTATCCTCCTAGTTTAACAATCAGCAGAAAAAGCTATCTGTAGAAGAATTGATCTTGCAACTAGGTAATCAACTACAAAGTCAAAACACTGTTATTCGTAATATTGAGAATCAGATGGGTCAAATTGCTAATTTTATTAATTACAGACCTCAAGGAACACTTCCTAGCAACGTCGAAATTAATCCAAAAGAAACTGAAAAAAATCATGAGCAAGCAAAAGCTGTACAACTTAGAAGTGGAAATGAATTAAAAGAAAAGATTCAGAATGAAATTGAAAAAGAGAGAGAAGTTGAAGAGATTGAAAAACCTAAAGAAACTCTTTCTCCAAGTAAAGATCAAATTGTAATTCCTATTAAAGTGGAAGTTGAAAGACCACCACCACCTTTTCCTCAAAGACTAAAACAGCAGAAGCTTGACCATCAATTTTCTAAGTTTTTTAAAATTTTTAAGAAACTTACCATCAACATTCTTTTTGCTGAAGCTTTGAAACAAATGCCGAGCTATGCGAAATTTATGAAGGATATTTTAAGTAAGAAAAGGAAATTTGAAGCTTATGAAACTGTTGCATTAAGTGAAGAATGTAGTGGAATAATTCAGAAGAAACTACCTCAAAAACTTAAAGATCCTGGAAGTTTCACTATACATTGTGCTATTGGAGAAAAATTTTGTGGAAAAGCCTTATGTGATTTAGAAGCAAGTATTAATCTCATACCATTTTCTATCTTTCGAAGGTTAGATTTAGGAGAGATTTCTCCCACCACTGTAACTCTTCAATTAGTTGATCGATCTATCACTTATCCTAAAGGAGTTATAGAGGATCTTCTTGTTAAGGTGGATAAATTTATCTTTCCTCTGGATTTCATTGTACTGGATATGGAAGAAGATAAAGAAATGCCTATTATTTTAGGAAGACTTTTTTTAGCTACCGGACGTGCTATGATTGATGTGCAATAATGAGAATTAATTATGAGAGTAAATAATCAAGAGATAACATTTAATGTTCTGAAATCTATGAGGTATCATGACAAAGAAAAATACTATCAGATGGATATTTTTGATTCTATAATTGAAAAACATTATCATGAAAAATGTAAGGTCATTTCTGAAGAAAAAGATGATGAATCAGTGTTATATAATGAGTCATTAACTGAAGAAATTGAAGAAGTAAATGAAGAAAATTTATCTGAAGAAACTCATCATATTCATGATAATTGAGAAATTTTAGACACAACTAAAAATGATGTACTTTTACCCTCAATTGAAAAAGCCCCTGAACTGGAATTAAAAATGTTACCTGCATATTTAAAGTATGCATTTCTTGGAAATTCATTAACTTTACCTATGATTATATCTTTAGAATTAAGCAAAGATCAAGAAGAAAAATTAATAGGAGTTCTGAAGAACTATAAGAAAGCTTTTGGTTGGACTATTGCAGACATAAAAGGAATAAGCCCTTCAATCTGTATGCATAGGATTTTAATGGAAGAAAATTGTATACCCACTATTGAACTTCAAAGAAGATTGAACCCAAATATGAAAGAGGTTGTTAAAAAAGAGATTTTAAAAAGTTAGATGCTGGAATTGTGTTTCGAAGAATGGAGGAGTAACTGTCATTTTTAATGATAAAAATGAATTAATTCCTACAAGACAAGTTACTGGATGGTGAATTTGCATTGATTATCAGAAATTAAACAACGCCACTAGAAAGGATCATTTTCCTTTACCTTTCTTGGATCAGATGTTGGATAAACTAGCTGGACACTCATATTTCTGTTTTTTGGATGGATATTCTGGTTATCATCAATTACCCGTTGCTCCTGAGGACCAAGAGAAAACAACATTTACAAGTCCTTATGGAACATTTATCTTTAGAAGAATGTCTTTCGGTTTATGTAATGCACCTGCAACTTTTCAAAGATGTATGATATCAATATTCTGTGATTTAATTGATAAAGGAATTGAAGTATTTATAGACGATTTTACAGTTTTTGGAACTTCTTTTGAGACTTGCTTGGAAAATATAACAAAAGTTCTGAAAAGATGTGAAGAAACAAATTTGGTTCTAAACTGGGAAAAATGTCAATTTATGGTCACAAAAGGAATTATACTTAGACATAAAATTTCACAAATAGATATGAAAGTTGACCAGGCAAAAGTGAAAATTATTATTGAACTTCAACCACCTACTACCATTACTGATGTAAGAAATTTTCTGGGTCATGCTGGATTTTATAGGAGATATATAAAGGATTTTTCTAAAATTGCTAAACCTCTTTGTCATTTGTTAGAAAAAGAAGCTAAGTTTGATTAATGAAGATTGTCTGAATGCATTCAATATTCTAAAAGAAAAATTAATCACTGCACCTGTTATTGTTGCACCTGATTGGAGTAAACCTTTTGAATTAATGTGTGATGCAAGTGATTATGCAATTGGAGTTTTATTGGGACAAAAATATGAGAAAATTTTCAAAGTTATATATTATGCTAGCAAAACTCTAAATGAAATTCAATTAAATTACACTACTACTGAAAAAGAGCTTTTAGCAATAGTATATGTCTTTGATAAATTTAAACCGTATCTTCTTGGAACGAAATGTATCGTGCATACATATCATTCTGCTATTAAGTATTTAATGTCTAAAAAGGATGCTAAACCTAGATTGATCAGATGGGTTTTACTTTTACTAGAATTTCATTTTCAAATAGTGGACAGAAAAGGAACTGACAACTAAATTACTGATCATTTATCAAGAATTAAAAATAATAATAAGAAGACTTATGAAGAAAATATAAATGAGAAATTCTCTGATGAACAGTTATATGTTATTCAAGGATTACAAACGCCTTCGTATGCAGATATAGTTAACTATTTGGTTAGCAATATTTTACCATATGGGTTGAATAACAAATATATTAAGAAATCCAAGAATGATTCTAAATCATATATTTGGGAAGATCCTTATTTATTTAAAATAGGAAGAGATTTTGTGATTCGAAGATGCATACCTTATGAAGAAACTTTTGCAATTATTTAAAAATGTCATGATTTTGAATTTGGAGGATACTTTGGAGTGGATAAAACTGCTTTTAAAATTTAAAATTTTAGATTTTATTGGCTTACATTATTTAAAGATGTTGGATATTAAGTGAAAACTTGTGATCGATGTCAAAGAATGAGGAATATATCCAGAAAAGATGAAATGCCTCTAAACTATATATTAGAAATTGAAATTTTTTATGTATGGAGTTTAGACTTTATAAGACATTTTGTACCATCATCTGAAAAGATTTATATTTTATTAGCAGCTGATTATGTTTCAAAGTGGAGTAAAGCTGTAGCTTTACCTAACTGTGATTCCAAAAGTGTTTCGAAATTTTTAAAGAAGATGATTTTTACAAGATTTGGAATGCCCAGGATAATTATTGCAAATGGGGGAAGTCATTTCAGAAATATAAAAATTCAATTATTACTGAAAAATTTTAGAATTAAACATAGAATTGCAACTGCTTGTCACCCACAAAGAAGTGGAATGGTTGAAGTGTCAAATAAAGAAATTAAAAGAAAATTAAAAAAGATTGTTAATCCTAAAAGAACTGACTGGGTTGATAGACATGATTCTGCATTATGGGCTTATAGAACAACTTATAAGACACATATCAGAATGTCACATTATCGGTTAATTTATGGTAAACATTGTCACTTACCTGTTGAACTGGAACATAAAGCTTACTGGGCGATAAAGGAGTTCAATTATGATTTGAATGCTGCAGGAGAGAAACGACTGTTACAACTGAATGAAATGGAAGTGATAAGAAATGAGTCTTATGAAAATGCAAAGATTTATAACGAAAGAATGAAGAAATTGCATGAAAAAAAAATTTCAAGAAAAATATTTGAGCTTGAACAAGAAGTATTATTATTTAATGCTTGTTTAAAACTTTTTTCTAGAAAATTAAGATCTAAATGGATGGGACCATTTATAATTGAGAAAGTATACCCCTATGGAGTTGTGGATATTAAAGATCCCAAAACTGGAAAAATATTTAAAGTTAACTGATTAAGACTTAAGCCTTATATGGGAGAAATGAAACTAAATTACAAAGAGGCTTACGAACTGAGTCTACCTGATTAATACAACTGATTAGGTCTGGCTGACGACGTTAAACCAAGCGCTTTGTGGGCGACAACCCATTTATTATCATTGTGTTTGTTTGTGATTTGAAATTATCTTAATCAATGTTCGTGTGTTGATCACACCCTTTGAATAGACCTATTTTTAAGACCGAAACTTTGTTAATTTGATGATAGGCGAAACAGAGTCGAACATGGTTTCGGCGCCTAGGCGCCAGAAGTCGGCGCGTAAGCGCCAGCATAACCAGTAGTATTGATAGTTCGGCGCCTAAGCACCACAGTTACAGATCGTGGAAAAACTGAAAAACTTCAGTTTTTTACACGAAATCTCTTTATAAATTGCCCTACCATCATCGCCAATCCCTACGCAACCTTATTTACGACCAGAGCAATCCATTTTGGAGGAGATAAGAGGAGGAAATCATGGAAATGAGGTAAGAGACAAATCCCCCAAAGATCCTTAACCTTATTTTAATGGTTTTATTGCAGTTAGTATGGAGAGGTTATTTAGTCGTTTAGAAAAGATTAAAGCGGAACTTCAAAATATTGGGAATCGTTTGCACAAAATGTATCATCAAATTAAGCATTTAGAATGGCAAACGAAACTTCAGTTTGATCATATGGTGGCCTTTCAAGACGCTTAAGTAGCAATGTATGAGAAGAACAAGTAGATTGATGAAAAGACGGCTTTGGAATTTCCAAGGGAGTTGGTTTACTATCCCTGCGGTCCTAACAAACTTCATTGCAAAAGAGATGGAAATTGAAGTTTGGTGTTGAATTGATCTTTTATGTGTTCTAGGTGTAATTAAGTCAAGTTCTAGTGAGTTGAATATCGAGTTTGTGTGTTTACTTAATTGTTCAATGTGTGTTGTTGGTTTGAGAATTTGCTTTGAATTTATGTTGTTTGTGTTGTTTATAGAATGATGAACCTTGTTATAGTCTTGTTCTAGAATTTATTGAGCTTGGAATGAAAATTATGAATTGGAATTGAAGAGAATAATTATATGTTGTGTTTGAAATGTGGATCTAAGTTATCATTTTAATTGATTTTGGAAATGTTTGGAAGATAGAAATTGGAGTAATACTCTCATGTGAGTAATTAGAAGTCGAATTTGATAAGTTTTGGTGAAAAATATAATCTTTAAATCGAATTTTTGGAAAGGTGATTCTGGCGCCTAGGCGCCAGAATTTGGCGCCTAAGCGCCGGTTCAGCCTGCATCCGTAAATCGGGTTTATTAACCCACCAATGCCATTTTTAACTCTTAAGCTTCCTTCTTCTTCCTGTTTTTACAAAAATCAACCCTAGAGATCTCATTTGAGGCCAAATTTTCAAGTTTTTAAGCTTGGAATAACTCGATTTCTTCATCCCAAGGTCAGATCTACATTCTAAACCAATTATTTTCGAATTTCACTATGGATTTTGCTCACTTTGAAGATACCCAAAATTTTGATTTTTAGTTAAATCCATGAATTTTTAAGCTCTTTCAAGTTTAAAAAGCTTAAATTAGTTCATTTCCTTTGATCCAAAAAATTTATTTTGCATTTTATTTCACGTTTAGATGACACCTAAATCTAAGCGAGGAAAAGAACGAAAAAATTTTGATCGCAGCAAGTTTGTCACTACCGCGGCACATTTTTGTTACAACAATTTTGCTACAACAAGAAAGTTTATCTCGGAACAAATTTTTACAATCATGGAGGAAGGATTGAAGAAACCATCGTTTCACTGAACTGGCATCAATTCTACTATTTCACTGATGTTGTTGTTATCCCTGTCGTTAGGAAGTTTTATGCAAATTTCTTGGATGCAGAAGAGTACAAGATCTTTGTAAGAGGAGTTAGAATAGGATTTACTCCAGAGCCAATCAACATTTTCTACGGTCTGCCACCAAGCATCGAATGTTATTACTCTGGATTATCTCCATCTGAAGGAGATTTAGAGATGATTATTGCTTACCTGACTGATGGTACTGGAGCTTGGAAGATCCAGAACAAAAAACGGGTAAATTTTTCATCTTCTAAGCTAAATGGTGTTTCAAAAGCGTAGATTACTTTATTTCTGCTCTCCTCCTTCCATCCAACCATTTGAGTGAGGTTACCAAGGACAGAGCTATCCTTAACTATTGCATACAAGAGAGAAAGCCGATTGATGTTGGGAGTATCATTTATGATTCTGTAGAGGCCACTGCTCGTTCTAGTACTTCTGTGGGACTGGGATTTCCATCTTTGATTTATTCTCTGTGTGAGAATGCTGAAGTTGTTGCTAAGCTTTCTAAGGAAAAGCTCAAGTCTACAAAGCCCATTGGACGAGAAAGTGTCAGTATTTATGATCGACTCCGAGGTAAGAGTTCTACTGCACCTTCTAGTTCATTACCTACTTCTGGTTAACCTTCTACTTCTGGACCTTCTGCTTCTGCTGCTAAGCCACCATCTAGTTTCTGGTAATCCATGCATGATAAGTTTATGGAGCGGCAAAATGAGTTATTTCTAACTCATTGTAGAGTAGATACGATCTATAAGAAGATCGATAATCTTTCAGAGTACACCCAAAGGAAGAGTGATTATGAGGCTGAGTATTCAAAGTCTCTTGTTAGATTCCTGAAGAGTGATCATGATGTTTAGTTCCCTACCTGTCCTAGATTCTTACCTTATATAGATCCGAAGGATGTAGAATTTTATTTTGGTGACGACGACGATGAGGCTACAGCTAGTGATTAGTAGTTTGATTTACCTCTTGAGATGTGTGATTCTGTTTTTAGTATTTTATTTCTAGTATGTTAGTACTGATAAGTCTGATTTTATTGTTATTTGTTAGTGTTGATTTGTTTAATTAACTTTGTGTGGACTTTTAAAGATTAGACTATTTTATATCATCTATTGTGTTATGTATTAAAGACTGAAGTATGGATGAATTTTTATTTTCTATGATAAATGTTTGTTTCTGTTTCAGCCTACTGATTAGTATTCCTGAATAGTTAGTAATTTTGCATGTTTTATATAAATAAAAAAAATTATAGAAATTAACTCCTGCACTGCAAACTTTTCTATATATGCTTATTTATTTCTGTTACATACATATTAAAGCATGTGTAGAAGTAAAAATGAGTTTTTTCTTACAACATCATCATTGTACCTAGATAAATTCCTGTTTATGTCTTTCTCTCATGCTTTAGAAAATTTTATGATTCATTTTTATATTGAAGCTGAAGTTTGGGGGAAGGGAAAATTCTTTGAAATTTAAATATTATTTGTTCTTAATGTACTAATATTTTCTTTAAAAATATTAACATAACATAAGGAATGAAAAATCTATTTAAGATTACATAAATTTTTGAATTTATAAATAATTGAATAAACTTAACTAAAATTTCAATAATTTTGATTGATTTTAAGAATAGAGTTATTTAACTTAAAGAATAATAAGATTAAAATTTTTTCTATTTATAGTAAAGAGAATTGTATTCTTGAAATACTGAGGAATCAAGATTATGACTTGAAAAAGAAAAGATTGAAATGATTTTTGAAAAATACTTATTAAAGATGTCTTATTTATTAAGTAAAAATGTATAAGTTTTTAAATATAAATTAAGGATAGTGAAGTTCTAAATCATCAACATGCTGTCCAGATATAGTAATCCTCACTGGAAAAAGAAAAAGAAAGAAAAAAAAAGATTGAAAAACAATCCCTGAAAAGAAAAATATATATATATAGGATTGAAAAAAAATCCAAAATGTGAGGAGAAGCTTGGGGAAAGCCTAATAAAAAATTGGCTTCACTTGAATTATCTTATAGGAAGAAAACTAATTACATTTTTAACTTAATTTTTGTGTACAAATATTTTTACTAGAAAAATGTTTCATGAAAGTCTTTTTCTTGTAAATATTCTATGTGACCTTAATATGAGAAATTACAATTATTCTTGAAATAAATGAAAAATTGGAAGTCTTATGATTTGGTAGTTAAATATTCTTTAATTCTTAAAATTAAACTTAATTAGTGAAATTTGGTTAATGATTTGCTAAAGTATTTATAAAACCAAAAATTACAATGAATATTAAATATTTAAACTTTATTCCAAATGTTATATATTTTATGTAATTAAAAGGGTTACTTGAGGACAAGTAACGTTTAAGTTTAGGGGAATTTGATCCAGTTTAAAAATACCTATTTTTATGTCTTATTTATGATTCAATTCTTAAGGATGTTATGCTTTAATAAAAGGTATTTTTATGCTTTTAGATGTAGGTGATAAAAAAAGGGTCAAGGAGCAAAAAAGAGCAAAAATAGAGCTTAAATAGCAAAGTTACCGAAATTATAGGTCTGGCGCCTAGGCGCCAGAATCCGGCGCTTAAGACCCAGTTCGATACTGAAGCGGATAAGATTTTTGACGACTTTAGGCAGTTATTTTGACGGTGTTAAGCGATTATCAGACCTTCTAGAAGACTGGAAGTTACTCCTAATACATAGGACATGTGATATAATGCATCTGGACACGGAAAACAGTTTTAATCGCGAAGAGATGCGATCCAAAGTGAAGAGGAGCGAAGACTTGGTCACGGACTCCGGCGCCTAGGAGCCAGATCCCGGTGCCTAGGCGCCACAGTTACTTTTTAAAAGGTAAATTGTATTTGGACGAATTTTGAAGAGGTGCCTTAAGCAACCCCTGGTCAAAATCGAAGCTCTATAAATAAGAGTCAATTCTACTGAGAAAAGTGCACCCTGAAGTCCCCAGACACACTATAGCTTCTCCACGCACCCTCTAGTCCCCCTTTAGCATCCAAACATTTTAGGGAGCCACCTTCTTTAGTATTTAGTGAGTTCATTTTGAGTGTTACTACTCAATTCCTTGAGTAGTAAGTGTGAGTTTATTACTGTTGTTGCTGTTGAAGTCTTTCATTTTGCATTGGAGTCAATAGAAGTCAGCGGATCACTTGAAGAAACATATCAGATAAGTATTTGTAACTTGGTTCAAAGTTTTATAAATATGTTTTGTTCTATGAATTCAATGTGTTCTGAGTAGTTAGTTTTCTTTCTCCTTTCAACCATGAAAAGATAATAAGATAATTAAATTTTGTTGGAGAACTTAACTTAAAATATTTATAAAAATTGTGATGATATTAATACCCGATCTTAATTTACTTTTTAAACTGACCATTTGAATTGTTAAAACCTGTTGAAGAATTCTGAGACCTATCCGGAGATGAGTTCTTAACTAGTAGATATCACATGAATCCTTAGGTAATCGAAGGCTATATGCGAGTTATTCAAGGTGAAGTGCAAATAAATAGGGAGATATCTTTTATTGGGCGTAGAATTGATTAGTTTCTAGAGTGTGAGACTGAATTCTAATAATTTAGTTTATAGAAAGGAAACGGGTCACTGGTAGGGCCGACCATAGCCACCCTTGGACATCTAGTAGTGTGAGCCTAGATTAACCCATTTTACTAATAAATCATCCTGAATCAATTTATAGATTAGCCAATGTTCTTTATACTATCGAGCGAAGGTAAAGAATAAGAATGCTTCTGTTTGGCACAATACCATAATCTAAGTTCTCCACAAATGATAATTATTCTAAAAAAAACTTGGATTAGTTGAAAAGGAGAAAATTGTTTTATTTATACTTGCATTAATCTTTACTTTATTACTGCTTATTTGCATTTAGTAGAAATTTAATTAAACCTAAAAATCTAAATTTTGAAAAGAAATAGAAATAGTAATTACTTTTAATTTGAAAATCTAATAAATTTCTTAAATTAATTTTCCGTAATCTTCCCTGTGGGATCGATAACCAGGACTTCAATAGAGCCATGTATTACTTGAAACGATACGTATACTTGCGTTTGAAATTGTGACTTTTACAAAAAAATATTATAAATATTTCAATATAAAATCATAAATTCTTGCATAAGTAAAGGTCACGCATCACTCATCCTAAACAATCTCATGTTACTCACCTTCAATCAACTTCAATTTTTCCAAAATTTCAATTTTTAACCCCTTGCCCCTAAATCTACCCAAAATGCCCCTAAAACCTAAAATTCCCCAAATTTTCCATAATCACCCAAATTACCCATTTTTCTCCAAAATTTATTTTAAAATATTCCCTACCACTCAAATTGAACAAAATTACCAAAATTTTCAAAGTGGCCCTAAATTTTGCAAAATTACCAGAATACCCCTCCTAGCCCAAAAAATCCAAAAATTCCCACAAATTCCCAAAACCTCCCAAATATTCCCACTTTCATTTTTCCAACTACCACATGTCCTAATTTGACCAATTTAGCCTAATTTAACCAAAAGCCCCTATTTGATTCATTTAACCGAAAAGTGCTTAAATTAAACGTGATGTCCACCCAATTGACCCCAATCTTGCCCAATTTCAATTCCAAACTTTAATTCAACATCTATAGCCTCAATCTAAATCAAATCCAAGCCTACTTTGATCCACATTTGAGCCTAATTTTGACCCAAATTCAAAATCCCTAATTTTGACCAAGTGACCCATTTCACCCAAATAAAAACCTAATGTCAATCAATTTCCCCTCAATTTGAATTCTAAACCTCTCATGTCACTCCCTTGAACCAAATACAACATTCAACCGCCTTCAATTTGACCCGAAGTCTCAACCAAACCCATTTTAAACCAAAACCCCCAATTTTGACCTAAATTAAACACGTGTCCAAATGTCATCGAATTGAATGCCCTAAACCAGAAATTTCCATCCGATTAATATCAAAAACTCTTTATAAAATCCTTTAGACCATTTGGAATTTTCAATTGGCCTTAGACCCAACCCTAGCCCAATTGAGACCCAAGTTAGCCCAACTTGCCCCAAATTGACCAAAATCCTAAATTAAGCTAAATTGAACCCCAAAACCTATTCAAAACCACTCCAATCCCTTTCAAACACTTTGTGAGAATCAAATACATCACTTTGAACAATTAATTGGCTCTAACCCAAGCTTAAACCAAACCTCGCCCAACCTAAACCCAATATGACCTAAATTGAACCCATGACCCAATGTCACCAAATTGAACCAAATTGACCAAATCAAATCCATGGCAGCCAACCTTAGGACCCCTATGACTGGTCTGACCGACCCAACACAAGCTCATTAAGCCATGGACTAAAGGTCCCTCACTAAGGAACAATAGGTCCTCCCCTTTTCGGCTAGCCCAAGTTTCCCCCTTAACCCTTGAATAAGTAACCATCATGCTTAATTAAATGCACTGTGGCCTTCCTTACATCCCCATGTTTCTACAAGTCACCTTCCCTGTCCTTTCCGACCACCCTAACCGCCGCAACAGCTAAGCCCGAACACCCTCATACCCCTTTAAACTCAAAATTGAGCGTTGTCAGTGAGGCATCACCTCAGCAATCAATGACACTACTCAGCTCTCACCATAAGTAGCCTAAAGCACCCAAATTAAAGCTCTGAGCTCCACCCATTGGCCATGGCTATAAAAACCATCCTTCACAGCCAAGAGGTGGTACTGAAATTTTCTTAAGGAAACCCTATCAAATTGCTCCCAGAGCTTCCCTGAGACCTCGTGAGTGCAAGCTCACCATCCTCAGCCATTGAATCCCACTGTCCAAAGCCAATTTCTCCACTGAAAATCCAGCCGAAACCAAGACACATTTCACTATAGCTCCACAGTGCACCAAACTCAAATTAATTGCACCCACACCTTCACAGCACTGAAAGAAGAAGATCCCCCATTAAAGCCCCATCACAGAAAGCCTCTGCACCAGACTTTGATCAACACCTGAAATTGGGTCTGGACGAACTTGGGTCTAGATTTTTCACCAGGGAAAAAAGACTTCATCTGGATGTTTGTTGGGACCAATCTAAGCTGCCACAACAATCTAATTGAGGCATCCCCTCTCAGATAAAGGTATTGAACTTCACCTTCTTCCCGAGCCATTTTGGATCTTCCATGTATGTTGGGTTGATTTTAGGCTAGGTTAACCATATAGATAGCTTCGTCTAGGTCAGATGAAGCTCTAGGAGCAAACCCCATGTGATTTGGTTGAGTCTAGCTCGAGTTCTTTAGTCTAGAAGATGGAGGGCACACGGGTTAGACCAGGTGAAGACGATGACCGGGAGCCATTGGATCGCACATGTATCAAATGGGGCTGGGATTGCGCTTGACAGAGGATCTTAACACAAAGCGTGACAGCGTGGACGTTTAGTCAGATGGCAGAGTTGAATAGGAGCGCGCCACATGGTCTTTCAGAGCTGCCGAGGATGAGGTGGCGCCGCGTGGTTTAAGTAGGAAATTAGAGGTATTTTGATTTATTTAAATTAACTTTAAAAATCCATAACTTTGTGTAAAAAAAATCATAAAAATAATAGAAAAATACACTAGTGCTCAGTGAATAGAGGAGAAATAATGTTGAAATAGTTTGAAGATTATTTGATACATGTTTTATTTTTAATTAATTAAATACTATCTAGAGTTTTTTGATTCTCCATTAGCTTAGACATTTCACCATAGCTTGATATTTTGGTATGTTGTTGCCTCTGTCTTAGGGAATCTTCCCTGATTTTTCCAAAGTTAGAGGATATCTCTAGATAGAGATCTCTATTTTTCAAGTTATTGTGTCTGTTTTTATAAAATAATTATAATAAATAAAATATTAATCAGAAAAATGTAAGATAAATTTTGGTAGGTTACTTGTGACAAGAGAACCCTAGGAAAATTTTGAATTGAGCTAAATATTTGAGAATGCACTTAATTTGTCATTTTAACCTAAAATTGAAATGGAATTAATTCGAACAAAATATAAATGTAAATAACCTAAAAATCATTCTCCACTATAATTTAAGGTTAGGAGGACCCTCCATAAAAATTTCAAGTCAAATGGTTAATTTAAATGCATAAATGAATTTTTCAAGTTAAATCTTATTTTAACAATTATATAATTATAACAATTAAAATACACTTCAAAAAATTACAGAATTAATTTTTGGAGTTCTCTGTGATTAGAGGAGTCTCTGAAAAATAAAATTACAATTAAAATAAAATTTTTATTTTTAAGTATTATTTTAATATTTAAATAATTAAAAATTAATAAATTCACAAAATTAATAAAATTATTGGAAATGTTTCAATTGTCTCCTAATCATTTAGGAACAATTGGGGTATTTTTCCTAACTCTATAAGTGAAGATATTAAATTTTAAAGGAATAAAATCAATTTCTAAAAAATGAATTTCCCTAATTCCCACCAAAATAATTCTAAAAATTAAAATAAAATAAGAAAAATATGAAATTTGTTTCTCTAGGTTCCTTGACCTCAGAGAGATTTAATAAAAATATAAAACTTAATTTTTAACTTAAATAATATTTTATACTTAATTAATACTTCAAAAATTTAAATAATTATAATAATTAAATTAAAATTCAAAAAATCATGAAATTTAGTCCAAGTGGTCGTCTAGTCTAGGTCTACCTCCAATCAAATTTTTAAAGCTAGAGGTTTTGTTTTGGACAAGTTATTGAATTTTCATTGAAAATCTTTATTTTTGTGTTAAAATAAATATATAAATTAAATTAAAATTTGAAAAATCATATTCTCTCCTCTAATGTTTTGATTGACCCATAAGTGGGGTATCATAAAAATTATAAAGTCATTTGAGTTAAACTTAATGGATTATGAAGTGATAAAGGCTTTTAGGGGCGAAAGTGTAATTTTGAAGAATTTAGCCTTAATCATTATTTAGGCTTAATTAAAGTTAGAAAAGGGCAATAAATGATCTTAATTATTATATTTGGATGATTGAAATATAAAAAGATAAATGGTAGGAACCCATCTCATTTTTGTCACATTAAAAGGATAAGTTTATAATTTAATTAATCATTATAATTTGGAAGAAAATTAAATTAAGTGATCCTTAAGGTTAGGGGTATGACAATGGAGTTTAATAATTCACTGATCTAATACCCCTAATTGGTGCTTAAATAATATTGGAATATATTGATAAAATCACAGCCTCTTACATCAATTTCTCTAAAAATCATAAGTTTATCCACTAAATCTTAAGGGCTTAGTAGTGAGCTAGACTTAATTGAAAATTTGAATAAGAGGAATTAGAAAATGAAACATAATTGATCTTAAACCACTTTTGAAACACTACAAGTCCTTCAAAATTAATTAAATTCTTCCATAAATTAAGTTTACCTTTAAAGGCCCCACTTATATAATTCGTAAGTAAAATATCAAATGATAACTACCCCACCTTTCAGGATGATTAAAACATTGGCTCATTGAACATAAGGATATAAAATAGATGAGTCATTTAATAATTATGATAAGTTCAAATGAACTCAAGGAAGCTCAAAATGATTGTGAAATGTCTAGGTACCTTCTAGGCCCGTTTCACAAATCTTCTAGACATCTTGTAGGACAATTGGACCTATCATATTTATTAAATGAAGAAATCTCTTAAATAAACAAATCAGACCCATTAATTTATGACATAGAGTTTGGTAGGCCTGTGACGAACCTATCCATAGGTTTTACTTTCCTGAAAAATATAAATGTTTATTGCAAAGATACTAAAGTTTCAGGTGGAGGAACGAGAAGACTTGTCAGGTACACTTTTACAAGTTTACGATGCTTTCTTTTCCTGTACTTTCCTTACTTTTTCTTGCTTACGAGCTTGCATGTTAAACAACAATCTCACCCTGCATGAAAATCAAAACTTTTAGGATAGTGACAAAACCAAAATCAAAAATAAAAAATTAGAAAAAAAATAAAACAAAATCAAATTCATTCAAAATATAAACAACTCAAAATTAATCACAAACAAAACAAAAATCACAAAAGTAACTAAATTAAAACGTCTCTATCGGATGATCGGGAATACCTCGGAGGATACAACCTACTGTTGTTAACGGGATTTCCCACGGTCTAAATGAAAGTATGAAACTTATTAAGTTGAGTTTAGTACATTCATCTGGACTAAGTGTATCCGAAGAAAATAGTGGTGTCGGGATGATGAAACCGTCAGCTCTTAATCGGTTCCGCTTAATCAACTTAAATATTGTCCCATAATAAAATATTAAGACACCTCAATTTAAATTTTTCCGAAACATGATACTTCTCTTCTCTCTTCAATTGACACTTCTTTAAACTAAACCTACTACGACGAGGAGCTTGGAGCATGCATAGTGGGCAGCACGGCCATCTTCAACAGCAAAACTCCTTAGAAATTAAAACAATAAGCCATATAACTTCGAGGTAGCTTGCCTAGTGCAGCATAACCCTCACTTTATCCCTTTAGGCCTTTGCATGACCATGTTGTGCAATATAAGCTCTAACTGGCGTTAGAATTCTGAGGTCATCATCAGGTATGACATAAACCCTTCTATCTTCCAGGCTATTCATATGAGTGTGAACCCTAAATAATAAAATTGACAGGATGAAACATCAAATAAATATCCCAAATTGAAGCTAAACCATAGGATAGTTAAGGAAAAAACCAAGATCTCTCTTGGATCTATGTTTTTCCCGTAGTTTTTCTTTCTTTTGGATTCCTACAAAATTATTCTGAAATTTGAGCCACTCACCTATTAGATCTCCTATTACCACATTTTCTTAAGGAAACTTACCCTTTTGGAAGTCATAATTACAAATATTTTTCTTAGGTGACTTCGTTTATCTAAGATGTAATTAACTATAGGGGCTTGCCCTTACAGGAAAGTTAAAGATCCCAGATTAATATAAACCCTATCTAGATCTTTCATATTAAATAGAGGAAATTGTCGGTTGACATAAATGGTTTACAGACTAAACATATATCATAGATTCTTTAGTTTATTTGATCAAGCCTCACTACCAAGTAATGTGTCCATTCTTCAAGATAGACACATAGCTTATAGCGAAGTGCGTGATTATTTTAAACTATCAATTATATGAGATTAGTATGATTTCATATTTTAAAATTAAAAATGATATTTTTTTGAAATTATATTTATTAAATTTGCACCATCCAAAAACACGAAGGGTTTCCTTCAACAGTCGACAACAACACTAAAAGAAGAAGATCCCCCATCAAAGCCCCATTAGAGAGAGCCTCTGCACCAGACATTAATCAACACCTGAAATTAGCCTTGGTCGAATTCAGGTCTAGACATTTCACCACAGCAAAAGGCTTCATATGGAGGTTCGTTGGGACCAATCGAAGCTGCCACAACCAACTGATTAAGGCCTCCCATCTCAGACAAAGGTATTGAATCTCACCTTGTTCTCGAGCTTGTTTTGATTCTCTATGCACATTGGGTCGATTTCAGGCTAGGTTAGCCATATAAATAGGTTTGTCTAGGTTAGATGAAGCTCTAGGAGTAAACCCCATGTGATTTAGTTTAGTGTAGCTCGGGTTTTTTAGGCTAGAAGGTGGACGACTTTCGGGATGAACCAGTCAAAGACGATGTAGGAGAGCTGTTGGATCAAGCATGTAATGGACAGATGACTGAGATTGCGCCGGACAGAACACTGAGACATAAAGCACGGAGCTGAGTCGGATGGTAGCATCGAATCAGGGAGAGCCACGTAGTCTTTTAGAGCAGTCGAGGATCCAATCAGCGCCGCGTGTTTAAGTGAGAAAATATGAAAATTTTGAATTATTTAAATTCAGTTAACTTTAAAAATCCATAACTTAGTGTAGAAAAAACATAAAAATAAAAGAAAAATACCCTAGTGCTCAATGAACAAATAAGAATAATATGGAAATAATTTAAAATTTATTTGATACATGATTTATTTTTAATTAATTAAATACAGTATGGATTATTTTAATTCTCCATTAACCTAGACATTTCACCATACTATAAAACTTAGGGGTTTTGATCTCTCTATCTTAGGGAATCTTCCCTGATTTTTCCAAGGTCAGAGAAGATCTCTAGATAACGATCTTTATTTTTTAAATTATCATGTCTATTTTCGTATAAAAATTTTAATAATTAAAATAGTGATCAGAAAAATACAAAAAAAATTTTGGTAGGTTACTTATGATCAGAGGACCTTAGAAAAAATGTAAACTTGGTCTAACTCATTAAGTATAACCCTAAGGGTAATTAAGACCTAAAATTCAAATAAAAATAAATTGGATTAAAGATAAATGTAAATAACCGATGAATAATTCTCCATTGTCATTTAAGATCAGGGAAACTTCCCATAAAAATTTCAAGTAAAATGGAGTTAATTTAAATGCTTAAATGAATTTTTCAGTTAAATCACATTTGTGGTAATTATAGAATTATAATAATTAAAATACACTTCAAAAAATTACCAAATTAATTTTGGAGGTCTCTATGATCAGAGGAGTCTCTAAAAAATAAAATTGTAATTAAAATAAAATTTTCATTTTTAAGCATTATTTTAATATTTAAATAATTAAAAAAGTAATAAAATCACAAAATTAATAAAATTATTGAAAATATTCCAAATTCTCTCCTAATCATTTAGGAATAATTGGGCTAATTTTTCTAACTCTATAAATAAAGATATTAAATTTTAAAGGAATAAAATCAATTTCTAAAAGCTAAAAATTGAATTTTCCTAATTTTTCACTAAAATAATTTTAATAATTAAAATTTAAAACAGAAAAATATGAAATTTGTTTCTCTAGGTTTCCTGACCTCAGAGAGATTTAATAAAAATATAAAACTTAATTTTCTATTAATATAATATTTTATATATAATTAATACTCTAAAAATTGAAATAATCATAATAATTAAATTAAAATCTAAAAAATCATAAAATTTGATCCAAGTGGTCCTCTGGTCTATGTGAACCTCCAATAAGTTTCTTAAGGATAAAAACTTTGTTTTGATTAAGTTATTGAATTTCTTTTGAAAAATCCTATTTTTACATTAAAATAATTATATAAATTAAATTAAATTTGGAAAAATCACATTTTCTCCTCTTATGTTTTAATTGACCCATGAGTGGGGTGATATGAAAATTTCAAAGTCTTTTGAATTAAATTTGAGGAATTATGAATTGATAAGGCCTTTAGGGGCAAAAGTGTAATTTTGAAGAATTTAGCCTTAATCAGTATTTAGGCTTAATTAAAGTGGGAAAAGGGCAATAAATGATCTTATTTATTATGTTTGAATGATTGAAACATAAAGGGATAATGGTAGAGACCCATCTCATTTTTGTCATATTAAAAACATAAAGTTTATGATTTAATTAATCATTATAACTTGGAGAAAAATTAAGTTAAATGATCCTGAAGGTTAGGGGTTGGTTTTGGAAGATGATAATTGATTAATTCAACACCCCTTTATTTGTTGTTTAATAATAGCTCAATTATTTGATAAGAATCATGTTCAGTTCATGCAGCTAAACATTTCTAAATGTTACAAACTATACCCACTGAAATCTTAAGGGCTTGGTAACGAGACTAGGTTTAATTAAAAAAATTAACTAATAAGGATTAGAAAAGGAAACACAATTGATCTTAAACCACTTTTGAAACAATACAAGCCCATCAAAATTGATTAAATTCTTCCATAAATTATGTTTGCTTCTAAAGGCCCCACTTACATAATTCGTAAGTGAAATATCAAATGATAACTAACCCACCATTCGGGAAAATTAAAACATTGGCTCACTGAGCATAAGGATATAAACAGATAAGTCATTTAATAATTATGATAAGTCCAAAATGGCCTCAAGGAAGCTCAAAAGAATTGTGAAATGTGTTGGTACCTCTTAGGCCCGTTTCACAAATCATTTGAACACCTTGTAGGACGACTAAACCTATCATATTTATTAAATGAAGAAATTTCTTAACTGAACGAATTGGACCCACTAAGTTATGACATAGAGTTTGGTAGGCCCGTGACGAACCTATCTAAAGGCTTTTACTTTACTGCAAAATTATAAATGTTTATTGCAAAGATATTAAAGTTTCAGGTGAGGAATGAGAAGACTTGCCAGGTACACTTTTATAGTTTAGAACACCTTTTTTCCTGCATTTTCCTTAATTTTTCTTGCTTACGAGCTTGCATGTTAAACAACGATGTCACCATGCTTGAAAACTAAAACTTCTAGGATAGCCACAAAACCAAAACAAAAAAAAAGCCAAAATTAAAACAAAACAAGATAAAATTCACCGCCATAACAGCCAAAATATAAGATAACTCAAAATTTAATCACAAACAAAACAAAAAACCACAATTGCAACTAAATTAAAACGTCTTTGTCGAATGATCGGGAATACCTCGAAGGATACAACCTACGGTTGTTAATGGGATTTCCCATGGTCTAAATAAATGTATGGAACTCATTGAGTTGAGTTTAGTAAATTCATCTAGACTAATTGAATCCGAAGAAAATAATAGTGTTGGATTGATGGAACCGTGGGATCTTAACCGGTTTCGCTTAATCAACTTAAACATTGTTCTATAATAACACATTAAGACACCTCAAATTGAAAACTTTTAAAACATGACACTTTCTCTTCTCTCTTCAATTGAAACTTCTTTAAGTTATACCTGCTACGACGAGGAGCTTGAAGCATATGCAGTGGGCAGCACAACCATTTTCAACAGCAAAACCTCTTTGAAATTAAAACAATAAGCCATAGGACTTCAAGGTAGCTTGCCTAGTGCAACATGAACCCTCACTTTATCCCTATAGGCTTTTGCACTTCGTGCAATATAAGCTCTAACTAGTATTAGGTTTCGAGGTTGTCATCAGGTATGACATAAATCCTCCCATCTTCCAGGATATTCACATGATCGGTATCAAGTGAATGTAAGCCCTAAATAATAAAATCGGTAGAATGAAACATCAAATAAATGTCTCAAACTGGAGCCAAACAATAGGACAATTTGGAAAGACACTGAGATTTTCTCATATCCTTGTTTTTCCCTTAGCTTTCTTCTCCCTTGGACTCTTATAATAAATGTTCTGAAATTTGAGCCATTCACCTATTAGATTTCCTATTACTACATTTTCTTGAAGAAACCTACCCTTTAGAAGTCATGGATATAAGATTTCCTAATCTATATTAAGAGTTTTCTTAGGTGACTTCGGTTATCTAAGATGTAATTAAATTTAGGAGCTTGCCCTTATAGGGAACTTAAAGACCCCAGATTAATATAAACCCTATCTGATTCCTTCATATTAAATAGGGGAAATTGTCGGTCAATAATGGTTCGCAGACCAAACGGATGTAATGAATTCTTTAATTTATTTGATCCAGCCTCACCCCTCAAGCAATGTATATATTCTTCGGGATAGATACATGTCTTGTGGTGAAGTGCTCGATTATTTAAACTATTATTTATATGAGATCGATTTGATTTCATATTTTTCAAATTTAAAATATTATTTTAAAAAATCCATATATATTAAATTAAATCAAAACTCTATTTTATAAAACTACATTTTACACTTTCCAAAAGTTTCAAATCGCCAATGATTTACTTTAACGGCCGACAGTAGAATCTGATCTCGAGTCTAAACAACCTAATTCACATACTTGAGAAACCTACTCACCTACTAAGAAAGAACAAAAGAGACCGCTACCACCCTTTCTCTAAAGACTGGAGAAACATAAGTTAGATCAACAACACTCAAGATTTCTAGAAGTTTTCAAAAAACATACAATTAATATTCCCTGTGTTGATGGTCGAGAATAGATGTCAAGTTATGTTAAATTCAAGAAATATGTTCTCAATAAGAAAAAAATAGATAATTTTGAGAATATAATCCTAAGTAAGGGTTGTAGTGCAATTCTTCAAAATAAACTTTCTTAAAAACTTAAATACCCCGATATTTTTACTATTTTATGTGTTATAGAAGAAAAATTTTTCGAGAAAACATTTTATGTCTAGGGACTAGTATCAACCTCATGCTTATGTCTATGTTCTTATTAAGGCTGATATAATTATTTCCCCGCAGATTTCATAGTTGCAGATATGAAGGAAAAAAAGGAGATCCATATAATCTTAGAAAGATCTTTTCTAGCCACAGGAAACACAATGATTGTTCAGAAATGAGAGTTAACTATGAGGGTTAATGATCAAGAAGTGGCATTAAATATTCTGAAATCAATTAAATATTTTTAGGACTCTTGTGATGATTGTTGTTATAGGTCAAACTTGTTGAATAAGTTGATTAGGAGATACTATTGAAACAGACCTAGTTAAACAACATTTTATCAAGGATGATAGAAAATGATCATAAGAAAGAATCCGCTCTGCTGCTAGAAACATTCCCTAGAGTGATTAGGGATATGTGTGAAATTTTAAACACCTCAGCTAACTCTAAACTCTTATAAGTAGTTGAGCCCCACAAATTAGAACTTAAGGTTCTCCAAAGGCATTTGAAATATGCACTTTTGGTGAAGCTTCTACATTGTCTATCATTATTTCATCTTATGTTGACTGAATTGCAAGAGACAAAGTTGATGCGAGTGTTGAAGAATTATAGAAAAGCTATTGCGTGGATTATAGTCGACATAAATAATATAAACCTTTCCCTATGCATGCATATAATTTTGATTGAAGAAGATCACAAACTAAAAGTTGATTCCCAAATGAGGCTAAGCCCAGTGATAAGAAAGTGGTGAAAAGAGGATTTTTAAGTGGTCAAATGCATGAATCATCTACCCAATTTCTGGAAGTGTCTGAGTTAGTTTGATTCACTGTGTTCCTAAGAAGGAGTTGTAGTAGTAATGAAGAATGACGAGAAAGAATTAATACCCACTAAAAGTGTCACATGATGAAGAATCTACAATGACTATAAGAAACTAAATAACCACTAGAAAAGATCATTTTCTCTTGTATTTTCTTGATCATATATTAGATAGACTAGCAAAACACCTTTTTTATTGCTTCCAAGATTACTAGATTGGATATTAAATTCATATAGCTCTAAAGGATTAGGATAAAATAATATTCACTAGTCCCTACAGAACTTTTGCCTTTAGGAGAGTGTCTTTCAGATTATGCAATGCCCGATCACATTTTAAAGTTGTATGATGGTGATCTTTTATTCTTTTCATATTTAATAAAAAAAGAAATTAAAGTTTTTATAGACAATTTCTTTGTTCTTAGCATATCATTGAATACTTGTCTTGAACACATTTCAAAAATTTTGCAAACGTGTGAAGAATATCTTAGTAATGAATTGGAAGAAATGTCAATTTATGGTTAGCGAAAAAATTGTATTAAGGCGTAAGTTGCAAGAGAAAATGATGGACGTAGAATAGGCTAAAATCCAAGTTTTAGAAAAACTATCCCCACCCACATCTGTTAAAGGGATTAGGAATGTTTTTGGGCACACATGATTTTAACATAGATATATTAAGGAATTCTTTAAGATGTCTAAACCTTCGTCATCTATTAGAGAATAATGTTTTTTTTACTTTGATGAAGAATGTCTAATAGCTACTGAGAACAACCATTTGACTAGAAGTGTTTTTGAGTGTTAAAAGACTCACTGCAATTATTATTGTTGCACCAAACTGAGAACTTCCATTTGAACTAATGTGTGATGTTAGTGATTGTGTTGTAAGGGCGGTGCTAGGAGAGCGTACTGATAAGATTTTTTATATGATATATTGTGCAAGTGAGACTCTTAATGAAGCACAAGTAAATTATACCACCAAAGAAAAAAAGTGGCTTGTGATAGTTCTTGCATTTGATAAATTTAGGTCTTTCCTGATATGCACTAAAATTAAAATTCATACCAAACACTCTACTATTAAATACCTTATAATAAGAAAAATGTCAAGCCTCAATTGATTTGTTGGATACTTCTTTTATAGAAAATTATTATAGAAATAATGGGTAAGAAGGTACTAAAAAGCAGGTAGCAAACCACTTGTCTCGGTTATAGCAAAAAATTCTGCTGATCTACTTGATGATATTAATTAGAATTTTCTTGATGAACAGTTGTTTTCAATATTTTGAAACAAAATATTTCTTGGTATGCTAACATAGTGAACAATATTGTTTGCGGTGTTATAACTTTTGCATCTCTTTAACCATAGGAAAAAGTTCATTTATGGTGCTTCTACTATAGGACAAATCATCTTTGTTTAGAAAGTGTAAGGATCAAATTATAATGACAAGCGTCTGGCAAGAAGAGATGGATTAGATTAATAGAGTATGTCATAATTCTGAATTTGGAGGGTATTTTGGAGAATTTAGAACTGCCTATAAAATTTTACAATCTGGATTTTACTGGTCTGCCCTATTTAGGAATGTTAATAATTATTAAAAAATGTGATAGGTGTCAGAGGGATAGAAATATATTTAGAAGAGAAGAAAAAACTTTAAACTACATTTTGAAAGGAAAAAAATTTTATGTTTATGGAATAAATTTCAAGGGGTCATTTATACATTCCTTAGTATATCTCTATATTTTGATAGCAGTAGACTATATTTCTAAGTGGATAAAGGCGGTGGCTCTACCTAATTATATTTTCAGTGTTAAAAAATTCTTAAATAAATATATTTTTAGCAGATTTGGAACATCTTGGTGCTTATTAGTGATGGAGGGCGCCATTTTTACAATAAGAGGATAGAGACATTAATAACAAAGCATGAGATCAAATACAATATTGTTACTACTTATCATCATAAGTTTAGCAAATTAGCAGAAATGAACAACAGATAAATTCATAAAAATTTAGAAAACAATGTTAATCCTAGTCGAAAGGACTTATCTTTAAAGCTGATGATGTGTTATGAGCCTACAGGACAACTTTTAAGACACCAATAGAAATGTTCCCTTATAAGCTGACTTTTAGTAAAGCTTGTCATTTATCGATTGAGTTAGAGCAAAATGTCTATTTGAGCCGTTAAAGAGCTCAATTATAATCAGAAAGAGTCGGCAAAAAGAAGATTGTTAACTCTAAATGCGTTGGATGAAAAAAGAGAGGAATTCCATCGGAATGCTAGAATTTATAAGGAAAGTGATTTAATTAGAAGCACCTTAGAAAAGATATTAAATCTCGACAGTAGATTTCACTATACAATTCTAGATCAAGAAAATTTAAAAAAAAAATGAAATTCAAGTGATTATTACCATTGACTGTAGAAAAAGTATATCCTTTCGGTGTTGTTTTACTGCCCATGTTTTTAAATTTAATGGTCGAAAATTGAAGTTATTTCTAGAAGAAGATAGAATTAATTTTAAAAAGACCCTGACTTTAGATCATTCTAAATAGTAGAGCTAACACTATCTGGCTGAGGACAACTGATACACCAAAAACATATAGTGTTTTTATGCACATTTTTATACATATTTTTGATGATATTGCACTTTAATGGAAGGTATCATGTGTTTTTCCTGCATGTATGACGAAAATAATTAATTATGATGAAAGGAGTGGAAAAGAGTCAAATTTGGAGCAAAATTAGAAATTTGGCCTCTGGTGCCTAAGCTTCAAAGTGCCGGTGCTTACACGCCACAGTTAAAAATCAAGTTTAAATGAATTTTGGCACCATTTTCAAGGAGTGTTTGAAGCAACTTTTGGTGGTAACTTCCTTAACTTCCTTTGGGCAGCAAATTTGAATGAAGGGATGCATCTTTTGGTGAATACATTGAATCTGGACATGATTTGAAGAGACACCAAGGTACCTTTTGGAAAATTATAAAAATGAAGACTCATAATTTGTAAGTGTGTTGAAAGGGTTATTATTCAGTGTGTTATTAGAGTGTTTATTAGAGTGTGTTAAGTTTTAGAGTTCTTCTTTTCTATAGTAGAGAGTAGAGAGTAAGAAAGGAAAAATGGTTGGTGTGAAGCCTTCTTCTCACCAATTTTCTTTTATCCTTATATCTAGTTTTTATTAAAGTTTAAAGTCTTCATTAGAGTCACCAGATTTGGGCACCAACCTCTGTAGAGGTTTATTGTGGAAAACAAAATTCCAAAGGAACTTCTAGAGTTCGGTATGGAGGATTTTCAAATAAGTATTTATCTTTGTTTTTACATTTTGTTTTTAAGTAAGATTGTTGTGTTTTCATTATGGTTTATGCTTTCATATCAAGTTTGTTTGTGTTTACTTCATGACATTTGAGTAGTTTAGTTTATCTTTTTCTTTCTTAGATGATGAAGTAATCAAATTATGGAAGTAATATTGTGGAAAGTATAAGTGTTTAATGCTGGAATAAATTGTGATGATTCAATTCCTTGAATTTAATTTACTTCTTGATTTGACCAATTAAGATGTTAAAATTTGTTGTGAAATTATGTAAGATCCAATGAAATTATGTAAGATCCAATGTGGTATTGTCTCAAACAACAATTGGAAAGAATCGCATGCAATTATATGGGTGAGAATTGTAGTCCATATGATTGAATGCAAATATATAGGGACATATGCTTTATTGGGGAGTAAAATTAGAGGACTTTAGAGTGACAGACTAAAACCCCCTAATTTGGATTGTTATTTTAAATTTTGTTATGAGATGTTAGCCCCCAGGTAGAGGGAATAGAGAGAATACTAGAGTGAGAGCTGGTATCTTCCCTGCCTAACCCATCTATAAAATTTCAAATTTTCAAATTAACCAATTTTCTTTATAGAACTAAGTAAGGCTAAAAAATATAATTGCTCCTATTTGGCACAATACATTTAAATGCTTCCACAACATAAAATTCCACAATTATTACTGATTCATTGAAGAAAGAAAAAGATATTTGATTCTTATAACTTTTATATCGTGTTTAGAGTATTGATAATTTCATTTCCTGCTTAAACGTATTATTAAAAATATCAAAAACAACTTTTCAAAATTAAAACCTTAAAACATACAAAAATAAATTAAAAAAGTAAAAAGTTATTTTTCTTATTTCTTTAAATTTTTACACATTTCCCTGTGTGTTCGATATCTCGGGGCTTAATCAGAAAGTCCTATATTACTTGATAAACGATACATATACTTGCGTAGAATGTCATATTATAAATCATAAATTTCATATCTAAATCGTAAGCATAAATATTTGGGCATCAACAACCCAACATTTTTTGAGAGGTAGCTCAAGCGTTATATTATGGATTGATTTTGATTAGTTTTTTCTTGTACTCTAGTTCGCTTTTGATGTGAAATGTGTTGTATGAAGTGCTTGTTTGGAGACTTTACTGAGTTGATTTTGATTACATGCACTTTGGTGGGTGAAAAACCTAGGTGTGCCTATTCTGGAACGAGCACCCCCACGTCACTCTTGAGCACCCAGGCAATGTCTATCCGAGGCATTGGCTCTCCCGTGCCATGTTTTCGGCATCATGCAACACCAACAACAAGCAGTGTAGCACTAAGTATAGAAAGTAGGCGTCACCTTTATTATTCAAGTATGATTTTGAGCCTAGGAACTGCCCCCTTTTGAGCCTAGGTGCCAATCCCTATATTTAGTGTGATTGCTTCCATTTCTTCTGATTCGCTTGATCATTTCCTACAGTAACTGTTGAACAAAAGTTCCTGGAAGAAGAAGAGGAGGTGTCCTGAGAAAAGCTTAGGATTTCCAAGGGTAGAGGTGTTATTTTTTACACATTCTCCTGATCCTACTCTAGTTTCCTGAGTATTTCATCCATTTCTTCTTCTTCAATTCCTTTGAACACATGGCTCCCAAAGGCAAGGGGTGAAGGAAGGAGACTAATTTCGATAGGAATAAATTTGTAAGCTTAGAGGCTTTCAATCGTTACATTAATTTCTTGTTGTCGAAAGACTTAATTCCTAAATGAGTGTCCTTGGAGTCGGGTGATAGGGTATTACTCCTCTAGGCCTACTTCATTACTCTCTGCATCAATTTCTGCTATTTCAAAGTGCCTTAATAAGCTTACCAGAGATTCTTCTATTATGCAGTGGGAGCTGCATGATCTAGCGGAGCGCCCATACCACTACACAGCAACATAGTAGCTGAGTATAAAAACTAGGTGCCACACTCTATTAATTAGATATGGTTTTGTGCCTAGGAATTGCACCTTTGGCGCTTAGACACCAACCCTTATATTTAGTGTGATTGCTTCCTTCTCTTCTCATTCGTTTGTTCATTTCCTACCGCAATTTTGAGCAAAAGATCCTGGTAGAAGAGGAGGAGGTAGCTTGAAAAAAGCTTAGGATTTCCAAGAGTAGAGGTGAGATTTCTTACACATTCTCTTGATCCTCTTCTAGTTTCCTGAGTTTTTCATACATTTATTCTTCTTCAATTCCATTAAACCCATGGCTCCCAAAAGCAAGAGGATAAGGAAGAAGACTACTTTTGATAGAAAGAAATTTGTAAGCTTAGAGGCTTCCAATTGTTACATAGATTTTGTGGTATTGAAAGCCTTAATTCCTAAGTGATTGTTCTTGTAGCCGGGTGACAGGGTCTTACTCCTCTAGGCCTACTTCTTGTTGACTCCCTGCATCGATTTCTGCGATCTAAGAGTGCCTCGATACTCTTTCCCAGGGTTATGCTATTATGCAATGGGAGCTGCATGATCTAGCTAAGCACTCGTACCACTACACAGTAGCATATGCGCCAGTATGAGTATCTGGCTCAGTATCATTCTGCTCGGCAAAAGATGTACCAACACAATCAATGGAATATGCTACTCCACTGTTTGGGCCCTACAATAATATTACCCAACAGATGAAAAAGGACGACGATGAGGATAACGAGGATTAGACTTGATTCTACGAATCTTCTTAACAATGATTTGATTATGCTTTTCATGTGATTTATTTTTATGTTATGATACTTGATCACGACAATAAGTTAATGATTTATCTTAGAATTACATAAAAAATCAGCACACACTCGCGTAATTAAAGAGGATTAAGCAGGAGGAGACACCTACATGGAAAACCCTAAAAAGGGAAAATACCACGAGACCTAGGCCAATTGAAATAATCCACTATGAATTGTGAGCATACAGGTCCACTCTTCTATTAAACTTAAGGAAGATGGAATTACAAAGTTGTATATTCATAATCTGGTTATAGTTCTCAGTGACAGCAGAGTTCAATGGTTATAGTCGATTGTCATGCATGTAGAAGTCTGTCGTGAGTTTTGTAAACGGTGGCTATAGCGGCAACTTATCGAAGAAGTTGTAGTTAATAACCATGACACTTGTTGGTCAAGTGAGTCGTAGATGGTTGCTTCAGGAGTGTCGGTTGGAAATAGAATCCATAGTAGGAAGTTGTGGGAGCTATAAACCATGTAGTTCGAATCATTCATAGTGATGAGTTGCGATGTCATTCATAGGCCACAAGGGCCGGAGTCAAGAGCTGTACGAGCTATGAACTACATAGGCCATAGTTGGTCACGCAAGTTGTAGTGATGAATTATGATGACGTCTGTAGGCCACGAGGGCCGGAGTTGGGAGCTACACCAGCTGTGGATCACGTATAACGTGGTTAATCACATAGTTATAGTGGTGAGTTGTAATAACGTACATAAACTATAGGGGGCTGGAGTTGGGAGCTGCATGAGTGTATGTGAGATGCGTTGTTACCTCATCTTCGAGATGCATTGTTGCTCTGTCTTTGGGGTCAGCCCAGTGTCGGGATGATGCACCACTTTGCAAGGTTCTTTTTGACTCGGCGAAGTCAGTTGTTGCTTCGTACAGTGCTTCGTCGCACTGAGTATGCGACCGATGGTGATTGGTGGTGGCCGGTAAGTAGTGGTTGACGGCAATTGATGGTCAACATTGGTTGCAATAACTTCAGTTTCATCTCTAAGCTCCAGTCTTCACTCCAAATAATAGTGATTTCTGGAATGTTGCTTGCTAAGACTAGATCCCGCTAGTATTGATTTGTGGATACTTATGTGATGTATGTGATGATGGGAACTCTTATATATATTTGTATCATATGGTATGCATAATGAGAATATTTTTGTGATTAGTTGTATTAATTATTTTATGTTTACTCTCGTACTAACATGTTTGGGTTCATTGTAGACTTATTTTTTCATGTGAATGATAGTTTTTACCTATGTTTAATTTACTTATTTCAGTAATCATGTGAAGTGAAAATCATGGGATTCAATATAGTATTTATATCATGATAATTGTTATATGATGCAAATTGTCTCAATTCCCTGTATACATATGTTATTCACAGTTAATTTGTTAAAATTTCTCATTTGCCATGTGTAGGATATAAAACAAATTTGGGGGAAGATTTGAACAATTAAGAAAGAGGGACTGTGAATAAAATAGATTTCAACTCATATACTCTAATTGAAACTTAATATTCAAACGAGTTATATTATTTTTGAATGTACATGAAGAAAAAAATAAAAATTATCAATTACGGGGAGATTAGACATTTAAAATCAATAAATAAATGCTTAACTAGATAATACTAATTCCCAATGGAAAGGAAAAGAAAAGAAAAGGAGAAGAATAAAAAAAAATTTTAAAAGACTCAAATCTCAAAAGATAAAAAATTATAGTCTTTGAGAAGAAGCTTGAGATCAAGCATAAAAATCAAATGTTGGTGTCTAGATATTTTCTGGAATGATAAAACTTGAAAGCTTTCTCAATGAAACTCTTAAATATTATATTCAAGAGAAAATTAATGAATTTTGGAGTAATTTGATTGATAAATTAATTGACTTAATTTTAACTTTAATTAATAAATTTATTTTTAGTCAAACTGAATTAAGTGCTTTAAGATTAATTATGTTAGGAAAAGAGATAATTTAAGTGTTAAATTATTATAAATTAATGAAAATCTAATTTTCTGATGATATTTGTATATTTTAATAAGAGATTATATGATATTATTAAAAATAAAGAATTTCTAGAATGAGAGCAACTAAATAACTCATTTGAGTCTAATTTTCAATATGATGTTACTTGAGTGTAAATAACTTGTAAGTTTGGGAGAATTTGATGTGTAGTGTAAATGAGATCTTTCATGTTGTATTTTAGTCCACTTTGATGTTAATTATAAGCTTTTAGGTGTATGTGTTGTATTTTGTAAGGCATTCGTAGGAAGATTGATGGGAGATTGAATCATGGAAGTTTGAGATAAGCATAGGAACAAAGCCTAGGCACCAGATGTGCAACGCCTAGATGCCAAAACCTTTGTTCAAATGGGCCAAAAAGCATAGAAGATGGAAATAGGGCGCAATTTCCTTAACGCCTGAGCGCCAAAGCCAGCGCCTCAATGCTTAAAACCCTAGATTGAAGAAGTGTTGAGTATAGAGAGCTTGCAACACCTAAGTGCCCAGGCACCACATTGGGTAGCCTAGACACCCGGTCATTGATGGGTTTCGGAAGTTCAATCACGTTGTTTCGATAAACGAAGATAAATTTACTTATGATGAACCATTACAAGAGGAACTTTGGTAAAATTGAAAGTCTCTAAACTTGTATGAGTGTGAAGAGATACTTGTGAGGGATGTGTGACAATTTTGTTTCTAAATTACTCGTGTAATTCAATAAAATTTCTGGAAAAAAGAAGTCTGTGGTAGCACTTTCATCGTATTTTGTCACCTAGTTTTTCATTTCTAAACTCTCATTTTATAATCATTTTTATGAATAAAATGTATATTTGCATGATTAGTAAGTAGATTTTGTTTTTTCCTTTAAATTGGTAATATGAGAATCTTGTGTTTGATTAAACTAAAATTTTGTAGTGATTTTGTTTTAAGCTTATGGTCTTCGTTGACTCTCAATCTAGCAAATTGAATTATTAAATATGTGTTATGATCTAGTTGTGTAGGAGCAGGCTAGTGGAACAAATAGGTTAACACATTAACTTGGGAGAATATGGATATTGCATCGAGGTTAGTGTAATTACAAAGAGAAATTCTGAATCCTAGAAAAATCCTTCAAATTTAGAGAACAAAACTGGCATTCCAACCCTCCTTAGAACACCGAAAGAGGTTAAGCAGGAAAATTAATCCTAGCTGTCATAGCTATCATGATCATTTAGTAAAGCAAAGATTCCTAAGATCCAAATGAGAGGAGAACTTTTAACTTGATAGAAACCTCCACTATTTTTAAATAGATTTTTTTTTGCAAAATTGATATTAGTAACTTTAAAATTCACTTAACATTTGAGCTTTCCAGCTAAGCAGGCAATTAGTAAATAGAACTTTTGACTTGATTGGAAATCAAACGCGTTCTTCGTGGGATCAATATATGAACTCTAATTTCGTATATTTAATTGATCGACATGTATACTTGTGTGATTGTCGATACTTCATAGCATTCCGGGCATCAATTAACCGCTCCAGAGTTGAATGTTTGTCTCATCTGCTGGATGACAGATATATATATATATATATATATATATCATAAATATTGAAATTTGAAGAAGTGTGGACATTAGATGGAGCGTGGATAAGATAGGATTTGTCATAATTTTTTTTGATATATGAAAGAGAACCAAATTTGCGTGGCCTATGTTTAGAGCAAGTTCTAGTAACAAACTATTCCTTTCAAAGGCAAACCATGACAATGTTGCCTGGATTAACTACTTTATGCCGACAATGAGTACTCACAACTTGTTTATACTTAACAGTTGGAGTTAGTTAGCTAAGACCAAACTTCCTGTAGCAATTCATAAAAATCAGATACCATATTTACAGCAAATTTGCTTTCACACTTTAGAAGTACAACAAGATCTAAAGTATGATTCAGCATTTTGGTATAACATACTAAAGGGAGATCATCCAAATGATCAGGCATAGAATTGTAAGCGAATTTTCAGCTTGCCCCAACACTTCATCCTAACTTTGAAGATGAGCTTGAACCAGATAACGCAACATGTTTCCAAGAGTTCTATTTACGACTTTGGTTTGGCCATCGGATTGTGGGTGATAGGCCAAGCTAGGTTGGAGGTCGATTTGTACTCTTTTCCATAATTCTATCCAGAAACAGCTAATGAATTTGACAACTCGGTCAAAGATGAGGCTTCGTGGAAGACCGTGCTGATAAACAATCTCATTTAAGAACAAGCAAGCTACATTTAGTCATAACAATCTTTTTACAAACAATGAAATTGTCTTCCACAACAGCCATAATAGAGTCAGATCGTCTCTTTTCATAGCAATCACAATACAAAGTCTAGATTAAAGCCTTCTCATATTTATTCTAAGACCAGAAGTGGTGTGTATAAGCGTGTGTTTTGAGCTAATCCTTTGAACAATTGACAAACTGAGTACTTCTCCACGAATCTCACAATGTCTTGACGAAATTTTGGCCAAAAAAGTATGCTCGAGAACTGAGAGAGTTTTCTCACGGCCTACATGAGCTGCCAGTCCACCCAAATGTATTTATTTAACCAATTGTTGTCGCTAGGAAGTATTTCGGATGCATAGTTGAATTCCCTTAAACAAGAAACCATATCTAATTGAGAAATATGCTATGGGGTAAGAGTTTCTACAATGTTCCCAAACTGTCCATTTCTATCTTGCTTCACTAAGTTTCTCACTGAAAAATTTAATGGGTCTATCCTCTTGAGAAAGAACAGCCCCAACTCCAATGGTAAATGCATCCATGTCTACTTGGAAAGCAATGTCAATGTTTGAAACGACAACTAAGGGAGTTGTCGTGAGTGTTATTTGAATAGTTTCAAAGCTATTTTGTTGTTGTTGAACCATTTAAAGACTTTGGTTTTTAACAAATCTATAATAGGTGCCATAATTACACTAAACCATCAGATAAATCAACGGCTAAAATTTGCAAGCCCATGAAAACTTCTTAACTTCAAACAGAGAGGTTGGTGCATTTCATTCCTTTATCGCAATTATTTTATTTGCATCCATATTAACTCCCTCAACCAATATGACAAAACCCAACAAATAAACACTTAAATTGCAATTCATGTTTAGAAATGTTGCGGAGAGCTTGAAAATTTTTTGATAAATGTTGTAGATGGTCCTTCTGGGTGAAACTATAAACTAAGATATCGTCAAATTAACAGCACAAAAGAAACTTTAGAAGGACTTTAGTACCTCATTCGTAAGTCACATGAATGTATTCGACACATTACATGACCTTCCACTCATACAAGCCTCACGAGTTCTAAAAGCAATCTTCCATTCATCACTGGCTCATATGTGAAATTGAAGATAACCATTGCAGAGGACAATTTTGGAAAAAATAGTACCTCCGGATAGTTTGTCCAACATGACTTCTAAGCAAGAGACTAAAAATGATTATTTCAAAGTATATTTATTAATTGCTCTACTATCCACTTAGATCAACCGACTACCATCTTTTCTAGGTAAAGTAATGCTGGAACAGTGCAAGGACTCATACTATGCTGAATCACTGGCTTATCAAGGAGTTCTTCTACCATATATTGTAATGTTCGAAGCTCTCTTAGGCTCATTTCGTAATAGGGGAGATTTGATAAAAGAGCAAAAATTAAAATCAATATAATGTTGAACTTGTTGTAGAGGTGGTAGTTGGGCGAGTAAATCTCCCAATATTAGGACTCAAACATTCTAGAAGAGATTCGCCTGTTGCTCTGCCTTTCAAACGACAAACAACATATTTCACTTGTCTCTCTAGAAGGATTTCTATATATATGAAAAATGTCTCAATTATTATTCCCAATCAAAATAATTACCAATGTGTAAGTATCTGTCGATAGATGGAATGTTCAATTTAACTCAAATTTCTCCATAATTATTTTTTCCGCAGTCATACCTATTCATAGACGTGTAAGCTCCACCTTCCTCATCTGAATCAAATACATCCAAATGATGTATGATATTATCCTCTTCTAATTTAGAAGATTTCGGGTAAGGAGGAAAGGCTTTTCTTCCCATATTGATTTCACGAGAAACTGGTGTCGATGAAAGCCTCACTGATTTGACTTTTGAATTTATCAATCTTCCCAATTTAAGGCTTTGTAACTCTCACCTCACTTCATAGAAAAGCGGAAGGACGCTGTAAAGAGTTCCTCGATTCTTTTTGTGATACGATTTGAAGCCACCCGAATAGTTTCCAGGTCATGATCCTCGTCGCTGTCTGGGCATTTGTTGGTTTCCGTCATGACTTCATAGGTGCTTCAGCTATGACACCACTCTAGCATAGAAACTTGGCAGGAAAAAAAAAAACATAGAAAATAATATGGATTCAAGCCAAAATCTGAAAATTTTGTAAACTATGCTGTATTTTTCTTCTCCCCAATAAACTCCTATATCTATCCCCTATAATTATCATATACCAAAAATAGAAAATGAAATTAAAAAAAAAATATTTCCTATATGAAAAGATGAAAAACTGTAGCTAAGACATAAAGAAAAGGACAACCGTAATTGTTTGTTTACTCTGTGTTATGATATACCTTGCCTTACATGCTCTGCATCATAGATGGAAAGTGTAGACTTGCTCAACACTATGCCAAAAGGAGCGGCGGGTAAAGGGGACTCAACAAATAGGTGGAGGATCGTGCAAAGGATTCCTGTGCTTCTACTCTGTGCAAATTAGAGGGATCAAGGCTCTACTGTGATCTCACGAGCAAGGGGAAGATTTCTTTGTGCATTCAGTTGCATAACATCTATGGTTTTAACTAGAAAGGGCTAGGCGGATGAGTAGTTTTCTATAACTCGTATAGTGGGTACTGAATAGAGGGAGTAGTTTTTAGGTTTTTATATTCTTTTAAATTTAATTTTAATTGTTTTTCAACGGTCTCTAGCTATTTCTTTGAGTATGTTATTATTTTTATCATATTAGGATGTTAATATATTACATTTCAACCCAATAATAGGTTATGTCATAAATATATTAGCTATTATATAAACTTTGAACTTAGTACAATACTTCATGTTTTGTGCCATTTGTTGATTTTGAAACTTAGGCCTCAAAATGCCTTGAGGCTAATGCCTGGCTACACAAACAAAGAAAAGAAACAACAACAACAACAACAACAACAACAAAGCCTTAATCCCACTAAGTGGGGTCGGCTACATGAATCATTTTTCTCCATTGCGTCCTATTTAGTAATGATCAAAAGAATTCATGTCATGATTTTTTCGACAAGTTTAACGCTGGCTGTCAACTACTCCACTTTTCACATCCAGGCTTGGGACCGGCAACGACAGTGTTAAACAAAGAAACGAAAAAGAAAGGAAAAAAAAAACCTCAATACCCAATTGCCCAATCATAAACATTGATCCTTCCTAATGGAAATAGAGCAACTTTATATCAATCTCCTCAAATCTTGCAGTAAGGCTTGGTCAGCCTAAGAACCACAACCATCCTAAAGAATGAGGCTAAAAATATAACCACTAGTGAAATTAGAGCGGCTACAAAACATACCGGCAAAATGGAAAATGACCTAATTGCTGATCTTAAACATAGAGGAAATAGATCCAATAGAAGTTTCTAATCTCCATCATGTAGTTGTAATTTACAATTAATATGCTATGAAGAATTCTAATATCACCTTCACTCTTGCCCAAACAAGTACACAAGCTAAAGGACACTCGAAGCATCATAAGAAAATTCTAACAATAAATATGCTGTCATAAAAACTATAAAGAATAGTCGCCTCAAAGCTGGAACCCTGTAACAAACATGCGTTGAATTTCAACTATATTTATGCTAAATGTAACAAAAGAAAAAAAAAATTGTTCCCCTGTAGCAAATTAATTTCAATATATCCAGAAAGAAACTTGCAAATTACAAGAATTCATATCAAATTTACATAAACAAAAGAACAAATGCAAAACTCAAACCTAAATTATATATTTCCAAGATGTTTTCTACAATAGAGGGAAGCCTCGGTGTCGCGAAAGCCTAGTAGCAATGTGAAAGATGACCAAAGAAGAAGCAGTTCAAGAAGAAATAGCAAGGGCTTTTGTCTTGAACCTGTACCTGGGGCACCTAGGGATTGCCTGACTTGGGCCCATGCCGAGCTGACCGATGCCCTGCATCATGGGCGGGCCGTCATCGTAGATGTAGCCGACAAGAAAACCACAGGCATCGCACTGCATCTTAGTGCGCTTGCGCTGGATTCCCCAGTAATTGACGGTCTCGAAGAAGGGCTTGATCTTGTCCTCCTTGGTGAAACGGAGCTTGGAATCGTCCACCCACGAAAAGGAAAGCGTGCCCTTGTTCCCTGCCTCGAAATAAGCATTCGGGGGGAATAGATACGCTGCACTTAGGTTGAGATCGGTTCCGCAGTTAGTGCACCTGCAAAAAATGAAACTCGCATCAATTAGGGTGGTGAAATTTCTTGGGAGATTTCAGAGTTCAAGGAGGAGAGGGAGAGAGAGAGAGAGAGAGTGAGAGAGAGAGAGTGAGAGAGAGAGAGAGATTGCCTGTAAACGGAGGCCATGAATGCCGATGAGAAACATGAGGGGTAGACGAGGGCTTATAAGGATGATTTGCGATTCTTCCAGCTTTCTCGACGGCTTCGGTTGTCGGCAGTTGAACGCGGACTTTCATCAGGACCTTGGAAGGGAGTAGGCCGTTTGCAGTAACTTTGGGATTCGTGCAAATGAAGCAATTCACGGTCGATGGATGCTCTGCACGACAAGAGCTGTACAATAAATATTTGTTCAAAATCTGATACAGTCTTCGTCTTGTTTAGAAATCGAAATAGCCGGCTGGCGGTAGACCAGAGGACGGAAAGGAATTTTATAATATCTTGACTAAATTTTGGTCGGATGAAAATATAATTTAAATTTTAATTGATTATTAATTCAGTATTTATGGATTATATTTATTTTTTAAATATTTTTCAGCATGACTCTGATGTATAAGAATATTTGCAGGATGCTTAATTTGAACGAGAGAAGTGTTCTCCAATTCACAAGTAGAGGTAAATAAACATGCATGTTTTTTTTTTTTTTGTTAAGGTGGATAATAATATATATAGTAGCCACTGTCTGCTGAGGAACAATCTAGTTAGATATAGATGAGCCAGACTCTAGGACTTTGCTAGGGTTTTGAAGTTTTTTCTTTCCCTTCTTTCTTCTTTCCTTATTTTTTAGGGTTTCATCTTCGTTTGAAGGTGTTGATTGGTGTTTTATTCTTTTTTTTTTTTTAGGACTTTGGCCCTTCATTCCACCATGGATCACATTTCTTTCCCCCCTCCACCATCCACTTCTATTCAACCTAATTTAAGGCAAAATTTTCCCCTAAGCTGGAAAGGACTTGTTTCATCTTGCCTCCCTAATTCTTCTAAATTTTCTTACTTTCATACCATGTGAGAGTGATAATGTCTTCTTTTCAATTACTGAAATTAAAGAGGAGTCCAAAACTTGGAATTTTGTGCTTATTGGAAACACACTGGTTAAGCGTTTGTCTTACGATGGCTTGTAGGAAGACGTGGAAGCTTAAAGATACAATTGATCTTTTATCTCTTACTGAAGATTTATTCTTCTTTAAGTTTTAGCAATGTAGAGGATCTTGATGTGGTATTAATGGGTGGTCTGTGGTTTATCTATGACCAACCAATTAGTTTTAAATGTTGGATGCATGATTCTAACCCAGTTAGAGAGAATTTAGGGAGGTTCCTATTTTGATTAAATTATCTAAACTTCCTCTTTGTTGCAGTTCAAAGAAGGGAATATCTATGATTGCTAGTAAAGTAGGAGTTTCCTTGCCTGTGGTTCTTTCACGACCAAGGGTTCATGCCTTTCTTGTACTAGGGTTAATAGTCAAGTTAATGTTTATTCTATTTTTCTTGATTTCATTAATCTGATTGTCAAGAATGAGGCTAATGTTTAGCCAGAAGTTTATGAGTTGAAGGTTGCCCTTGTAAAATTTGTTCTATTTTGTTCATGGCACTTTTTATTGCCCTAAGGGCTTGTTTGGGACAACTTAAAACTGCGGTGGCATTTTTTAAAACGCCATTGTAATGTTTGGATTTCACGTTTGGGTTGCTTATCTAAAAACACAGTTTTAATTTTGTGAAAGAAGCCGACCACGGAATAACCCCCGCAGTCCGCATTTTCATTAACATTATTATCCTTCACACCTCGCTACTCGCTCTCGCTGCCCTGGACCCTCTTCCTTCTTCATTCACTCTCACTACCCTCAGCTTCTCGTTCGCTCTCCTGTACCCTAAACTACGCCCATTGCAATCGCACGCTCTGATGGTAGACTAGGATGAAGGAGGAGATCGAAAGGCTGCCAAAAATCCAGCACAGATGATTGAAACCCAGCACTCAATAGCTCGATATGGAAGCTACGAGATGTCATCGATGAGAGGTCAGTACTTTCCTTCATCTCATTGCAAACGTAGAGTAGAAGCAGTAGGAGATGAACCTTCAAGTTGTGCAAATATCGTAAAACAGGATGCTTGGCTAAAAATGATCTCATCGGTCAAGGCAAGGAAAAGGATATTGTTATGCTGTGGTTGAAGAAGCCAACAAATGAATATTGATCGCTGAAAAATTTATTAAGAAATTCATACCTATTTTTGATAAAATTGCACTTTAAAGAAGGGTATTTTCTTTATTTTATTGCAGGAATGAATAATTTAGGTGATAAAAGTAAAAATCATAAAAAGGAGCGAATTTGGAGCAAAATCATGCAATTTGTGCTGAGTCACCGACGGCGAGATCGAGCCCGCCGACAGCGAGGTTACAAGAAGAAAATTTTGAAGAATTTATAACTGTCTCGCTGACAGCGAGCCCGAGCCCGCCGACGACGAGATGGAGCGGTTTGAAGATCTTCTAGAAGCCTCGCCGACGGCCGAGGTAGTTCGTCGCCGACGGCGAGGTAGTTCAAATGGCACAGATACATTGAACCTGGACACTTTTTGAAGAGATGCTTACACACCTCTTGGCCCTTTGCTCACCTCTATATATAGAGGCCGAAAATCAGTCTTTTGTGTGTTAGTTTTGTGCAGTCTTTTGTGTTCTAAGTGCAATCTTTTAGTCTTTTGTGAGTTCTAAGTGTAATTTGTGTGCAGTAGTGTGTCTTTAATGAGTCTTTTAGTAAGTTTAGTGAGTAATTAGTTAGTCGTGTTGTACTGGAAGGAAGAGTCAAAGGAACTACGAGAGTCCGTTTGGGGATAAATCGAGGTAAGTATTTGTATTTATTGTTTTTAACTTTAAATGAAATCCATGCTTAGTTTATTTCCCATGCATTCCGAGTAGTTTATTAGTCTTTCTCCTCGTTTATGAAATTAAGTGACTTGATGAAATTAAAATAGAGATACTTATATATATATTAATAAATTGTGATAATTTTTACTTAAAACTTAATTTACTTTCAAACCGGCCATTTGAATTGTTAAAATATGTTGGTTATCAACTATAGTAAAAATTACATCTGATATTCGGGGAATTCAAAAGCCTTGGAAGGAGGGTGCAAATAAATAGGGAAATAATATCACTGGGCGTAGAATTGAGTATTTTAGTGTGACAGACTAAAATATTCAATTCGGTCCTATTGTTTGAGAGTTGAAGTGTAGATGTTAGCCCTCAGGCGAGGGGAACGTGGGAGCTGCGAAGTGGCGGTCGGTATCCTCCCAAACTTAGCCGCAGATTCGGTAATCAAACATAGGATTAGTCAATATTCTTTACAACTGGACCAAAGGGTAAAGAATAGGAATGCTCCTATTTGTCACAATACCTTAAAATTATCTATTTAAATTCATTAATCACTTAAATTTCTAAACAAGGGGAAAGATACTTTTTCTGAATAGTTAAGACTTATTTAGCAATTAGTTTAATTTCCCGCACTTTTAATACGTATTAATTTTCTACTTAGTTAAGTTACCTAATTAAAATACTTAGTTTACTTTATTGCGCTCAAATTTAGAAGTCCAAATTTTCGTATACTATTTTAAAAATTATTATTATTATTTTAAATTAGTTGTTATTTAATTTTCTCTTTCCCCGTGGGATCGATAACCGAGGACTCCACTAGAGCCCTATATTACTTGATACGATACGTATACTTGCGTAGCATCCACAACATAAACAATTACAATTCTATACATATAAATAACGGGGTCAAGTTTTTGGCGTCGTTGCAATTAAAATAAAAAATATCATAATATAAAATTGTGGGTCAAGTTTTTGGCGCCGTTGCCGGGGAGAGTAAGAAAAATTTACTAAAGTAACGGACTATTTTAAAATAATCATAATAAATAAATTAATATCTATTCTGAAATTGTATGCGCAAATTTGGAAACGAAAATTTAATACCTTACGATTCTAAATTAGAGTGTACAATTAAAAGAATTAGAAAACAAAAGAAACAAATTATAAATTTAACACAAATGGCGAATATTCCTGAAATTCAAAATATGAACCAACAAAGACCATTAAGAGATTATGCCAACCCTACATCGGATGAAATTCATTTAACTATTCAAAACCCCGATGTAGTCGCTAATTCATTTGAACTTAAACCTCGCAATTATCCAAATGGTACAAAACAATCAATTTAGTGATTCACCTACCGAAGATCCTAACTTACATCTTGCTAGTTTTCTAGAACTTTGTGCTACTTTTAAATATCAAGGAGTATCTCGACGATGCTTATAAGACTTAGACTTTTTCCTTTTTCATTAAGGGATAAAGCTAAAATGTGGTTGAATTCGTTAAGCACTCGGATCTATTAAAACTTGGGGAGAATTATGACAAAAATTTCTATCCAAATATTTTCCACCATCTAAAACTGCTAAGTTTAGAAATGATATAACTTCTTTTTGTCGGTTAGATGGAGAATCAATATATGAAGCTTGGGAGAGATTTAAGGAACTTCTTAGGAAATGCCCACATCATGCGCTACCGGATTGGTTGATTAATCAAACCTTTTATAATGGATTAGTAGGATCTTTAAGATCGATCATCGATGCTCATTACTTGGAGGTTCATTAATGTCTAAACCATTTGATGAAGCTTATGCACTAATCGAAGAAATGGCAACAAATAATTTCCAATGGCCTGCTTGAAAGAGTAAATCCTAAAAAGATAGCCGGCATTCATGAAAACGATGCAATATCTATGTTAGCTTCTCAAATTGCTGCTATATCTAAGAAATTAGATCATTTTGGAATGAGCTACTCTCCTATTTTAGAAGAAAACTCATCTGGACAAATCATAGAATCTCAAACTAATTATGAAACTTTAAATGTTATTAATAATAGAACTAATAACCCTTATTCAAACTATTATAATCCTGGTTGGAAAACTCATCCAAATTTTAATTGGAATAACACATCTAATCAACAATGGATGAATCAACCTAATCAAGCTAATCCAAACAATAAACCTAATTACCCACCTGGATTTAATAACAATAACCCTCAATTCAAGGATAAGAAATTATCCATGGATGAATTAATTTTGAATATGGGTCATCAGCTACAAAATCAAGGAAATCAACTACAAATTCAAGGAAATCAATTACAAGTTCAAGGAACATCTATTAAAAATATCGAAACTCAACTTGGACATATTGCTACTGCGCTAAATAATAGAATACCGGAACTTTTCCTAGTAATGTGGAAATAAATCCTAAAGATCAAGGAAAAGAACAAATTAAAGCAATACAACTAAGGAGTGGAAAAGAATTAGAACCTCAAATTCAAAAAGAACTTGAAAGCCAAAAAGAGGAAGTGGAAATTGAAAAGGAAACAATTCAACAAGATTCAAACTTAGAACATCCTTTAATACCTATGAAAATTTCTGTTGAAAAACCTCCACCACCATTTCCTCAACGACTAGCTCAACATAAAAAAGATAAACAATTTGCTAAATTCGTTGAAATAGTAAAGAAATTAACAATTAATATACCTTTTGTTGAAGCTTTAGATCAGATGCTAAATTATGTAAAATTTATGAAAGATATTCTAAATAAGAAAAGAAAATTCACTGATAATGAAACTGTCGCACTTAGTGAAGAGTGTAGTGCTATTATTCGAAGAAGCTTCCCGAAAAATTGAAAGATCCCGGTAGTTTCACTATACCCTGCGCTATAGGAGAAAAATTTTATGGAAAAGCTTTGTGTGACTTAGGAGAAAGCATCAATCTAATGCCTCTATCGATTTTTAAGAGATTAGGATTAGGAAAAATTACACCTACTTCGGTAACCCTTCAATTAGTCGATCGCTCGGTTACCTATCCTAAGGGAGTTATTGAAGATGTGTTAGTAAAGGTGGATAAATTTATCTTCCCAGTAGATTTTATTGTTTTAGATATGGAGGAAGATAAAGAAATTCCTATCATTTTAGGAAGACCATTTTTAGCTACTGGAAAAGCTATGATTGATGTTCAGAAAGGAGAATTAATTATGAGAGTAAATGACCAAAAAGTTACATTTAATATTGAAAAATCAATGAAATATCCTGCGCTAGAAAAAGATGATGAATGTTTTCGGATGGAAATACTTGAATATTTACAACAAGAACATTTTAAGGAATATTACGAGGATAAATTAGAAAAAGAAAACATTGAATTAATTGAAGATAATCATGAAGAACTAGATTATATTCAGGAAAGATTTGAATTTTTGGATGATACTGAAAATACTGACAAGAATATAGTTCCATCAATTATTAAACCTCCCGAACTCGAGCTAAAAATATTATCCGATCATTTGAAATATGCTTATTTAGGTAATTCTTCAACTTTACCAGTTATTATTTCATCCGCATTAAACGAATCTCAAGAAAAAAACTTTTAGAAACTTTAAAAAATATCAGAAAACTTTTGGTTGGACTTTAGCAGATATTAAAGGAATTAGTCCTTCAATCCGTATGCATAGAATTATTTTAGATAATGAACATAAACCTAAAGCAGATCCCCAGAAGGAGATTAAACCCGATAATGAAAGAAGTAGTTAAGAAAGAAATTTTAAAATGGTTAGATAATGGTATTATATATCCTATTTCGACAGATGCTTGGGTAAGCCCAATTCATCGTGTTCCTAAGAAGGGAGGAGTGACCGTCATCGCCAATGAAAATAACGATCTTATTCCTATAAGACAAGTTACCTGGTTGGCGTATATGTATTGATTATAGGAAATTAAATACCGCCACCGGGAAAGATCACTTCCCTTTACCATTTCTAGACCGGATGTTAGATAGATTAGCCGGACATAAGTATTTTTGTTTTCTAGATGGATACACCGGTTATCATCAAATACAAATTGCTCCACGAGGATCAAGAGAAAACTACATTTACTAGTCCTTATGGAACTTTTGCTTTTCGAAGAATGCCTTTTGGATTATGTAATGCACCAAAGAACATTCCGTGAGATGTATGATGTCCATATTTAGTAAGTTAATCGACAATGGAATAGAAGTATTTATGGATGATTTCTCTGTATTTGGAACATCATTTGACACATGCTTAACTCATCTTGAAAAAGTATTAGAAGTATGTGAGAAAATAAATTTAGTTCTAATTTGGGAGAAATGTCAATTTATGGTTGCGGGTGGCATTGTATTAGGGCATAAAATTTCGGAAAAAGGCATGGAAGTGGACCCTGCAAAAATTCAAGTAATAGCTAAATTACCACCTCCAACTACGGTAAAAGGGGTAAGAAGTTTTCTTGGACATGCTTGGATTCTACGGACGCTATATAAAAGATTTTTAAAAAATTACTAAACCTCTATGCCAACTTCTCGAAAAGGATAAGAAATTTGAATTTACTAATCGAATGCCCGAATGCTTTTGAACTCTTAAAAGAAAAATTAATTACAACACCTATAATAGTTTCACCTAACTGGGAGAAACCATTTGAGCTTATGTGTGATGCTAGTGATTATGCTTGTAGGAGCGAGTTCTTGGGCAAAGATATGAAAAGATTTTTAAAGTTATATACTTATGCTAGTAAAACTCTAAATGATGCTGAAATAAATTATACGATTACTGAAAGAGAACTATTAGCGGTAGTATATGGTTTTAATAAATTTAGACCTTATCCGATTGGAACAAAATGTATCGTGCATACCGATCATTCTCGCTATCAAATATTTAATGCAAAAGAAAGATTCCAAACCAAGATTAATTAGATGGATGCTATTAATGCAAGAATTCGATTTTGAGATCGTTAATAAGAAAGGAACTGATAATCAACTTGCGGATCATTTATCAAGATTAGAAAATCATGAATTATCTGATATTGAAAATGAAATTATAGACGAGTTTCCTCGATGAACAACTATATAATATCAATGAGTGGAAAATACCATGGTATGCTGATATAGTAAACTATATAGTTAGTAATATTTTACCACCTATGCTAACTTTGCAACAACGAAAAAAATTCATCCATGATACAAAAACTTATTTTTTGGATGAACCATATTTATATAAGCAATGTAAGGATTTAATTATTAGAAGATGTGTACCTTATGAAGAAACTGAACCAATTATTCAAAAATGTCATGATTCCGATTTTGGATGACATTTCGGGATCGATAAACTCGCTTATAAGATTCTACAATCCGGATTTTACTCGGCCTACTCTATTTAGAGATGTATATAGATATATTAAAACTTACGATAAATGTCAAAGAGTAGAAAATATATCTAGAAGAAACGAAATGCCTCTAAACTTTATATTAGAAGTTGAAATTTTTGATGTTTGGGGATTAGATTTTATGGGACCTTTTATTCCTTCGTTTGGAAACTCATATATATTAGTAGTCGTTGATTATATTTCCAAATGGATTGAGGCACAAGCTTTACCTAGGTGTGATGCTAAGAGTGTTTCAAAATTTCGATGAAAAATATTTTTACTAGATTTGGAATGCCGAGAGTGATTATCACCGACGGAGGAACTCATTTTAGAAATAAATACATTCACAAACTAGTAGAAAAATACAATATTACTCATAAGATATACAACTGCTTATCATCCACGAGACTAGCGGATTAGTTGAAGTATCTAATCGTGAGATTAAACGTATTTTAGAAAAATCGTAAACCCAAATAGGTTAGATTGGTCTATTAGATTAGACATCGCATTATGGGCTTATAGGATTGCTTATAAAACTCCGATTGGAATGACTCCTTACGAGCTTATATATGGAAAAACATGCCACTTACCGGTTGAATTAGAACATAAAACATATTGGGCGATTAAAGAATTTAATTATAATATGAAGGAAGTCGGTGAGAAAAGATTGTTGCAATTAAATGAATTGGAAGAATTAAGAAATGAATCGTATGATAATGATCGGATTTATAAAGAAAAGATGAAATTATGGCATGATCGGAAGATTAATCGGAGAAATTTTGAACCGGGACGGGAAGTTTTGCTATATAATACTAGATTGAAATTGTTTCTTGAAAATTGAAGTCTCGATGGTTAGGACCTTTCACCATAACTCAAATATTTTCATACGGAACTATAGAAATCGAAGATCCAAAAACTGGACATAAATTTAAAGTTAATGGACATAGATTAAAACCATATTTCAAAGGTATAAGACCTAACTATAAAGAGGTTTTAATGCTTAGTCGACCTGATTAATAATTGAAATTAAGTCGGGCTGACGACGTTAAACCAAGCGCTTTATGGGAGGCAACCCATATTAGTTATCTATTTTTATTGTATCTTAATAAGTTGGTTTATATTATTGAAACTTTACTACTCAATTATTATTAAGAATCATCACATATTCGAACCATTATGATGAGAAAAGAAATTATTCGATTTAGAGCGAAATTGGACTTTATTTTGAAATCTCGCCGACAGCGAGGTCGATACTCACCGACGGCCGAGGTTCGCGCCTAAATTAGATTCAGTTTATTTATCGAGCTCGGCCGACAGCGAGAAACGTCCTCGCCGACAGCGAGAACCGGAAAGGCAGTTTTTATAACTAAGTCGCCGACGGCGAGAAACGACCTCGCCGACAGCGAGGAAGTTATAAAGATGAGTTATATATTTTTTGAATGCCAATTTGGACGGTTTCAACACCAATTCCTTTGTGAAAACCCATTCTTAAACCACTCTAAGTCTGCCTTCTTCACTAGAATTCATTCCATTCACCATAATGGCCTCCAAATTCTTAGATTCCTCTAAATGCGGAGTGTTTAACCGGAGGAAATTTGTGAGTGCGGAAGCGCGGCGGATCTTCAACAAGGTTTTGGTAAAGAAAAGAGTTATCAAGGAACGGGGATTTGTCAATCGAGGATTAGAGAATTCCACTACGAAGATAGAAGAAACGATCGCACAGTCGACCGGGAGGTATTTTGTTACACTACGTCCGCCGTTGTTATTCCGATTGTGAAAGAGTTCTACTCTAATTTACATGCGATCAACAATGGGAATTTCTACGTCCGAGGAAGATGGGTGACGTTTACTCCATCAAGAGTAAATGAATATTTCTCTATAGAAAACACCCCGGTATGTCACTATTCAAATTTTGTGCCTTCTCGATATAATATGAATGAGATATTTCGATATCTAACTGATGAACTGGAAGATTGGGAAATGCGGGAAGACGGGTATGTTAGTTTCTCCGCATCACTTTTGAATCCCGTCTCAAAGCACTCGGCACTTTTTCATCTCATCTAAATTATTACCTACAATGAGGGTAAACAAGGTTTCGAAGGAATGCGCTATATTGAATTATTGTATTCAAAGTGGATTACCTATCGATGTTGGATCAATAATTGTTAAGTCCGCATTGGGTTTAATTGTGCATGGGTCGGCTTCACGGACTAGGACACCCATCTACTTTTTTTGCATTATGCAGGTAAGTACTGTGTTTCTTATGAAGCTTGGGAAAAGGTTATGTTACCTTGGAAGCCGCTTGATCCTACAGATATGTTCCCTACTTTAGACAATAATGAAGACATTACATTTATCTCTGATAGAGCTTCACAGAATAATCCTATAGCAAGGCCTATTTCAGATAAAACAGAGTTACTTATGAAGAAAATTAAAGGAATGGAGAAAGAACTGCAGAAAGTGAGAGATTTAATCGACAATATATCTGATTTATTTGATCACATTGACTGGAGGATGAAGGAACACTTTGATCATTCTGGACACCTGGAAGCTAGCTTTCTTCATTTACTAAGATAGAAGGGTTGGATCACTGAAGAATCTGCTTCGGAATTTCCCTTCAAGCCTTTCTATAACTTATTTGTGCATCATCGTCATATCGGAAATATCAGAGAAGATGAAGATTCTGACCTTGAAGAGTAGTAGTAAAGATTTTCATAGTATGTTTTTATTTATGTTATTTGATTTGATTTAGATTTTATTATGTGTGGAGTGATGATTCGAATATCTCAAACTTAATCGAGATATGCGTCATAGTTTTGTATCAGCATTTAGTGTGTCGTGGATTGGTTTGCGATGCTCGATTAGTAGTAAGGATTGAAGTTTGAAGTTTGATTATAGAGTCTAAAATTATGTTAGTTTGTATGTCTCATGGATTTCAATATTAAAGTTAATTTGTTGTGTTGTGTAAATATGTTTGTGTATAAGTAGCTAATCTTCATATTAAATTAATAAATGATATGATCGGAAATATAATATAAGGCAAATCAAGGTTGAAAATGATTGACGAAATTCAAAAATTGAAATTTTTAGGACCTCGCCGACGGCGAGCAAAATCCCGCCGACAAGCCGAGATCGATCTCGCCGACAGCCGAAGAATTCTCGCCGACGGCAGATTTTTCCCGAAACTTTTGCCTTATGGAATTAATTAGCTCGCCGACAGCGAGAAAATCTCGCCGATAGCCGAGAACGTAAAAAGACCTATATTTGACCGGTCAAAAACACTATTCATCATCCCCAACCTCTCATTTTCGCAAAAACCGACCTAGGACTTGAGAGATCTTGGATTTAGAGGCGATTCCATCACTCAAAATCACCGGATTTCATCGTCTCTTGATCGATCGTATGGCTCCACGACAAAAACGTCGAGTAGAATTCGACGAAGACCGATTCATCAATGCACGAGCACAGACTAAATATTTTGAAAATATTCAAGGAAGAAAGTGCATTGCAGATCGGGTTTTCAAAAATCCGGGAGGAGAAGTAGAGCGGATTATTAAGGAACGAGGTTGTGAGAATTTCTGTTACGTTCAATATAGAGCAGCTGTGGAAGTGGTTAAAGAATTTTATGCCAATTTAACTGCCGCTGAAGATGCACCAGTAAAGGTACGAGGGTTTTTTGTAGAATTCAATGCTGCAAGAATAAACGCGTTCTATGAAAGTTCATGACTCGCCCTTAGCGAGTATGAAACTTTTGGAACGATGGAAGGACCACTCGGAGGAAGTCATTAACTTTCTCACCGATGGGACCGGAGTTTGGAAAATTAAGCAAGCAGGAAAGAGTGAATTTTCCTCTTTCTAAATTAAATGCGATCTCAAAGCTCGGCATTACTTTATTTGTTCTACTCTGTTACCCACCTATCACCACAGTGAGGTAACACGAGATAGAGCAATTCTGAATTTTTGTATTCAGAATAATAGAAGCATCAACATCGGGAGAATTATTTATCGAAACATCCTAGCCACTCCTCGAAATGAGAGTGGAGCTGGATTGGGACACCCAGGATTAATTTTTTCACTCCGCCAACTCTCCGGAGTTGAGGCTAGAGATAATGAAGAATGGGTAGAACCAATGAAACCACTCACAATCTGCCAATATTAAGAAGTATGAATCTCATGAAGGGTGGAGAGCAGGAGTAAGAAGTTATTTCACTCGACCGAAGTAGAGATATACCCTCTACTAGCCATGAACCTCCTGAGCCTACCACCCCTACCCTACAAGATCTGATGAATGAATTGACACTGCATAGAAGAAGTTTTGAGCAGTTTGGAGAAACAATGGAGAGAAGATTTGATCATTTTGATCAAAGAATTGATAATCTGGAGAGGAGACATGATTATGATAGCGAATATCTCCACCGACATTCAGAATACGAGATTGCATACTATGAAGCTGAACGTCGTTATAGGAGTGGTGATTTAGATGTTGTCTTTCCCGAGTGCCTCCGATATTCACAGTACTCAGCCTGCTTCGGTCTTCTCGGCCTACGGATCGTGGAGGAGATGATATAGATTGGAACTTTGGTGTCGAAGATTAGGACTTTATTTGTTTTATTTGTTTGATGTTAAGTTATTTTAAGACTTTATATATTTGTAATATTCAGTACTTTATGTTTTGAGACATTGAATGTTTGTTGGATTATTTGCTTGAATTGTTGTAGTAGTTTAGTTTTTATTTTTGTGTTAGTTAATTACATTTGTTTTTATGTTAAATAGGATGTTAGTTTTCTTTAGTATGTTTTTATTTTATTTTGTAGTGTTTAAAATTGCAAAATTGTTAATCTGTTAGTTAAAATGTTTTTAATATGTTAGTAATTGATATGTATAGTGTAGAGTTAATTTTAATTGTTATAGTTAATACTTATCTTAGATTTATCCCTGCATTTTCTTTAAATTGTTATATATATATGGAGAATACTAACAAGTACAGGTTCAATGAAAAATGAAAAAGCTCGCAAAAATTTCAAAGAAAAAGAAATACCTAAACTTCAAAGGTATGATTTATTTACTTTCCCTTTTTCATTATTTAGAATAGATATAAAAATTTAAGTTTGGGGGGAGTAAAATACAAATTCTCGTTATTAACTTGTTCTCAATTTCTATTTTCAAATTATTATAAAATGATTTTTATAGCAATTTTTTCAATTTAATTAATATGAATTATTTTATTTAATTATTATAAAAGGTTAAATGAAATATTTATAGTACTTTAATTAATTAAATAGAATAAAATATTTAAAGGGAATAAGAATATAGTAAACTATTTTTAGTAAGGAAAACTGTATTCTAAAATTAAAATTCTTAAGTATTCAAGTGAAAAAGAAAAGATTGAAAATCAATAAAGTAAAAACTATGAAGTATATATAAGCTAAGAAATATTCCTAAGTTTCAAATTTAGGAAGATGAAAATGAAGTTCAAAATTATTAACAGGCTCTCCAGATACAGTAATCCTCAAAAGAAAAAGAAAAAGAAAAAGAAAAAAAGAAAAAAAGAAAAAGAAAAGAAAAAGAAAAATGAGGAGAAACTTGAGGAGATGCCTTATCAAAAATTAGCTTCATTTGAATTAACCTAAAAGGAAAAACTTAAATATTTCCAAACTTATATTTATGGATTAGAATTTTACCTAATAGTGTTTTCTTGAATTTCTTATCATATGAATATCTTAAGTAGTTATTCTTTTAAATATAGTCATTCCCGAAATGAATAGTAAGCTAGAAATCTTAGACTCGATAACTAAATAATTTATTTCTATAAGATTAATTAAATTACATGAATTATTTTCATTTAACTTTATTATGATATTAATTAATCTAATTCATAGTTTATTTGAATTGAAAAATCTTACTATAGAAATCATTATTTTTATGTAGTACTAAAATTACTTGAGGACAAGTAATAAGTAAGTTTGGGGGATTTTGATCGCTGAAAAATTTATTAAGAAATTCATACCTATTTTTGATAAAATTGCACTTTAAAGAAGGGTATTTTCTTTATTTTATTGCAGGAATGAATAATTTAGGTGATAAAATCAAAAATCATAAAAATGAGCGAATTTGGAGCAAAATCATGCAATTTGTGCTGAGTCGCCGACGGCGAGATCGAGCCCGCCGACGGCGACGTTACAAGAAGAAAATTTTGAAGAATTTATAATCGTCTCGGCCGACAGCCGAGCCCGAGCCCGCCGACGCCGAGATAGAGCGGTTTGAAGATCTTCTAGAAGCCTCGCTGACAGCGAGGTAGTTCGTCGCCGACGGCGAGGTAGTTCAAATGGCACAGATACATTGAACCTGGACACTTTTTGAAGAGATGCTTACACACCTCTTGGTCCTTTGCTCACCTCTATATAGAGGTCGAAAATCAGTCTTTTGTGTGTTAGTTTTGTGCAGTCTTTTGTGTTCTAAGTGCAATCTTTTAGTCTTTTGTGAGTTCTAAGTGTAATTTGTGTGCAGTAGTGTGTCTTTAGTGAGTCTTTTAGTAAGTTTAGTGAGTAATTAGTGAGTCGTGCTGTATCTTGGAAGGAAGAGTCGAAAGGAACTACGAAGTGTACGTTTGGGGATAAATCGAGGTAAGTATTTGTATTTATTGTTTTTAACTTTAAATGAAATCCATGCTTAGTTTAGTTCCCATGCATTCGAGTAGTTTATTAGTCTTTCTCCTCTGTTTATGAAATTAAGTGACTTGATGAAATTAAAATAGAGATACTTATATATATATATTAATAAATTGTGATAATTTTTACTTAAAACTTAATTTACTTTCAAATTGGCCATTTGAATTGTTAAAATATGTTGGTTATCAACTATAGTAAAAATTACATCTGATATTCGGGGAATTCAAAAGCCTTGGAAGGAGGGTGCAAATAAATAGGGAAATAATATCATTGGGCGTAGAATTGAGTATTTTAGTGTGACAGACTAAAATATTCAATTCGAGTCCTATTGTTTGAGAGCTGAAGTGTAGATGTTAGCCCTCGGGCGAGGGGAACGTGGGAGCTACGAAGTGGCGATCGGTATCCTCCCAGCCTAGCCGCGGATTCGGTAATCAAACATAGGATTAGTCAATATTCTTTACACTGGACTAAAGGGTAAAGAATAGGAATGCTCCTATTTGTCACAATACCTTAAAATTATCTATTTAAATTCATTAATCACTTAAATTTCTAAACAAGGGGAAAGATACTTTTTCGAATAGTTAAGACTTATTTAGCAATTAGTTTAATTTCTGCACTTTCAATACGTATTAATTTTCTACTTAGTTAAGTTACCTAATTAAAATACTTAGTTTACTTTATTGCGCTCAAATTTAGAAGTCCAAATTTTCGTATACTATTTTAAAAATTATTATTATTATTTTAAATTAGTTGTTATTTAATTTTCTCTTTCCCTGTGGGATCGATAACCAGGACTCCACTAGAGCCTTGTATTACTTGATACGATACGTATACTTGCGTAGCATCCACAACATAAACAATTACAATTCTATACATATAAATAGCGGGGTCAAGTTTTTGGCATCGTTGCAATTAAAATAAAAAATATCATAATATAAAATTGTGGGTCAAATATCCAACTCATATTGCAAGCCCAATTCAGTACAAAACATTTCTCTTCTATCCACAGTGGGTCATGGTGGCATGGGAAAGACAAGTCTCTTACAACACATCTATGAAGTCTGAATGAAGAATTTGAACTAAAAAAGTGGGTTTGTGTTTCCAACGACTCGCTGCTGTACAAGAGTCTTAAAGTTCTCGTGCAATCCAAAAGGTTCTTGCTTGTTCTGGATGACAATTGGGAGGCAGAAATGAGCAAATGGGAGAATGTGATTAGAAAGGAAAAAAAATAATTGACTAACTGGATTGGTTCAGTTGCATCGACGATTGTAAATGTGATTAGAAAGGAAAAAAAAAATTGAAAATAAATGTCTTGGAGGAAGATGTTGTTTGAAGCTACTCAACACCCATGCATTTGCCGGTGTAGAGAGCTTCGGTGCTCATAAAAAATTAATAGACACTGCTAGTCTATAGTTAAAAAGCTACTAAGCTCTCCATTGGCTGCAAAGGTCATTGGTGTTGTTCTCAATTCTTGAATGAGATCTTTTGGATGAATGAAAATCAAGGGTTTATCATCCACAACTTTGCATATATGCATGTATGGAAATATCCCATAAGTAGAAATCTCTGATGAGAAATCCTCCATTGAATGAATTAGTGATCCACTTTAAAAATACCCATTTTTATGCCTTATTTATGATTCAATTCTTAAGAATATTATGCTTTAATGAAAGGTATGTTTATGTTTTTGGATGTAGGTAATAAAAAAGAGTTCAGGAAGGAAAAAGGAGCAAAAAGGAGCAAAAATGGAGCTAAAAGAGCAAAGTTGTCAAAATTATAGGCCTGGCGCCTAGGCGCCAAAATACGGTGCCTAAGCGCTAGTTCGATACAGTCGCAGACAATATTTTTGATGACTTTGGGCAGTTATTTTGACGGTGTTAAGTGGTTATTGGAGCTTCTAGAAGACTGATAGTTACTCCTAATATATAGGACATGTGATACAATGCATCTAGATGCAAAGAAATGATTTTAATCGCAAAGAGGTGTGACCCAAGTGAAGAGGTGTGAAGACCTAGTCAAAAGAGTCCGGTACCTAGGTGCCAGATTCCGGCGCCTAGGCGCGACAGTTACCTTCTAGAAGACACATTATATTTGGACAAACTTTGAAGAGGTTCCTTAAGCAACCCCTGGTCAAATTCAGAGCTCTATAAATAGGAGCCCATTCTACAGAGAAAATCGCCCCTTTTAGCACCATATAATCTCTTTCACCCCCTTCTTGCATCTTTAGTCTCCAAGCACTATATTCCATCAAATTATTTTAGGGAGCCACCATCTTTATTATTTAGTGACTTTATTTTGAGTGTTAAGTGTGAGATTATTGTTGTTGTTGCTGTTGAAGTCTTTTGCATTGGAGTCAGTATGAGTAAGCGGATCACTTGAAGGAACATTCCAGATAAGTATTTGCAATTTGGTTCAAAGTTTTATAAATATGTTTTGTTGTGTGAATTCAATGTGTTCTGAGTAGTTAGATTTCTTTCTCCTTTCAACTATGAAAAGATAATAAAATAATTAAACTTTGGTGGAGAATTTAACTTAAAATATTTATAAAAATTGTGATGATATTAATACCTGATCTTAGTTTACTTTTTAAACTAGCCATTTAAATTGTTAAAACCTGTTGAAGAATTCCGAGACCTATCCGGAGATGAGTTCTTAACTAGTAGATATCACATGAATCCTTAGGTAATCGCAGGCTATACGCGAGTTATTTAAGGTGAAGTGCAAATAAATAGGAAGATATGATTTATTGAGCGTAGAATTCATTAGTTTTTAGAGTGACAGACTAAATTCTAATAATTTGGTTTATAGATAGGGAACGGGTCACTGGTAGGGCCGATCATAGCCACCCTTAGACATCTAGTAGTGTGAGCCTAGATCAATCTATTCTACTAATAAAACATCCTGAAACGATCTATAGATTAGTCAATGTTCTTTATGACTGGACCAAAGGGTAAAGAATAGGAATGCTTCTATTTGGCACAATACCATAATCTAAATTCTCCAACAAATGATAATTATTCTAAAAATCTTGGATTAGTTGAAAAGGAGAAAGTTGTTTTGAGAAAGTTGTTTTATTAATACCCGAATTAATCTTTATTTTATTATTGTTTACAATTAGTATAAATTTCATTAAATTTAAAATCTAAACTTTGAAAAGAAATAAAAATAATAATTACTTTTAATTTGAAAAATTCTAAAAATATTACTTAATATTCTAAAAATCTTCCCTGTGGGATCGATAACCAGGACTCCACTAGAGCCCTGTATTACTTGATATGATACATATACTTGTGTTTGTAATTGTGACTTTTACAAATTATAATCTAAATATAAATTCATAAACTCTTTCATAAGTAAAATCATATCAAGTGTTTGGCACCGCTGTCAGTGATTAAATCTTCTAGCAGTGGTATCAAATTCTTGCATTTGAAAGTATATATATAGCCCCTTTAGGCTAAGTCACGCATCAAGTTTTTGGCGCCGTTGCCGAGGAAGATAAGAAAAATAAGTAAGAAAGTTAAAAAGAAATTTTTTAATTTAAATATAATTTATACACTTTTATTTTTTTTAAAATACCAAAAAAATAAAAATATATATATAAAAAATATATAAAAATACCAAAAAGATTTTAATTTTATGTGTAGTTCTGGATCGGAAGGATTATTACCTTTTGATTCTGAATTAGAAAGAACAGTTAAAAAATTAAAAAAGGAAAACAAGGAAAACAAATTCAAAAATATCGAGAAATGGCTAACTTACATATAAATAATCAAAATCCAGTAGAAATTAATTAACAAAATATTTATAAACCATTAAGGGATTATGCAAATCCTGCAGCTGATGAACTTCATATTAGTATTCAAATGCCAGCTGTAGATACTAATTCTTTTGAGCTTAAATCTTCTATTATTCAAATGGTTCAAAATAATCAATTTGGAGGAACACCTAATGAGGATCCAAATTTACACCTTGTTAGTTTTTTAGAACTTTGTGCTACCCTTAAATATAATAATGTTTCTGATGATGCTATTAGGCTTATACTCTTTCCTTTTTCCTTAAAAGATAAAGCAAAGATGTGGCTTAATTCATTAGCAACTTGTTCTATTAAAACATGGGCAGATATGACACAAAAATTCCTTGCTAAATATTTTCCTCCTTCTAAAACTGCTAAATTAAGAAATGATATAACTTCTTTTACACAATTTGATGGAGAAATAATTTATGAAGCTTGGGAAAGATTTAAAGAACTATTAATAAAATGTCCTCATCATGCTTTGCCGGATTGGTTAATTATTCAAACATTTTTTAATGGACTTATTGGATTGCTTAGATTTATTATTGATGCTGCTGCTGGTGGTTCTTTAATGGCTAATACATTTGAAGAAGCTTATACCTTAATTGAAGAAATGGCTAATAATAATTTTTAATGGCCTTCTGAAACGATTAATCCTAAAAGAATGGCAAGTATTCAAGATAATGAAGTCTTTTCTATTTTAGCTTCACAAGTGGCTGTGATATCTAAGAAATTAGATAATTTTGCTATTAATATATCGCATGTAAGTAATGATAATTCTGCAAATACTGATGATTCTCAAAAAATGGAAACTTTGCAAGCTATTGCTAGTAAAACTAATAACCCTTATTCTAATTATTATAATCCTAGTTGGAAAAATCATCCTAATTTTAATTGGAATAATGGACATCAACAATGGAGTAATAATCAAGTTAATCCAAATTGGAACAATCAAGGAATCCCAAACTTTAGACCAACTTACCCTCCTGGTTTTAATAATCAGCAGAAAAAGTTATCTATAGAAGAATTAATCTTGCAACTAAGTAATCAGCTACAAAGTCAAAAACACTGCTATTCATAATATTGAGAATCAGATGAATCAAATTGCTAATTTTATTAATTACAGACCTCAAGGAACACTACCTAGCAATGTTGAAATTAATCCTAAAGAAACTGGGAAAGAATATGAACAAGTAAAAGTTGTACAACTTAGAAGTGGAAAGGAATTAAAAGAGAAAATTCGGAATGAAATTGAAAAAGATAGAGAGGTAGAAGAAATTGAAAAACCTAAAGATACTCTTTCTCCAAGTAAAGATCAGACTGTAATTCCTATTGAAGTGGAAGTTAAAAGACCACCACCACCTTTTCCTCAAAGATTAAAACAACAGAAGCTTGACAATCAATTTTCTAAGTTTTTGGAGATTTTTAAGAAACTTAGCATAAACATTCCTTTTGTTGAAGCGTTGTAACAAATTTCAAGCTATGCAAAATTTATGAAGGATATTTTAAGCAAGAAAATAAAGTTTAAAGCTTATGAAACTGTTGCATTAAGTGAAGAATGTAGTGCAATAATTCAGAAGAAACTACCTCAGAAACTTAAAGATCCTGGAAGTTTCACTATACCATGTGCTATTGGAGAAAAATTTTGTGGAAAGTCTTATGTGATTTAGGAGCTAGTATTAATCTCATGTCATTTTCAATCTTTCGAAGGTTAGATTTAGGAGAGATTTCTCCCACCTCTGTAACCCTTCAGTTAGCTGATCGATCTATCACTTATCCTAAAGGAGTTATAGAGGATGTTCTTGTTAAGGTAGATAAATTTATCTTTTCTGTGGATTTCATTGTGATAGATATGGAAGAAGATAAAGAAATACCTATTATTTTATGGAGACATTTTTTAGCTACCGGACGTGCTATGATTTACGTGCAAAAAGGAGAATTAACAATGAGAGTTAATGATCAAGAGATAACATTTAATGTTCTGAAATCAATGAGGTATCCTGAAAAAGAAAAATGCTATCGAATGGATAATTTTGATTATATAATTAAAAAACATTATCAAGAAAAATGTAAGGTCATTTCTGAAGATAAAAATGATGAATTTGTATTATATAATTAGTCATTAACTGAAGAAATTGAAAAAGTAAATGAAGAAAACTTATCTAAAGAAACTCATTATATTCATGAAAACTGAGAAATTTTAGACACAACTAAAAATAATATACTTTTACCCTCAATTGAAAAAGCCCCTGAACTGGAATTAAAAATGTTACCTGCACATTTAAAGTATGCATTTCTTGGAAATTCGTTAACTTTACCTTTAATTATATCTTCAGAACTAAGCAAAGATCAAGAAGAAAAATTAATAGAAGTGGACTATTGCAGATATAAAAGGAATAAGTCCTTCAATCTATATGCATTAGGATTTTAATGGAAGAAAATTGTAAACCCACTATTGAACCTAAAAGATGATTGAACCCAATTATGAAAGAGGTTATAAAGAAATAAATTTTGAAATGGTTAGATTCTGGAATTATTTATCCTATTTCGGATAGCCAATAGGTGAGTCCTATTCATTGTGTTCCGAAGAAAGGAGGAGTAACTGTCATTGTTAATGATAAAAATGAATTAATCCCAACAAGAAAAGTTACTGGATGACAACTTTGCATCGATTATCGAAAATTAAATAACGCCACTAGAAATGATCATTTTCCTTTACCTTTCTTGGATCAAATGTTGGATAAATTAGCTGGACACTCGTATTTCTATTTTCTGGATGAGTATTCTAGTTATCATCAATTACCTGTTGCTCCTGAGGACCAAGAGAAAACAACATTTATAAGTCCTTATGGAACATTTGCCTTTAGAAGAATGTCTTTCGGTTTATACAATGCACCTGTAACTTTTCAAAGATGTATGATGTCAATATTATGTGATCTAATCGATAAAGGAATTGAAGTATTTATGGACGATTTTTCAGTATTTGGAACTTCTTTTGAATCTAACTTGGAAAATATAACGAAAGTATTACAAAGATGTGAAGAAACAAATTTAGTTCTAAACTGGGAAAAATGTCAATTTATGGTCACAGAAGGAATTGTACTTGGACATAAAATTTCAAAAATAGGAATGGAAGTTGATCAGGCAAAAGTGAAAATTATTGTTGAACTTCAACCACCTAATACTGTTACTGAAGTGAGAAGTTTTCTGGGTCATGCTGGATTTTATAGAAAATATATAAATGATTTTCCTAAAATTGCTAAACCTCTTTGCCATTTATTGGAAAAAGAAGCTAAATTTGAATTTAATGAAGATTGTCTGAATGCGTTTAATATTTTAAAAGAAAAATTAATCACTGCACCTGTCATTGGTTTACCTGATTGGAATAAACCTTTTGAATTAATGTGTGATGCAAGTGATTATGCAATTGGAGCTGTATTGGGACAAAAATATGAGAAAATTTTTAAAGTTATATACTATGCTAGTAAAACTCTTAATGAAACTCAAATAAATTATACTATTACTGAATAAAAGCTTTTAGCAATAGTATATGCCTTTGATAAATTTAGACTATATCTTCTTGGAACAAAATGTATCATACATACTGATCATTCTGCTATTAGGTATTTAATATCTAAGAAAGATGCTAAACCTAGATTGATCAGATGGGTTTTACTTTTATAAGAATTTGACTTTAAAATTGTGAATAGAAAAGGAACTGACAACCAAATTGCTGATCATTTATCAAGAATCAAAAATAATAATGAGAAGATTTATGAAGAAAATATAAATGAGAAATTCCCAGATGAACAATTATATGTTATTCAAGGATTACAAATGCCTTGGTATGCAGATATAGTTAACTAATTGGTTAGCAATATTTTACCAAATGGGTTGAATAACAAATACATTAAGAAATTCAAGAATGATTGTAAATCATATATTTGGGAAGATCCTCATTTATTTAAAATAGGAAGAGATTATGTGATTTGAAGATGTGTTCCTTATGAAGAAACTTTTGTAATTATTCAAAAATGTCACGATTCTGAATTTAGAGGACACTTTGGAGTGGAGAAAACTGCATTTAAAATTTTAAATTCTAGATTTTATTAGACTACTTTATTCAAAGATGTTGGACATTATGTGAAAACTTGTGATCAATGTCAAAGAATGGGAAATATATCCAGAAAAGATGAAATGTCTCTAAACTTTATATTAGAAATTGAAATTTTCGATGTATGGGGTTTACACATTATAGTACATTTCGTACCATCATCTGGAAATATTTATATTTTATGAGCAGTTAATTACGTTTCAAAGTGGATCGAAGTTGTAGCTTTACCTAACTGTGATTCCAAAAGTGTTTCAAAGTTTCTATAGAAGATGATTTTTACAAGATTTGGAATGCCCAGGGTAATTATCACTGATGGGGGAAGTCATTTCAGAAATATAAGAATTCAATCGTTATTAAAAAAAATCGAAATTAAACATAGAATTGCAACTGCTTATCACCCGCAAACAAGTGGAATGGCTGAAGTATCAAACAGAGAAATTAAAAGAATATTAGAGAAAATTGTTAATCCTAAAAGAATTGACTGGGTTGATAGACTTGATTCTGCATTATGGGCTTATAGAACAGCTTATAAGACACCTATCGGAATGTAACCTTATCGGTTATTTTATGGTAAACAATGTCACTTACCTGTTGAACTGGAACATAAAGCTTATTGGGCGATAAAGGAGTTCAATTACAATTTGAATGCTGCAGGAGAGAAACGATTATTACAACTGAATGAGATGGAAGAAATAAGAAATGAGTCTTATGAGAATGCAAAGATTTATAAGGAAAGAATGAAGAAATTGCATGACAAAAAGATTTCAAGGAAAATGTTTGAGCCTAGACAAGAAGTGTTATTATTTAATGTTCGTTTAAAACTTTTTCCTGGAAAATTACGATCTAAATGGATGGGACCATTTATAATTGAGAAAGTGTACCCTTATGGAGCTGTGGATATTAAAGATCCCAAAACTGGAAAAGTATTTAAAGTTAACAGATTAAGACTGAAGCCTTATATAGGAGAAATGAAACCAATTTACAAAGAGGCTTACGAACTAAGTCTACCCGATTAATTTAATTAATTAGGTTGGGTTGACGACGTTAAACCAAACGCTTTGTGGGAGGCAACCCATATTGTTATCATTGTGATTGTTTGTGATTTGAATTTATTTTTATCATGTTTGTATGTGGATCACACCCTTTTACTAGACCTGTTTTTAAGACCGAAACTTTAAAAATTTGACGATAGGCGAATAGGAGTCGATCGTGATTCTGGCGCCTAGGCGCCAAAAGTTGGCGCTTTGGCGCCTAGGCGCCATAATGACCTATGCGTATCGATGATCCGGCCTAGGCGCCGGATCCGGTGCCTAAGCGCCACGGTTACAGATCGTGTAAAAACAAAAATTCTTCAGTTTTTTCACACGAAATCTCCCTATAAATTGACCTATCTTCGTCCCCAATCACATAGAAACCTTAATTTCAACCAGAGCAATCTATTTTGGAGGAGTTAAGAGGAGTTTGGAAGCAATAGATAGAGGAAATCATGGAAATGAGGTAAGAGACAAATCTCCCAAAGATCCTCAACCTTATTTTAATGGTTTTATTGTTGTTAGTATGGAGAAATTGTTTAGTCGTCTAGAAAAGATTGAAGCGGAACTTCAAAGCATTGGGAATCGCTTACACGAAATGTATCATCAAATTGAGCATGTGGAATGGCAATCAAAACTTCAATTTGATCATATGGCAGCCTATCAAGACGCTCAAGTAGCAATGTACGAGAAGAACAAGTGGATCGATGAAAAGGCGGCTTTGGAATTTCCAAGGGCATTGGTTTTCTATCCATTTGGTCCTAGCGAACTTCATTGCGAAAGAGATGGTAATCGAAGATCGGTGTTGAATAGATCTCTTATGTGTTCTAGGTGTGATTGAGTCAAGTTCTAGTATGTTGATTATCTAATTTATGCGTGTTGGCTTTATTGTTAAATGTGTGTTGTTGGATTTGGAATTTGCTTTGAATTTGTGTTGTTTGTGTTGTTTATAGAATGATGAACCAAGATATATTTTTATTCTGGAATTTATTAATTTTGGAATGGAAATTATGAATTGAAGTTGAAGAGTTTAGTTAAATCTCGTGTTTGAAATGTGGATCTTAGTTATCATTTTAAATTGATTGTGGAAATGTTTGGAGGATATAGATTGGATTAATACTCTTATAAGAGTAATTAGGAGTCAAATTTAACAAGATTTTATGAAAAATATAAAATTTAAATTTAAATTTTGGAAAGGCGAGTCTAGCGCCGGTTCGACCTAAACCCGAAACGTCTTCTTCTTAAACACCCGCACGCCATTTTTGACGCCTAAGCTTCTCTTTCCTCTGGTTTTCGCGAAAATAGACCCTAGATATCCCATTTGAGGCCAGATTTTCAAGTTTTTGAGCTTGAAATCACTCGATTTCTTCATCCCAGGGTCAGATCTACATTCTAAACCAATTATTTTTTATTTTCACCATGGATGTTGCTCACATTAAAGAAAACCAAAACTTTGAGAAAAATTTTGATTTTTAAAGTTAAATCCATGGATTTTTAAGCTCTTTCAAGTTTAAGAAGCTTAAATTAGTATATTATCTGTGATCCTATGAATTTATTTTGTGTTTTTATTTCACGTTTAGATGGCACCCAAATCTAAACGAGGAAAGGAACGAGAAAATTTTGATCGTAGCAAGTTTGTCACTGTCTCTGCACATTTCCGATATAATGATTTTGCTACGACTGGGAAATTTATCTCGGAGCGAAGTTTTCACAATCTGGGAGGAAGACTTGAAGAAACGATCGTTGCACTCAACTGGCAACGATTCTGCTATTTTACTGTTGTTGTTGTTATCCCTATAGTTAGGGAATTTTATGCCAATTTCATGGATGTTGAAGAGTACGATATTTTCGCCAAAGGAGTTGGAGTAGGATTCACTCCCGAACGTATCAACATTTTTACGGCTTGCCGCCGAACATAAAGTGTTATTACTCCGGATCATCTCCATCTGAGGCGGATTATCTCCATCTGATGGTACTGGAGCTTAGAAGATCCGGAACGGAAAAAGGATAAATTTTTCATCTTCTAAGCTTAATGGTATTTCAAAAGCTGACACTACTTTATTTTTGCTCGTCTCCTTCCATCCAATCATTTGAGCGAGGTTACCAAGGATAGAGCTATCCTTAATTATTGCATACAAGAGAAGAAAATGATTGATGTAGGAAGTATCATTTATGATTCTGTAGAGGCGATTGCTCGCTCTAGCACTTCTGTTGGACTTGGATTTCCATCTTTGATATATTCTCTGTGTGAAAGTGCTAGAGTAGTTGCTGAGCTTTCTGAGGAAAAGCTCAAGTCTACAAAGCCCATAGGAAGAGAAAGCGTCAGTATCTATGATCGACTTTGAGGTAAGAGTTCTACTGCATCTTCTAGTTCTTACCTGCTTCTTGTTGACCTTATCTTTTATGAGGTCTTTTCTCTTCTCTCTCCTTAGTACTTAGGATCTAGCCATAGGGCTTCTCCTTGACTATCTTAGAGGACTAGAAAAGGGACCCATCACTTAGAAATTCAAAACACTTCTTGGCTCCCTTCAAACCCCACAAGTTTGATTGTAAACCCCTAAGCCACTTGGAGGGTTAAAATCAAATGTGGAGGTTTAAAGGATGAGTTTCCTATAGGACTCTTTGGCCTTAGGATTACCCTGGGTGGCCTAGTCTGGTGAGGGTAAGCTTGCACACACCACACTCCCACACACACACACATTCCAAACCCTAAAACTACCTTTAGCCAATTTGAATACCCGACTCATGTAGGCAATTCATATGGATGGACCTCAACCCCTAGGCCCCTGGCTAAGAGGGTTAGGAACAACATAGTGAATGTCTAAAATGAGTCCTCTCATGGCTTTTGTGAGCTTAATATGGCTTCATGGCTCAACCAAAATGATTTCATTTCACTCACACTTGATCAATCTTAACTTTTTCAAAATTTTAATTTTTAACCCCTGGGGCCCTAAACCCACCAAGCCTACCAAATGCCCTTGAAATTGCCCAAAATTTGCAAAATTGCCTAAATTACCCAAAATTCCTCAAAATCAATCCTAAACATTTCCCCCCACTCAAATTGATCATCCATGACCAAATACACCAAAATTTTCCAAAAATACCCCTCAATACCCTCCAAATACCCAAAATACCCTTTTAGCCCAAAAATCCAAAAAATTCCAAAAATTCCCAAAAAATTTCAGAAAATCCCAAATATTCCCAATTTCATTTTGTTCAACTACACCATAAGCCAATTTTGTCAATTTAACCCACCTTTATGAAAACCCCCAATTTGACCTATTTTTAACCTAAGTGGACCCAATGTCCCACAAAACCAACCCAATTGACCTCAATTTTGATCCAATTCAATTCTAAACTTCAATCCAATATCCCCAATATCAATTTAGACCAAATCCAAACCCAATTTTATCAAAATTTGGATCCAATTTCAATTTGAAGCCTAAGGCCCAATTTTGGCCCATGACCTAAACCTAGCCCAAACCAACCCAACTCAACCCCAATTGGCCCCAAATCCTTTTTTAAAACCTTCCTAACATCCCCACAAATAAAAAACTAAGATTTGCCCCAAATTTGAACCTAAACTCCACCCAAACCTAATCCAAAACCAAAATCCCCTAAATTGGCCTAAACCCAAACCTAACCCAAATAGGCCCAAATCCCTAAATCAAAGCCTAACCAAAGTTGAAAACTCTTTGTCACACCCCCATAAACATTTTTCAACATTAATTTTACATCAAACCCAACATTGGCCCAACCTTAACCCAAGTTGGCCCAATTTGATCCATTTTCAACCCATTATCAAAAAGGCCCAAATTGAACCCATTTCAACTCCAAATGACACCCAACCTTTTCCAAATCACTCATGATACATCCCTAAACTAAACTCAACATTTATTTGGCATGGTCCTTCACAAAAATTTCATCTAAAATCCCTTTTTAAAATCTAAAAGCCCACTTCCATAAAGCCTTTAAAAGCCCATTTTTACCGAAGTTCAAAAAGCCCAAAATTTATTCTAAAGCCCATGTGAAATTCCCATCATCGTCATTTTAATTGAAACCATCCCTAAGTCCTAAATGAATAATCAAATAATTCCAAATCAAGCCTCATGCCAATTTCCCCTAAATCCATTTTCATGAAATTAAGCCAAGCCATGGGCAAGCCATGGGCAAGCCATAGGCTAGCCATGAAGCCATCCTTAAGCCCCATGTAAGCCATGTGAGTGATGTTCATGTGACCATACCATATTGGGCAAAAGGAGGGAGTCCTTTAATGATTCCCTTCAGAGTGATTAAACCTTTTCATGATTCCCCTAAACCATGCTTAAACTTAAATATGCTTAGATGGTAACTTCTCCCCACTAAGCTAGCTGAGTTACCTGACCCCCCATAGCACCCAAAGCCCCTTGGTGGGTGCACCAAGCCAAAATCCATGGCTTGGACACATTTCAACCCAAAATAGCCCTCTCCCCATACCACTTAAATCAAATCCTTTACATATGGCCAAAGCCAATTGCTTTCACTAAACTCAATCCCTAGACTCACTGAGTTAAGATGGTGACATGACCCTGCCGGCAAGCCGCCTGGGTCGCCGGAAAACGCCATGGCCGAGAGCTTTATTTGGATTCAAAAATTCAAATTCACCTGGCTGAGCTGTCCCAACTCAATTGGACTCAATGGCTGTTCTTCCCTTGCATAGAGCAGCTGATCCCAAACCCTAACTCTCCCTGGAGGCCCTCCAGCCAGCTCTATTTAAACTCCACCACCTCTCGGCCAAAGGAGGTGATGAACCAGAGCTTAACAAAACTCTGCCAAAATTACTCCAGGACCTTCTTCTAACCCAGAGCAATTGATTCCCAGTGTCGCTTTGCCCTAATCCCCATTAACAGGGCTCAATTTCTCAGTCAAAAATCCACCCAAAAACTAAGACAACTCTGAAATCTCCACCAAAATCAAATTAAACTCACCCACACCTGCACAAGACCTAGAGAAGGAGTTCCCCAGTGAAAGCCCCCTCACCAGGCCAGCCATCCTCTCTATTGGCCAAGCTTTGAAATCGGCCTTGGTCACTTTCATACCTAGGCAATTCCCCAGAGCTAAAGACTTCATCTGGAGCTTCCTTGGGTGCAATCGAAGGTGCTGCAACTCTCTGATTGAAGCTTCACTTCTCAGAGCCAAGGTATGGACCCCCTCTTCCTCCCAAGCTTCCAGCGATTCTCTATTTTGCTTGGCTTAATTTCATAGCACATAAACTGTATAGATGTGTTTGTCTCCTCAAGACGAATCCATAGAGCATAAGAACACGAAAATCCATTGAGAAATGAGAGAGATCTTAGGGTTTTAGTGTGGACGCTCACGGGATACACCAGTCGTAGACAATGACCAGGCGTCGTTGGATCGAGCGTGTATCGAATGGACGGTGCAGATCGCTTCGGATGAGTGAACGGGACATGAACCGCGGGCCCCCTGAGCTAAGTTGGATGGCGGCGTCGAATAGGGAGGCGACACGTGGGCTTTCGGAGCTGCCGAGGATGAGTCGGCGCCGCATGGATAAGTAGATAAATAGACTATTTTCTATTTTTTTAAATACCCAGAAATTGAAAAATCCATAACTTTGCATAGAAAAATCAGAAAAATAAAATAAAAATACCCTCCTGCTCAGTGAATAGAGGAGAATAATGTGGAAAAAGAATAGAGTTAATTTGATGAGTATTTTATTTTTAATTAATTATTTACTCATTTCAATGTTTTAATTCTCCATTTGCATAGACAATTCACCATGGCATGAGACCATAGGGCTTTTGTAACCTCTAATCTTGGAAACATTCCCTGAATTTTCCAAGGTCAGAGGCCATCTCTGTGGTAGTTATTAATTTTCCAAATTTTTGTGCCTGTTTTGATACTTTAATTCCAGTAATTAGCATGTTGCTTAGAAAATTCTAGGAAACTTTAGGGAGGTATCTTAGGACTAGAGGACCCTAGGAAAATTATGGTTTGAGTTAATTCATCAAGAATAACCCTAATTGGCCTAAATACTCAAAATTAAATCTTAGTTAATTAGGATTAACCACACATCAAAATCACTTGAAAACATTACTCCACTGATCTTTAGGGTCAGAGGAGTCCCACATAAAAATTTGAAACCAATTGGAGGTGATTAGCCCCACTAAATGGACTAATTAAGTTACATGACCAAAATTAAACTCTAAAAATTCATAACTCCAAAAATACATTTCAAAAATTTACCAAAATTGTTTTGAGGCTTCTCTGATATTAGGGGAGTCTAAGAAAATTAAAATTAAAATTTTCTAAAAATCTTCATTTTTAATCATATTTTAATATTTTAATAATTAAAAAATAATAATAATCATAAAAATATTAAAAATCATAAAAATTTCATATTTTGCTTCCTAATCACTTAGAAACAAACCAAATATTTTTCCTAAGTCTATATATTAAGATATTGAATTTTAAAGGCTTAAAACAATTTTTAATATTAAAAAATGAATTTCCTTCTATTTTCACTAAATTAATTCTAATAAATCAAAGAAAAATCAGAAAAATATAAATTTTATTTTTCTGAACTACTTGAGGTTAGAGAGATTTATGAAAAATATAAAATCCATTTTTCAACTTTAATTTTATTTTATTATTAATTAACACTCCAAAAGTCAAAATAATTATAATAAATAAAATATAATTTGAATAATCACCAAAATTGGTCCAAGTAGTCCTCTAGTTAGTAGGAACATCCCATAATTTTTCTATATATAGAAACCTTACCTTGGTCAAGTTGTTGAATTTTTATTGAAAACCCATATTTTTCATAAAAATAAATATATAAATTAAATTAAATTCAGAAAAATCATATTTTCTCCTCTAATGTCTTAATTGACATATGTGTGAAGTGACATAAAAATTTTAAGTTCATTTGAGCTTAAATTGATGAGTTATGAAATGAACATAATTTAAAAGGACATAAAGGTAATTAAAGAATTTTAACCCTAATTAATATTTAGGTTTAATCAAGGGGAGGGTAAAATATCTGATTTTAAAATTTTCATTAGATGATTGAAACCTAGGGAATTAAGGGGTAGAAACCCATTAATCATCTTGAAAATATTTAAAGTAAATTTTAATTAATTAAACAATTTGAATTTTGGAAGAATAAGTTAAAATTTAGATTATTAAGATTAGGGATATGATTTAAGAAGATATCAATTCTTTAATTTAAAATCCCTAAATGAATCACTTTAATAATATTCAACTCTTAATCAACTCAAAAAAATGATAATTGAAATTAATAAATTAAATAATTAAAAGGAAAATAAACCTTAATTAAATTAAAAGCTTAGAACATTAAGTAATTTAACAATCAAATTGAAATGAATTTAAAACATTAAAAACTAATCTCAAAGATAACATGAAAAAAAATTTAAAACAAATTTGAAATATTAAATAAAATCAACCTTAAGACAATTCACAATTAAAAACATAAAAAAATCAAACCAATTAAAAATTAACTTAAAATATTTTAATTAAATTAAAATTAAATCATTAAAATCTAAATTGAATAATCTAAACACCTCTTTCAACCCAAATTAATCCAATACATTGAGATCATTTAAAATGTAAAGATTTAACTAGTTTTAAAACAACTTGAACACTATTCCAAACTTAAAAAATTATTAAAATATCATAATTAAATTAAATCATTTTAAATCATCAATTCCAATTTTAAATCATTAAAATCTTTAATAAATTAATCTGCCCTTAAAGGCTTGCGTTATTCCATAACTCTTAAATGGAGCATTAAGTGAAATATCACTTCACTCATAGGATAATCAAACATCCTAATTCACTGAGCAAGAAGCAAAATTTAACTGAATTCTTGGATGATTAACTCACCAGTACAATAAAATTCATTTGGACTCAAAATAATCTCATAAGTATTGAAAAGATGTTTAGAACTCGTCCTAAGCACTTTCTTAATATGATGAGATGATTTAGAAGAACAACTGAACTTAATTGTTCTTTGATGAAGAAAATCATCATTAACCAAACACAAGAACCTAGACGTCATAGGGATAGACTAGCAATAGGATTAGGACTTTGGTAGACAACCAAAACCTTCCTTTAGCTTTACTTAGGTTTTTTCCTGCAAATTATATAAATGTCTTAACATGTGCTTTAAGTGTAGCTTGGGATGATGGGAAGACCCTCCAGGTACGCTTTTATTTTATTGCAAGTTACTTACATGTACTACGCTTTACTTTTCTTGCTTGTTAAACAAGATTGTTGCATGAAAACTGAAACCTTTAGGATAGCCACAAAAGTGAAACCCAAAATTAAATTAAAAGTCACAACAAGATAAAATTCACCGCCACAACATTCAAAATATAAAACAACTCAAAATTTAATCACAAACAGAACACAAAACTACAACTATAACTAAATTAAAATGTTTTGTTGGATGATCGGGAATACCTCGGATGATGTAACCTACGTGTTGCTAACGGGATTTCCCACGGTCTAAATGAAAGTGTGGAACTCATTCAGTTGAGTTTAGCAAATTCATCTGGACTAAGTGAATCCGATAAAAATAACAGTGCCGGAATGATGGAACCGTGGGATCTTAACCGGTGTTGTTATAATCAACTTTAAGATTCCCCTAATAAAACATTAAAGACATTTGGACTTTAAAACTTCTAAACCAAAACACTTCTCTCATCACCTGATTTTCACTTTCTAAAACTAAACCTCTGCAACAACAATGAGCTTGTAGCATAGTGGGCAGCACGACCATCGTCGTCAGCAAAACTGGAATCTACATCAGCCAAACTCTTCTTAGCATTAAATAACCAAGCCTTAGGATTTCGAGGTAGTTTGCCTAGTGCAACATAAATCCTCAACCTTTTCGTTAAGAATTTGTATAATCATTTTGTGCAAATTAAGTCCTAACCGGTCTTAGGATTCCGAGGTAGTTGTTCGATACGACATAAACCCTCACATCTTCGAGGCTACTTGTGTGATTATATCATACAAATATAAGTCCTAATTAATTAAAATTGGCAGGATTGAAACATTAATATACTCTTAAATTAAAACCAAACAATAGGATAGTTTGGGAAGTTCCCAAGATTCTTTTTGGATCCTCAGCTTCTCACACTTCTCTTCCTTTGGACTCCTAAAATTAATTGTTCCAAATTCGAGCTAATCCCTTTTTGAAATTTCCAAAATCCAATCCTTTGAAAACCTTAAACTTTGAAATTCTTGAGAGCAAAACCACTCATCATTATCGAGAGTTTTCTTAAGTGTCTTCAGACATTTAAGATGTAATTAACTATAGAGGCTTGCCCTTATAGGGAACTTTAAGAACCCAGGTAATATAAACCCTGCTTAATTTCTTTATATTAAGCAGGGGAACTTGTCGGCTTATAAAATTGGTTCGCAGACCAAACGGATGTCACAAATTTTTTAGTTTATTTAATCGAGCCCCATCATCAAGCAGTGTGTTTATTCTTCGGGATAGATACACGGTTTGCGGTGTGGTGCTCGTTTACATAAACTATTTGGGATGTGAGATCGGTTTGATTTCATATCTTAAAATTTTCAAATTTAAAATTATTTTCAAAATCAAATGTAACTTTCTAAATTATATATATATATATATATATATATATATATATATTTAAATTAAATTTAAAATCTAAAATTAGCCGACAATTTTTGTAGGCGACCTCTTTTCAAAAATACAACTTAACCTAAAAATATGCCGACAACTTCTGGCGACTCCGCTGGGGACTAGTTCCTCTCTCCATTTTAATCAAATGGTTTTGCTTTCATAAATCGGTAGTGAGTCCATACCCCTTTTGGACCAAACTACCATTCCTCCCGTTGGCATATCACGTTCATTTCTGTCTTGAATGGGTATAGTCAATTCCTTTTGGATTTTGGAGCCACTGTTTAGACACTCCTAAATAGAGAGGTTCTGAAATCCTTTTGCCTCTTTCTGAGGTGGGGTGGACCCCCAATAAGTGTTAGCTTTGGAGAGGTCTTTTGAGTTGAGAAGTCTTACGAGACTTTCTTTTCCTTTCCAATTCTGAATCGGGTCCTTTACCTTTCCTTTAACCTTCCTCCTTTAATCGTTTTTTGTTCCTAATAAACAAATCCTCTAATGAACAACCTTTTAATAAACGAACTCTTTTAAATCGCAAATATATTAAGATAAACTAAAAAGTGTTCGAACTCTATCTTTTATGTCTTAAGTTTTGCAACAAAAGGAAGCATAATTCGAGACTGACGTTCAGAATTTACCTTGCAGAAAATGACTGCACCAAAGTTAATTTTCTCCTTCACCAATGGAATGGAATTCGTCGTCTATAAAGATGAACTGCCCTACAATGGAATCATCCGTTTTGGACAAGGATTCGACAATACAGATATTAAGTTCACTGACGTCACCCTCTTCACACTAATGGATAAAGTGTCAGAAACTGAGGAGCATGTGATTGAGTTTAACCTGAAGTCAACTCAAGGGTTCCCTCCTCTACGAAAAGTCCCAGCTGAAAGAAACACTGATGTTTGTAGGAGGATTGTGATCTCTAACCCCACTGGTCTAGTTATCTCCGCACCTACCCCGGCTCCTGCCAAACTTAAAGGGAAGGGAGTCCAAGTCTGTGATGAGCCTACCACCGTGGAGGGTACAAATTTTGTTGCAATACCTTCTGTCTTCGAGATTGGGTCCAATTCAAGAGTTGCACCCCTGACTCGGACTTAGAGAAGAAATATGAGCAGAAAGATCACCAAGATCGAGAAGGCTAAGGCTGCTGAAGTTGCTTTTCTAGAAGAGATACCTGAGGAAGAAGAAAAACTACCTGAAATTTCACCACTGTTGGGAGGAAGTAGGTTCCACCCTCTCTCTACTGCATCGGATGAAGAAGATGTTTGAAGGATCGCCGCTGCATTATCCCGACCTGCATACTATAGTGACTGTAAGAGGAAGAGTGCCAAGACTACGCCGCTTACTCGACTGCAAGCCGTAGTAGAGAAACTAGCTAAGAAAGAAGGGTCCTCCGTATCAGAGATCCTAAGAAGGATGGGGCGAGTGCCAATCAAATCTCACCTCGGACCCCGAGTAAACCCCATCACTGCCCTGTTGACCTCATTTTTGATGAGGTCTTCTCTTCTTCTCTTTAGTACTTAGGATCTAGCCTTAGGCTTTTCCTTTGACTATCTTAGAGGACTAGAATTGGGACCCACCTTTTAGAAATTCAAACCACTTCTTAACTCACTGCAAACTCCACAAACTTGACTATAGACCCCTAATCACCTAGAGGGTTGAAATCGAATGTGGAAGTTTAAAGGATGAGTTCTTATAGGACTCTTTGGCACTTAGGGCGCCTTACAGGTGGCACAGTGCAGTGAAGGGTTGACTTGCACATGCACTACACTTTCACACACCTCCTAAAACCACACCTATACCTAACTTGACTTCATGACTCATGTAGGTGATTCACATGGATGGTCCTTAACCCACTAAGCCCTTGGCTCAGAGGGTTAGGAACAACATAGTGAGTGCCTCGAATGAGTCCCTTCATGGCTCATGTGGGCTTGATATGGCTTCATGGCTCAACAAAAATGATTTCATTTCACTTACATCCACCCAATCTTCAATTTTCCAAATTTTCAATTTTTGACCCACAGGACCCTACACTCACCAACCTACTAAGATGCCGCTGAAACTACCCAATTTCTCAAAAATTTCCAAATTACCCAAAATTCCTCAAAACCATTCCTAAACACTTCCACATCACTCAAATTGACCATTCCTAGCCAAAAATACCAAAAATTCCAAGAATACCCTCCAATACCCTCCGAATACCCAAAATACCCCTTTTGACCCAAAAATCCAAAAATTCAGAAAATTCCCAGAAAATTCCAGAAAATCCCAAATATTCCCAATTTCATTTTGTTCAACTACACCATGGGCCAATTTTGTCAATTTATCCCACTTTTGTCAAAACCCCAATTTGACCCATTTTAACCCAAAGTAAACCCGATGTCAAACCAAACCTACCCAATTGACCCAAATTCTGGTCCAATTCAATTCTAAACTTCAATTCAACATCCCCAACACCAATCTAGACCAAATACAAGCCCAATTTGATTGACATTTGAATCCAATTTCACTTTTGGCCTTAAAGCCCGATTTGGACCTATGACCCGAACCTAACCCGAACTCACCCAATTCAACTCCAATTAATCCCAAATCTTTTCTAAACCTCCCTTGACATCCCCATGAACAAAGCACTAACATGATTTGCCCAAAACTTTGATCCAAACCCCACTCAAATTCAACCCAAAATCAAAAAGCCCAATTTTGACCTAAACCTAAACCTAGCCCAGAATGAGCCCAAACCCCAAAATCAAAACCCAACCAAAGCCAAAACCTCTTTGAAACACTCCCATAAACATTTCCCAACATTAATTTTACATCAATTTCAACCCTAGCCCAACATTGGCCCAAGTTAGCCCAATTTGACCTACATTGGCCCATTTACGAAGAAACCCGAATTCAACCCAAATCAAACCCAAATCACTTCAAACTTGTCTCAAATCACTCATGACACATCCTTAAACTAAACCCAACATTTATTTGGCATGGCCCTTTGCAAAATTTTCATCTAAAAGCCCACTTCTAAAGGACATTCAAAAGCCCATTTCAAACCAAACTCGAAAGCCCAAGCCCATCCTAAAGCCCACATTACAATCTCATCTCATCCTCACTTAATTAAAATCATTCCTAAGTCCTAAATCAGCAATCAAATCTTTCTAAACAAAGCCATATGACAAACCATCCAAATTTTACACCAAATGTCCAAAATTCTTAAAACCCATTTCCATGAAATTGACTAAACTTTTCCACTAAGCCGAAAGGTGAGCCATGAAGCCATTCTTAAGCCACATGAAAGCCTTGTGAGTTGTTGACATGTGACCTTACCACATTGGGAAAAAAGAGGAGGTCCTTTAAGCACTTCCTAAAAGCCATTAACCTTACTTATGATTCCCCTTAACCCAAATTTAATCTAAATATTCTTGGATGGAGACTTCTCCACTTAAGACCAGTGACCCAGCTGATTCATCCGGCCCGAAAACCGGATCATGGGGAGGTGAACCAAGCCCAAAATCATGGGTTGACCAAATTGAAGCAAAAATGACCCCTTCCCCATTCCATTTTGATTCCACCACTTTACACATGGCAGCCACCAGTGCCTTCACAAACATCGAAGCCACGACCACGACCACGAGGGTGACCCATGCACTGCCGGCCGGCCACCCCGGTCAGCCGGAAAACACCATGGCCGAAACCTTGGGAGGAGCCGAACTTTGGAATTCTCCCTTGTCGAGCTGCCCCATGCACTAGTGGTCACCATGGGCTGTTCTTCTCCTCACCGGAGCAGGCTGATCCCGAGCCACTAACTCCCCCAGGAGGCCCTCGAGCCATGCCTATTTAAACACCACCCCCTCGCGGCCATGAGAGGAGAGTTGCACAAACCTTGCCAAAACTGCGCCAAAATTGTTCCGGACCCCTCCTCATACACGAGCACTTGATCCCAGGTGAGATCCCCCTGCCATTTCTTCTCCGTGAGCTCGATTTCGGAGTTGAAATCCGAGCCCGAAAACCGGGACACTTCCCGCGTAGTGAACCAATCCCCAAATTGATTGGTCCTACACCTTCACCGGACGAGGGAAGGTGTCCACCGAGCAAAAGCCCCATCTCCGGAGCCACCCGGTTGCTCCGGACTCCAAGCTTTGTGATCGAGCTGTGGTCGAAGTACAACTAGACAATTCACCGGACCGGGAGACTTCATGCGGAGCTTGCCGGGATCCGATCGAAGGTGCAACGACTCTCGGATCGAAGCTTCACTTCTGCGAGCAAAGGTATGAGCTAATTCTTCATCCCGGAGCTTCGGAGATTCTCCATTTCAAATGCCTTAATTTCGATGCATGTTTACGTATGGATGTGTTCGTCTCTTGAAGACGAATCCATAGAGCATAAGAACACGAAAATCCATTGAGAATCGAGTGAGTTCTTAGGGTTAGAGTGTGGACGGTCACGGGATCACACCGGTCATGGACGATGAACGGATGCCGTCCATTTAATACACGCGCGGACGGACGGCTCGGATGGCGTTGGACCGGGAGACGGTACGAGAACCGCGGGGCCCGGGTTGGCGACTCAGATGGCGGCGTCGAATGGGAGCGCGCCACGCGGCATTTCGGAGGCTGCCGAGGTTGACGCGGCGCCGCGTGGATAAGTAGATAAATAGGAATATTTTCTATTTATTTAATTCCCAGAACTTTAAAAATCCATATCTTTGTGTAGAAAAATCACAAAAATAAAGTAAAAATACCCCCTTGCTCAGTGAACGAGAGGAGAATAATGTGGAAAAGAAATTAATTAATTTTGTCCAGGTATTTTATTTTTAATTAATTATTTACTCCCTGCATTGTTTTAATTCTCCATGCATGTATACAATTCACCATGGCATGAGACCATAGGGCTTTTGAAGCCTCTGAACTTAGGGACATTCCACGAGATTTTCCGAGGTCGAGAGGCCATCTCTGTGAAAAGTTATTGATTTTTCAAATGCATGTTGCTGATTTAAGTATTTTAATTTCAAAAATTAGCATGTTGTGAAATAAATTCTAGGAAAATTTGGTGATGTTCCTTATGACCGAGAGAACCCTAGGAAAAATAGGATTTGAGTTAATTCACTTAGATTAACCCTAATTGGCTTAAACACCCAAAATAGACCCCTAATTAATTAGAGTTAACCATAGATCAAATTGACTTGAAATCAATTCTCCACTGACCTTTAGGGTCAGAGGAACCCATCATAAAAATTTGATGTCAATTGGACTTGGTTAGCCCCACTAATTGGGTTGATTAAGCCACTTAGCCATTTTAAACTTTAAAAAATTCATAACTTTCAAAATGTCTTTCAAAAATTCACCAAATTGGTTTTGGAGTCTCTCTGATATCAGGGGAGTTTAAGAAAATTAAAATTTCAATTTTCTAAAAAAGTTGATTTTTAATATTATTTTAATATTTTTAATAATTAAAAAATAATAAAAATCACAAAAATAATAAAATTCACCAAAATGTCATATTTTAAATTTTAATCACTTAGGAACAAGTCCCATGTTTTTCCTAGGTCTATTTAGTGAGATATTAATTTTTTAAAAAGCTCTAGGGTAATTTTAAAATTAAAAAAATATATTTTCTAGCATTTTCACCAAAATAATTATAATAAATCAAAGAAAAATCAGAAAATTGCAAAGTTTGGTTCTCTGGAATCCTTGATATCAAAGAGAATTTTAAAAATTATAAAACTTATTTTTCAACATTTATTTTATTTTTAAATTAATTAATACTCCAGAATTTAAAATAATTCTAATAAATAAAATATAATTCAAAAAATTACAAAATTTGGTCCAAGTGGTCCTCTGGTCATTAGGAATGTCCCCTAATTTTCTTAAGGACAGAAACTTTCCCTTGGTCATATTATTGAATTTTCCTTGGAAATTTCTATTTTCTACAAAAAATAATTATATAAATAAATTAAATACAGAAAAATCACATTTTCTCCTCTCATGTCTTCATTGACACATAAGTAAAGTCACATAAAAATTTCAAGTTCATTTGAGTTCAATTTAGTGAGTTATGAAATTATTAGGCTTAAAGGGCAAAATGGTAATTAAAATTTTAACCCTTAATTAAAACTTTAGGTTTAATAAAAATTAACAAGTAAAATATTTTGATCCTAATCTGATTTGGATGATTGAAATTTAAATAATTAAAGGATAGAAACCCATTAAGTAATTTAAAATGATTAAACTTTAATTAAATAATTAATTGAATTTGGAAGAATAATAAATTTGGAATTATTAAAATAGGGATATTATTAGGAAGAGATTTATTCTTTAATTTAAAAATCCCTAAATTTAATCATCTCATTAATATTCAACTCTTAATTAAAGTGATAACTCAAATTTAAAATATTAAAAGACTTAATCATTAAATTAAATTAAATCATTAAACTCTTTCAAAAATTTCAATTAAATTAAATTAAATTAAATTAAAATTAAATTAAATAAACAAATTAAATTAAATTAAATGAATTAAATAAATTAAATTAAATTAAATTAAATTAAATAAATAAATAAATTAAATTAAATTAAATTAAATTAAATTAAATTAAATTAAAATTAAATTAAATTAAATTAAGAAATTAAATCAAATAAATTAAATTGAGTTAAATTAAATCAAATCAAATTAAATAATCAAATAAATTAAATTGAATTAAATTAAATCAAATCAAATTAAATTAAATAAATTAAATTAAAATAAATTAAATTAAATTAAATTAAGTTGAATTAAATAACCTACAGCTTAAGACATGAAGAAATAAATCTAAAATAACTTGAACATTATTCGAAACTTAAATCATTAATTTGAACTTAAATTTGAATCACAAATCATTAAGAATCATTTTGCCCTTAGGAGCTTTAGTTATCATAACTCCTAAATAGAACATTAAAATGTTACTTCACTTATAGGACATTCGAATGTCTAGATTCATCGAAGCGAGTTAACAAAACTTGAAAACCTCGGACGATCGATTCATTTACACAATTAAATTTATTTGGACTTGAAACAATCCTAGAAATATTGAAAAGATGTTTAAGATTCTTCTTAAGCACTTCCTCGATATGATAGGATATTCTACAGAACAATCGAACTTAATTGTTCTTTGATGAAGAAAATCGTCTTGAACCAAAACACGAAGAACCTAGACGTCATAGGAAACGACTAGCTATAGGATTAGGAATTTGGTAGAAAACCATAAACCTTTCCCTTAGCTTTACCTAGGAACTTGCTTAAATATTCTAGCTGTGTTTTAAGTGCGGCTTGGGATGACGGGAAGACCCTCAAGGTACGCTTTTATTTTATTGCGATTTACTTTACGGCAATTTATTTAATCGCATCGCACTTATTTTTCTTGCATGATAAACAACGAGTTGCATGAAAACCTACACCTTTAGGACAGAAACCAAAGCTGAAACCTAAAATTAAAATAAAAGACACTACAAGATAAAATTCACCTCCATGATATTTCAAAATATAAGACAACTCGAAAATTTAATCACAAACGAACACAAAACTACAACTACGACTAAATTAAAACGTCTCATTGAATGATCGGGAATACCTCGGATGATGTAACCCACGTGTTGCTAACGGGATTTCCCGCGGTCTAAATGAAAGTGCGGAACTCATTTAGTTGAGTTTAGCAAATTCATCTGGACTAAGTGAATTCGATGAAAATAACGGTGCAGGGATGACGGAACCGTGGGATCTTAATCGGTTCTGTTTAATCAACTTTAAGATCTGTTTTAATTAAAACACAAAAAACACTTGGAAATTAAGACTTCTCTAAACCGAACACTTCTCTCATCTCTTGATTTATGATTTCTAAAACTAAACCTGCGCAACAACAAGGAGCTCGGAGCATGGCGGGCGGCACGGCCATCGTCGTCGTGAAAACTTGAACCTACTTCGAGCAAAACTTTCTTAGAATTAAATAACAAAGCCATAGGACTTCGAGGTAGTTTGCACTAGTGCGACATAAATCCTCGACTCTTCGTTAGGCATTTGCATTGCAAATTAAGCCCTAACCGGTCTTAGGATTCCGAGGTAGTCGTCCGATACGACATAAACCCTCATATCTTCTAGGCAATTTGTATGATTCTATCATATAAATATAAGTCCTAATTAACTAAATTGGCAAGATTAAAACATTAAATAAACATTAGGACTTTCCTAAATCCAAGCCAAACAATAGGATAGTCGGGAGATTACCGAAGTCCGCTTCGAATCCGTAATCTCTCCTACTTTTCTTCCTTTGAATTCCCAAAATAAAAATGTTCCAAATTTGATCAATTCCCTATTGAAATTCCAAAATTCAACCCCTTGAAAACTTAAACTTTGGAATTCTTGAGAGCAGAATTATTGATTATTATCGAGAGTTTTCTTAGGTGATTCCCGTCACTTAAGATGTAATTAACTATAGGGGCTTGCCCTTATAGGGAACTTTAAGAACCCAGGTAATATAAACCACGTTTAATAGTTTCATATTAAGCGGGGGAATTTGTCGGCTTATAAAATTGGTTCGCGGACCAAACGGATGTCACAAACCTTTCTAGTTTATTTAATCGAGTCCCATTATCGAGCGAGTGTGTCTATTCTTCGGGATAGATACACGGTTTGTGGTGCGGCGCTCGTTTATATAAACTATTCGGGATGTGAGATCGGTTTGATTTCATATCTTAAAATTTTCAAATTTAAAATTATTTTCAAAATCAAATACTACTTTTCAAATTATTTATTTAAATTAAATTAAAATTCGCCGACAATTTCTGTAGGCAACTCCCTTTTCAAAATAAAACACACAACCTAAAAAAATATGCCGACATGCCCCGGAGAGGCCAAGGAAGAAAGTGCGAGCTAGTTCTCCTGTTGTCGTATCAGGACACCATATTAAGGAGGACACCACCTACCGACGGACAGCCGACAGACAATCTGGTCCTAGGCCTTCTACTGCGAGAAGGATGGTGTGGTGACCTATTATTGTTGAACCGATACAAGCACAGTGTTCTGGAAAGAAGAGTCTCGTCAAGAAGCCAGAATCTGAAGAAAGTGCTACTGTATTAAAAGACACTCCTGAGAAAGAAGTCCAATAGTCATCACATGACAACCGTGAAACCGTTTGGAAGAGGCCACTAGAGGATGCCATAGGCAAGCTAAGAACCGACATCCGACGGTTGGCAAAGGAAAGAGGAGAAAAATTGGAAACTGAAATAGATTCTTCAGAGTTTATGGACGAAGATTACGCTGAGATCAACATGGTTGAGACACGAGCATCGTCAGCAGCAGCGGAAAGAGATGAACCGGAAGTGACGAGAGCACAACTTCAAGAGAAGGATAACACAATTTCTCAAATGGTAAAAAGGATGGAAGAGATGGCTACTGCCTTAGCCACTCTCCAGAGTCAGGTGCAACCTCAAAAAAAAACACCCCCGGAGATCATCCATGTTGTGGACGGAGGAAAGGAGATCACATCTGTTAACGGAGATGAACAACCGAAGAAGGATTCTACGCAAAGCATGATTCCCGAAAAGGATATAAAAAACATGGTAGAACAGTAGGTGCGAAAAGCCTTAGCACAGTCTAAGAGCGGAACTTCTATTTAGACGGGTAGACCTTACCCCGAAGAATTTGATGTCGTCCAATACCCAAAAGGCTTCGTACCACCTCTGTTCAAGACTTTTGATGGAACGGGAAACCCCCGGCAGCATGTCGCACATTTTCGTGCTAGTTGCTGCAATGCCGGTGGGAGTGATGCTTTACTCTTTCGATAGTTTGTCAGCAGCCTATCAGGGATTGCCTTCGATTGGTATGCAGAACTTCTGAATGGTTCAGTCAAGTCATTTTCAGAATTGGAAAACCTCTTCGTTAAGTAGTTTGTCGGGGCTCGGCACCACATCACTATCGGTGATTTAGTGGTGGAGCAACAGAAACTGAACGAAACTTTGGTGGATTACATACTTTGATGGAGAAACTTAAGCATGAAGTGTGAACCACAACTTCGGGAAGAGCATGCGATCAGTATTTTGCTGAAAAGTATCCATGGCCCGATAGCACTTCTCCTTAAAGGATTTACAATCAAGACTTTCGAGAAGTTGCTTAGGAAGGCCGGGAGCTTGCAAGAGGAGGCAAAGCAGCTGAGTTTTGTAGACAAGACTGATAAACAGAAGCTTGTAAAAGCATTTGAAAAGAAATCCAGAATCGTCGCGATAGTAGATAAAGGCAAGCAACCAGTGTAGATACAGCCAGAGCAACCACAGCCAAGTTATCAACCACCGCAACAGACTTACCAACAACCACAACAGATTTATCAGCAACCTCAGCAGGGCTATCAACAGCCTCGATCGAGCCACCAGCCATGACAGCATAGCCAACCACTACCTCGTTCGTCACGTCCCCTGGAGGAACTTCTGAATAAGGAATATCCATTCAAGACAGAAGCAATAGCTAAGATGTTTCGCAGCTTGATGAAGACACCTAATTTTCAATTACCAGAGCCCAAAAAGCCAGAGGAAGTCAACAAGAAAGATCATCTGAACTACTGCCCTTACCACCGTATGATCGGACAGAAGATTGAAGACTGCTTCACTTTTAAGAATTGGCTCGAAGGTAATCTCCGAAGAGGGAACATAACGATCCCGAAGGAATACATGAATGAACCCCAAAAAGGAGGTTCCATCAATGTTATTTCAACGGATCCTATTGTTCCGATAAACCCATACATGACCGATGATGGATGGAATACCGTCTGGACAAAGTCTTCAAAGAAAATCTTGGATCATATCCAGAACGCTTCGGTGCGCGCTTCAACTCAGAGTTTAAAACCTGCCGAGCCGGCACTATCGCTTGCGATCGAAGAACCACCCCAGAAGGAGGAGAAGATCGTGGAAGAAAAGAAGACCGAGGCTCCAAAGGGTAGACTATGGGCTGCTTATCCTAGGATGGTTGCTTCCGATTCGAGGGAGAAATCCCTCGGACCTCTGACTCTGTATGATTATTTGCTCGCCCTTGCGAGATCTTATAATGATAAGAGTTTTGGTGTTGGCTACGTTCTGACTGTTTCTAACGATTACGTAACTAACGACAACCAACCTAATCCGGACCTTGATTCTGATACGATAAACGATTCTCAAATCATACTAAACCTCGATGACCACGGCGAAAGAGAAGACGCTCACAAAGATGGCCACGAAAGCTCAACAAGCAACTAATCTATTTGTGAATTCCGAGGAGCTCCAATCACTATAGAATTGGAGTTATCAGATTCCGAAGTGATTCCAGAAAAGCCAGTCGTTCCGATTCAAGAAGAGACATCGGCAAATTCAGCACCAGATTCAGAACAAGTAACTGAAGTCAACCTAAGAAGCGGGAAAGTTCTACCTCCGAGAATGGGACCAAAGGATAAAGGAAAGCAGGTGATTGCTCAGGAGGAGCCAACCCCAACAGAAGAATTACCCGTTCGGGAAGAAACTGAAGAACATGGTGATAAGGTGGATTATAACGTGTTAGCCCATCTTAGTAAGCTACCAGCCAAACTAAGCATCTACGACGCTCTGATCCTGTCAAAGGAGATGAGGGAAACTCTGATCAAGGCTTTACTTGATCCAGAAATTTGCTTAGCTCAAATGGCCGGTAATTCCTTAGACGAGGTTTGCTCGTTGAAAGAACAGCGAGGTGTTACCTTCACGGACAAGATCTGCTACTTGGAACAGCTGATTACAACCGACCGTTGTACATTTCAGTCACTATTGGAAAGTTTACACTCTCCAGAGTGTTGGTTGATCTAGGAGCATCAATCAACATAATGAATCTTCGGACGTTAGCATATTTGGAAATTGACGCTCGCGACCTCGAAGCAGATAAGATGTTACTAAGAGACTTCAATCAGAAGGGAGAAAGAGCTCTTGGATCGATAACACTATTAATGAAGATCGGTGATTTGGCAAAGATAACCACAAAATTCCACATAATTGATTCTGAGACATCGTTCAATGCTCTACTGGCTCGGCCATGGATCCATGAAAACCGGATGGTACCGTCGTCTCTGCATCAGTGCATAAAGTATTACGAAGGAGGAGAACAGTGTATCAAAGGTGACTTGCAACCATTCTCCGTACACTAGATTAGGATTCATGAAGATGCAGCCTATTACGCGCCTCCGAAGAAAACAATCTTCTCCAGAAACACCGAACCAAATGAAGCAAAAGAAGTTCGGGAATACTAAGAGCCTAAAATTCTAGTCCAACAGTTGCTCACCACTCCCTTAAGACGAGATGGTGAAGGTTTCTCTAGAACTCGCACCTGAGGTAGAGGCCGGGGACGGGGTCGAGGAAGAGACGTTGGAACAGTTGGACAGAAGAAACCGGTCATCGATTTTGATTGGGAGAACAGTTCCGAAGAAGAAGAAATCAAGAAAGAAGCAGCAACAGTAAATCAAAAGAAACCCAGTTCAAGATCTCTCTCGAAGATGAAAAGAATGAAGAATACAAATCAATGTACGAGAAGATTAACCACTATGTGCATACTATGACCGTGATCCCGATCCATTCTAATAAGATCGAGGGTATGGTGGTCAAGGAAGTACATGGCGGCGGTACTAAACCGATCAAATTCTACCGTGGTGCTTCTTCTTCCAAAACTGAAAATGATGTACAATTTGAAGCTGTCACTTCTCTGAATTAATGGAATTGCCTTTTGAGTGGTATTCTCCCTATGTTCATAATTTAATTCAACGTGGTGTCTTACCTAAACAATAGACAAAAGGTCGATCACAACACTTTGAAAAATTATGGAATAATGTCGGTCGGCCTCCCAACTCAAAACATGGTATCTGATTCGACACAGTAGGATCAGTTGATGATATGGAATTTTGCTTGGTTGTCACTTTTAAGCCTAATGAAGTTTGCTTAGAAACCTCAGATGATCTTGAAGATCTGCAAATCGGAGACGCTCCGCCAGAATTTGAAGAAGAAATTAAATCTACAATAGACGAGTTAATGGAAGTTAACTTAGGTACTAGTGAAGAGCCTAAACCGACCTTTGTTAGCTCCTTACCCAATAAAGAAGACTCTGAAGACATGTTCAAGCTACTAATAGAATTCAAGGACTGTTTTGCTTGGAATTATGATGAAATGCCAGGATTAGCTCTAGAAGTCGCAGTCCACAAACTAGGAGTGGATTCTACTGTCGTTCCAGTCAGACAAGCTCCGAGAAGAATGCGTCTAGAAATTGAACAACAGGTAATAGCTGAAGTTAAGAAGCTAATAGATGCTAAATTTGTCCTTAAAGAACAATATCCAACTTGGTTAGCCAAAAGTGGTACCAGTTAGAAAGAAGAATGGACAGATCAGAATCTGCGTGGATATCAGAGATTTGAATAAAGCATGTCCAAAGGATGAATTCCCACTACCAATCCCAGAATTAATGATCGACATCGCCTTAACGCACGAAGTCTTCTCTTTCATGGATGGATCTTCAGGATACAACCAGATAAAGATGGCACCAGAAGATGAAAAGCTCACATCCTTCAGAACGCCAATCGGAGTATACTGCTACACAGTGATGCCTTTCGGATTGAAAAACGCAGGAGCAACATACCAAAGAGCTATGACTAGAATTTTTGATGATCTCATTCACAACCAAGTTGAATGTTACGTGGATGATGTAGTCATCAAAAGCAAGCTGAAGGAAGATCATTTATATGATTTGAGAATTGTTTTCGAGCGATTAAGACAATATAACCTTAAGATGAATCCCTTGAAATGCGCCTTCGGCGTCGCCTCTGGGAAATTCTTAGGATTTGTTGTCCGACATCGTGGAATTGAAATCGATCCGGAGAAGATTAAAGCTATCTTAGAAATGCCACCTCCCAAACCTTGAAACAACTATGATCCTTTCAAGGGAAATTGTCATATCTTCGACGCTTTATTTCGAATTTGTCAGGAAGGTGTCAGTCTTTTTTTGCTTTGGTTAAGAAGGATGCCAAGTTTACTTGGGACTCCAAATGTCAACATGCCTTCGATGACATCAAGAAGTATTTAATGATACCTCCTGTTTTAGCAACCCCAGTCTCGGGTCGACCGTTGATACTTTATACCGCAGCTTTAGACGGCTCCCTCGGAGCCCTGCTAGCCCAGGTCAATGATGAGGGGAAAGAAAATGCCCTCTACTACTTAAGTCGTTGTCTAATTCCGACGGAAGTAAAGTATCCCCCGATTGAGAAGCATTTTTTGGCCCTGATCTTCGCCGCCCAAAAGCTCAGGCATTACATGCTTTCTCATAAGGTCAACCTTATCTCAAAAGTTAGCCATTGCAATATTTGATGACTCGACCGATGCTTTCCGGCAGACTGGCCAGGTGGTCAATGATACTATTGCAATTTGATATAACTTTCGTACCACTTCGTGCCGTAAAGGGACAAGTCCTAGCAGACTTCCTCACAGCACACCCTCTACCGGCAGAATCGCCTCTCAACGACGACTTGCTAGATGAGCAGATAATGATCCTAGAAGACCCCGACGATCGACGTTGGGAACTGTACTTCTACGGAGCATCTTCAGCACAGAAAAATAAAGAATTGCAAACGATAGTGCCCGGTAAGGCAGGAATCGGACTAATATTTATAACACCGGAGCAGGGGATGTTAAGGTACTCTTACCACTTAACAGAACCGTGTACAAACAACAAAGCAGAATATGAAGCCCTTATAACCGGATTGGAATTAACCATTCAGATGGGGATAACGGATATCAACATCTATGGGGATTCTCAATTGATAATTCAACAGGTCGCAGGACAATACAAAATTCTAAAGCCAATACTCGAGCAGTACTTTCAGTATGCCATGAATTTTTGGAGCAGATTCCTAATGTAACAATATACAAGATTCCCAGGGGAGAAAAAGCTCTTGCAGATGCGTTAGCCCGCCTTGCAAAAGAATTTGCCTGCTTGCAGGATGAATCAGTTGAAGTGTCAGTTCAGAGACGTCAGGTTCTCTCACAGCTCGACAAGAACACAATACACAAGTCAGGAAAAGAAGAAGAAACAATTACAGCAGTAACAGAAAATACAGAAGACTGGCGTCAGCCGCTAATAGACTACCTGCAAATAGGAAACCTACCGGACGATAAGTCACTTGCCTATCAAATTAAGAAAAGAACTTTATCTTACGCATTAATAAATAATATGTTATATAGAAGGTCTTTCGATCAAATGTGGCTAAGGTGCCTAAGCGAGTCCGAGGCTCGTGAAATTGTTAAGGAAGTGAACTCAGGACTTTGTGGCGCTCATCAGTCAGGTCTGAAGATGAAGATGAAGATTAAAAGACTAGGGTGCTACTGGACCTCGATGATGACTAATTGAATGAAAGTTGCCAAGAGTTCTCACCAATGCCAAGTGCATGGAGTGGTTCTACATCAGCCTCCGAATGTGCTACATCTTACAATCGCTTCGTGGACATTTGAGTGTTGGGGCACAGATATTGTGGGTCCGATAGAACCACCTTCTTCAAGAGGACATCGTTTCATTCTTGCAGCAACAGATTACTTTTCCAAGTGGGTAGAAGCAGTACCACGCAGAGAAGTGAAGGCACACCACGTGTTACAGTTCTTCAAGAATCAAGTTGTCTACCGTTTTGGGGTACCGCGCAGAATCATTTCCGATAATGGGTCAGCGTTTAAGAGTACAAAGATCAACAATTTTGTCAGGAGACACGGGATTGACTGGCGCTATTCGAAGAATTACTACCCAAGAGCAAACAGCTTGGCCGAAGCTTTTAATAAAACTCTCGTCCAAATATTAAAGAAAATTTTGAATGACAACAAAAGAAATTGGCACGAGAAGTTGTTAGCAGCTTTATAAGCCTACAGAACAACTTTCAGAACTCCTACCCAGTCTACGCCTTACACCTTAGTGTACGGGTCCGAGGCCGTTTTACCCTTAGAGGTTCAGCTTCCGTCACTCAGAATTGCAGTTGCGAACAAAATTACTACAAAAGAAAATGCCAAATTACGACTAGAAGAATTGGAAAGCTTAGAAGGGAAACGACTTTCAACGTAGCAAAACTTGGAACTATATCAAGCCAAGATGATCCAAGCCCATGATAAACTGGTCCGCCCAAGGACATTCAAAGTCGGCGATTTGGTTCTAGTACTCAGAAGACCTATTCTTGCACAATGCAAGATAGGAGGTAAATTTGAATCAACTTGGGAAGGGCCGTTCGTGGTTGAGACAGTCTACTCAGGGGGTTCTTACCAGCTTGTGAACTATCGTGCAGAACGATATATGCTTCAAATTAATGGACGATATCTGAAGAAGTATTACGCGACCTGATGTTTCGAAGAATGAATTCCTATTCCTAGAAACACGGGTGGAGTAATCATTCGTAACTGGGTCCGAACCCAAAATATAACAAATGGATGATAAAATAAAAAAAAATCATTAACAAAAAAAAATGTGTTAAAAAAATATGTGAAATGATAAAATTTTGATGTTTTCCTTTAAATCAATTCATTCCTGATCTTTCCTCATCTCTTCCTACTTCCTTTAAAATTTAAAAGAAGTAAATAAAATTTTTCATTAATAGATGTTTTATTATTGTTCTTGTTCTTAGTACATCCCCTAATCCTTTCCTTGTTTTTTGCAGAGAAATGTCGAATGGGCGGTTGGTTCTGAACTTTAAGAATGGCATGAGTCTAGCACTCGATGAAAAGAGGATGCAGGATGTAGCCGTGATTGAAATTGACTCTGATTTCACACCGGCCGGGCTAAAATACGAAGAAAATGATTGGACTCTGATTGATCGGGAAGAGTTCCACAGTCAGACAGTAATGAAATTGGGTGGCCCAAGTCAACAATCTACTAGCAAGAAGAGAAAAACAAACACCGCTCGTGCAACGGGAGAAGACAAGAAAATAAAGTCTGTGGTTGCTACAGCAGAGGGCAGGCTTGTCAGCTCCATGCCCAAAGAAATGCAAGAAGTGAGGAGAGCCACTCTCACTCCTACTCAACGAAGAAACAAGAACCGTCGCATTCGCAAGATGCTGACTAAGCTGGCAGCAGATCAGCATGAAGAGACAGTTGCTACCGTCAATGCAAGTACTTCAAAGAAATTGGTCCGTCAGGAGCCAGAAAGGAGGAATTCAACTTCGAGAACAACAGAAAAGATAAAAGAAATCCCAAGAAGAGTATAAACGGAGATAGTACCACAACGTCAGACAGAGCTACCAGTTTTGAAGAGTCTTGTTGCGAAAGCAACCCCGGAGGATGTCTCGACAGAGACTGTTCCTGACGAGTTGAGACATACAGGAGAACGTTTTTGGTTCGAGCCGTACATCCCGCAGTATGTTACCAGACCCCGAGGACTTCAGATAATCCTGGAATACGAGTTGGAGAAATTACAACAAGTTGAAAAGAAAACTTTTGAATACTTTGAGAGAATTTAAGGCAAGAGGATCAACATCTTGGAAGGCCTTGAGCTGCATACGGATGTGTTCTCAGATTACGAATAACAGCAGATTGTGGACTGCATTATCGAGCTTCAGAAAATGGGCCGAGCTGGTCATCTAAAACCTATTCAGAGCCCCGAAGATGGATGACAGGAAAAGGAAGAGTTATTATCCAGTGCGGGTGTTGCTACAACTTCGCAGAAGACAGAAAAGGAAATCCACCAGGGATACTTCGTCACATTGAGGTGGATCCAATGCCAAGAATTATCAAGAGAATGGTAAAAAGGATGGTGACATGGAGGGTAATGCCTACAGATTGCATACCCAATAGCTGCATCATTAACATTTACAAGGAGGGCGACTGCACACCTCCACACATAGACCATCATGACTTTGTCAGACCTTTCTGCACAGTCTCTTTTGTCAACTAGTGTACTATCATATTCGAATCTGACCTCCAGATAGCGGGCCCCAGAAAATTCCGAGGACCGGTAGGTTCCGTCATGGTGTTAAAAGGAAATGGAGCAGACATAGCAAAACACTACATCCCAGGAGTGCCTGTTGAACGAATCTCCGTCACTTTCAGAAGGATGGATGACAGAAAGATGCCTTTTCATTTTCAGCTAGATCCAGAGTTAGAGAGTCTCCGACTCTATGAGCTGTGAGTTACATGGGAGATAGCACACCTCCAATGCACATCCGTACGGCATTCCTGCCAAAGGGTGGCTTAGAAGGTGATGTTATTGTCCATGTATCTTACTATTCAGACATGGATTTTGACAAATACTTTTGGAAGAATCAACAAGAATCTCACACAATCTATTTTGGATTTATGGGGATTGTATGAGATACTGAATTTTTGAGGAAAATATCATCATGTTTTGGATCAAGTTGTATGATGTATTTTCAACAGATTGGAATGAGAATGATCATGTCATGTTCTGCCTTCACCTCTTTTTGTGCAAATTAACTGGGAAACGCCATTAAGCTAAATGAACTTCAAACAAAGAACGAAAAGAGAAAGAAAATGAATAAGGAATTCTTTCTTTTTAAAAAAAAAAAATTTGAATGTCAAAATAAACTGCAAATAAACATGAACTCTAAATAAACAAAAATGAAATCGAATCACTAAAACGAATAAAACAAATCTAAATCTCAGACTGATTTTCATTCTGAATCCTTCAATTCCATCCTTTCAATTCTCCTTCCTCTGTGTGTTAGAGGATCGACTAGTCTTATTGACACGGAGCCACGAACTCTGTTCGATTTGGTTCTGATGGCTTTGGATTGGGTCCCTCTTCATACAGATCAAATTTCTGAGGCTGGAGCCGAACTTCCAGTTCTCTTCGAGGCTAGAGCCGAATTTCTAGCTCTCTTTCAAATTTCCGAGGCTGTAGCTGACCTTCCAGTTCTCTTCAAGGCTACAGCTGAACTTCTAGCTCTCTTTCAAATTTATGAGGCTTGAGCCGAACTTCCAGTTCTCTTCGAGGCTAGAGCCGAACTTCTAGCTCTCTTTCAAATTTCCTAGGCTGGAGCCGAACTTCCAGTTCTCTTCGAGGCTAGAGCCGAACTTCTAGCTCTCTTTTAAATTTTCGAGGCTGGAGTTGAACTTCCAGTTCTCTTCGAGGCTAGAGCCGAACTTCTAGCTCTCTTTCAAATTTCCGAGGCTGGAGCCGAACTTCCAGTTCTCTTCGAGGCTAGAGCCGAACTTCTAGCTCTCTTTCAAATTTTCGAGGCTAGAGCCGAACTTCCAATTCTCTTCGAGGCTAGAGCCGACCTTCTATCTCTCTTTAAAATTTTGGAGGCTGGAGCCGAACTTCCAGTTCTCTTCGAGGCGAGAGCCGAACTTCTAGCTCTCTTTCAAATTTCCGAGGCTGGAGCTGAACTTCCAGTTCTCTTCGAGGCTAGAGTCAAACTTCTAGCTCTCTTTCAAATTTTTGAGGCTGGAGCCGAACTTCCAGTTCTCTTCGAGGCTAGAGCCGAACTTCTAGCTCTCTTTCAAATTTCTGAGGCTGGAGCCGAACTTCCAGTTCTCTTCGAGCCTAGAGCCGAACTTCTAGCTCTCTTTCAAATTTTCGAGGCTGGAGCCGAACTTCCAATTCTCTTCGAGGCTAGAGCCGAACTTCTATCTCTCTTTCAAATTTCGGAGGCTGGAGCCGAACTTCCAGTTCTCTTTGAGGCTAGAGCCGAACTTCTAGCTCTCTTTTAAACTTTCGAGGCTGGAGTCGAACTTCCAGTTCTCTTCGAGACTAGAGCCGAACTTCTAGCTCTCTTTCAAATTTCCGAGGCTGGAGCTGAACTTCCAGTTCTCTTCGAGGCTAGAGCCGAACTTCTAGCTCTCTTTCAAATTTCTGAGGCTAGAGCCGAACTTCCGGTTGTCTTCAAGGCTAGAGCCGAACTTCTAGCTCTCTTTCAAAATTTCGAGGCTGGAGCCGAACTTCCAGTTCTCTTCGAGGCTAGAGTCGAACTTCTGGCTCTCTTTCAAATTTCCGAGGCTGGAGCCAAACTTCCAGTTCTCTTCAAATTCCAACTCTCTTCTTGAGGCTAGAGCCTAAATTATAATTCTCTTCAAATCCTGAGGTTGGAACCTAGGTTCCGATGCTCATCTCAAATCCAGGATTTCCACGAAATCCCTCTTGAAATAAATCTTGAATCGAACTTCAATCGGAATTGAAACTCAAACCAAAATCCAAACTCACACATTAAAACTTGAAACAGAAAATGAAGCGAATCTAAAATCGAATCTCTCTAGATTTTGTGATCTAGAATTCACTTCCTTTTCTTTTCCCCAGCGAGAGTTTAGGGATCTTCAGTCTTGGAGATTTACCTGATACTCCCCAGAGGAAATTTTCTATACTTCGTTCTAAGTGTGTCACTTAGACATCTGTGTTGGTTTTGTTGATCTCTTCGGTCAACGCCAATACGCGCGGTGTGCTTGGTTAGCACACCACACCTATTGGGGGTCCATTTGTTGACCACATTTTTTATGAGGTCTTTTCTCTTCTCTCTCCTTAGTACTTAGGATCTAGCTATAGGGCTTCTCCTTGACTATCATAGAGGACTAAAAATGGGACCCATCACTTAGAAATTCAAAACACTTCTTGGCTCCCTTCAAACGCCACAAGTTTGATTGTAAACCCCTAAGCCTCTTGGAGGGTTAAAATCAAATGTGGAGGTTTAAAGGATGAGTTTCCTATAGGACTCTTTGGCCTTAGGATTACCCTGGGTGGCCTAGTCTAGTGAGGGTAAGCTTGCACACACCACACTCCAACACACACACATTCCAAACCCTAAAACTACCTTTAGCCAATTTGACTTCCCGACTCATGTAGGCAATTCATATGGATGGACCTCAACCCCTAGGCCCCTGGCTAAGAGGGTTAGGAACAACATAGTGAATGTCTAAAATGAGTCCTCTCATAGATTTTGTGAGCTCAATATGGCTTCATGGCTCAACCAAAATGATTTCATTTCACTCACACTTGATCAATCTTCACTTTTCCAAAATTTCAATTTTTGACCCCGGGGGCCCTAAATCCATCAAGCCTACCAAATGCCCTTGAAATTTCCCAAAATTTGCAAAATTGCCTAAATTACCCAAAGTTCCTCAAAATCAATCCTAAACATTTCCCCCCACTCAAATTGATCATCCATGACCAAATACACCAAAATTTTCCAAAAATACCCCTCAATACCTGTCGGCATATTTTTAGGTTAAGTGATATTTTAAAAAGGGGTCGCCTAACAGAAGTTGTCGGTGAATTTTAAATTTAAATATAGATATAATTTAGAAAGTAATATTTGATTTTGAAAATAATTTTAAAGAATTTTAAGATATGAAATCAAACCGATCTCACACCCCAAATAGTTTATATAAACGAGCACCGCACCACAAACCGTGTATCTATCCCTAAGGATAGACACACTGCTTGATGGTGGGGGCTCGGTTAAATAAACTAGAAGATTTGTGACATCCGTTTGGTCTGCGAACCAATTTTATAAGCCGACAAATTCCCCTGCTTAATATGAAACTATTAAACAGGGTTTATATTACCTGGGTTCTTTAAAATTCCCTATAAGGGCAAGCCCCTATAGTTAATTACATCTTAAGTGACGGGAATCACCTAAGAAAACTCTCGATAATAATCAATAATTCCGCTCTCAAGAATTTCAAAGTTTAAGTTTTCAAAGAATTGAATTTTTGAATCTCAATAGGAATGGATCAAGTTTGGAACATTTTATTTTGGGAATTCAAAGGAAGAAAAGTAGGAGAAATTACGGATTCGAAGTGAATTTCGATAATCTCCCGACTATCCTATTGTTTGGCTTGGATTTAGGAAAGTCCTAATGTTTATTTAATGTTTTAATCTTGCCAATTTTAGTTAATTAGGGCTTATATTTATATGATAGAATCATACAAATTGCCTATAAGATATGAGGGTTTATGTCGTATCGGACGACTACCTCGGAATCTCTAAGACCGGTTAGGGCTTAATTTGCAATGCAAATGCCTAACGAAGAGTTGAGGATTTATGTTGCACTAAGCAAACTACCTCGAAGTCCTATGGCTTTGTTGTTTAATTCTAGGAAACTTTTGTTGATGTAGGTTCAAGTTTTGCTGACGACGATGGCCGTGCTGCCCACCATGCTCCGAGCTCCTTGTTGTTGCAGAGGTTTAGTTTTAGAAATCATAAATCAGGGAATGAGAAAAGTGTTTTGGTTTAGAGAAGTCTTAATTTCCAAGTGTTTTTTTTTGTGTTTTAATTAAAACAAATCTTAAAGTTGATTATAACGACACCGGTTAAGATCCCACGGTTCCATCCTTCCGGCATCATTATTTTTATCGGATTCACTTAGTCCAGATGAATTTGCTAAACTCAACTGAATGAGTTCCACACTTTCATTTAGACCGCGGGAAATCCCGTTAGCAACACGTAGGTTACATCATCCGAGGTATTCCCGATCATCCAACAGGACGTTTTAATTTAGTTGTAATTGTAGTTTTGTGTTCGTTTGTGATTAAATTTTGAGTTGTCTTATATTTTGAAATGTTGTGGAGGTGAATTTTATCTTGTAGTGTCTTTTAATTTAGTTATGGGTTTCAGTTTTGGTTTATGTCCTAAAGGTGTCGGTTTTCATGCAATCTGTTGTTTATCATGCAAGAAAAATAAAGTGCATTTGCAATAAAATAAACTGCAATAAAATAAAAGCGTACCTAGAGGGTCTTCCCGTCATTCCAAGCTGCACTTAAAACACAATTAGAATATTTAAGCAAGTTCCTAGGTAAAGCTAAGGGAAAGGTTTATGGTTTTCTACCAAGTTCCTAATCCTATAGCTAGTCATTTCCTATGACGTCTAGGTTCTCATGTTTTTAGTTTGAGGACGATTTTCTTCATCAAAGAATAACTAAGTTCAATTGTTCTTATAAATATCCTAACATATTGAGGAAGTGCTTAAGAAGAATCTTAAACATATTTTCAATATTTCTAGGATTGTTTTAAGTCCAAGAGAATTTAGTTATATAAATGAATCGATCGTCCGAGGTTTTCAATTTTTGTTAACTTGCTCAGTGAACTAGGACATTTGAATATCCTATAAGTGAAGTAACATTTCATTTTATATTCTGTTTAGGAGTTATGATAACTAAAGCTCCTAGGGCAAAATGATATTTAATGATTTATGATCCAAATTTAAGTTCAAATTAATAATTTAAGTTTGGAATAGTGTTCAAGTTATTTTAGATTTATGTCTTAAGTGATGTTATTTAATTCGACTTAATTTAATTTAATTTAATTTAATTTAATTTAATTTAATTTGTTTAATTTAATTTAGTTTATTTATTTAATTTTATTTAATTTAATTTTAATTAATTTTATTTATTTAATTTAATTTATTTAATTCATTTAATTTAACTTAATTTTATTTATTTAATTTAATTTATTTAATTAATTTAATTTAATTTAATTTGTTTATTTAATTTAATTTAGTTTAATTTAATTTAATTTGATTCAATTTTTAATCTTAATTTAACTTAATCTAATTTTAATTTAATTTACTTAATTTAATTTAATTTTTAATTTAATTTAATTTACTTTTAATTGAAATTTTTGAAAGAGTTTAATGATTTCATTTTAGTTTAATGATTAAGTCTTTTAATATTCTAAATTTGAGTTATTATTTTAATTAAGAGTTGGATATTAATGAGATGATTAATTTAGGGATTTTTAAATTAAAGAATAAATCTCTACCTAATAATATCCCTATTTTAATAATTCCAATTTTATTATTCTTCCAAATTCAATTAATTATTTTATTAAGGTTTATTTTAATTATTTTTAAATTGTTTAGTAGGTTTCTACCCTTTAATTATTTAAATTTCAATCATCCAAATCAGATTAGGATCAGATATTTTACTTGTTAAAAATTTTTATTAAACCTAAAGTTTTAATTAAGGGTTAAAATTTTAATTACCATTTTGCCCTTTAAGCCTAATAATTTCATAACTCACTAAATTGAACTCAAATGAACTTGAAATTTTTATGTGACTTCACTTATGTGTCAATAAAGACATGAGAGGAGAAAAATGTGATTTTTCTGTATTTAATTTATTTATATAATTATTTTTGGTAGAAAATAGAGATTTCCAAGGAAAATTTAATAACATGACCAAGGAAAAGTTTCTGTCCTTAAGAAAATTAGGGGACATTCCTAATGACCAGAGGACCACTTGGACCAAATTTTGTAATTTTTTTAATTATATTTTATTTATTAGAATTATTTTAAGTTCTGGAGTATTAATTAATTTAAAAATAAAATAAATGTTGAAAAATAAATTTTATAATTTTTAAAATTCTCTCTGATATCAAGGATTCCAGAGAACCAAACTTTATAATTTTCTGATTTTTCTTTGATTTATTATAATTATTTTGGTGAAAATGCTAGAAAATACATTTTTTAATTTTAAAATTACCCTAGAGCTTTAAAAATTAATATCTCACTAAATAGACCTAGGAAAAATATGGGACTTATTCCTAAGTGATTAAAATTCAAAATATGACATTTTGGTGAATTTTATTATTTTTGTGATTTTTATTATTTTTTAATTATTAAAAATATTAAAATAATATTAAAAATCAACTTTTTTAGAAAATTGAAATTTTAATTTTCTTAAACTCCCCTGATATCAGGGAGAATCCAAAACCAATTTGGTGAATTTTTGAAAGATATTTTGAAAGTTATGAATTTTTAAAGTTTAAAATGACTAAGTGGCTTAATCAACCCAATTAGTGGGGCTAACCAAGTCCAATTGACTTCAAACTTTTATGGTGGGTTCCTCTGATCCTAAAGGTCAGTGGAGAATTGATTTCAAGTCAATTTGATCTATGGTTAACTCTAATTAATTAGAGACCTATTTTGGGTGCTTAAGCCAATTAAGGTTAATCCGAGTGAATTAACTCAAATCCTATTTTTCCTAGGGTTCTCTGGTCATAAGGAACATCACCAAATTTTCCTAAAATTTATTTCACAACATGCTAATTTTTGAAATTAAAATACTTAAAACAGCAACATGCATTTGAAAAATCAATAATTCTTCATAGGGGTGGCCTCTGACCTTGGAAAATTCAGGGAATGTCCCTAAGTTCAGAGGCTTCAAAAGCCCTATAGTCTCATGCCATGGTGAATTTTGTGAATGCATGGAGAATTAAAACAATGCAGGGAGTAAATAATTAATTAAAAATAAAATACTGGACAAATTTAATTAATTTCTTTTCCACATTATTCTCCTCTGTTCACTGAGCAAGAGGGTATTTTTATTTTATTTTTAGGATTTTTCTACACAAAGATATGAATTTTCAAAGTTCAGGGAATTAAATAAATTAAGAAAATCCCTAATTTTCTATTTAAGTGACGCGGCGCCGCGTCAACCTCGGCAGCTCCGAATGCACACGCGGCGCGCTCCCATTCGACGCTGCCATCCGCGTCAGCGCTCCCGGGACCCGCTGTATTGCTCCGTCCTCTGATCCGACGCGATCCTGGCCGTCCGTCCGCGCGTGTATTAAATAGACGGCATCCGTTCATCGTCCCCGAGTGTCCTCGCCCGAGAGCCGTCCACACTAAATCCTTAATATCTCACTCGATACTCAATGGATTTTCATGTTCTTATGCTCTATGGATTCGTCTTGAAGAGACGAACACATCTATACGGTTATCATGCATTGAAATTAAAGCATTTGAAATGGAGAATCTCCAAAGCTCGGGATGGAGAATTAGTTCATACCTTAGCTCCGAGAGGTGAAGCCTCGATCGGAGATGCTCGGCACGTTCGTTGGAGCCGCAGGAGGCTAGGGATGAAGCCCGGGGATGTAGTGAATTGCCTAGGTGTGATTTCCACCAAGGTCGATCACAACCTTTGAGTCCGGAACAAGCCGGGTGACCCGGAGATGGGGCTTTTGCTCGGTGGACACCTTCCCTCGGTCCGGTGAAGGTGTAGGACCAATCAACTTGGGGATTGGTCCACCGTGGAGAAGTGTCCTGGTTTGGGTGGAATTTCAACTCCGAAATTGAGCTCGCAGAGAAGAAATGGCAGGGGATCTCACCTGGGATCAAGTGCTCTGTGTATGGGGAGGAGTCTGGAACAATTTTGGTAGAGTTTTGGCAAGGTTTGTGCAACTCTTTTTTCATGGCCGTGAGGGGGTGGTGTTTAAATAGGAGAGGGTGGAGGGCTTCCCAGGGAGAGTTAGGGCTTTGGATCACCTCGCCTGCGGCATGGGAAGAACGACCATGCCTGTCCATTTGGGTTGAGACAAGTCAGCAATGGAGAATTTCAATGTTGGCTCACATGTGAGCTTTCGGCCATGGTGTTTTCCGGCGATCGGGGTGGGCTGGCGGCAGGCAAGGGTCACCCTCAGGGTCAGGTGGGTCAAGGCTGGGTGTTTGTGCAAGCAATTGGCAAATGCCAAGTGTAAAGAGCTTGGATTGAAATGGAATGGGGGGAAGACCATTTTGGGTCTAAATGGGTCAACTCACCCATTTGGGCTTGGTGCACCCCTCAAGGTGGCTTTGGGTGCTGTGGGGGATCAAAGGGATCAGCTGGTTTGGCATGGAGAAGTCTCCATCCAAATATATTTGGATTAAATTTAGTTTTAGGTGAATCATGATTAAGGCTAATGAGCTTTAGGGATTAAGGAAAGGGGCCCTCCTTCCTACCCAATATGGTATGGTGACATGTAAAGAGGCTCTCATGGCTTCCATGTGGCTCATGCATGGCTTCATGGCTCACCTTTGGCTTGGGAAAAGTCAAGTCAATTTCATGAAAATGGATTATAGGAATTTTTGGTAATTTGATGGAAATTTGTATGGAACTTGATTTGGAATGATTTGATGATGAATTTAGGACTTAGGTATTGAGTTTAATTGAAAGTATGATGAGGGGAAATGTCATATGGGCTTTGGGACCAATTTTGGGCCTTTGGATGTGGTAAAGGATGGGCTTTTAAAATGGTTTAGGAAAGTGGGCTTTTGAATTTTAAAATGGGTTTTGGGATGAAATTTTGGTAAAGGCTTGGGCCAAATAATTGTTGAGTTTGGTTTAGAGATGTGTCATGAGTGGTTTGAAACAAATTTGAGGTGATTTGGGTTTGAATTGGGTTGAATGTGGGCCTTTTTGGTAAAGAGGCTAGGGTGGGCCAAAATGGGCTACCATGGGCCAAAGTTGGGCTAGAGTTGAAATTGATGTAAAATTAATGTTGGGAAATGTTTATGGGAGTGTTTCAAAGAGGTTTTGGCTTAGGTTAAATTTTGATTTTGGGATTTGGGCTCATTTGGGCTAGGCTTGGGTTTAGGTCAAAAATGGGCCTTTTAGCTTTGGGTTGAATTTGAGTGGGGTTTGGATCAAAATCTTGGGCAAATCATGTTAGTGTTTTGTTTATGGGGATGTTAAGGAAGGTTTGGAAAAGACTTGGGGTTAATTGGAGTTGAATTGGGTGAGTTTGGGTTAGGTTTGGGTCATAGGTCCAAATTGGGCTTTAAGGTCAAAAGTGAAATTGGATCCAAATTTCAATCAAATTGGGCTTGGATTGGGTCTAGATTGGTGTTGGGGATGTTGAATTGAAGTTTAGAATTGAATTGGATCAGAATTTGGGTCAATTGGGTGGGTTAGGTTTGACATTGGGTTTACCTTGGGTTAAAATGGGTCAAATTGGGGGTTTTGATAAAAGTGGGGTAAATTGACAAAATTGGCCCATGGTGTAGTTGAACAAAATGAAATTGGGAATATTTGGGATTTTCTGGAATTTTCTGGGAATTTTCTGAATTTTTGGATTTTTGGGTCAAAAGGGGTATTTTGGGTATTTGGAAGGTATTGGGGGGTATTTTGGAATTTTTGGCATTTTTGGGTATGGATGATCAATTTAAGTGGTGTGGAAATGTTTGGGATTGATTTTGGAGAGTTTTGGGTAATTTGGAAATTTTTGAGAAATTCGGGTAGTTTCAAAGCATTTGGTAGGTTAGGCGGGGTGTAGGGTCCCGGGGGTCAAAAATTGAAAATTTGGAAAATTGAAGATTGGGTGGATGTAAGTGGAATACAACCATTTTGGTTGAGCCATGAAGCCATATCAAGCCCACATGAGCTATGAAGGGACTCATTTGAGTCATTCACTATGTTGTTCCTAACCCTCTTAGCCAAGGGCTTAGGGGTTAAGGACCATCCATGTGAATCACTTACATGAGTCAGGAGGTCAAGTTGGGTAAGGGTGTGTTTTTAGGAGGTGTGTGTGAAAATGTAGTGTATAGGTGTAGTGTGTGTGTAAGTCAGCCCCTTCACTGAGACCGAGCCACTGTGGTAGTCCTAAGGCCAAAGAGTCCTATAGGAACTCATCCTTTAAACTTCCACACTTGATTTCAACCCTCTAGGTGATTAGGGGTCTACAGTCAAGTTTGTGGAGTTTGTAGGGAGTTTAGAAGTGGTTTGAATTTCTACAAGGTGGGTCCCAATTCTAATCCTCTAAGATAGTCAAAGGAAAAGCCTAAGGCTAGATCCTAAGTACTAAAGAGAAGAAGAGAAGACCTCATCAAAAAATGAGGTCAACAATACCCTCCAAATACCCAAAATACCCTTTTAGCCCAAAAATCCAAAAAATTCCAAAAATTCCCAGAAAATTCCAGAAAATCCCAAATATTCCCTATTTCATTTTGTTAAACTACACCATAAACCAATTTTTTTTAATTTAACCCACTTTTACCAAAACCCCCAATTTGACCTATTTTTAACCTAAGTGGACCCAATTTCCCACCAAACCAACCCAATTGACCTCAATTTTGATCCAATTCAATTCTAAACTTCAATTCAATATCCCCAATATCAATTTAGACCAAATCCAAACCCAATTTTACCAACATTTGGATCCAATTTCAATTTGAAGCCTAAGGCACAATTTTGGCCCATGACCTAAACCTAGCCCAAACCAACCCAACTCAACCCCAATTGGCCCCAAATCCTTTTTTAAATCCTTCCTAACATCACCAAAAACAAAACACTAACTTGATTTGCCTGAAATTTGAACCTAAACTCCACCCAAACCTAACCCAAAACCAAAATCCCCTAAATTGGCCTAAACCCAAACCTAACCCAAATAGGCCCAAATCCCTAAATCAAAGCCAAACCAAAGTTGAAAACTTTTTGTCACACCCCCATAAACATTTTTCAACAATAATTTTACATCAAACCCTACATTGGCCCAATCTTAACCCAAGTTGACCCAATTTGATCCATTTTTAACCCATTATCAAAATGGCCCAAATTGAACCCATTTCAACTCCAAATGACACCAAACCTTTTCCAAATAACTCATGATACATCTCTAAACTAAACCCAACATTTATTTGGCATGGTCCTTTACAAAAATTTCATCTAAGAGCCCATTTTAAAATCTAAAAGCCAACTTTCATAAAGCCTTTAAAAGCCCATTTTTACCAAAGTTCAAAAAGCCCAAAATTTATTCTAAAGCCCATGTGAAATTCCCATCAGCATCCTTTTAATTGAAACCATCCCTAAGTCCTAAATCAATAATCAAATAACTCCAAATCAAGCCTCATGCCAATTTCCCCTAAATCCATCAAAAATCCCAAAATCCATTTTCATGAAATTGAGCCAAGTCATGGGCAAGCCATAGGCTAGCCATGAAGTCATCCTTAAGCCCCATGCAAGCCATGTGAGTGGTGTTCATGCGACCATACCATATTGGGCAAAAGGAGGAAGTCCTTTAATGATTCCCTTAAGAGTGATTAAACCTATTCATGATTCCCCTAAACCATGCTTAAACTTAAATATGCTTAGATGGTGACTTCTCCCCACTAAGCTAGCTAACTTACCTGACCCCCCACAGCACCCAAAGCCCCTTGGTGGGTGCACCAAACCCAAATCCATGACTAGGACACATTTTAACCCAAAATAACCCTCTCCCCATACCACTTAAATCAAATCCTTTACACATGGCCAAAGCCAATTGCTTGCATCAAACTCAATCCCTGAACTCACTGAGTCAAGATGGTGACCTGACCCTGCCGGCCAGCCGCCTGGGTCACCGGAAAACACCATGGCCGAGAGCTTTATTTGGATTCAAAAATTCAAATTAACTCTGTTGAGCTGTCCCAACTCAATTGGACTCCATGGCTGTTCTTCCCTTGCATAGAGCAGCTGATCCAAAACCCTAACTCCCCCTGGGAGGCCCTCCATCCAGCTCTATTTAAACTCCACCACCTCTCGGCCAAAGGAGGTGATGAACCAGAGCTTAAAAAAACTCTGCCAAAATTCCTCCAGGACCTTCTCCTAACCCAGAGCAATTGATTCCCAGTGTCCCTTTGCCCTAATCCCCATTAACAGAGCTCAATTTCTCAGTCAAAAATCCATCCAAAAACCAGGACAACTCTGAAACCTCCACCAAAATCAACTTAAACTCACCCACACCTGCACAAGACCTAGAGAAGGAGTTCCCCAGTGAAATCCCCCTCACCATGTCAGCCATCGTCTCTATCGGCCAAGCTTTGAAATCGGCCTTGGTCACATTCATACCTAGGTAATTCCCCAGAGCTAGAGACTTCATCTGGAGCTTCCTTGGGTGCATCGAAGGTGCTCCAACTCTCTGATTGAAGCTTCACTTCTCAGAGCCAAGGTATGGACCCCCTCTTCCTCCCGAGCTTCCAGCGATTCTCTATTTTGCTTGGCTTAATTTCATAGCACATAAAACGTATGGATGTGTTCGTCTCCTCAAGACGAATCCATAGAGCATAAGAACACGAAAATTCGTTGAGAAATGAGAGAGATCTTAGGGTTTTATTGTGGACGGCTCACGGGATACACCAGTCGTAGACGATGACCAGGCACCGTTGGATCGAGCGTGTATCGAATGGATGGTACAGATCGCGTCGGATGATTGAACGGGACATGAACCGCTGGCCCCCGAAGCACTGAGTCGGATGGCGGCGTCGAATAGGGAGGCGACGCGTGGGCTTTCGGAGCTACCGAGGATGAGTCGGCGCCGCGTGGATAAGTAGATAAATAGGCTATTTTCTATTTATTTAAATGCCCATAAATAGAAAAATCCATAATTTTGCATAGAAAAATCATAAAAATAAAATAAAAATACCCTCTTGCTCAGTGAATAGAGGAAAATAATGTGGAAAAAGAATTGAGTTAATTTGATGAGTATTTTATTTTTAATTAATTATTTACTCATTTCAATATTTTAATTCTCCATTTGCATAGACAATTCACCATGGCATGAGACCATAAGGCTTTTGTAGCCTCTGATCTTGGGAACATTCCCTGAATTTTTCAAGGTTAGAAGCCATCTCTATGGTAAGTTATTGATTTTCCAAATTTTTGTGCCTATTTTGATTTTTTAATTCCAGTAATTAGCATGTTGCTTAGAAAATTCTAGGAAAATTTAGGGAGGTATCTTAGGACCAGAGGACCCTAGGAAAATTATGGTTTGAGTTAACTCATCAAGAATAACCCTAATTGGCCTAAATAATCAAAATTAAATCTTAATTAATTAGGATTAACCACACATCAAAATCACTTGAAAATAATTCTTCACTGATCTTTAGGGTCAGAGGAGTTCCACATAAAAATTTGAAACCAATTGGAGGTGATTAGCCCCACTAAATGGACTAATTAAGTTACATGACCAAAATTAAACTTTAAAAATTCATAACTCAAAAAATAAATTTCAAAAATTCACCAAAATGGTTTTGTGGCTTCTTTGATTTTAGGGGAGTCTAAGAAAATTAAAATTAAAATTTTCTAAAAATCTTCATTTTTAATCATATTTTAATATTTTAATAATTAAAAAATAATAAAAATTATAAACATATTAAAAATCATAAAAATGTCATATTTTGCTTCCTAATCACTTAGCAACAAACCAAATATTTTTCCTAGGTCTATAAATTAAGATATTGAATTTTAAAGGCTTAAAACAATTTTTAATATTAAAAAAATGAATTTCCTTACATTTTCACTAAATTAATTCTAATAAATAAAAAAAATCAGAAAAATAAAAAATTTATTTCTCTGAACTCCTTGAGGTCAGGGAGATTTATGAAAAATATAAAATTTATTTTTCAACATTAATTTTATTTTATAATTAATTAACACTCCAACATTCAAAATAATTATAATAAATAAAATATAATTTGAATAATCACCAAAAATTGGTCCAAGTGGTCCTCTGGTTAGTAGGAATATCCCATAATTTTCCTAAGGATAGAAACCTTACCTTGGTCATGTTGTTGAATTTTTATTGAAAACCCATATTTTTCATAAAAATAAATATATAAATTAAATTAAATTCAGAAAAATCATATTTTCTCCTCTAATGTCTTAATTGACATGTGAGTGAAGTGAAATAAAAATTTTAAGTTCATTTGAGCTTAAATTGATGAGTTATGAAATGAACATGCTTAAAAGGACATAAAGGTAATTAAAGAATTTTAACCCTAATTAATATTTAGGTTTAATCAAGGGGAGGGTAAAATATTTGATTTTAAAATTTTCATTAAATGATTGAAACCTAGGGAATTAAGGGGTAGAAACCCATTAATCATCTTGAAAATATTTAAAGTAAATTTTAATTAATTAAACAATTTAAATTTTGGAAGAATAAGTTAAAATTTAGATTATTAAGATTAGGGATATGATTTAAGAAGATATCAATTCTTTAATTTAAAATCCCTAGATGAATCACTTTAATAATATTCAACTCTTAATCAACTCAAAAAAATGATAATTGAAATTAATAAATTAAATAATTAAAAGGAAAATAAACCTTAATTAAATTAAAAGCTTAAAAAATTAAGTAATTTAACAATCAAATTGAAATGAATTTAAAACATTAAAAATTAATCTCAAAGATAACATGAAAACAAATTTAAAACAAATTTGAAATATTAAAGAAAATCAACCTTAAGACAATTCATAATTAAAAATATAAAAAAATCAAACCAATTAAAAATTAACTTAAAATATTTTAATTAAATTAAAATTAAATCATTAAAATCTAAATTGAATAATCTAAACACCTCTTTCAACCCAAATTAATCTAATACATTGAGATCATTTAAAATGTAAAGATTTAACTAAATTTAAAAACACTTGAACACTATTCCAAACTTAAAAAGTTATTAAAATTTCATAATTAAATTAAATCATTTTAAATCATCAATTCCAATTTTAAATCATTAAAATCTTTAATAAATTAATCTTCCCTAAAGGATTGCGTTATCATAACTCTTAAATGGAGCATTAAGTGAAATGTCACTTCACTCATAGGATAATCAAACATCCTAATTCACTGAGCAAGAAGCAAAATTTAACTGAATTCTTGGATGATTAACTCACCAGTACAATAAAATTCATTAGACTCAAAATAATCTCAGAAGTATTGAAAAGAAGTTTAGGACTCGTCTTAAGCACTTTCTCAATATGATGAGATGTTTTAGAAGAACAACTGAACTTAATTGTTCTTTGATGAAGAAAATCATCCTTAACAAAACACAAGAACCTAGACGTCATAGGGATTGACTAGCAATAGGATTAGGACTTTGGTAGACAACCAAAACCTTCCCTTAGCTTTACTTAGGTATATTTCCTGCAAATTATATAAATGCCTTAACATGTGCTTTAAGTGTATCTTAGGATGACGGGAAGACCCTCCAGGTACGCTTTTATTTTATTGCAAGTTACTTACTTGTACTGCGCTTTACTTTTCTTGCATGTTAAACAAGATTGTTGCATGAAAACTGAAACCTTTAGGATAGCCACAAAACTGAAACCCAAAACTAAATTAAAAGTCACAACAAGATAAAATTCACCGTCATAACATTCAAAATATAAAACAACTCAAAATTTAATCATAAACATAACACAAAACTACAACTATAACTAAATTAAAACGTCTTGTTGGATGATTGGGAATACCTCGGATGATGTAACCTACGTGTTGCTAATGGGATTTCCACGGTCTAAATGAAAGTGTGGAACTCATTCAGTTGAGTTTAGCAAATTCATACGGACTATGTGAATCCGATAAAAATAACGATGTCGGAATGATGGAGCAGTGGGATCTTAACCGGTGTTGTTATAATCAACTTTAAGATTCCCCTAATAAAACATTAAAGACATTTGGACTTTAAAACTTCTAAACCAAAACACTTCTCTCATCACCTGATTTTCACCTTCTAAAACTAAACCTCTGCAACAACAAGGAGCTTGGAGCATAGTGGGCAGCATGGCCATCGTCGTAAGCAAAACTGGAATCTACATCAGCAAAACTCTTCTTAGCAATAAATAACCAAGCCATAGGATTTCGAGGTAGTTTGTCTAGTGCAACATAAATCCTCAACCTTTTCGTTAAGCATTTGCATAATCATTTTGTGCAAATTAAGTCCTAACCGGTCTTAGGATTCTGAGGTAGTTGTTTGATACGACATAAACCCTCACATCTTCGAAGCTACTTGTGTGATTATATCATACAAATATAAGTCCTAATTTATTAAAATTGGCAGGATTGAAACATTAATATACTCTTAAATTGAAGCCAAACAATAGGATAGTTTGGGAAGTTCCCAAGATTCTTCTTGGATCCTCAGCTTCTCCTACTTCCCTTCCTTTGGACTCCTAAAATTAATTGTTCCAAATTCGAGCTAATCCCTTTTTGAAATTTCCAAAATCCAATCCTTTGAAAACCTTAAACTTTGAAATTCTTGAGAGCAAAACCACTCATCATTATCGAGAGTTTTCTTAAGTGTCTTCAGACATTTAAGATGTAATTAACTAAAGGGGCTTGCCCTTATAGGGAACTCTAAGAACCCAGGTAGTATAAACCCTGCTTAATTCTTTTATATTAAGCAGGGGAACTTGTCGGCTTATAAAATTGGTTCGCAGACCAAACGGATGTTACAAATTTTTTAGTTTATTTAATCGAGACCCATCATCAAGTAATGTGTTTATTCTTCGGGATAGATACACAGTTTGTGGTGTGGTGCTCGTTTACATAAACTATTTGGGATGTGAGATCGGTTTGATTTCATATCTTAAAATTTTCAAATTTAAAATTATTTTCAAAATCAAATGCTACATTCTAATTTATATATATATATATATATTTAAATTAAATTTAAAATATAAAATTCGCCGACAATTTCTTTTGGCGACCTCTTTTCAAAAATACAACTTAACCTAAAAATATGCTGACACTTCTGGCAGAGCTTCTACTTCTAGACCTTCTACTTCTACTGCCGAGCCACCATCTAGTTTATGGGAGTCTATGCATGATCAGTTTATAGAGCAGCATAATGAGTTATTTCTAACTCATTGTAGAGTAGATATGATTGATAAGAAGATTGATCATCTCTCTGACTATAACCAAAGGAAGGGTGATTATGATGATGAGTATTATGAGTCTTTAGTCAGATTGCTGAAGGGTGAGCATGATGTTCAGTTTCCTACCTGTCCTAGATTTTCACCGTATGTTGATCCGAAGGAAATGGAATTTTATTTTGGAGATGATGATGATGAGGCTACAGACAGTGATTAGTAGCCATATTTACCTCTTGAGATTTGTGATTCTATTTTTAGTTTATTTTTTATTTGTGAGTACTGGTTAGTGTGATTGTATTGTTGTTTGCTAGTGTTAATTTGTTTAAGTAACATTGTGTGAACCTTTGATATTGAGATTGTTTTAGAGCATCTGCTGTGTTTATGTTTAAGACTGAAATATGAATGAATTTTTATTTTATGTGATAAATGTTTATTTCTGTTTCAGCCTACTGTTTAGTATTCATGAATAGTTAGTAATTTTGCATATTTTAAAAAATAAAAAAAATTTAAAAATTAACTCCTGCTCTGCAAACTTTTATATATATGCTTAATTATTTTTGTTATATACCTATTAAAGTATGTGTAGGATTAGAAATTAATTTTTCCTTTCTACATTATAATTGTATCTAAATAAATTCCTGTTTATTTCTTTCTCCCATGCTTTAGAAAATTTTATGATTCAATTCTATACTAAAACTGAAGTTTGGGGGAAGGGAAAACAATTTTCAATTTTAAATATTATTTGTTCTTAATGAACTGATACTTTCTTTAAAAATATTAACATAACATAAGGAATGAAAAATCTATTTAAGATAACTTAAATTTTTGGAATTTATAAATAATTTAGTAAACTTAACTAAAATTTCAATTATTTTGATTGATTTTAAGAATAGAATTATTTAACTTAAAGAATAATAAGATTAAGAATTTTTCTATTTATAGTAAAGAGAATTGTATTTTAGAAATAGTAAGGAATCAATATTATTACCTAAAAAAGAAAAGATTGAAATGATTTTTGAAAAATACTTATTAATAATGTCATATTTATTAAGTAAAAAAATGTATAAGTTTTTAAATATAAGTTAAGAATAGTGAAGTTCAAAATTATTAACAGGCTATACAAAAATAGTAATCCTCACTGAAAAAAAAAGAGAGAGAAAAAAAAAGAAAAAAAAGAAGTGAGGAGAAGCTTGAGGAAATGCCTAATCAAAAATTGGTTTCATTTAAATTATCTTATAGAAAAAAAACTATTACATTTTTAACTTAATCTTTATGAACAAATATTTTTACTAGAAAATTGTTTCATGAAAGTTTTTTCTTGTAAATATTCTATGTGACCTTAATATAATAAATTACAATTATTCTTAAAATAAATGAAAATTTTAAAGTCTTATGATTTGATAGTTAAGTGTTCTTTAAATTCTTAAAATTAACCTTAATTGGTGAAATTTGGTTAATAATTTGCTAAAGCATTTATAAAACCAATAATTATAAGGAATCTTAAATATTTAAACTTCATTCCAAATGTTATATATTTTATGTAATTAAAAGGGTTACTTGAGGACAAGTAATGTTTAAGTTTGAGGGAATTTGATCCACTTTAAAAATACCAATTTTTATGTCTTATTTATGATTCAATTCTTAATGATATTATGTTTTAATGAAAGGTATTTTAATGTTTTTGGATGTTGGTGATAAAAAAGAGTTCAAGAAGGAAAAAGGAGCAAAAATGAGCAAAAATGGAGCTAAAAGAGCAAATTTGTCGAAATTATAGGCATGGCGCCTAGGCGCCAGAATCCGACGCCTAAGCGTCAGTTCGATACAATCGCAGACAAGATTTTTGACGACTTTGGGCATTTATTTTGAGGGTGTTAAGCGATTATTGGAGCTTCTAGAAGACTGGAAGTTACTCATAATATATAGGAAATGTGATACAATGCATCTCGACGTAGGGAAAGAATTTTAATCGCGAAGAGGTACGACCCAAGTGAAGAGGTGTGAAGTCCAGGTCAAAAGAGTCTGGCGCCTAGGCGCCAGATTCCGGCACCTAGGCGCGACAGTTACCTTCTAGAAGATACATTGTATTTGGACGAATTTTGAAGAGGTGCCTTAAGCAACCCCTGGTCAATTTCAGAGCTCTATAAATAGGAGCCCATTCTACAGAGAAAATCGCCCTTTTTAGCACCCTATAATCTTTTTCACCCCTTCTTGCATCTTTAGTCCCCAAGCACTATATTCTATCAAATTATTTTTGGGAGACACCTTCTTTTTTATTTAGTGAGTTTATTTTGAGTGTTAAGTGTGAGATTATTGTTGTTGTTGTTGTTGAAGTCTTTTGCATTGGAGTCAGTAGGAGTCAGCGGATCACTTGAAGGAACATTCCAGATAAGTATGTGTAACTTGGTTCAAAGTTTTATAAATATATTTTGTTGTGTGAATTCAATGTGTTCTGAGTAGTTAGATTTTTTTCTCCTTTCAACTATGAAAAGATAATAAAATAATTAAACTTTGGTGAAGAATTTAATTTAAAATATTTATAAAAATTGTGATGATATTAATACTTGATCTTAGTTTACTTTTTAAACTGGCCATTTAAATTATTAAAACCTTTTGAAGAATTCTGAGACCTATTCGGAGATGAGTTCTTAACTAGTAGATATCACATGAATCCTTAGGTAATCGCAGGCTATACGCGGGTTATTTAAGGTGAAGTGAAACTAAATAGGAAGATATGATTTATTGGGCGTAGAATTCATTAGTTTTTAGAGTGACAGACTAAATTCTAATAATTTGGTTTATAGATAGAGAACGGATCATCGGTAGAGGCCGACCATAGCCACCCTTGGACATCTAGTAGTGTGAGCCTAGATTAACCCAGTCTACTAATAAAACATCCTGAACCGATCCATAAATTAGTCAATGTTCTTTATGCCTGGACCAAAGGGTAAAGAATAGGAATGCTTCTATTTGGCACAATACCATAATCTAAATTCTCCAACTAATGATAATTATTCTAAAAATCTTGGATTAGTTGAAAAGGAGAAAGTTGTTTTGAGAAAGTTGTTTTATTTAACCTGAATTAATCTTTATTTTATTATTGCTTACAATTAGTATAAATTTCATTAAATTTAAAATCTAAACTTTGAAAAGAAATAAAAACAATAATTACTTTTAATTTGAAAAATTCTAAAAATATTACTTAATATTCTAAAAATCTTCCCTGTGGGATCGATAACCAGGACTCCACTAGAGCCCTGTATTACTTAATATGATACATATACTTGCATTTGTAATTGTGATTTTTACAAATTATAATCTAAATATAAATTCATAAACTCTTTCATAAGTAAAATAGCATCAAGTGTATTGGCACCGCTCTCAGTGATTAAATCTTCTAGCAGTGGTATCAAATTCTTGCATTTGAAAGTATATATATAGCCTCTTTAGGCTAAGTCACGCATCAATTACTTTTATGAGCAGCTTGGACGACTTATGGGTTTGAGGGTAACCACTACTTTTATGGGCCACTGGGTGGATATTTGGTTTTATGGATCGAAGATGAATATGAGCATTAGATTCTCCTTTCTTCTACGCAATGAATCATAAAATGAAAAGCTTCTTGTAATTTGGATATGGTTGATTTCAAAAAATTGCAATATCAGCTGTTTTCAAAATGCACAAATCAAATCAACTATTTTCAAAATGCACAAACCAAACAGCTAAACATCTTATTCAAAACAGGGGCAGATTGGTCATTTATACAGAATCAGCTAATTTCCAAACGCACAAACCAAACATGCAAACAGTTTATTCGAATCAGCTACTGATCAGCAGCTTATCAGGATAAGCATCTTATTTGGATAAGTTAGATAAGCTGCACTGCCCCAAACTAACCCTAAGTCTCCTAATCTTCATCCCTTAATAGTTGCTCTTTCTTTTTGGGGTCATAGCAGAAGTAGAAATATGAATGACTATTAAAGGATGCATTAACCTCCCCTCACCCTTCCCATTCTTTTAACACAATAGCTACTACCCATGATTTAAATGTTTATGTTGAGAAACCTTACATTGATTCTGTGAAAGGTACTTTTTACCATATGTTTCTGATTTGGGTGGCGATAGTATGTCTTATAATGTTGAAATACTTTATGGTTTAAATGATTCTCTATTTTTTTTAATACAATGCTTTTGATCTTCAAGTTTCTATAATGCATGATGTTTTTGTTTCTACGCATAATTTAGATAAACATGTGAGTTCTTTTTATGCTAATATTTTGGTTCTTTTGAACTTGGAGTCGCCAGCTTCTCTAATTTTCATTTTATAATTCTCTTTTTCAAATAAAATTTTTTATTGGATAATTGAAATGATTTGAAGAAGAAGATGAATTAGAAAGGAAAAAAGTACAATGGAAACTAGTCAAACAAAAGAAAAAAATAAAGTTGAGAATTTTCATTAGATAGCCTTCATGTGAAAGATGAAAAGTATGCCCAAAATGAAATTAGATCAATACACTTTAATGGCATATCCACAAAAAATATTCTATAGAAATTGCCCATGCATATATAGCTAAAAAACCCAAAATTATATTTTTGCTCTAGAGTCAGTTGTAACTCCAAAAGGAATGTGTCCCATTAGTTAATTACATCTTGGGAGATATTCAAGAATACTCTCAATTAAAGGAATCCTACTTATATTTTAATATCTAGTGAAAAAGAATATTAAGGATTAATATTTTCATCTCAAATAAGATCATCCCAATGCTTTAAAGCCATATTGGGCCATAAGATAGAGGGTGAATCATCGTATCCTAAGTGGACGACGGTCTATCAGAAAATGGAGCCTATGAAATGATGTCAACGTTATGTTAAAGAAGTAGATTGAGCCCAAAAGAGGTATATCGATAAATATGTGAGGAATTCTTAAGTAAGAGGAGATGGTCAATTCATAATTTCATGGATCCGTCATCTCAATCTATTAAGATTCTAAGTCTATTTGGGCTTGGAGTTAGTCGACCCAATTAGAGCAAAGATCCCTTGTCAACAACTTATGTGTTACTTCATTTAAGAAATCTCAGTATCGCTGAAGTTAAGAGAAATAAAAACATAATTCACTGTGATCTTATCTGGGTGGAATTAATAGAAATGGGACTTACACTTTCCAAAAAATTTATTGTAATTCCTCTAGAATGAAGGTACATCACAACAAGGTTGAATCATCCCACAAAAATCTTACACCGTATTTGGATCGAGGGAGTGTCTAACACCTAGTCTTTCTAGACAATCTCTTAAGCATGCAAATATAATCCTCGTCAGACAGTTTGGAAGAATAAGTGTACTTCTTCTTGGGACATGCAGACCTATTATCATGACTTGAGATAAGCTTATATAATGCAAATTCATTTCAAATCTGGCCTGAAAGCCATGTATGGAAAGCAAAGCATGAAATAAAGTGTTTACATTAAAATGATGTAATTTTAATCATATAATTTGATTAAAATAAATCTTTAAACATTAGAATTTTGTAGAAATATTTTTTCTTGGAGAGAGATCAGACAATCCACAATCATAAGAAAGAGAGAATTCAACACTCTACATAAATAAAATAAACATGATACTTGATTAAATAAATGAAAGAGGTCAGAGTCATTAGGTCGGCAACATATCCCAAAAAGAAAAAAAGATTGTGGTCAGACTTTGCATATACAAGAATGTTCCTAATTTTTGTACAATAATAGTAACTTAGAACTAAGGTTCGAGTTACGGTTATTCTGCTTCCAGTATTGACTATGTGGTTCCACACATCAGGTGTCATGGAAACCCATGCATGTACCTTAATTCTGACACAGACTCCAGCCTAAGGACTATAAAAAGAATTAAATATAAAATTTAAAAAAAAAAGACTAGTCTAAAATCGAAAGTTAGCACAGGTCATCTCATTCAACGTATAAGGAATCATGTCCGACGGGAGGAGAGCCAAACAACACATGCAGAAAAGGCAATAATTTAAATTATGATGCTCCTCCCTACTGGATATGACTTCTTACAAGAAACTACACCTAACATTTTAGTGTGCGGATCTCACTCTTAGTAAACAAAAAAGGCAACACATAAAATATCTGGCTAGGTCTAATCTATAGAACAATAGTCAGACATATGAAAATAACGACTACACTCTATCCTATTTTAAACAAACATCTAAAGAAAGGTGCCCAAATTAAATACACCTATGTGTGTGCAAGCAGTGTGGTTGAGGCTAGGTGTATGATTTTGATGGGGTCACCAAGAATGGCTCAATTCTAAAGATCTAAGTGAACTAACGTGTTTCCAAGAGATGGTGGTTTTAAACAAAATAAAGTTTAAGGATTATTACATTCCTTATGGTTAAAATAGTAGATGCTTTTAGTGTTAATACAAATATATACTTTTTTATAATATAACCTCACATATATGGATTAGATAATCTAAGTGATATATTTTTTATCTTTTAGATCCTTAACAAGATCATACAATTTCTAATTTTAATGCAATAATTTATATGCTCGCTGAAATATACTACAATGTAATGCTCACTACAGCATTGAAACAAATATCTAGTCACAAATCTAAAATGGAGCTTTCCATCGAGGTGTCAACCCTCCTAAAATAATATTTTATGAGGTTTCACATGACATGACTGCTCAAGCTAGATGTGAGCAATCACTGCGTGGATATGGTGAAATGCTAGATGTGAGTGTTATGCTAGGCGGTAGTACTCGCATCTAAAAACTTGTACGGATACATGTAATTTATATTCTAATCATGATCTTATGAGGTAAAACAATCATATGTGTAAGCAAGAAAAAACAATGTAGAATACAATCATTCTAGGTGAGATGATTGTGCTGACATAACATGGTATGTTTATGACAATTCTAGGTGAAGTTATAGATGCTAGGTGGCATGACTCATTCTAGGTGAAGTGATATGATATGCTAGATGAAGTCAAGTGCTAGGCATGACTCATTCTAAGCTAAGTGATGTACTAAGTGAATTGACTTGATATGATATATGAAGTCATATGTTGGGTGGCATGACTCATGATAAGTTATATATGACAATGCTATGTGGTATAAATCATGTTAGGTGAATTCATATGCTAGGTGGGCTTTTTAGGCTAGTCACCCCCTCATGTGTTATATAAATATCAACCTCATATTGACATATGCATATGTAAAAATCTTAATGTAAATGCAATTGCACTATTCGACATAAGCACATGGGAACACATGCTCATGTAAGAACATTAAATATGTATATGCAACTGTACAAGTTATTGTGTGACCGTGACTTTTTGAGGTGATAAAAATGAGTTTAATTAATTAATAATAAAGTCACTTATATCAACACAAGTATACGTATCGCTCAAGTAATACAGGGCTCTAGTGGAGTCCTGGTTATCGATCCCACAGGGAAGCGAGATAAAAGGTCCTTAGTCGAATTCTAGTCTACTACAATTACTCCTTAGTTTGAAATGTCGATTAAAATAATGTTTTATCTAGCAACTACTCATAAATGCAAGTGTTAAATGTAAAGATAGTAACTGTAACTAAATGTAAATATTAATTCTAAAGATAACCCTTTTTGGATGAATTGGTTTGGAGAATTTTAAGACACTAAAAACTACTATTATTATGTAATAAAATAGATCATGTTTAGGAATGAGATGCATTAAATATTGTATGTGCCAAAAAGGAGCAATCCTATTCTTTACCCTTTGATCCAGGCATAAAGAACATTGACTAATCCTATGCTTATTTACTGAATCTGTGGCTTGGTTAGGAGGATACCAACTCTCACTTCAGTGTTCCCACGTTCCCCTCGCCTAAGGGCTAACATCTCTCATTCAGTACTCAAACAATAGCTCCGAATTGGGGATTTTATTCTGTCACTCTAAAATCTCCACTTCTACATCCAATAATTATATTTCCCTATTTATTTGCATTCATTCCCCATGAACTTCACCATCCATGGAATTTGAATTTGGTTTGTACTTAGTTGTAGAAAGTATAACCCTCTCGGATCGTATGTTTTCACAACAAATTTTAACATTACAACAGGCCTTAATTGCAATGTAAATGAAGTGCAAGTAAAAACCATCACATTTATATATAAAACTTCTTCTAGCATGTATCTTAACATCCTACACATGAATTCTACTCATTACAAAAAATAGTAAAAGGAAAATAATGGCATAATCTTCTCATGCCACTGTTTCTAAAGAAAAAGAAAGAGTAAGAGAGATACGTCACAAAGCACGAAGAAAACACAAAGGAAACTTCATTTAACCAAAGCAAATCCACTAGGTAAGTGTTTACAAAATCATAAGATAATGAAGAACAATACTTAGTTTTTTCCCTTTAAAAGAAAGATGAAGATCTCTCCCACAAAGTCTCTCGTCGATCCATGCAATGCTAGTGCAATCCCTTACAAATTCTCTCAAAATCTCCTCTCAATTATCTTCAATAGGGTAGAAATATACATTTCTACTCCTAATCTAAGAACCCTAAACATTCTCCAAGTTTTTGCTAGCATTCCTCTCTTCTTTTCTAACCTAAAATCACTAATTTAAAGAGTATGGATGAATTTCTAAGAGTTCCCTTAAGCACCCCTTCAAAAAAGCATCCAAATACATTGAGTTTCGGCCATAACCGCCCAAAAACGCGTCCAAACTGTCTCAGGCGCCGTCAGCGAGTTTGTGTCTCATTTTCTGGTCTTCTCGGGTAAATCTCACCGCCGGTGCCGGTTTGGGCGCCGTCGGCGAGCAGACTGTGCAGCTCCACCGTTTCGCTCCGTTTGGCTCCGTTTTAGCTTAGTTTTGCCCTGTTTCAGTTGCGTTGCATTCCTAACAGATAACACTACAAAATAAGCATAAAAAACATTTCTTTAAAGTGCAATCTCATTCAAAAATATACAAGAAGTGTAAAAGAGATCAAACATCGAAAGACTTATCGAAATGTGTCAGAGTAAAATTTCATTTTTTGCTCGATTTTGCTCCAAGTTGCACCATTTTTGTTTCTTTTCTCCAAAAGTTTATTTCTTATACCTGAAACCAAAAATATGTAGAATACTATCCTTTAAGGTGCAATATCATTAAAATTAAGCATAAAATATATATGAAAAATCAAGCATTTTTTGGCGTGTCATTGTGCACATATGATATATAAATATCAGACATGAGCATATGGGGATATATGCTCATGTAAGGACGTTGAGTATGTGAATAAAAATGCATAATGTGTCATACAAAATAACAAAATGGCATGTAAATGCAAATGCATAAGGTGTTGTGCACATATGAGATGTAGGTATCCAACATGAGCATGTTGGGACATAGGCTCATGTAGGAATATTAAATATGTCAATGCAAATGCACAATGTGATGTACACATGCACATAATGTGATGTTAAATCACAAGCACAACATAAAATGCATTTTTTATGCAATAACTTAAATTCACACATACTTAATGCTAAATCACAAGCACAATACTAAAAATGCATTTTATGTAAAAGCTCGAAATGATACATGCTCGTCAAAATATGGATGGTCTTATTTCAAGATAAGACCAAACCTTAGATATACTCGATGAGTTTGGGTTTAAATATGATGAGGTGTACCAACACGTTATTATGAAAGATAATAATACACCCACCTCCATTTAATTGAGTTAGACATGAGAGGTTTTCACAGAGAGAACTCTCATGACTTAGAGATCAAAAATCAAAGGGGTTCTCATTTCCTAAGCTCAAAGCTTCCAGCATACCATCAGAAAAATGGAAGCATCAAAACAAATGCAAGATTATTAGATTCTAGCTATAGAGCTTACAAGTATCAGAACTTGATAATAAAAATGTGTTAAGGAAAGGCATCAAAAATGCAATTTAGGATCATGCAAATATAGAAAAAAAGTCTTCCTAACCTAAAGCTTTCTTTAACGTTAACCTACCTAAAAACTCTAACATCAACTTAGACATACCTTTCTTTAAAAAAAATAAGAATGAAGGGAAAGGAGGTCTCACCACCATGGAAGTTAATGTTGCATTCTTTTTCTCTTCATGCTTTTTCACTTTTGTAAGGATAAAGATATTTTTCTTCTCCTACAAGGAAACTCCAAGAGGAGCTCTCACTCTAGCTCTCAACTGAGGAAGAAAGGAAGTAGTAGAAGAAGAAGAATAAAAAGGTAAGGAAGAAGAGAAGATGGATCATTTTTCTTCTTGGTGGTTTTTCCTCTCTAAGAACTCTCATCTTAGCCTCCACGAGCTCCGAAAATGAGCTGTGAATGGAATCATGTTGGAATTAGAATGATCCCCTATGCTTAATCTCCACATTGGCCATTTTACCTCCACATTTTCTTATACAATTGGGTTTAATACGCATGGGATCAAGGTCATTTTCCCATTTTGAGGTTAAAGGTCAAAGTAGCTTTTTATTTGACCATCCCCCACTCTATCTTGTCCAATTTTGGCCTCAAGAGAGTAGTCAAAGCACTTCAAAAAAAGTATTCATCAGAGCGTTATGAGTTTAAGCGAATGTTCTCTTGAGTGAGATGTGTTGATAAGTGAGATTGAGAGTGTTATGTACTCAGAGAGGAAAACATCATGTATTTATTATAAACTATTTAAATTTAGTGGACGAACTTAATGAGATTGTTCTAACTTGTATTTTATCAGTTTTGAAAAGTATTCCTTATTGTGTTTCTTTCACGTGACTATTAGTTAAATTTCTAACTCACTTGAGTTGGTAACCTATGCATCTAGTCCGATTGATTTATTGATTGTAGAATGTTGGTATGTTAACTCTTTGCTTGTAATTTACTATTAAATTGGGCATTTGAGATGTTAAAATAAGTTGTGATCTAGTACCACATAAGGAGGCTAATGGAATGGTTAGGTTAACATACACTTCTTTAGGAGAATAGAAATATTACTGTTAGAGTAGTGTAACCAAGTAGAGAAACACTAAAACTTAGGATTTTTTGCATGGTTAGGGAGCTAATTATAATACGAAGCACCAAAATTTCATAAGACCATCGAAAAGAGCTAAGAAATATCATTGTTTCTCGTTATAACAACATTAGAGTCATATGGAAAGTACTAATTGGATTGGTCCAATTCAAGTGAGGTATCCTAAATTGATTAAAACTGTAATACTTAGTAAGTTTTAACTCTTTACAAAGTTAAGTGAGTCAATTTCACAAATTCACCCAATTTTAAATCTTTAAGCTAGAATTAAGACTTGTAGATTAAAAATTTTCCTAATTTAGAAACTAAGTAAGTTCCACATAGGATCCATGCACATTTTAATCTGTATATAACTTGATCAATCTGTATTCTTGTGTGGTTGTGGGTGCTTCATAATTTTTTGGGCATTAAATTTTTTGGGATTATTGCTAGGGAACAACATTGAATTTCCATCTTTAGGAAGATTTTAGTTGATTCATTAGGGTTTATACTTCAAAATTTTTGTAGTTTTATCGTTCTTCTTTGTTATTTTATGTGTTATAAAATCTAAATAAAATTATGTTATGAGTTTTTTGTTTCTATTAATTTTACATATTTTTTTATCTTATTTCTATAAGATAAAAAAATAATATATGTAAAATTAAAATAACATTTTAATTTTAAGATAAAAAAAACAATTCATAAGATTAAAAAACAAATTTTTTATCTTAACTTATAAATTAAATAAGTTCCACATAGAAATGTAAGCTAGGAGAATTTGAAATGATAGCCTTAATGAAGTGTTATTATTCAAATAACTTTACTCTAAGTGCTGAATTATCCTAGTAATTTTACAATTCATTGCACTATAAGTGATAGATTTCTAGAAGAGGTTTATGTGACTTAGGAGCAATGTCAATATTATAACATTGTATGTCCTTAAAAATTAGGATTAGGTAAAGTCCCACCTATCACTTTAACTCTTAACCTTGAAAATTTATCTTTGGCTTACTCTATGGGGTTATAAAGGATGCCTCAATTAATATTAATATGTCCATCTTTCTAACTGGTTTTATTATTTTGGATATGAAACATGTTGATATCCTAATTATTTTTAGCAAACAAATTGGCAAGGTAAATGTTGACTTAAAAAATTGAGAGTCAATTATTAGAGCTCAAAATGATGAATTGATTTTCAAGTTTATAATCCAATTCCACCCCCCAACGTATACCTCCAATGAGTGTTTTAAAATAAAAATTGAAAATTTATAAGATATTTTGAAGTAGAATTCAGAAAATAATGAATTAATATTTCAACGAGTAAAAATTTGAATCATAAGTAAATGATATAAGAGAGTCTCCACAACATCCAAAGCAATGGGTGATTGATCAGAGACTATTAAAATGATACTTTGATCTTAGAAAAAATTCTATTCATTATTTGATTATGTCAGGTTGAGCACATAAAATAATGCACTGCTTGGGAGGAAGCCCAAGTATTATTGCTTTAATTTAATGGTGTGATTGCACGTTTGTTTTGCTCTATGATGTATGTGTGTTATATTGGGATATGATTAAGCTAAGAACATTAAAATAAGCACTTATTAGAAGATAAACCAACATATATTTCCTTGCTCTATAGAATGCATTCCTATGTTAGTTGATTTATATCTCTAGAACCATTTATCTCTTACTCATTTTCTGGAGCACAATGATGAAGACCGACTTGCTTATGATTCCTAACCTTGATATTATTTTTACATATTTATGATGTTGAATTTTTATGCCTATGTTCATCTGACTTCATTTTTATTTTTCTGTAGTGATCATGTTTCGTGACTTCGGTGATTTATGTGATACTCATGCAAGTCAAATATGATGTATACTACTGATATGATGCATATTTATTTAACTTTATATTCATATTTTACCTTACTATGTTACTTTCCCTTTCCTATTTTTATTTGCATGTGTAGAATATGTTACAGGGACATCCTGTGTAGAAAATTAGTCCCAAAGTAAGTAACTGCTTGAAATTTAGAAATTTGTGAAAAAAATGATAATTTTATAAAGGACCCAAAATATTTTGGTAAGAGGAGAATAAAATTAGTAGAGATTATATAAATTTCTAGTAAAATTTAAAAATTATTAGAGATTCCCTAAAAATTAGCCTTTAAATTTTATTAATCACATTTATCTAAAAATTCCTAACATTAGGATTATGATTAATTAAATATAAATTAAATTCATAAAAATATTATATTTAAAACTAATGAATTCAAAAAACTTAATTTATTTAGAATCTTTTGAAAATTAAGTAGAAGAAAATTTAGAATCCAGCAGACGAAAGAGGAGAATTCAAAATTATGAAAGAAAAGCTTAACCAAATATAGTAATCCTCATTGAAAATAAAAAAAAAAAACAAAAAAAAGGAAAAGATAACTTGAGAAAGCTATAGTGAAAAAAGAAAGATTTTTTAGGAGCTTTAAAGGAGAAGCATGAGGTTAAGCTTGATTCTAAAAATTGGAACCAACGTCCTTTATAAAAGATAGAGAACAGACAACCTCTGCTAATTTAGATTCAAAAGTACTAATTTTTAAAAAGATACTGGCTTAACTGAAATTATTTGATTAATTGATCTGATTTAATGGTATATGTTTGAGAGAAAAAAATTTACTTAAGTCAATCTTATTTACATGATTCAGGAGTCATTATATAGAAGATGAATTCAAAAAAACTAGATTAAAAAATTAGAGATTTCTATGAAATTTCAATCTTTGGAAGGTATTTATGTATCGTGAAGGATTTAATTATTTCATTACTAAAAGACCCTAATATCTTAAACTTGAATTGCCATTAATTTTAATAATATTAACTTTAAATGTTGACTTACTTGAAGGTAAGTAACATGTAAGTTTAGGGTATTTGATGTGTATCAACTGTGCATGATATTTTTTTATTATTTTTATATTATTTATGCCAATTTTAATTTTTTTTGTATAATTTGTGGCTTTATATGTAGTTTATAAGTGATTAGGCAACATGAGAAGCAAAGGTAATGAAACAAACTCAAAATAAGATGAACTAGCACTCATGCGTGAGTCTTAGGCACCCAAGTACAAAAACCCAGTGGAATGGGCACTTAAGTGCTAGTCTTGGGTACCCAAGCACCTAAAATTAGAGTAACAGGAGCCAAAGCACCAGTTATAGTCACCAAGGTGCCAAAAACCATAGCAACGACAACCCAGATACTAGTTTTGACGTACTCAAGCTCCCATATTTTCAATTTTACGTTTCAGACGTCTCAATTTGAATTGTTTCATAATTGAGGAGTTAAATTGATCTAATACAAGGTAGTATGAAATTTTGTTATGGAGGAAAAAAGGCTAGGAGATGGCAAGCCACAATGAAGGGTGTTGCCCAGAATACTCAGGAATGTTGACCTTAATTTTGGATGAGGTCTAATTTCTTCCTTAGAAGCTTAGGATCATGTAGTAGGACTTTCCTATTGACTATCCTAAAGGTCTAGTGATGAAACCCTCTCCCTTAGAAATTATAAACCACATCTTTGCTCTTTTTGGAGTTACATATGTATGTGTTTAACCTCTAGCACTTAGGAGGTTGGAATCAACATGAGGAAGCTCAAAGAGAGTCCCCATAAAATTGTCAGGCCTTAAGGTAACCCTGGATAGCTTGGTCTTGGTTACACACACACACATTTGAACTCACAACAATTCCTCACACATCCTGAAAACACAAATCACTGGCACCTGACCTATTCTGTTGCTGCTTTTTAAAACTCATGTGTGTGGTCCAAAACCTATAGGCTTAGCTAAGCTGGCTAGGACCAATATATGGAGGATAAAAAAGGAGCTCTCCCACGACTCTTATGACTTTAGAGAGGCTTTTTGGTGGCTTGCATGATTGATCACTAGAAAATATATTAAGAATTTCATATCAATTTTATATGAAATTGCACTTTAAAGAAAGGTATTTTTTTTGTTTTATTGCATGAATGAAGATTTATAAGTACTGAAAGCAGAAAGCACAAAAGAAGCGGATCTGGAGCAAAAAGGACTCAATTTGATGAAAATTGAACTGTCCAGCCGACTGCGAGATTTAGGCCACCAACGGTGAGTTTTTCCCGAAAGATTTTTAATATATTATAAGGAGCCCGCTGACGGCGAGACAGTTGAAAAGAGCCAAAATACAATGAACCTGGACGCTTTTGAAGAGGTGCTTAAGTACCCTGTGGAGATTTGATCCCTTCTATAAATAGAGATCAATTCTAGTCATTTGTGTGTCAGTCTTTGTCATTTGTGTGAAAGTTAAGTGTAATTTAAGAGTTTTTAAGTGAGTGTTTAGCGATTTGGAGTGCTGTACTGAAAGGAAGAGTCAAAGGAACTTCAAGAATCTGTTTGGGGAGAAGAATTGAGATAAGTATATTTGTTATTTGTTTGTTAACTTTAATGAAATCCATGCTTTGTGTTATTTTTCTCATGCATTATGAGTAGTTTCATTAGTCTTTCTCCTTGTTATTGAGATTACGTGAAATGATGAATTAAAGTAATTGTGCCTAAAATATGAAAATAGAAATTATGCTAATCTTTAACTTAAATCTTAATTTACTTTCAATCTGGCCAATTGATTTGTTAACGTATGTTGAAATATCAACTATCGTAAAGATTACATCCAATATTTAGGGAAATCAAAAGCCTTGGAAGGAGGGTGCAAATAAATAGGGAAATATTAACCATTGGGCGTGGAATTGGACATTTTAGTGTGACAGACTAAAATATTCAATTTGGTCTTATTGTTTGAGAGCTGAAGTGTAGATGTTAGCCCTCAGACGAGGGGAATGTGGGAGCTCTGAAGTAGCAGTCGGTATCCTCCCAGCCTAGCCGCAGATTCAGTAATCAAACATAAGACTAGTCAATGTTCTTTTCACATGGACCAAAGGGTAAAGAATAGTAATGCTCCTATTTGGCACAATAAAATTAAAAACTTATTTAATTCTTCATTCACTTAATTCTCTAAAACAAGGAGAAAGATACTTTTTTTGAAATCTTATATTCAACCTTAAGCATTAGTTTATTTTAGTTTAAGTATTCTTAATTTCCGTATACTAGATTAGTAAGTAAGTTTAATTTAATTTATCTTTGAAATTTTCTAACTTTCCTGTGGAATCGATATCTAGGACTCCATTAGAGCCCAACATTACTTGATAACGATACGTATACTTGCGTAGTATCCACATTATAAATCATAAAATCCATAACATAATAATCAGTATAAATTCAGTGCGGGATCAAGTTTTTGGAGCCGTTGCTAACTTTTAATATCATAATTGTAAGTATAAATATCAAAAAGTGGATCAAGTTTTTGGCGCCGTTGCCGGGGAAGGTGAAGTAAAGTAATTATTAAGGTAATTAATAGAATTATTAAAATAATTACTAGAGTAACGGACTATTTTAAATATTACTTAAAAATTGTATGCATAAATTTGGAAACAAAAATTTAATACCTTACGATTCAGAATTAGAGAGTACAATTAAAAGAATTAGAAAACAAAAGAGAGAAATTATAAATTTAACACAAATGGCAAATAATCCAGAAATTGAAAATATAAACCAACAAAGACCATTAAGAGACTATGCCAACCCTACATTAGATGAAATTCACCTAACTATTCAAAACCCCGATGTAGCTGCTAATTCATTTGAACTTAAACCAGCAATTATCCAAATGGTACAGAATAATCAATTTAGTGATTCACCTAATGAAGATCCTAATTTACATCTTGCTAGTTTTTTGGAACTATGTGCTACTTTTAAATATGAAGGAGTATCTAATGATCTTTATTAGACTTAGGCTTTTTCCTTTTTTTAAGGGATAAAGGCTAAGATGTGGTTAAATTCATTAGCACTTGGATCTATTAAAACTTGGGGAGAATTATCACAAAAATTTCTATCCGAATATTTTCCTCCTTCGAAAGCTGCAAAACTTAGAAATGATATAACATCTTTTACTCGATTTGATGGAGAATCCATATATGAAGCTTGGGAGAGATTTAAAGAACTTCTTAGGAAATGCCCACATCATGCATTACCAGATTAGTTAATTATACAAACTTTTTACAATGGATTAGTAGGATCTCTTAGATCAATCATTGATGTTGCTGATGGAGGTTCATTAATGTCAAAACCATTTGATGAAGCCTATGCATTAATCGAAGAAATGGCTACTAACAATTTTCAATGGCCTGCTGAAAGAATAAATCCTAGAAAGATAGCTAGTGTTCATGAAAATGATACAATATCTATGTTAGCTTCTCAAATTGCTGCTATATCAAAGAAATTAGATCATTTTGGAATGAATTACTCTCATACTATATTAGAAGAAAACTCATCTGGACAAATTATAGATTCTCAATCTCCTTATGAAACTATAAATGGTATTAATAATAGACCCGATAATCCTTATGCGAATTATTATAATCGTGGTTGGAAGAATCATCCAAATTTTAATTGGAATAACAATACGACTAATCAACAATGGATGAACAACTCTATAGGAAATCCACCTAATCGAGGAAATACAAATTATAAACCATCTTATCCACCTGGATTTAATAACACTCGATTTAAAGATAAGAAGTTATGCTATAGAAGAATTAATATTAAGTATGGGTCAGCACTTGCAAAATCAAAGAAATCAATTACAAATTCAAGGAAATCTATTACAAAATCAAGGAACAGCAATTAAAAATATTGAAACTCAACTCGGACATATTGCTACTACGCTTAACAATAGAATTCCTGGAACTTTTCCTAGTAATATGGAAATAAATCCTAAAGATCAAGGAAAAGAACAAATTAAAGCGATACAAATAAGAAGTGGAAAAGAGTTAGAAACAAAATTCAGAAAGAAACAGAAAGTAAAAATGAGGAAGTGGAAATTGAGAAAGAAAAGGATTAACAAGATCAAAACTTAGAATATCCATTGATCCCTATGAAAATATCTATAGAAAAACCACCACCACCATTTCCTAACGACTTAAGCAACATAAAAAAGATTAGCAATTTGCTAAATTCTTTGAAATTTTAAAAAAAAATTAACAGTAAATATTCCTTTTGTAGAAGCATTAGAATAAATGCCCAATTATGTAAAATTTATGAAAGATATTTTAAATAAAAAAAGAAGATTTACAGATAATAAAACTGTTGCACTTAGCGAAGAGTGTAGTGCAATTATTCAGAAAAAGCTTCCTAAAAAATTAAAAGATCTTGGTAGTTTCACTATACCTTACGCTATTGGAGACAAATTTTATATAAAAGCTTTGTGTGACTTAGGAGCAAGCATAAATCTAATGCCTCTATCAATTTTTAAAAGATTAGAATTAGGAGAAATTTCAATTACTTCAATAACTTTTCAGTTAGCTGATCGTTCTATGACTTATCCTAAGGGAGTAATTGAAGATGTGTTAGTAAAAGTGGATAAATTTATCTTCCCGGTCGATTTTATTGTTCTAGATATGGAAGAAGATAAAGAAATTCCAATAATATTAAAGACCCTTTTTAGCCACTGGAAAAGCTATGATTGATGTTTATAAAGGAGAATTGACTATGAGAGTAAACATTCAAAAAGTAACTTTTAACATAGCAAAATCAATGAAATATCCTGCCTTAGAAAAATATGATGAATGTTTTTGAATGGAAATACTTGAACATTTGCAAAATGAACATTTTAAAGAATATTATAAAGAAAAGTTAGAAAAAGAAAATACTGAATTAATTGAAGAAGCAGATAATGAAAAACTGGATTATATACAAGAAAAATTTGAAATGTTGGATAATACTGAAAACATTGAAAAGAATATAGTTCCGTCAATAATTAGACCTCCTGAACTCGAAATAAAAATTTTACCTAATAATTTAAAATATGCTTACTTAGGTAACCATTCAACTCTACCAGTTATTATATCAGCTGAATTGAATGAATCACAAGAACAAAAACTGTTAACCATATTAAATAAATATAAGAAAACTTTTGGTTGGACTTTAGCAGATATTAAAGGAATTAGTCCTTCAATCACGTATGCACGGAATTATTTTAGATAAGGAACATAAGCCGAGAGTAGATCCTCGAAGGAGATTAAACCCAATAATGAAAGAAGTAGTCAAGAAAGAAATATTAAAATGGTTAGATAACGGTATTATATATCATATTTCGGACAGTGCTTGGGTAAGCCCAATTCACTGTGTTCCTAAGAAAGGAGGAGTGACCGTTAAAGCTAATGAAAATAATGATTTAATATCGATAAGACAAGTGACTGGATGGCGTATATGTATTGACTATAGAAAATTAAATGCATCCACCAGGAAAGATCACTTCCCATTACCATTTATAGATCAAATGTTGGATAGATTAGCCGGACATAAATATTTTTGTTTTTTAGATGGATATATCAGTTATCATCAGATACATATTGCTCCTGAGAATCAAGAGAAAACTACATTTACTAGTCCCTATGGAACATTTGCTTTTCGAAGAATGCCTTTTGGATTATGTAATGCACACATGACATTTCCAGAGATGTATGATGTCTATATTTAGTAAATTAATTGATGATGGAATAGAAGTATTTATGGATGATTTCTCTGTATTTGGAACATCATTTGACGCATGTTTGAATCATCTTGAAAAAGTATTAGAAGTATGCGAGAAAACTAACTTAGTTCTAAATAAGGAGAAATGTCAATTTATGGTTGCAGGAGGAAATGTATTGGGGCATAAAATTTCAGAAAATGACATGAAAATAGACCCTGCAAAAATTCAAGTTATAGCTAAATTACCACCTCCAACTACAGTAAAAGGGGTAAGAAGTTTTCTTGGACATGCTGGATTTTACAGACGCTACATAAAAGATTTTTCAAAATACTAAACCTCTATGCCAACTTTTAGAAAAGGACAAGAAATTTAAATTCACCACTAAATGCTTAAATGCTTTTGAATTATTAAAAGATAAATTAATCACAGCACCTATAATAGTTTCACCCGATTGGGATAAACCATTTGAACTTATGTGTGATGCTAGTGATTATGCTATAGGAGCAGTACTTAGGCAAAGATATGATAAAATTTTTAAAGTCATACACTATGCTAGTAAAACTCTTAATAATGCTGAATTGAATTATACAGTTACTGAAAAAGAGTTATTAGCAATTGTTTATGCCTTTGATAAATTTAGTCCTTATTTAATTGGAAATAAATGTATTGTGCATACTGATCACTCTGCTATTAAATATTTAATGCAAAAGAAAGATACCGAAACCAAGATTAATTAGATGGATATTACTAATGCGAGAATTTGATTTTGAAATCATTAACAAAAAGGAGCCGATAATCAAATTGCGGATCATTTATCGAAGGCTAGAATATAATGAATTATCGACAACGATAATGAAATTACGACGATTTTCACGATGAACAATTATATAATAGAAATGAGTGGAAAATACCATGATATGCTGACATAGTAAATTATATTGTAAGTGATATTTTACCATATATGTTGACTTTGCAACAACAGAAAAAATTTATTCATGATGCTAAAACATATTTTTGGGATGAACCATATTTATATAAGCAATATAAGGATCTTATAATTAGAAGATGCGTGCCTTATGAAGAAACAGAACAAATCATTTAGAAATGTCATGATTCTGATTTTGGAGGACATTTTGGAATAGATAAAGCTGCTTATAAAATTTTACAATCTGGATTTTATTGGCCTACTCTTTTTAGAGATGTTTATAGATATATAAAAACTTGCGATAGATGCCAACGAGTAGGAAATATATCTAGAAGAAATGAAATGCCTCTAAATTTTATATTAGAAGTTGAGATTTTTTATGTTTGGGGATTAGATTTTGTGGATCATTTGTTCCTTCATTTGGAAACTCATATATATTAGTTGTTGTTGATTATGTTTCTAAATGGATTGAAGCACAAGCTTTACCTTGATGTGATGCTAAGAGTGTTTCAAAGTTTCTAATGAAAAATATTTTTACTAGATTTGGAATGCCAAGAGTGATTATCATTGACGGAGGTTCTCATTTTAGAAATAAAAATATTCACAAACTAGTAGAAGAATTTAACATTATTCATAAGATATCAACTGCTTATCATCCATAAACAAGTGGATTAGGTGAAGTTTCTAATCGAGAGATTAAACATATTTTAGAAAAGACTGTAAACCCTAATAGATTGGATTGGTCCATAAGACTAGACACTGCATTATGGGCATATAGGACTGCTTATAAAACTCCGATTGGAATGACTCCTTACAGGCTTATTTATGGAAAAACTTGCCACTTACCAGTTGAATTAGAACATAAAGCTTATTGGGCGATTAAAGAATTTAATTACAATTTGAAAGAAAGTTTGGTGAGAAAAGATTATTGCGATTGAATGAATTAGATGAATTAAGAAATGAATCTTATCATAATGATAGAATTTATAAAGAAAAAATGAAATTAAGGCATGATCGGAAAATTAACTTGAAGAATTTTGAGCCGGGACAAGAAGTTTTGCTTTATAATACAAGATTAAAATTATTTCCTGGGAAATTGAAATCTCGATGGTTAGGGCCTTTCACTATAACTCAAATATTTTCATATGGAACTATATAAATGGAAGATCCAAAAACTGTGCATAGATTTAAAGTAAACGGACATAGATTAAAACCTTATTTTGAAGGAATAAGACCAAATTTTAAAGAGGTTTTAATGCTCAGTCAACCTGATTACTAATTAAATTAGGTCGGGCTGACGACGTTAAAACAAGCACTTTATGGGAGGCAACCCATAGTAGTTATTAATTATGATCTATTTATTATAGTTATTAAAAAAATTAAAATATAGAATGAAATCTACTCATTGTACTTTTTAGAATCATCACAATTTTGAATCTATATGAAGAAATCAGAAAATATTCGGACCGGAGCGAAAAATTAGGCAATTTACCTAATCTCGCCGACGGCGAGATTTTCCCGAAACTTTTGCCTTGATGAATTAATTAGCTCGCCGACAGCGAGATCGCGAAATATACTTTATTTGACCGGTCAACCGACACTATTCATCGTCTCCCTCCTCGAAAACTTAAAAAACCAACCTGAGGCTTGTGGAATCTTGGATTTGAAGCGATTTCAACACATTTTGATGCCGGATTTTATCTTCCCTTGGTAAGAGCTTCAATCCTATGTAAAAATTTTTTATTTTCACCATGAATTTCTTCTACATTGAGAAATTTTGGAAAAATTTGAAATGAGAATAAAAGAATAAGAAGAAATTTATGAAACTTGATTTAGATTGATTTTAGTAACTATTGGAAGCCATCTTAGTAATATTTAGAAGTTTAGTTAAGATTTTTGTGAATTTCACAGATCGAAAAATGGCTCCACGACAAAAGAGAAGAGTGGATTACGACGAAACTCGTTTTTTGAATGCAAGGGCATAATCAAGATATTTTCACAATATTTAAGCCAGAACATACATTCAAGATCGAGTTTTCAAAAGTCCTGGAGGTGAAGTAGAGCGAATAATTAAAGAAAGAGGATGGGAAAATTTCTATTTCATAACCAACAGAGCTGCTGTGGAAGTGGTAAAAGAATTCTATGCGAACTCGTCACGAGTCGAAGATGCATCGGTTAAGGTTAGAGGATTTTTGTGGAATTCGGCATTGCGAGAATAAATGCTTATTACGAGGTAAGAGACACCTACACCAGTGAGTATGATACATTTGGAACTATGGAAGGACCACTGGAAGAAGTAATCGACTTTCTCACTGACGGGAAAGGAGTTTGGAAAATGAAGCAGCAAGAACGGGTAAATTTTCCTCTTTCTATGTTGAATGGATCATCTAAAGTCTGGCATTATTTTATTTGTTCTACCTTGTTACCTACTTACCACCATAGTGAGGTAACAAGAGATGAAACGATTCTAAATTTACGTATTCGGAACCAAAAAGTATTAATGTGGGAAGTATAATTTATAAGAATATATTAGCCGCCTCGAGAATTGAAAGTGGAGGAGGACTAGGACACCCGGTCTTATCTATGCACTCGCCGATTATGCGGGGTAGAGGCAAGAGATGATGAGGAATGGGTGGAGCCTATGAAACCCATTACTCCGGCTAATATTAAGAAACATGAATCCCACAAAGGATGGAGATCTGGGACAAGGAGTTATGTACCTTCTTCGAGTAGAGATATTCCCTCTACTAGTTATGACCCTCCTCCCTATAGTACTCCTACCCTTCAAGATTTGATGAATGAGATGACTTGACAGCGGAAAATTTTTGAGAAAGTAGAAGAAAAACTGGAGCATATTTATCAGAGAATTGGAAGCTTAGAGAGAAGACATGATTATGACAGTGAGTATCTCCAAAGACATTCAGAGTATGAGATAGCCTATTATGATGCTGAAAATCATTACAGGAGAGGAGAGCTTGATGTTGTATTTCCTGAGTGCCCCCGATATACTCATTACCGACCTAATCCACCTGAGATCGAAATGACGATATAGTTTGGGACTTTGATGTAGAAGATTAGATGTTATGTTAATTTGTTTAGTCATAGATTCTGATGTTGTTATTGTTTGTTTGTTGTTTTACATTTTAGTATTGATGTTTTAGTTTATGAACTTGATTATGATGTAGTTTAGATTGTTGTTAAATTTAGACAGTTTTAAAATTTTTAATATTTTTCAGACTGCTATTGTAATTGTGGATTGAATTAGTAAATGTATGTGGAAGTAGTATAATATGTTAGTATCAAATGTGGTAGTATTGTGTTGAACTTCTTTACCCAGCACTTTCTTTAATATTTGGTGTATAGAAAAATACTAACGATACGGAGTTAATTAAGTAATGGAAAAAGCACATGAGAACTTGAAAAGAAGAAATACCTAAAGCTCGAAGGTATGATTTAAATATTACAGTTTATTTCCTTTTCACCCTATGTAGATAGATAGAAAAATTTAAGTTTGGGGGAGGGAAAAATACAAATTTAATTATTAAATTGTTCTCAATTTACATTTTCAAAATTATTATAAAAATGAATTTCTGTAGTAATTTAAACTAGAATTGATTTATTTAATTATTATAGAAATTTAAAAAGAAATACTTTTAATGATTAACTAATTTTTTAGATTAAGGATATTTAGTATAAGAGAATAAGAATATCGTTAACTATTTATAGTAAAGAAAACTATATTTTCAAATATAAAATTCTTAGGTATTTAGTTGAGAAAGAAAAGATTGGAACTCAATAAAGTAAAAACTTTAAAATATATATAAAAGAAGTAAATGTTTCCAGTTTCAAATTTAGGAAGAGAAAAATGAAGTTCAAAATTATTAACGAAGCTAACCAAAAATAGTGATATTCACTTTAAAAAAAAGAGATTGAAAATCAATCCAAAAAGAAAAGTAAAAGAAATATATATATATATATATATATATATATATATATATATATATATATATATATATATATATATATATATATATATAAGTGAGGAGAAACTTGAGAAGATGTCTTATCAAAAATTGGCTCATTTAAATCAACCTAAAGGAAAAAAAACTTCGATTACATTTCGAACTTATATATATGGATTAGTCTTTTACTAAATTGTGTTTTCATGAAATTCCAATCATTTAAATATCTTAAGTAATTTAGTGTTAAAAAAATATAGTCATTCTTGAAATAAATAGAAGACTAGAAATCTTAAAACTTGAAAACTTAATAGCCTTATATTTATAAAATAAGTTTAATTATTTTAAAAATATTTTTATTAAACTTTACCATAATACTTATTTAAATCTAATTCAAAGTATTTCTGAATTAAAACTTTATTACAAAATAATCATTTACTTTTATGTAGTATCTAAATTACTTGAGGACAAGTAATAGTTAAGTTTGGGGGAATTTGATCACTAGAAAATATATTAAGAATTTCATATCAATTTTATATGAAATTGCATTTTAAAGAAAAGTATTTTCTTTGTTTTATTGCAGGAATGAATTTTTATAAGTACTGAAAGTAAAAAGCACAAAATAAGCGGATTTGGAGAAAAAGGGACTCAATTTGATGAAAATTGAAGCATCCCGCCGACAATGAATTTAAGTCTGCCAATGACGAGTTTTCCCGAAATATTTTTTAATATATTATATGGAGCCCGCTGACGGCGAGATTTAGCCCGCCGACAGCGAGATCGGCGTGGTTAGCCCATCTTCTAGAAGCCCGCCGACGGCGAGACAGTTGAAAAGAGCCAAAATACAATGAACCTGGACGCTTTTGAAGAGGTGCTTAAGTACCCTTTGGAGATTTGATCCCTTCTATAAATAGAGATGAATTCTAGTCAGTTGTGTGTCAGTCTTTGTCATTTGTGTGAAAGTTAAGTGTAATTTAAGAGTCTTTGAGTGAGTGTTTAGCGATTTGGAGTGCTGTACTGGAAGGAAAAGTCAAAGGAACTTCAAGAATCTGCTTGGGGCGAAGAATTGAGACAAGTATATTTGTTATTTGTTTGTTAAGTTTAATGAAATCCATGCTTTATGTTATTTTTCTCATGCATTTTGAGTAGTTTCCTTAGTCTTTCTCCTTGTTATTGAGATTACGTGAAATGATGAATTAATGTAATTGTACCTAAAATATGAAAATAGAAATTGTGCTAATCTTTAAATTAAATCTTAATTTACTTTCAATCTGGCCAATTGATTTGTTAACATATGTTGAAATATCAACTATAGTAAAGATTACATCCAAGATTCAGGGAAATCAAAAGCCTTGGAAGGAGAGTGCAAATAAATAGGAAAATATTAATCATTGGGCGTAGAATTGGACATTTTAGTGTGACAGACTAAAATATTCAATTCGGTCTTATTATTTGAGAGCTGCAGTGTAGATGTTAGCCCTCAGGCGAGGGGAACGTGGGAGCTCTGAAGTGGTAGTCGGTATCCTCCCAGCCTAGCCGCAGATTCAGTAATCAAACATAAGACTAGTCAATGTTCTTTTCACCTGGACCAAAGGGTAAAGAATAGGAATGCTCCTATTTGGCACAATACAATTAAAAACTTATTTAATTCTTCATTCACTTAATTCTCTAAAATAAGGAGAAATATACTTTTTCTGAAATCTTATATTCAACCTTAAGCATTAGTTTATTTTAGTTTAAGTATTCTTAATTTTCGTATACTAGATTAGTAAGTAAGTTTAATTTAATTTGTCTTTGAAATTTTCTAACTTCCCTGTGGGATCAATATCTAGTACTCCATTAGAGCCCTATATTACTTGATAACGATACGTATACTTGCGTAGTATCCACAATATAAATCATAAAATCCATAACAGAATCATCAGTATAAATTCAGTGCGGGATCAAGTTTTTGGTGCCGTTACTAACTTTTAATATCATAATTGTAAGTATAAATATCGAAAAGTGGATCAGTGATCACCCTATCCCATTAACTCCAATTCCACCCAAAACATCCAACTTTGCCCTTCTACCCCATTTTTTCTCCAAAATTACCAAAATGCTCAAGAAGCCCTAAAATTTCCAAATTGCCTAAATTATTGATATTCCACCAAAAATCATATTAAATCATTTTTCTGAAATTCCACCAAAAAATCATATTAAGTCATTTAAAATCATTCAATTTGCCCAAATTCACCTAAAAATCTCTAAAATTCTCAAAATATCCTTAAGCCACAAAAAATCACCAACATACCCCCAACACACAAAAATGCCTAAAAATTGCCAAAATCCTCAATTTCACTTCAAACTTTACCAAAACTAATCCTGGCCATCCAATTTTTCCTCCAATTTCATAGAAGTAATCAAAATTAACCATATAGATGTGTTATTCTCACTTAGATGAAGGTGTAGGAATAAACCAGACTTAATTTAGTTAAGTATCAAGCGAGATCTTAGGGTTATAAGTTAGATGGTTCTTGAGTTAGGGTTCATTTGGAACGATGAACGGATGTTGTCTATTTCCACGTGTATCCAACGGATGGCGGAGATTGAGCCAAACGAAGGAAGGATATGCGAATCGCGGGACGCATCGCAAGCTGAGATGTAAAGAGCAACCAACCAGCGGACGACACATAGTGGTTCGACAGATATGAGGATGACACGACCACTGACTTAGATAAGTAAAAAATTAGGATATTTTGGATTTAAATAATTACATAAACTTTGGAAATGCATATCTTGGTGTGGAAAAATCATAAAAATAAAAGAAAAGTACCATGTGTTCAGTGAACAGAAGAAAATAATGTGGACTAGAAATTTAAAATATTTGTCTTATATTTATTTTAAAAATTAATTAAATACATTAATACTTGTTTAAGTAATAACTATTATTTATTTAAATTAAATGAAAATTTGAGAGCTTTTTCTTAATGAACTCAGGAGCCTTCTCTAATTTTTTTAGGGTTAGAAGGCACCTCTATAAGCAAACGCCCTAATTTTTAGAATATTTGGTATTATTTTAACAATAAAATAAAAAAATAAAGGTTAAAAAAATATAAAGTCATGTTTGGTAGGTTTATTGTGGTCTGAGGACTCTAGGAGAAATAAAAATTAAATTTAAAAAAACCAAAATGTATTTTTCTTGTTTTAAAATGAATAAACATTACTAAAAGTTGGAAAATAATGTAAAATAATTAAAAAATCATCAAAATTGGCCAAATTAAAGATAACCACCTTAGAAGGCCACTGTAAAAATTTGAAAGTTATAAAAATTATTTTTAATGTGAAAACATATTTTTCTAAGTAAATAATGATTTTGGCATAAAATAATAATACAAAATAATATCAAAAACATAAAATTGTAAAAATTAGTTTGGATTGTTCCTTGAGCTCAAAGGAACCTAATAAAAATAAAATTGAAGTTAAAATTAAAATTTTATTTTTGAGTTATTTTCTAATTTTAAAATAATTTAAAATATTAAAATTTTCTAAAAATATGAAAATACTTCAAATTATCATACATACATCTTAACCATAGAGAACAACTTAATGATGTGTTTGTAAATTTCCAAGGGTGTAAAACTGTATTTCTAAGTATTTAAATGTGCATTTTTCTTAATTTATGAGTAAAATAATTATATAAAACAACATAAAAATCATAAAAATACAAAATAAATTTACGTGAGTTACTGTGAAGTTAGGTAGAGTTATGAAAAAATATAAAATTAATTTTTGAAATAAAAATATATATTTATTTAATCATTAAAATAATTAAATTTTATAAAAATTAAAATACAATTCAAAAATTCACAACAATTGTTCTTTGTAGTCCTCTGAAATAGGTGAACCTTCAAAAATTTTCTTAAATACAAAAAGTTTGTCTTGTTTAGTTAAATTAATTATCCTTGGAAATTTCTATTTTTAAGTCAAAATAATTATTTAAAAATTTTAAAAATAATATATATATATATACTCCTCTAATGTTTCAATTAACCCATGAGTAAGGTAACATCGCTCCTATTATGTTTCGTCAATGTCATCTCATATGCCCTGATTACGTACAGAGCGCCACTCATTTAGGATATTGTGATTCACCCTCTACTCTTTTTGACCATTTAGACGTGAAAGCATGGTGTGGACCATATGGGATGACCTGGTTATTTTATAGGTCATGGTCGTCAAGACGTTATCTATTTGGGATCATGAGAAACTCATTATCTGCCTTTATAGCTTAGTGTGAGTTCTGAAGGCATCAAGACACTCCTATGATATAATCATTCTTTAAAACACCCTTTATTAGTCATCATTCAAATGTAAGCAAAATTCCTTTAATTGAAAGTATTATTGGGCATCCCCCAAGATAAAATTGACCAAAGGGATATGTCCCTTTGAGAGTTGCTCTTAACCTTATAAAAAAATGTTCTTTTTTGTTCTATGGTTATGTGTTGCTTATGTAGGGATTCCCTTTATAGATGACGTATTTCAAGTTGTTTTGATTCGGTCTTGTTCTGTACATAAGACTCTTGACTCGTTGCAAGAAGTTTACGCTACATAAGTTCTCCACATTCTTGTTCAAATTTGTTTATCTAATTCAGTCGTGCATTATCCTTTTTCGGACCCTCCCCTTCTCTGAATCGTTCTGATGATCTAAGAAAGATGACTATTTGAAGAAAGAACGACACAAAAACAAATAGATAAGTTTGTGACTCTGTGTTTACAAAAAAAAACCAAAATAGTGTATTAAGTAGATCTTGTCACAACTTTCATAGGGAAAACTATCGATACTTGCTTTTAGAGTTATCCATACATTACCTTCCACATATCTTGTTGCTAATAAGTAGGGGACCACTGCCAGAGCTTGACCTATTCCTAGCTAGGAGACAAAAGTTTTTATTGATGTTTTGGTGTTGTGATTCGGTTCTTGTGCATTTTACTGATCAGATATTAATCATTGGTGTTAGTCAATAGGAGATAGCTTTTTTCGATCATATATCTTACGCTGTTGTCAATTTTGGAAAATCTTGGATCACCATCAATTTTGGATAGACTTTACTGATTGGACATCTTGCATCACTATCAATTCTAGAAAGTATTCACTGATTAGTCATCATGTGTCTGTCAGTTTTTCCATTCAGATGAAAACATACTTCGTTGATCGGTTTGACTTCCCAAAGTGTCAGTTGATTTGATAATTTTTTTTCCATGAACTTACCAAGTTTCTATGGTGACACACTCTAATTGTCAATTTAGGGACTTGTTAGAATATTAGGTCACTTAGTGATCTAATCTCTTTGATGAATCTTTGAGGCAATTTCGATCCGAGTGATAAAGATTCTGTCCTAGCTCCCGGCTCTCTCCGCGATCAGTTCTCTTTGAGGGATGGCGATGAGCTTGCTTGGTTCAAAATGATGTGTGGAGTTGTAATTTTTTCATCGATATGTTACTGTTAGCTAGTTCCAATAGGTTGGTTAGCATCTTCAATCACTGCAAGCCCAAATCGTACTAGAACGGTCCTTTCTTCAACCTTTAAGCTTAGGCAACATGAGTTATTGTAGGCTCTACGTTCCGTACTTCCAACATCTCATTTTGTAAGTAAGTGATGACCAACCAAAGGATCTCATTCTATCATTTTTTGATTTGAAGGAGGGCCTACAAATTCTTCTACAACTTATGAGAACTAGTAAACTGTGCCACAAAAATTTTTTTGGTAAAGAATAGATAGTATTTGAACAAGTTGGTGATCCTAAGAAGACATGCAGTCAACTCCAACGAGGCTATGTGGTTGGTTGGATCGATTATGCTCTTATAGGACTCCAATGTCGAGATCTTGAATCTCTTTGGGGGCTCAACCTTAGAGATTTGTCAAGAAAACACATTCTTTGGCTGTCGTGGCACTTTACTATGCTTGAATTGATGTTTGTGGATTGGTGCCAACCCATTAAAATACTAGGAGTTTCCTTCTCTTTCCAGAGCCAAAAAATCTCTTTCGTGGTTTAGTTATGGCCTTTCCTTTCAGGGATGATGTTATCTTCCTCTAGTTTGTACATCTCAAATGGCGTCTAATATTTGATCATTTAACTCCAGGATTCACTAGTTCTTAAACTCTCTTGTGCACTTTATATTACCAGTGTATCTGTTGTGAGTTTTTGCTCTGTTTGACGCTTCTCTTTTTGTTTGTGGAACGATCCACACTTTCTGTACCTTCCATGGAATTGACTATAAGAAAGGAGATAAATAGAGAGAGGAGTGAACAATAATAAATAGAAATATGTCTTGTCCATCCATCTCTTGTCCCATAAAATAATCTCCCTATTTATTAAAAAGATGGTAAATGTAGTGACATTAAATTTCCTCCCCTTTTTTAATGAGGTTGTATATGATATTTTAGGTATTTTACATATAAGAGTCTATAGGTCATATGTTCTCTTGCTCGACTAGCTGAGCTTGCATGATTTCAACTCGATAAGGACAGTCCGATCAGCTTGATTAAGTTGTATTGTCCGTCAGCTGAGCTTGATTGGTTTCGGCTCGGTAGGACAAACTCAATCGGCTTGGCTTTGTCTATTGGTTGATCTAGTCTAGCTCTCGATCCTTGATCCCTGGCGAAGGAGTTCCTATTGGTAGAGCTAAACAAGGCTATCAAGCAAAGGGTAAATTTTTGTAACTTGATACGTAGTTCGTTCCTCAACGAGAAAAGCATGTTGGATGAATATATGACTATTGATTTATCAAATCTTAATCCCTAGTGAGGAGCTTCGGGGGCGTCCATGGGATGTTTATTGATATTGAGGAATTTTGTCTTTCTTCGGGCCGGATCCACCAAAAAGAAGGTTGTTGTCTTCAGCCAGCTTTCTTATAGTGGTTTGCTTGGATACATATATGTTTTATTTTAGTGTGATTGGTTTGGATTCGGATCAATCGGTTGTCTTTTTGTCTTCTTCTAGCTCGGTCGGCTTTTAGCTTTGGCTCGAGTAGCTGTATATGGTCAGATAAGTGGGTCATTTGATCTTCTAATCATGAGTTCTTTTCATCATATTGTCTTACTTCTGAACCATTTGATCTATTGATATTATTGCTGGCGCACTTTCTATGTCTAGGTTTAGAACAGATTTTTTTGAGATTATCTAAAATAATTAAAAAAGTTTTTAATTTTATTATTTGAGAAACTAGGCCGTATATCTCTAAAACGATGTCATCCTCTATAGTGGGGTCGACCGCACAGCACCAATTTTCATGACAAATGCCCAAATGCCCTCCTCTCTCCCTCCCTCAAGAGCGCAGCCGTCTCCTCTGCGCCCTCTCGGCGTCCTCATCCCCGCAAGCTCTCAAACAAATCCTCGCTCGCGCCATAGTCTCCAGCCTCTTTGCTGAACCCTTCGTCTCCGCTCGCATCGTCGCCGCCTTCGCCGCCGCCTCCGACCTCTCCCTCGCTCAGCTCGCCTTCGACGCCTCACACAGCCCCTCCGCCTTCTCCTACACTTCAATGATCCGAGCCCACTCTGCTGGACCTACTCCCTCCAAATCCCTCATCATTTTCTCTCGCATGATGCACTCAGGTCTTTACCCCGACAACTTTACTTTCCCCTTCCTCCTACGCGCCTGTGCTCGCTCCCTCTCTCCCCCTTCATTCATCCACGCCATCACCCTCCGCCATGGTCTCGACGGGGATACCCACGTCGCTACATCACTCCTACACGCGTATGCGTCATCCGGGCTCTTTGAGTTTGCTCGCCAGGTGTTTGACGAGATGCCTCATAAAACGGAGGTGACTTGGAGCGCCATTATCTCTTGCTGCGCGAGGTTGGCGCAGCAGCAGCAGCAGGATGGGCTGTTTCTTTTCGCCCAGATGATTTCTACATTTGTTCGACCAAATGTCGATATTCTCATTGCTGCTCTCTCCTGTTGCGCTGGCCTTGGCTCGCTGACCCAAGGGAAGACTCTTCATTCCCTTTTCCTCCGGTTCCTCACAAATCTCTCCGCAAACGTAGTTGCCACGGCATTAATTAATATGTATGTTCGATGCGGCAGCCTTAATTGCGCGCTGAAGGTGTTCGATAGAATTCCAACTAAAGACTCTTCGACATGGACGGCGATAATTGGTGGTTTGGCGATGCATGGATGCGGGGAGAAAGCAATTGCCTTGTTCGACAGGATGGTGGAAGACAAGGAGTGCCATCTACAGCCCGATGTTGTCACATTCACTGCCGTCCTCCATGCTTGCAGCCACTCTGGTCTTGTTCCAGCGGGTACAAGAGTCTTCAATGAGATGAAGTCAGTGTACGGCATTGAACCCAAGATGGAACATTACGGGGCAATGGTCGACATGCTTGGCAGGGCCGGGAGGTTGGAGGAGGCTGAGAGGATAATAGAGTCAATGCCATTTGAACCTAATCGGATTGTGTGGGGATCTTTGCTTCATGCTTGTTTGGTTCGCGGGGAGTTGGCTTATGGGGAGAGGTTGGAGAGACGGTTTAGAGGGTTAGGGTTTGGGATCGAGAAGGAAGGGAATGAGGAGTTTGGTGGTGGATTCTTTGTTGGGATGTCTAATGTTTATGCTCGTGCTTGCAGATGGGAGGAAGTGGGAAGGGTGAGAGAGCATATGGTGTTGAGAGGAGTGAGGAAGGTGAGTGCATGTAGCTTGTTGGAGGTCGAAGGCAAGGTGCATAGATTTTTGGTAGGTGATGTTAGTCACCCATTAGCATTTGAGATTTACCAAATGTTACATAGCATAAATGAAAATATTATGCTAATTTAAAAGTTAAAATTAGCGAGCAAAATTTTGGAAAGCCCAAAGTTTTAAATTAAATTAAATTAAATTAAATGAAAAAAATTACAAATATTCAAGTTGCACCATGTTTGCACAACTTTGCCCCTAAGTGGCTGCTACACGAGAAAATATTGGTTGTGGAGTTTGGACGCAGTTTTGCATCCAGACATCAATAAGGAGGCAACACCTATCAAGCAATGGACTCATCCCTTTTATTAAAAAAAAAAATGAGCGAAAACGCTAAATTTTGAAGGAAACAAGACCAGGCACGAATTGCCTAACATATTACGAGAAGAAAAAGACGAAGCTGCCTATTTAAAAACCCGTGTCGCGCCCTCATTGCCATTTATCACTTTAGGGTTTCCCATTTCCTTTTCGTTTTGTTTTTCGCAGTCGACATCATTTCTTTCTGACATTTAGGGGTTCTCATTAGGACTTGCTGCAACATATTGAGGAGATAAGAGCTATAATAAATCCACAACAAATCAAATTTGAAGATAGTGTGTTCTCAAAATGATGAAAAGAATAAAATAAAAGTGAGTTTATCTGTTATTAAAATCATTCTCTTGTTTCTTTTTGTTTAAATCAATGTTATATTGATGTCACAAGCTTCTTTCTCAAAATAATTTCACTCCAATACCATAACACAACCACTTTTTAAATGGTAAATTCCTACAAACAACATCATAGTCTATTTTCTTTTACATCGGAGTGAGATTTGGTGCACCTGTATTAAGAAAACTCTAGATCACCTTAAAAGCATACCAAGAGCACACGAATACCACCACAACTTCACCCAATACAATATGAACATCAACAACATTGCACCACCCTAACATTACATGAATACCACCCTAGTACCAATCTCAATACAATCATATCAATATTTTAACAAAAATACATAATACCACCCTAATAACACCCTGTCGGTGTTATTTTAGGTTATATGTTTTATTTTAGAAATGGGTCGCCAACAGAAGTTGTCGGCATATTTTAAATTTTAAATTTAATTTAAATATATATATATGGTTTGGAAATTAGCATTTTGATTTTTGAAAATAGTTTTAAGTTTGAAAATTTTAAGATATGAAATTAAACCGATCTCACATCCCAAATAGTATACGTAAACGAGTACCGCACTACAAACCGTGTATCTATCTCGAAGAATAGACACACTGCTTGATGATGGGGCTCGATTAAATAAACTAGAAGATTTGTGATATCTGTTTGTTCTGCAAACCAATTTTATAAGCCGAAAGTTCCCCTGCTTAATATAAATGAATTAAGCAGGGTTTATATTACATGGGTTCTTAAAGTTCCCTATAAGGGCAAGCCCCTATAGTTAATTACATCTTAAATGACGGAAGTTATTTAAGAAAACTCTCGATAATGATCAGTGGTTTTGCTTTCAATAATTTCAAAGTTCACAGTTTCAAATGATTGAATTTTGGAAATTTCAATAGGGAATGGATCAAGTTTGGAACAGTTTATTTTAAAAGTCAAATGGCAGAAAGGTAGGAGAAGCTGGGGATCCAAGAGGAATCTTGGCAACTTCCCAAACTATCCTATAATTTGGCTTCAATTTGAGAGAATTTATTTAGTATTGTAATCCTGCCAATTTTAATTAGTTAGGACTCATATTTATATGACATAATCATACAAATAGCCTCGATGATGTGAGGATTTATGTCGTACCAAACGACTACTTCGGAGTCCTAAGACCGATTAGGGCTTAATTTGCATGACATGATTATACAAATGCCTAACGAAAAGTTGAGGATTTATGTTGCACTAGGTAAACTACCTCAAAATTCTACGGCTTGGTTATTTAAACTAAGGAAGGGTTTAGCTGATGTAGACATAAGTTTTGCTGATGAAGATGGCCATGCTGCCCACCGTACTCCAAACTCCTTGTTGTTACAGAGGTTTGGTTTTAGAAGGTGACAATCAAGAGATGAGAGAAGTGTTTTGTTTTAGAGAGGTTGAAAATTGAGATGGCTTAATGTTTTAATTAAAACAAATCTTAAAGTTGATTAAGCAGAACCGATTAAATTCCCACGGTTCCATCATCCCGGCACCACTATTTTCATCAGATTCACTTAGTCCAAATGAATTTGCTAAACCCAACTGAATGAGTTCCACACCTTCATTTAGACCGTGGGAAATCTCATTAGCAACACGTGGGTTACATCATCCGAAGGATTCCCGATCATCCAATGAGACGTTTTAATTTTAGTTGTAATTGCAGTTTTATTTTTTTGTTGGTGATTAAATTTTGAGTTGTTTAAACATGCTGTGTTCGATTATTTTCATGCATTTATAAGTACAGGAAAGTAAGATATTTAATAAATTGCTAAATGTAAATTGCAATAAACTTAAATGCATACCTGGTGGGCACTCCCGTCATTTTCTCCTGCACTTAAAACACATGTTAAGGCATTTATATATTTGCAACAGATGTCTAGGTAAAGCTAAGGGAAAGTTCTGGTTATCTAGCAAAATCATAATCCTATTGCTAGTCACTTTCTATGATGTCTAGATTCTTAGTTTTGTTAAGGAAAATTTTCTTCATCAAAGAACAATGAAGTCTCATCGTCCTTTTAAAACATCCCATCAAGTTAGGGAAGTGCTCGGAACTGAATTCTGAACATCTTTTTAAACACTTTAGGGATTATTTCGAGTTCAGTTAGTTTCATTGTGGCGATGAATCAATCACCCAGGTTTAGTTGAGTTTTGACTCTTGCTCAGTGAATTTCGATGTTTGATTATCCTATAAATGAGGTGACATTTCATTTGATACTTCATTTAAGAGTTTTAATAATGAAAGCATTTAGGGGCAAGTTAATTTGTTAAAGAATTTAACCATTCTTAATTTAAAGTTTGAATTGATGGTTTAAAGTGATTTAATTTAGTTATGGGGTTTTGATTGATCATTTTCATATGTTTTAAATTGTTTTAAGTTGGAAAAGTGTTCCAATTGTTTAGTTCAGTTAATTTTTTATATTTTAAGTGGTCTTAACCTTTTTTAGATTAATTTCAAATATTTTAAACTGATTTAATTTTAATTATAACATTTCAATTATAAATTATTCCAGTTTAACCTTAATATTTCAAATTTATTTTAATTTAAGTTTTAAGCAATTTAAGATTAGTTGTGATGTTTTATGTTTGTTTTAATTTGATTTTTTCTGAATTTAAATTGATTTTAATGTTTTAAATTTTAGTTTAATTGTAAAAATTTTAGATCATCTTCCTTTTATTAGTTTCAATTATCATTTCTTAAGGTTCCATTAATTGATGTTTAAGTAGTGTTTGATCAAATTATTGATTAGGGATTCAATTTAAAGAATTAAAATCATCCTATATTCAAAATCCGTTAACATTAATAATTCACCTCTTAATTAACTTCCAAAGTTTATATGATTTAATTAATTAAACTTTCTTCTTTAATGTTCAAAGTGATTAATGAGTTTCTACCGTTAATCTCCTATGTTTCAATCATCCAATAGGAATTTAAGATCAAATATTTTACCCTCCCTTTAGTTTAGCCTAAATTTTGGTTAAGGTTAAAATTTCTTAATTACCATTATGCCCTTTTAAGCTTGTTTATTTCATAACTCATCAAATTAAGCTCAAATGAACTTGAAACTTTTATGTCACCTCACTCACATGTCCATTAAGACATTAGAGGAGAAAATGTGTTTTTTTCTTTTTTTAATTTAATTTATATAATTATTTTAATGAAAAATATGGATTTTTAATGAAAATTCCACAACATAACCAAGAAGAAGTTTCTATCTTTAGGAAAATTATGAAAAGTTCCAATTGACCATAAGACCATTTGGACCAATTTTGGTGATTTTTTGAATTTTATTTTATTAATTATAATTGTTTTAAGTTTGGAGTATTAATTAATTAAAAAATAAAATTGAGATGGAAAATTAAGTTTTATATTTTTCTTAAATCTCTCTGATCCCAAGGAACTCAAAGAAACAAATTTTATATTGTTCTGATTTTTCTTTTAATTTTTTAGAATTATTTTAGTGAAAGGGTTGGAAAATCTAATTTTTAATATTAAAAATTGCCCTAAGTCTTTAAAAATCAATATCTTTACTAAGAGACTTGGGAAAAATTTTTGGTTGGTTCTTAAGTGATTAGGAGACCAAATATGACGTGTTTATGAATTTTAATATTTTTATGATTTTTATTATTTTTAATTATTAAAATATTCAAAATCAGGTTAAAAATGAAGATTTTAGAAAAATTCTAATTTTGATTTTCTTAGGCTCCTCTGATATCAGAGAGGCCTCAAAACTAATTTGATGAAATTTAGAAATGTATTTTAAGTTTTATGAATTTTTTTAGTTTCAAATTTGGCTATGTTACTTAGAAAATCCATTTAGTGGGTCAAATCATTTTCAATTAATTTCAAAATTTTTATGAGGGTTCCTATTATCCTATGGGACAGTAGAGAAATGATTTTTAATTTACCCTAATTAATTCAAAGTTGATTTTAGGTTAAGTAGCCAATTAGGTTTGTTTTTAATGTTTTAGTTCATGAAATAATTTCCATAAGTTTCTCTGGTCATAGGGAACATATCCTAATTTTCTTAGAATTTTTGAAATACTATACTAATTTTTGGAATTAAAATACCAAAACAGGCATAAAATTTTGGAAAATAGATAACTTGTCATAGACATAGCCTCTGGCCTTGAAAAATTCAGGGAATGTTCCAAATATCAGAAGCTACAAAAGCCCTATGGTCTCATGCATGGTGAATTGTGTGTGTGAGTGGAGAATTAAAATATTCACATCAGTATTTATTTAATTAAAAATCATAGACTCAACAAAATAACTTAATTTCCTTTCTACATTATTCTCCTCTGTTCACTGAGTAAGTGAATATTTTTAAATTATTTTTGTGATTTTTCTACACAAAGATATGGATTTTTAAAGTTCAGGGTATTTAAATAATTCAGAAATAACCCTATTTTTCTACTTATCGGACGCGACACCATGTCAACATGCGACGGATTGAAGCTTCACACGGCGCGTTCCCATTTGGTGCCGCCACCTGAGTCAGTGCCATGCGACTCGTACTTTATGTCCCGTGGTTCAATCCGGCTCCATCTGTGTTGTCCGTTCGATACACGCGCGATCGAACGGTCTCTGGTCATCGTCTCTGCTTGGTTCAACCCGAGAGCCGTCCACCCTAAAACCTTAAGATCTCGCTCTAGACTCAACCAAATCAAGCGCGGTTGGTCTATATCGACTCGTCCAGCCTAGACGAACACATCTATATGGCTAACATGCACTGAAATTGAATCAAACAAAATGGAGAATCGTTGGAAGCTCGAGAGCAAGATAAGTCTCCATACCTTGGTCCAAGAGGTGAAGCCTCGATTGGATGTGATCAGCACGTTCGTTGGAGTCCCAGAAGCCTACGAATGAAGCCTCGAGTGATGGTGAAATGTCTGGCTATGAAAGTATCGAACCCCGATTTAGTGTTCTGGCCGATAGAGCAAATGGCTGGCCTAGTGAGGGGGCTTTCAGTGAGGAACTTCCTCTTTACCTCTGGTGAAGGTGTGGGTGAGTTTAATTTGATTTCTGTGGATTTTCAGAGAGTGTCCTGTTTCTGACCTGATTTTTTACTGAGAAATTGAGCTCAGCCAGTAGGATTCAGGGCAGGAGGACAGTGGAACTAAGCTTCTCTTGGTTGGGAGGAGCTCTGGGAACAATTTGGGGGAGTTCTGTGAGGAAATTTTCAACATCCTTCAACACCCTTCTCACGACCGAGAAATGGTGCTTATATGGCCTGGGCCATATGGCTGAGTTGGGGTTCAATTGGGGGGTCGATTCTGCTGCCTAGGTGGAGGGCAGAAAGGCTCCAAGGTCAATTTTGGCTGAGGTGGCCAATTGGGGTAGTTTGGGTGAGCTTAGCTTGGTGGTGGCTCTCAGTTTTGACTCCCTCCAGCGACCAGGTGGCCTGCAAGAACAGGGGAGCTGGCCCTCAGGTCAGGTGAGTCAGGGAGTAGGGTTTAATGGTGATAAACCAGCTGTGGGGGGATTTGGGGTAAGGGAAAAGAGGATTTATCCACTTAAGGGAAGAAATCCCTTAAAATTGGGGAGCCTTGTCCATAGATCACTTAGCTTGTGCTAGGTGGATCTAGGGTGGTTCCTAGGGTTCAAATAATGGTTGTGGAAAGGTTGGCTTAGCCACCTTTGATTCAATTTGGTTAGGTTAGGTCATAGGTTCATTTTGGCTCATTTGGGTCTAGGTTGGGCTAACTTAGGTTTGGTTTGATTTGATTCCAAGTTTCTTGAGCAACATTGTGCAAATGATTTCCATGAAGAACTTTCATGAAGACATGGAAAGGTTTTGAGTTCAATTGAAGGGTGAATTAGGTGGATTTTGAGATTTTGATTAATTTGGGTAAGGTTGGGTCAACTTGGGTCTAAGTTGGGTTAAGGTGGGGTTTATACCAAATTGAATGCTTTAAATGGTTTATGGGAATGTATTGAAGAGTTCCCAACATCAATTAGGGGGAAATTTTAGGATTAGGCCAATCAATTTGGTAGATTTAGGGCATGTGTTCAATTTAAGTTAAAATGGGGTATTCTTGGATTTCAAGTGGATTTAGGCTAGTCTTGGGATCAAATTGGGACAATTTAATGTTGCATGGGTTTCATAGAAGTGCCATGGAAGTTTTAGGATTGAAATTTGAGGGGAAATAGTTGACATTAGGTTAATTGGGGAATTTGGATTAAATTGGCAAATTTGGGGATTTGGATTTCAAATAGAATGGAACTCAAGTATGAATCAATTTGGACTATGATTTGATTTAGATTGGTATTAAGGATGTTGAATTAAAGTTTAGAATTGAAATTGGGCGAAATTAAGGTCAAATGGGTAGATTTGGTTTAACATTGGGTCCATATGGGTTAAATTAGTCAACTTGGGATTTTGGATTGAAAGTATGTTATTTTGGCAGAATTGGCTTATGGTGGAGTTGAATAAAATGAAATTAGGAATATTTGGGATTTTCTGAAATTTTTTGGGAATTTTTGAATTTTTTGGAATTTTGGGCAAAAAGGGTATTTGGAGGTTATTTAAAGGGTATTGGGGTTTTTTGGTGGATTTAAGAGGTGGGAATTGTTTTAAAATGACTTTTAGGATTTTTGGGAATTTTGGGTAATTTTTTGGGAAATTTTAGAGAGTTTTGTGGTTGTAAGGGCAATTTAGGTAATTTTATGTAGGTTTAAGGACCCAATGTCAAAACCAAAAATTTTAGCAAAATGGAATTTGGTTATGGTTGAGTAGAGTGGAAAAGCTTAGAGTGAGCCATGGACCAAGAAGTGTTCATTTTGAACATCTCATATGTTGTTCCTAACCCTCTTAGCCAAGGGGCTAGAGGTTTGGACTTATCCACATGAGTGCTCTAATGAACCAGGAGCCAAGATTGAGCAAAAATAGTTTAGGGTTTAGGATGGGTGTAAGAGTGTAGTGTGTGCAAGCCAGACCTCACCAAGACCAGGCCACCCAGGACTATCCTAAGGCTTGAACATCCTATTGTCTCTCTGCACATTGGTCCTAACCTTCCAAGTGACTTAGAGGTTGATGACCATCTATGTAGGATTCTAAGGAGAACCAAGATTTGGCTTGAATTTCTAAATGGTTGGTTCCATCTTTAGTCTTCTAGGATAGTCAAGGAGAAGTCTTATGGCTAGATCCTAAGTACTAAGAGGGAAGAAAAGACCTCACCAAAAATGAGGTCAACACACCCCTTCAATATCTTCTCCCAAAACCCCTAATATCATCCCAATATTACCCCAATACCACCTAAAAATCACCCCTTCAATATCCTGTCCAAGAACCCGCAATACCACCCCTTCAATATCTTCTCCCAAAACACCCAATACCACATCTTCAATATCTTCTCATAAAACTTTCAATACCCCCTCAACACCACAACAATACTTTCCCAATATCACCCAAATACAACCCCAACACCACATCAATACCACCATAATACCAACAATTAAATCACCCAAATACCACTCTTCAATATCTTCTCCCAAAACTCATAATATCAACATAAAACCACCTCTTTAATATCTTATTCCAAAACCCCCAATACCACCTCAATATATTCTCAAATGCCCCAATACCACCAGCAAGTACTACCCCAATATAGCTCCATTACCACCACAATACACATCATCACCATACCAATATTATTACATTTCAAAAACTTGCAATTTAAAAACCATATGTGTGTATATCTAGTCTTGTAAGCCATACATTGTGAATAGTGATTCAATTGTTGACAGATTATTTAGCATCATTGTGCACAATCAAAATGAGTGGTATGCATTATATTGTGCTTATGCACTTAACATTGGATTCACCGTTCGAGAGGACTATGTCTGTATTTGGCCTAATTCAAAGAATATCAAATTAAAAGACTTCTTATGAGGTAATGTTGGTTTAAAAAAGGTCAAACCTCAATTGCACATTTAAGTTTAAAAGAGTAAACACTGTGACTGGTTTTTGAGCCATGATCGATATGACATTGACATGGATGGAAATTAAAAGATTAAAAAATTTTATGAAATTCATAACTACTCCTTAGTAGAGCCAAGTGACCAACATCTTTGTAGATCAACCCAGAGTACCAGTAATATCAACAAAGAAGTGCTTAATCGATGACGAAGTTGGGGATTAGAGCTACTGGTGCGTTCAATTGTTTGTTACAAATGTTAGTGGTGTAGAGAATTTGTGTTTCATAAAAGAATTGCATTCAATTTTATTCAAAAGGATAGATGAGATAATTGAAAATGACGATACTATTGTTGTAATACAACTATTCACAGAAAGGCAAGTTATAGATAGTATGTTTGCATGAGGCTTCCAGATTAATGATTCTGATGGGTTGATGAATTTTTTTTGGAGCGATGGAATGGTGAGAGTCAACCATGACTGCTTTGTGGATGTCATGATTTTTTATATAATTTACAGATTGAATAAATATAACTTAAGTTGTGCACCGGTTGTAGGGTTAAGTATCATTGGCAGAATGTCTTTATTAGAGTAGGATTTTTATCGAACGAGACAGTTAATTCCTTCAACTATTTATTTACAACATTTCTTCATATAATGAACGATAAGCATATATTGACAATATTCACTAACCAGGATCAAAGAATGGCAAAAGCTACAAAAGATGCATTTCCTCATATTCTTCATAGATTATGCTAATGGCGTATATTCGAGAGATTACCTTCCAAGGTACATTGCTCCTCTAGAAATAAAAAAATAATGATATATTTTATACATGTATGAGTAAATGTGATTCAGAAGAGGAGTTTGAGCAAAGTTGGTCTGAGATGTTTGATAAAGGGAATCTACATGGCAACATTTGACTAGATGAGCTCTACAACATTAGATAAAAGTGGTCAATGGCCTTTAACAAAGATTTATTTAGTCTGAGAATCTTATCGACACAACGAAGTGAGCCCACAAATAATGTATGTCATGATATCTCCAAACCTACAAGCTATATCACAAATTGCTTTTTAAGACTTAAAAGTCTCGTGTCAACATGGAGACAAAATGAGAAGGATGAAGATTTTAGATGCACTTAATCTGCAATTGTACCTGCTGTTAAAAGCAGTCCTATGTTGAGATAAGCTGCTTCCTTCTATTCAAGAAAGGTTGTACTTATTTTCTGAAGAAGATTTTCTATATGGGATAAGTGGGATTATTGTAGAGTTATCTGATCATAGTTCTTCGAAATATTACATTAAAAATTTGCATATTAAGGGAACAATCAAACATTTGATTGTTAAATTTGATGAAGTGACACTTAATATAAGTTGCAGTTGCAAATATTGAAATGATGGGTGCTCACTGCATTAGAGTTATTTGCCATGAAATATAATGAAGATTCCACACAAATATCTCATGTGATGGTCTTAGGTGTTAAGAAAGACTTCTACTAAAATGGTTATAGATTTTTTAAGGAGCTGCAGGCGAAAATGATTGCTCAAGTGATGTTATTTTTTAACCCAATTCCATAAATACATACTAAATAAGCTCTAAGACTCGAGGCAATCAAGAGGCTGAAGAATACATGTTGGAGACATTGAGAAAATTGTCGGATGATGTCGATTCAAAATTAAGTGGGAAATCGCCTCAAATCAATCATAAGCCTAGCAAAAGAAAAGACAAAAAAAAAAGAATACAATGTGAATCTAAAGGACCCAACAAAGATGGGATAATGCCAGTTTAAAAGAGCATTAATAGAAAAAGAAGAGAATCAAATGTAAAAATTACAATTGCTACTAATTTTCTACAACAACTCACTTATGATTATCATGATGTTGTTTTGACCTATTATATATTTATATCACTTGAAAGAGAAAGAGCCTATAATAGCTGAAGTAGAAATGTCGCCCCATGTGCTACTCGGCTATGTTCATTACCAGATTGTTTTATGGGGTTATGATCTTATCATTTTTTTAAATGCATTTATTCTTTCTTTTTTATGTATGAATTCCTAATTTAATAATTTTCAAGTAATTATTTGACAATAATAGAAAATCTACACATCCTCAAGTGCATTACAACAAACAGGAATGTATACAAGTTTATTAGTCGATTTTAGTGAATAAAACAAATCCTAACATGGATGCAAGTTTTGAATCATGTGTAAGAATGATGTTCTTAATTTATGCCATTTTTATCATGTGTTATCTTTTTTATATAAAGACCATATGTAATAATGCTTAACACTATAGTTTTGTAAATGTAAAGGTCCCTGTTTCACCAACTCGAGGCATTGAGGTGGTAATAATGCTTAACACTATAGCCTTGTAAACGAGCCAAACACGAACAAAAGTTTGCACATTTGTGCTCTCGAATTGGCTCGAATTAATTAAATAATGAATAAATAATATTAAGATAATATTTATGTATTAAGCCTTATATTGGTTTTTATAAAAATATGATTTTTTTTTAAATTTAAATTATTTTAGTCAAGATTATAAAAAAAATAAAAACTTTATGTTGGATATCTAAATTCATAATAATGAGGTGGTATTATGAAAATGCTAAAATAACTTACTTCCCCAAACCTACTGCTGTCAGTGTGTTTACAAAACTATAGTGTTAAGCATAATAATGAGGTGGTATTGAAGTGGTATTGAGGCGAAAGAGGGACCTTTTCGTTTACATAATATTGTAGTGCTATTGAAGTGATATTAAGGCGATATTGAAGCAATATTCATGTAGTATTGAAGTGAATTAGTAGTGGTGTTAGGTATGGTATTGGTGTAGTGTTGGAGACCATTGAGGGATATTATTTTGGTATTTGGTGTGACATTTATGTGGTGGTATTGAAGTGTTATTAATGTGGTAATTGAGCAATATTCATGTAGTATTAAGGTGAATTAGAATTAGTGCTTGGTATGGTATTGGTGTGACATTTATAAGGTGGTATTGAAGTGCTAGTGAGTTGGCATTGAGTTATCATATAATATTGAAATGGGCCAGTAATATTGTCGAGTTGTAGTATTGGGGTGTGTTGACCTCACTTTTATGAGGATTCATTTTAAATGACATCCATGATCCATCCTGGGAAAGAGTATACCAACATTGATTCCTTCCACCCATCAACGATCCCCAAAACCCTAAGATTGGAGCAAACTTAACTGTATCTCACTTTGAACCCTATGGTCACCACATTGACCATTTGGTCAACCCTTGACCCTATGGTCACCACATTGACCATTTTGGTCAACCCTATACCATATGGTCACCACATTAACCATTTGGTCAACCTTAGACCTAGTGATCACCCTGTTGACCACTTAGTCATCTTTTTAACCCTGTGATCACCACTTTGTCCTTATAATTGACCCAATCACCATATGGTCAAGACATTACTTATGACCATCCCAACCATCACCTTGGTCAACCCTAGGGCCCAAGTGGTCAAACTTGGTCAATTGATCAACTCAAGCACCCAATTGGTGAAACTTAGTCAATTGTCAACCCAAACTCCTAATTGGTCAACCCTAAGATCTAATTGCTCAACCTTGGTCAATTGGTCAACCCAAATACCCAATTGGTCAACCATGGACCACCATGGTCAACTCTACACCTTAACGGTCAGCTTATGGTCTCATGACTTAATTTCATTTTTTAATTAATTATTTATTTGATTAATTAAAGAAAGATGAAATTAAGATCTATTAAGATTAAAATTTGACCCTGCGACCATTTATCAAAATTCAACATCATGATAACCTAAGCCTATGCTTAACCTTAAACCCAAATGCAATCCATGGCTTATTGTTATTGAGTCACCCTTGACTTAGTAGTACCCATCATGGCATGGATAACCCACTAAAACCCCATTAAGAGACACCAAGCCACTATTTTTGATCTAGACCAAAATATAGTCATAAGAGGGGAATATATGGCACCTTACCTAAATTCCACCTCACACTCCTTGAACTTAGGTGGAGCTAAACCAGCTCATTGCATTGTTGTCCATCCACCTCATCCCCTCTCCAATGGGAAGAAACCATGCCATAACCACCATTTTTTTCCATTATTGAAGCTCATCATGAGCACACCTTAGGGAAGCTCAAACATGGTCATCCATAGCTAGAAGCTTATCTTCAAAACCATCATGAGCCACTTCATTCCTCCTCCAATTGAGCTAAAAAAGATCCATGGCTTCCCCATGGCTATAAGAAACCATGTTCGAGAGCTCAAACCAAGGAGAGAACCCTAGATAGTGTCCTCAAATCTTGTGACCTTCAACAACAAAGATACTTCCCATCTCCTAAGAAAACAATCCCTCATAGTTTTAGCCTTTGAAATTCACCAAGAAATCCTAATTTCACACCCCAAAACCAGGTCAAAATTTTGGGATAACATAAAACCTACCAATTATCCTTCCAACCATCCCATAAATTCACTGAGCTTCACGAGGAAGTTCCCAATCAAAATTGAGTCACCTCACAAGCCCTAACCCATCCCAAGCTGAAACCGTGACCCCATTTTAGCAAAGACATATACAAACCCGATTCTATATCAAATTGGACCCAGGGGAGCTTACCAAGGACCAGGAAAACGTTTCCATCAAACCCAACTAAGGCCACCTCTTTACCACCCCAAATTAGATAGATAATATCGTCATTCTGCTTTTATGCTTTTTGAATTGTTGATATCTAACATTTCTCCTATTCACTATTTTTAGATCATGTTTTTACTCCAAGGTGCGAATTCTTAAGAATTACTGAAGTAAATGTGAAAGCTTTTTTGCCATTATTTTCAATGTATGATCTCAACCTTCTTTAGGAAATCTAATATTTGCTTTATTCAATAGGCTTAAGAAGTAAAAAAATTTCTTAAAATCACTTAATGGAACTCTTCTCACTTCATTACCCACACTCTTATTTATTTAAAGTCAAAGTAAGTCATGCTTACCTTTGAGAGTAAACCTCTCAATTATGAACTCCTATTACAAGCCGCCCAAATTCAAAGTACGATCGTTGAAGTTACTTCCTTGGAAAGTTACTATATCAAGCAAACAACAAGATATGCTTGGCTTACTAAAGTAAAGATTATTTAAATTTTCTTTATCAAATAATTAAAAACAAACAACATATAAATACTATAAAGAAGCTCATTATGGAGAACAAGTATATCTACAATTAAAATTACATTGCTAATGAGGTTGTGGCTTATTTTTATAATCATCTTAATATCTCTATCCATTTACACCCCTTGGTTGATATTCTTGTACCTAAAGTTATATCAACCCTTGACAGATGCTCACTTATTACTTATTTTATTGAGGAGAAAATAGAACCTCAATTTTTTTCTATCAGTTCTGATAAGGACCTAGGCTCGGATGACTTCACCTCTCTTTTTCAAAGAAATTTGGGAAATCACTTGCCCACTTTTCATAAAATAAATTAAATATATACATTTTTTAAACTTTCACTCTCCCAAATTGGGTGAAACACATTGCTATTACTTTAATTCCAAAAAAGAGCCAAGCTCAAACGCTCAATGATTATAAGCCCATATCTCTTTGCAATTATATATATATAATCATTTTTAAACTTATGGAAGATAAGATTAAATCCATCGCCCTTAATATTATTCATTCAGCTCAAGCTTCTTTCACTTATGAAAAAGATATTACTGATAAAATCATTCTTATGAATGAGTTCTTACATGGATCTAATAGTTCTAATCACTCAATAGATTTTTTATCTAAAATTTATCCCAAAAAAGTTTTCAGAAAAGTTGAAGAAACTTTCTTTATAATTGTAACCCACCCAAACACCCTCCCTCCCACCCTCCCAACACCCCCAAAGTTCATTGATTGGATTTAGACTTGTACCACCAAAGTCCATTTTTTGTTGCATGAATAATGAGTTGTATAGCTACTTAAACGTCTCCTTCGGCCTCAGGCAGGAGTCCTCTACCTTTTTGTTATCATTATGGATGCCTTCTCTAGATTGATGGATCTCCATTTTCAAGGTCTTAAGATTGAGCTTAACAACCTTAATATTATTCATCTCATTTATGCTGATGATATTCTTGCATCTCATTTATGCTTGTGATCTTCTTATATTTAGAGGAGCCTCCCCTAACACAGGTAGTGAATTGCCTTTGCTCTTCACATTTTTTTATGAAGCTACCAATCTTTGTGCTAACAATTCAAAGTTGACTATTAACTTCTCCAAATATATTAATGATCAACTTAAGAATGATTTATGTGACATTGTGGGATTTTCTCTTAAACTCCTACCTTGAGATTACTTGGGAATTACTATTAATTCTATGAATTTAAGGGCTCTGGAATACCCTAAGATGATGGATCATATGAACTTCTAGCAGTCCGGGTGAAAATAAAAGACCCTTTTTTTCCCAGCAAATTCAAATCAGTTAGTTCTGCTATTTGAAGTTATATATTTTACCAATTTAGAGCTACTATTATCTCTAAAGTTCTAAGGAAAAAAAATTCTCATCATTCATTAATAACTTCATTCTTCATAATGAAAAAGATAAAAAACTCCATACTATAGCCTAGAATGTTACTACCACACCTAAATTATATTGGGGACTTGGTCAACTTGATTTGGACACTTTAAACACTAATTACAATATGAAAAGCTTATGGAGGCACTATAATACTAACACTCTCCTATCTACTTGGTGCCATAATCACTACAATTCATCTTGGGTTAATGTTAAGCATAAATTATTACCTTTATGGAGGACTCTAATGAAGACCACTATTAGAATTATGGATACTTTTTTATTTTCATTTCACCAGCAACAACAATGCATCTTTTCTTTTTGACCCATGGCTAAATGGAAGCTCCATATTTGAAAATTTTGGACATATGTCTTTATATTGGTTAGATTGGACTTATTTACTGAAGTTTTTTACTATTATTTATCATAAGCAATAGAAGCTATTTTGTTCAAATGGGAATGCTTTCCACTATGCGCAGCTTATTCTTAATGCACCTATTCTTAATAGTCAAGTCACTTGTTGTTGGGAGAACAAAAAATCTTATTCTCCGATCCTTGTTAATACTTACATAAAAATCATCATAACGTATCTTGGAGTAATTACATTTGGTTTAAAAACTATGCTCTTAAGTATGCTATCATGGTGAGGTGCCTCAAAACCAAAGATGCTTTAATGATTAGAGGGTTCTCAGTTCAGCCCACTTGTGTGTGTGCTATGCAAACTGCATAATGAAACCCACTCTCATATTTTCTTTGAATGCCCATTTTAGTTCTATGTTATAAAAGGTTGTATTCCTTAAGGCCACTTCTTTCATATGGGTTGAAGCTTATCTCAATTATTTAATTTTGCTGACTCTATTAAGTACCATATTATCAAGAGTTACTAACATTTAGCTATACATGCTTCCAATTATTTCATATGACACGAAAGAAATTGTTGAGTTTTTTTTAATGGCTTTATGGTAGAAGAAAATTTGATAAAATAATCCTTCTAGTTGTCAAATAGAAAAGTAAAAATTAGATATTCAAGGTAGACTCGCCCTCCATCATCTCATAATTGTAATTTATATGTTGATTTCCTTTGAATTGTACTTTCGTTGCTGGACTTTTTTCTTTCTCTGCTACTTTTACTGGTTTATTGGATATGAGATGGGTTTTCTGTTTTTCTTTAATTGGCTTGGTGAGCTCTCTTTGCTTTACTATTATGGTTTCCTTTCATTTCGTTTTGTTGTTGTTATGGTTGGACTAGAAGCCATTGTTTGTTCACCTTATTCGGTTGCTATTTTTGTTGATACCACTCTCGTATTTGCTTAGTTTGCAGCTAATTTTCTTGAGGTTTATTTGGGTTGTTGATCTTCATTATGTTCTACTATATATTGGTTATGAGGTGGTTTTGTTGCTTATTTTTTGGGCATGGTGAGCCTATTGAGCTTGACTCTCATATCTTTTTCACTTTCTTTGGCTACTCTAAAGATATTCTGGAAGCTGCTATATTTTCCACCTTGTATGGTAGGTGTTCTTTGTGGCTCTGCTCTTATTTTTGCTACATTTTTTTTGGTTCCTACATAAACTTACATATACTTGACTTGATCTTCGTTCACCCTTATCAGGTACTACATTTGATTTTTTTTATTTTTTGGGTTTTGTTTTGGATGAGGTGGATAGTGGACTCTTGGTTTTCCTCCAACTAGTTACATCTCTCGCCATCACCTCTTCATTTTGGGGTTTCTTTTAGAGCTATGATGGAGACTTTAAGTGCTTAGGAGACTCAACTAGTTATCTTGCTATTACATGATAGAAGATCTCCTCTTGGTACACACTTCAGATATTTTATGCTAATTTCCATTTTCGTGTTGTTGCTTTGGCATGGTGGTTTTTCTAAACTTGTGTTTCATCTCGCGTCAATGCTGACTGTTAATGTTGTTATTTGCACCTTTTGCGAGACATCTCCTGAGAATTTCTCTATTTTTTATCTTCTTGCTCATATGCTCATGTAAGATTGAATGGACTCCCCCTGTGCTGCTAGTGCAAGGGGGTTATTTTTCTGATCTTTAGCAATTAAACTTTTTCTTACATGTTTCTATTTGAACTTTTTAATTTTTATATTTTACTTACTGAGATAATTTGTAATCATCTTTTTTTATATATTGAAAGTTAGGCATGCCCTCAAAATTCCAAAACACAATAATTATAAAATTAAGATCCAATTTGTTAAGTACGGCACTAATAATAACCATAAGTTCAATAAAAACTAAAAACACGACGATATACAAAATTATCGTTTTTCAGTGTTTCCGGCCGTTGACAACCCGGTCCCGTCTTCCTCGTTGCTTCAAACTCCGGAGCGAGCAGATAGAGAAAGCAAATCCTTGGAAAAAAAAAAAAAGGGATGTCAACCACCTCCTTCTACCCACTTCGCATTTTTTCAATTTATAAAAATGAGTTCAATTCCCTCCAACTACTTCCGAAACCCTACCCAGCTCCTTGCTCCCGTTTTAATATTGGGAGTAAACCCAGAATTTCGAGGTGCGCCGTCTGTTGTAGCAACCGAAAGGCTATCCCCGACTATAAGATGGACTCCGTCGAGTGCGTCGGCACCGGAAATGACGTCGAGTGTCTCACCTCAGACACGGAGCAGCTGCTTCCTTCGTCCACTCCAGCCAACAAAAGCGCTGCAAGCTTTGAGATATCCGCAGTGGTAGCTAAATCTGATGAAGGATTAGTTGGTAAGGTCATCGACTGGGCGCTTCTGCTGTCGCCCTTCTTCTTTTGGGGAACTACAATGGTGGCAATGAAGGAGGTGATCCCCAAGACGGGGCCGTTCTTCGTGTCGGCATTTCGGCTGATCCCGGCGGGTGTCATACTGATCGGATTTGCGGCGGCAAGAGGCAGGCGGCAGCCGACGGGGCTCCTTGCGTGGATTTCCATCCTCCTGTTTGGGATCGCGGACGGGACATGTTTTCAGGTGGCTTGGTTTACCATATAGGCTTTTAATGTTTTGAAAGAGTTTTATTGCAAACTTTTAGAAGCTGTCTATGTCATTGAATTTCCATTGCTCCCATTTATGGGCTGAAAGTTTTTTTTGTCCTTTAACATGTAGGGGTTTCTTTCCGAGGGATTGCAGAAGACAGCAGCTGGATTGGGCAGTGTATGTTCAGAAACCATTTGTTCCCTTAATCATGCAACTGCGTAGCCTAAATTATTAAGTGGCAATACATAGTTATTTATGAATTATCATTCAACTGCATAGCCTGAATGATTAATTGGTAATACATAGTTTCTTATTGTTGAATCCTAAGTTGTCTTTCGGAAATTCATGCCTCAAGAGTTGGAGCCGGGGGAAGAAGGAAGACGAAAGAGTAGGATAGTTAGAGAATCGGGTAGAGAGGCTGGGAAAAGTCACTTTTTTCATTTTTTTCCCCTATTTATAGGGGTGTGTTTGTACAATTACAGAAAGGACGAAACAATTATGGAAACCACTCATAATGTAACCGCTAATATAATAATAGATTCGCGATACAATTTATGTATAATACAAAAATCGGTCGTCGTATTTGAATTCAATCGATCGTGGTGACTGGTCGCGTGGCGATTGCTCCCACCGAGATAAAGCTGGTCGGTTGAATAACTTTGACCGGACGTCCTTGCAAGAAGTCTAGGAGGTTGAGACCGTAAGTGCGGTCAACAGATTGGACCTACCGACATTGTGTGTTGGTCGACTCGATTGATCGGTCAGTCGTTGTATGACTATTTCATATTACGCTCTTTTAGCCCGATGCTTATATTATCTGGCAATCATCCTTGGCCGTTGGATTTTCTTTGAGATTCGTGTTGACAGTTTTGGTGCACATTTGTTCTTCAAGTTTTCCTGCTCCTTGAAAGTGACAGCTCCAACAATGATATGGAAACTATTAAACAATCAACGACACTAAAATTAAGAAAAATTAATTAAATAACTAACTTCTCTTCGGATTTCATGCCCAAAGAGTCCTATAAATAGGACCATAAGGTTAGAATTTACATTCTTTCCTACTAGTTCTCCCGGATAGCCAAGGGACCCCATGGCTAGTGATACGAGCCGAGACAATGTGAATCCCGAAATTCTGGCTTTGGCGGGCTATCAGATCCCTATCCTTATAAAGAAGAAGATTGTAAAAAAAGAGAAGTGGTCGAGACCTGAATCGTGGTGACTGGTCGCGTGACGATTGCTCCCACCGAGATAAAGCTGGTCGGTTGAATAACTTTGACCGGACGTCCTTGCAAGAAGTCTAGGAGGTTGAGACTGTAAGTACGGTCAACAGATTGGACCTACCGACATTGTGTGTTGGTCGACTCGATTGATCGGTCAGTCGTTGTATGACTATTTCATATTACGCTCTTTTAGCCCGATGCTTATATTATCTGGCAATCGTCCTTGGCCGTTGGATTTTCTTTGAGATTCGTGTTGACAGTTTTGGTGCACATTTGTTCTTCAAGTTTTCTCGCTCCTCGAAAGTGACAGCTCCAACAATGATATGGAAACTATTAAACAATCAACGACACTAAAATTAAGAAAAATTAATTAAATAACTAACTTCTCTTCGGATTTCATGCCCAAAGAGTCCTATAAATAGGACCATAAGGTTAGAATTTACATTCTTTCCTACTAGTTCTCCCCGGATAGCCAAGGGACCCCATGGCTAGTGATACGAGCCGAGACAATGTGAATCCCGAAATTCTGGCTTTGGCGGGCTATCAGAACCCTATCCTTATAAAGAAGAAGATTGTAAAGAAAGAGAAGTGGTCGAGACCTGAATCGTGGTGACTGGTCGCGTGGCGATTGCTCCCACCGAGATAAAGCTGGTCGGTTGAATAACTTTGACCGGACGTCCTTGCAAGAAGTCTAGGAGGTTGAGACCGTAAGTGCGGTCAACAGATTGGACCTACCGACATTGTGTGTTGGTCGACTCGATTGATCGGTCAGTCGTTGTATGACTATTTCATATTACGCTCTTTTAGCCCGATGCTTATATTATCTGGCAATCGTCCTTGGCCGTTGGATTTTCTTTGAGATTCGTGTTGACAGTTTTGGTGCACATTTGTTCTTCAAGTTTTCCTGCTCCTTGAAAGTGACAGCTCCAACAATGATATGGAAACTATTAAACAATCAACGACACTAAAATTAAGAAAAATTAATTAAATAACTAACTTCTCTTCGGATTTCATGCCCAAAGAGTCCTATAAATAGGATCATAAGGTTAGAATTTACATTCTTTCCTACTAGTTCTCCCGGATAGCCGAGGACCCCATGGCTAGTGATACGAGCCGAGACAATGTGAATCCCGAAATTCTGGCTTTGGCGGGCTATCAGATCCCTATCCTTATAAAGAAGAAGATTGTAAAGAAAGAGAAGTGGTCGAGACCTGAACCCTTGTCACCCGATCAAGTTGATTCATCCGAGGGTCCTGATGGGTTGTGTCGAAAATGCCACACCAAGCACCCTGGCCCGATGTTGGCGTAGTTATTGAGGGCTAGTGGGTCTTGACCACTGAAAGCACCGAGGAGGGTGAAAAAATGCTGAAGGACACGACAGTCACTCGCTCTTCCTTGTTGCCATCACAGAAAGGAAGATGTATCTGGTCGAGTGAGATATAGAAGATTATGAAGGCCATTTCTTCATTGGACAGGTTTTTAACTATGTAAATTTGGCGGCTTTTTGTAATTTCTTGACATTATCTTAATGCAGACAAATTGATTGGGTTGGGAGACCGCGGAGATGGCGAACTGACCAAAGAAAAATATATTGAGAATTTCATACCGATTTTACATTGATTTTGATGATATTGCACTTTAAAGAAATGTATTTTCTATGTTTTGTTGCAGGAATGAAGATTAATAGATAATGAAGCAAAAAGATGCGAAAAGGAGCGAATCTGGATAAAAAACTCCAAAAAGAGACATAAGTTGATCTTAGCCGCCGACGGCGAGGAATAGGCCGCCGACGACGCATTTTTCTAGAGAATACAGACAATATTAGAAGGGAGCCTGCCGATGGCAAGATCGAGCCACGCCGACAACGAGCCTTAGATTGGCCGCATGTTCTGAAGCCGCCGACGGCGAGAAGGTCGGTTCAGGCAAAGATTCAACGTATTTGGACGCTTTTTCGAAGGGGTGCTTAAGGGAACTCTTAGAAATTCTTCCATACTCTTTAAAATGACGAATTTAGGTTAGAAAATGAAGAAGAGAAACAAGAGAGGAATGTTAGGAAAATCTTGGAGAATGTTTAGGATTCTTAGATTAAGAGTAGAAATATAGATTTCTACCTTTTTGGAGAGATTGGAGATGAGATTTTGAGAGAATTTATAAGGGATTGCACTAGCATTGCATGGATCGACGGGAGACTTTGTGGGTGAGATCTTTATCTTTCTTTCAAAGGAAAAAAACTAAGTATTGTTCTTCATTATCTTATGATTTTGTAAACAATTACCTAGTGGTTGCTTTGTTTTAATGAAATTTCCGTTGTGTTTTTTTCGTGCTTTGTGATATATCTTTCTTACTCTTTCTTCTTCTTTGGAAATAGTGACATAAGAAAATTATGTCATTGTTTCCATTCTACTTTTCCTTTACAATGAGTAGGATTCATGATTAGGATATTGAGATGCTTGCTAAAAGATGTTTTAATTATAAATGTGATGGTTTTTTACTTGCACTTCATTTACATTACAATAAATGCCCGTTGTATTGTTAAAATTTGTTGTAATTGCATTGTCCCGAAAGGGCGGTGTAATTCTTAACAAAGTGGAACCACATTCAATGTCCGTGAATGAATTGCGTAGTTCATGGGGACTGAGTGCAAATAAATAGTGAAATATAATTATCGAGCGTAGAATTGAAGATTTTAGAGTGACAGACTAAAATCCTCAATTCGGTCCTATCATTCGAGTCTTGAAGTGTAGATGTTAGCCATCGAGCGAGGGAATGTGGAGCTCGAAGTGAGAGCTGATATCCTCCCAGCCTAGCCACGGATTCAGTAACCAAACATAGGATTAGTCAATGTTCTTTATGCCTGGACCAAAGGGTAAAAAATAAGATTGCTCCTATTTGACATATACAATATTAAATGCATCTCATTCTTATACATTATCCATTTCATTACATAAGAATAGTAGTTTTTAGTATCTCAAAATTCTCCAAACCAATTCATTCAAAAATGGTTATCTTTAGAATTATTATTTGCATTTAGTTATAGTTACTATCTTTATATTTAACACTTGCATTTAGGAGTAGTTGCTAGATAAAACACAATTTTAATCAACATTCCAAACTAAGGACTATTAAGTAGTAGACTAGAATTTGACTAAAGCACTCTACTTCACTTCCCGTCGGATCGATACTTGGGTTTTTAAAGAAAACTCTATATTATTTGAACGATACGTATACTTGCGTAGTACCTCTAGTGTAAAATATTTTCTAATTTTTATATCATTTATGATTTTGCACTCTAGCCACTATTTATAAATTGGGTCAAATTTTTGACAATCTTTTGGAAGTTAATTTACTGCGTAATTGTGGGTCGGGCCACGAACCGTCAAAAGATATCGCTGAGTCTGCTCCCACTGTTGCGGCCGAGGCCCAAGGCATGATCTCTGCACCTACCTTGTCAACGGACACGGGGGAAGAACGACCGTTCGATTATTTGCCTGTGATTGGTCCCATTTATTCAACCTCGCTCAACCACTTTGGAGGTTCCGATCAGGAACAGTTCGGGTGGCAAACGGATGTGGTCGGACTTTTGGAGGGAGCGGCTGGAGTTTCTTCTCTGAAGATCCGATACAGGAACTGTTGGCCCTTTTGGTCGCCACAGACTCAGAGGTAGCGACCTTGCGAATAGAAGTCACGATCTTGCCAAGCAGAGTGGCTGAGATGTTGTGTGAGTTGGGAGTACTTCGCGAGTCAACTGCTTTGGCAAGTTTCTGCGCGACACAGACTGATTGAACCAAATTAGATTAGGTGGAGAGTTGGTCTTCCGAAGGTTAACTTGAAAGGTGTATGTCCAGACTGAAGCCTTGGAAGACCTGTTTATAACATTTTGTTCGAGATCTGTAATAAAGTTATCTGTAATAAAACAACATTTTAATAAATACGAACGGATGCTTGGTGTAACGCTTATCATTATGTGATGTCTTGTTTCGCGCGTTCACCCTATATATAGGGTGAGGGACTGCTTTTTTTCTCTTTACACTTTCTGATTTCTTTCTCAGGGCCTTCAGTTCTTCTTCTTCCATCTTCTGGTTGTCTTTTTGTCCCTTGCGATGACTCTCAAATATTCCCACCCTTTTTGGTTCTGTAGAGGGTAATGATCCCTCGTTTCTGATAGAGAGCAAAGTGACGATGTTGCAGAGGAAATACATTTCGCACGACGACATAATTCTCTGGAGGATGTCGGGATCGGCGCGAGCGACGGACGAAGTGGGTAAGGATTTTGTCTTCTATTGAGGCCGATTCGAGTATGGCCTCTGACAGCCCCAGTGTAATGTGTTCTGGAGCGTCTTTAATACGTATGGGGTCATTCTGGCTCAAGTGTTACTGAATTCCGTGGCCGTGATAATGACTTGTGTTCTTTTCTAGCGTTGGGAAGGTATCTTGTGGCCGATCGACTTGTTTAGCCACTTTTATTTGTTCAAGTTTGATAAGGAGGGCTATGTCATATTTTTGGTCGGTAAGAAACTCCAACTTTTTGGAGTTGAGAACAAAATAAAAAATTGGAAGAAACAATTTGTGGTTGGTTCCTTCTCTGGCGACTGGGGGATCAGGACAAAGCCGTCAGAGCAGGTGGGGGACAGACTGAAATCTCTTCAGCTGAAGATGCGCATCGTCGAGGCAATGTTGAATGATCACCATCTCAGTCCCACAATACACCGTCGAAGCAACAGTTACCCGTGCGCTGAAGCGTGAGATGATTGAGGATCGGTAACGATCTCAAATATTGACAAGTTGATCCAGGCCAAGGCGACAAAGGAGAAGCTTGCTGCCAAGCACCGGAAGCAGAAGCGTCACCTGATGACAGTTGACCCCGTAGAAGATGAGGACTTGCTCCCTTATAGTGTGGCCTCGATATATCTTACCTTCGTGTCCGAAACTACCATTGTTATTCAAGATACAGTGACCGACGCGTTTACTATTATTGCTCGAAAACCAGCTTCTCATTTTTTTGATGTAGAGTAAGGTGATGGGAAAACAGTCGCTTATGGAGTGACTCTGGGCGAAATCGCTGCAGAAGTCCCCACTTCTTCAAAATTTAGCATGTTGATTGACGCATCATCAACAATTGCCGTTTCGCCGGATCCACCGACAGGCACTTCATCTTTCATTGCTTTCCCGAGTGAGTAGAGGCTGGCCGACCCACCCCTCTCCCCTTCTTCATCTACGTTGTCGTCAAAAGAGGTGCCCTGTCTCCCAATTATGGGCCTTCTCCTTCTACAGAGGGGGAAACCATTCGTAGGCAAGAAGATGAGCCATTAAAAGAAGTGGCTGCCCCTCCGCCGAAAAGGAGCAAGGAGGCTTTTGAGTGGGAGCTCGTAGAAGAAGCAGCCGGGTGGATGTGGGTCAGCACTGACATACGGTTCAGTCTTCAGGACACGTCGAGAGACTGGCATCCGCCGTTGGCTAAGAATAAGGGCATGCCATCACTTATGCTGGAGTTGCTGTGGTCGGAGGAGTTTCGTCGAACTCTGGAAAACTACTTCTATCGAGAGCTTTGCCAGAACGCGGATCGACTCCTTTTGATGGCGATGCAAACCGCTCATTTCTAGGGGTTAGCCCTGGTCGAGGCCCGGAGGAAGATTTGCTCTCTGGAGGCGGAGCTTGGGAGAGTTTGTGACGACTGGGATCTTCTACAACTCAAACAAGACAATTCTACCAAGGCTAACAAAAAATCCCTTGGTGCCATAGAAGCCATGAAGAATGAGGTCACGGAGCTGAAGGGGAATGTTGCCTCGTTCATCTTCAAGGAGGAACACAAGCTTGGCCTGGTGCCATCCATCAATTATTTCATTACGGTCTTATCGACCGCAAATTCTTTGACCCGGATGAATTCTCCACCTTGATTTCAGACAAGTCTGAAGGCTCTTTTGAAGAAGGAGAAAAATCTGGTAGTGAGGACCGGATGGCCACTCGCTAGAACCTGACTCCAGTAAAAACTTGTATACTCTTTTTCTTAGAAAAGTCAAAAGAGGTTGCTTGCTATTTTTTTTTTATAAGAAAAAATTTTCAGTCTTTTGCTTATTTGGAACTTGTCCGCAATTCTAGTAGCTGCGTACTCATCTTGCAAGTATGTCGCATTAGTCGGTTGACGGAAGTGCCTCATTCGATTCGTTCGATCAGATTAGCACCTCCGGAGAGTCGCACATGAGGCAATTTTATGAAATCATGCGGATCTTGTCTCTTGTTTCCGTTTTGATTAGCTTCGGGGCAAAATCTAGAACTTGAAACGACACTCATTTGAGTCGCCCGACTGCTGGCTTTAAAGATTTGGTCACCTCAGATCATCGATCGATGACTGAATCATAGTTTCGAGTCATTTTTGTGTGGATCAGCCTACAAGTTGATCAATTTTAAAGATTTGACCTTTTGATGGTCGATTAGCATGCATTGATTGGTTGGGTTACACAAAACCTAAGCCCTCGCGTACCCTTACCGCTCTAATCGATTGGATCCTTGCCTTGGTCGGGTATTTCTCTTTTGCCTTGCTAGGCTCGGATCATGTCGCCGCCTGTGAGGGCAATCCCCCGGGACCTGTCTCGATATGATTTATATTATACTCTTTCACGGATCTTATCGCTTGTAAGCAAAGAATCATCTCCAAAGACTCGACCATTTTGATGTTGGAGATTTGGGTTTGCGATGTGAAGGTAGTGCAAAAGAAAACAATCAACCCATCGTAACCGACTATCTTTTGCCATTTTGAATTTATTTGTTTGGTGTACCTGCACTAATCAAGTTTCACGATCGGCTGTCAACTAGTTCTGCTGTCGTGCTCGATTGGCTTAGGTTCCCTTTGGTATGGTGGAATGGCAGTCGAACGCCATGAAGGGCCCGACATCGCCGCTTGCACATGACCTCCACGAATCAGTATTTAAGGCTGCGATGAGTGTGCTTGTATTTCCATTCTCTTTCCTTTTTGAGAAATCGACCGCCGACCTGTCCCGTCACAAGTGCCCTGTTGTCTTTTCTTGGTGCGTCCTTGGCAGATTTTTATCAGGAGACCACTGTTGAGATCACTGACTATCCTCCTTATAAATGGGGCAGAGGGCTTCCACTTATTGTGCTTATACTTAAAGGAAAATTGTTAGTTAGTCGAGAATGATGGGTGTATGGTCGGTTTTGCGAGGAATCAAAGGCAAAAGTGACCTTCTACTGACAGGAGTGACGGGCCTTGTTTGGGCCATGTTTTAGTTTTCTTTTTCTTCGAGTCGAGTGTCGAAGCAGAAGATTTTCTCCAAGCCGGGTGTCGAATTCGATAAATGACAACTTAGGCTATCAAGGTCACCCCATCCAGCGAACGGGAGTAGTGATCCATGGAGATACGCTGCGCCGCCTTCACGTCCCTAGGGTGCAATACGTCCGTTCGACAATCACTGCCATGAGTGTTTTAACTCCTCATCAATGGCGGAGGGGTAATGCTTATAAACTTTATGACAGCAAGTACCCACTTCTTTCGCTCGCTTCTTTGTGAGGAAGAATGTGAAGAATTCAGGGAGCTAATTTTGGGAGTCGAACTCGATAGTGCGCCGGATGGAAATCCTCTATCGAATGGATTATGGCGCCCATCGGTAGCATATCGCCGGCTACTTCAGGAGTTGTCCGATCCTTTCGATGCGTGCTGTCTAGGGTGGGATTGTCTCCTTCCATTTAGCGAATAGTTGGACATGAAAGGCCACAAGTTTCACCGTTGTGTGGGTGATGTGAGAAGATGGAGGGCAAGGAGAATGGGTGCTCTTGATGAGAGTGGGAAGAGGAATCGAGGGCGAGCTTCACCACGGAGGCTTTGCTTCTTTTGCTGGCACATTTCTTATTAAAAAATTTGTAATAAATGTACCTTTTGTGTTTATTATTATCTGGATATTTTGTACCTTTCAACCAAGATAAATAAAATTCTTGATTTTATTATGTTGTGTTTGCTTGATGTTGAGTGGTTGGTCATTTTTTTATTTTAGCGGTTTGTTTTTTTCTGTCTTTCGCTTAACTAACCCTATCTTGCTGGACATTAAAACAATCGTACAACATTGTCCGCTCGAAAATCGACGTGTCATTTGATCGATCCGACCAAGTTCCCCGAGCGTTGGAGAGACATGGACATTGTTTGAGCGGAATTAGTTAACCATAAATTTCATTGCATTGATAGAATTTACACATTGGAAACGACACCCCTTTTTATGTTTTACATAAGAACTTTTAAGGAAAAAAACTTCTTCAAGTTCTCTCCTCTCCACATCCGGGGGAGTTCCTTCCAGCATATGTCTTGAGTCTTTAAACTCCCGGAGAGACTCTTTGGCTGGTTATGTATGATCCAATTTGCAGACCGATTGTCCTCGGGCATCCGGATCGACTTTCTTTAGAACCAAATCCCCTAGGGAAAACACATTTTCTCAGATTTTTTTGTAAAAGTAGCAAGCCGTCTGCCTTTTGACTTCTTGTCGAAGGGCCGAGTCAGTTATCCTTTCTTTCGCCAGGTCGAAAGCCAACATTGCACCTTTGATGTTCGCTTCCTGTCACTCGACCAGTTCATCCTCTGCGAATGATACAGCCATGACGACTCTTGGCTGTGATGGTTGTAATCGACGGGTAGTACTGCTTCCATTCCATGGTTAGCATGAAGGGCGTTTGGCCGGTCGTTGATGACGGCGTCGTCCGAATCGACCAAAGCATTGATGACAGTAGGTCTACTCAGATTCCCATGGCTCTTTCGACTTATCTTCTTAGCAAGTTCATGATGATCTTGTTGGCTGCTATGGCCTGCCTGTTTATTCGAGGGTGATGGACCGAAGCAAACCGCAAATCAATTCCCTGACTCACATAGAAATCTCTTACGTGCCGATCCGAAAACTATGTCCCATTGTCGGTAATGATGACTACAGACAGTCGGTATCTGCATATGACATCCGACTAGATTAAGTTTCCCACAGTTTTAGTGGTGATCTGAACAAGATGTTTAACTTTGATCCACTTAGAAAAGTAGTTAACTGCCACTATAAGGAACTTGCATTGGCCTTTAGATGGGGGAAAAGGACCCAGAATGTCCAAACCCCAAGTGACAAATGACCAGGGACTTGAAATCTTTTGAAGTTTGCGAGTCTGCTGATGATGCAGGGGCATATACTTTTGACATTGCTCACATCTTCTTGAGAATTTTTCAGAATCCTTAAGGAGAGCCGGCCAGGCGCAGCATTATCGTTGTACCCAATAAGAGAGAGCTTTTCCTCTGGAGTGGCTTTCTTATTTTCCGAAATGCACCTCCCTTCCCTTAGGCATCTCAAGTGCACTAAGGTCACTGATCGTCTGAAGAGCTTTCCTTTTATCACCAGGTACAACACAGCCTTAATTTTGAAGTGTCTCAGATTAGTGATATCTTCCTATACTTTTCCTGTTGCTCGGGAGAGGATGTGGGGATCCATCCAGCTTTTCGTTCCTCTGACAGATACTTCCATTGCTTCCGATTCCTCGACTGCAGCTCGAGTGATTCTCTGAGGAGTCCCACCCAAACAGATGCATTTGGACAAAATATCAGCAACATGGTTATCTTCGTGATCCATGAGCTCTATCCAGAAATTTTTGAACCTTTCTATTTCCTTTCTTTTCTTGGTGAGCTTGGCCAATAGCTCCTCCCACGATTCAAAGTCTCTATTGACTTGATTAACTACTAACCGGGAGTCTAATTTTACTAGCAGATCCCGAGCGCCTATTTCGTAAGCCTTGTGAAATCCAACAATCGGCGCTTTGTATCATGCTTGGTTATTTGTAACTTCGAACTTTACCGCAATTGACTAGCATACATGCTCTCCGGTCGGGCTGCTCAGTGCCAGTCCCACTCCGACAATGGCCTGCTTGGAATCTCCATCGAACCTACATTCTATTGTTGGCGGGGCTTCCTTAGTCCTGTTCTTTTCTCTCGAATAAGTCTGGTAAGAAGTCGGCGATTGCCTGAAGTTTGGTAGTTGTTTGTGGGATAAACTTGATGTCATATTCATTGAGCTATACTGCTCATTTCAACAGACGACCATAATGTTCTGGCCGAGTGAGTACGGATTTCATTGGGTGATCGGCGTCGGCTCGAATTGGGTGCGTCTGGAAATAAGGTCTGAGCCTGCGAGAGGAAATTATTAGTGCAAACATTAGTTTTTTTGTAATCAGGTATCTGGTTTCGATGCCTCAGAGTACACATTTGGTGTAGTACACCTAAAACTACTTCTCCTCATCTTCTCTGACCAGCACTGAGCTGATCACTTCCGGTCATACTTCGAGATATAGTGACAGTTCTTTCGCCAACTTTAGAATTTGGAGCAATGGTGGTGAAGCCAGCAAGTCTTTTTGGCTTTTGAATGCCGAATCGCAATTGGCTGTCCACTTGAAGTGCTGATTTTTTCTTTGTGCTTTGATGAGTGCCTCACATTTATCGCCAAATTTAAAAATGAATCAACTGAGTCCTGTTACTTGACCGACTAGTCTCTGGACTTCCTTGGCCTTCTGAGGGGAGAGCATGTCTAGGATTGCCTGAACTTTCTCTGGATTGGCCTTTAGACCATCGGCAGTTAATAGAAAGCCAAGGAATTTGTCGGTCGATGCTTCGAAGGTGCATTTCGAAGGGTTCAACTTCATGTTAAGTTTTTTAAGGGTTTTGAAGGTTTCTTTTAGATCATGTATATGTTGTTCAGTTGTTTTACTTACATACACCACAAAGTTTTTTCGTTTTGACTTGAAAAAATTACATCCATAAGACTTTGATAGGTTGCCCTGACATTTTTTAGTCCAGAAGGCATTACAATGAAACCGAAAACTCCTTGTGTAGTAACAAAAGTGGTTTTCTCTACATCAACTGGATTCATCTTTATCTGGTGATAGCTAGAGAAGGTGTCATGGAAAGTCATCACAGATTAACAGTTTCATGTCATCCAATGTGTCGATCCTTGGTAGGGGTAGTTTTCCTTTCGACAGGCGGCGTTGAGGTTGGTGAAATCGACACACATTCTTCATTTTTAGTTGGGCTTCCGAGCCATTACTAAGTTCGAGAGCCAAGTCGGGTACTACACATCTCAGATGTAGTTGGCCTCCTTCAGCTTTTTGACCTCTACTGCTATTGGCTCGACCAAAGTCCTTGCGGTCGATGGAAGTTATTATTGCACTTGTCGGCTGAAGATCACTTTATAATTCGACGGGACTCCACCAACATAAGATCCTTTGTGTTGGTGAACTATTTTTCTCTATCACCCCTTGAGAGGGCCAGAGCGATTACGCCTAAGGCTTCCTTCTTTCATCTGAGAAGCCGAATAGTGGGTTGGCCAGTGTTGCCAAACAGTCAGTCTTGAGTCCCATTTTTTTTAACACCATTTTGAATAAAATGTTTACTGAGTTTTCGGTGTCGACCAGGATGTTGCCCACCTGGTTACGAGGGTCGTGACGACGATTACCTTGTTGTACAATTTTCCTTTTGGAGGGAGATCTGCATATGTAAAATGGATTGGAAGATAAGATGCGATTGGTGTCTCTTCACAGTAGACCATCGAGATGACTCTTCGCGTTCTCCGAAGATAGCCGAAATGATCCCAGCCAGGTGGATTTCGTTCGCTTGGACAGGTCCGTCTGTGGGTTCCTCCACCAAGGCCTTCCCCTATCTCCGTTTGTGTCCTTAGACAAGGATGTATTCCTTAAGTTTCCCAGCCTTTAAGAGTTCCTTCACCAAATTCTTGAGATGGCGACACCCCTCCGTTATGTGTGCATGGTCCCGTAATAGGCACAGTATTTGTTTGGATTGCGGAGGGCCGATGCGGTTTTCAATGAAGGGGTTATTTTGAAATAGTCATTCTTTTGAATGGCTTGAACAAGCTTGGCCATTGACACGTTCAGGAGTTTCAAATTCTGCATTTCTCGATATATGTATGGTCGCTCGTAATATTGAGCTGACCGCTAATCATTGCGGTGCCTTTGACTCTTGCTGCTACGGTTACCCCCTCGGTTATCTTGGGACAGGGGGTGGCCATTCCGCAGACCGTTCGGGGCTCGATCGCTCTTCTACTGCTTCCTGTCATCCTGATCCTTCCACTTATGCGTCCGTCGGTCGGATGATTCCGATTTGGTTTTCGAGGAGTCCATAAGGTTCTCCTTAGCGGTGATATGGTCGTTGGCCAGTTCTAAGACTTCGGCGAAAGATCTTGTTTTGAGCAAGGTTGGGTTATACTTGAACCGTTTGCTGTGAATTAATGCTTCAGGGCGGTCCGCTTGATGAGAGAATCCACAATTTTTGCCTCCAGTGTTTCCTTCTAGAAGCGAGTGTGTAAACCTGCAGGCTTTCATTCTCTCACTGCTTGATCTGGAGAAGTGTCTCAGTATCCTTCATCGGCTTTTGCATGTTGGCGAAGTGCACCATAAAGAGTTTTTTGAATTTATAGGAGGGTGAGATGATCTCATCCGACAGGCTGTTAAACCACCGAAGCGTAGCCTTCTTTAGCAAGGAAGAGTTGACACTTCATAGTGTCATTGATTTGCAGAACTCCAACCGACAATTCGAGGGAAGCCACGTGGTCCACTGGGTCACTCTTCCCCTTGTAAGGAGCCAAATGGGGAACCCTTAGCTTCGTCGGAGGAATAGTTTCTAGGATTCGTCGAGATAAGTTACTTCCTACAGTCGGTCGAGCGGGCGCTCCTACTCGATCCACCTGATTGATCATTGGCGTAGACACTATATTTTCGGCGGGATGGGAGTCCCTCTGCTCCTCGGTCGATCGGTCACCAAACTGACCGTCAGATGTTGGCGGATTTTTGCGATGGAATTTTTGATAGCGAGTTCCCCGAGATTCTCCTTCCGAGAGTGGTGGGTCAATGTTCCTCTGAGTTATGACCGCTTGGAAGGCCTCAAATCGGTCCATTATCTGCGCTCGTAGTGCCTGAACCTCTTCCTGGATGTCTCACCACATTATTTCTCTACTGAATTCCAAGGGTACCCCGTCCCTCTACAAGGTTTCTCTTTCGTAGTTGGTTCCACATTTCATCTGGGGTATGTCTACGCTCACAACACTTCCTTTTAGGGTGTTGAATCCAAAGTTGTCTTTCTAAAATACACTCCTCGAGAGTTGGAACCGGAGGAATAAGGAAGATGAAAAGAGTTGGATAATTAGTGAAATCCGGGTAGAGAGGCCGGAAAATGTCCATTTATCCATCTTTTTGCCCTTATTTATATGGGCGTATTTGTACAATTATAGAAAGGAGGGAGCGGTTATGGAAAAAAACTATTAATGCAATTAATGTGCTAATTTAAATAACAGATTCATGATATTAGATTCGCGATACAATTTAGATATAATACAATGACTATGAGCCGGTCTTCGTATTTGAATTCAGTCGTCTGAGGTGACCGGTTGGTCGTTTGAGGCGACCGGTTGCGTGACGATCGCTCCCATCGAGGTAAAAAAGGTCTGTTGAATAACTGTAACCGAACGCTCTTAAAAGATGTCAAGGCGGCTGAGACTGTAAGCGTGGTCGATCGATCGGTCGGTCATTGAATGACCGTTTCAGATTACACTTCTTTAGCCTGATGCTTCGATTGTCTGGCCATCGTCCTTGGCTGTTGGATTTGCTTTGAGATTCGTACTAGCAGTTTTGATGCATACATTTGGAATAGCATGCTATTCTGTGGTCGTCTGTAATGATTAGTTAGTGCTTTGGCGAAGCAAGCACAGACAACCAATTCACTGTATGTGTTCCCTGAGGATTATGTTTTCAGTTAATCTCACTATTTGTGTAGGTATATAATCTTGAGCTGCGGTTTAATTATGAACTTTAATGTATAATAATGAATATAATTTGTCTTAGTCCTTACGTATTATTGATCTTCTGCTTTGACTTCTCTTCTCACTTTAAAATGCAGGTCATCATTGATTCTCAGCCTTTGTCAGTTTCCATACTTGCAGCGCTGTTGTTCGGTGAGTCCATTGGTGCCGTTGGTGCTGCTGGGCTGGTGCTTGGTGTTGTCGGGCTTCTGCTCCTTGAGGTTCACTTGTATTCTCTTCAATACACCTGTTCTATATTGCATAAGTTCCTCCATTACAATATTATGGGAATCTTGATTTCTGTTTTGTTTATATGTGAACGGAATGACTGTCTACTCGCACAGAAAATTGTGTACTACAACTGGAAAGCTGGCAGAAAGTCTGCATTTAATGCATGTATTGATTAAGCAAGAGAGTAAGCCTATGAAAAATGTGTTGCCACTTTAGTGATATAGAGGTCTTATTGTCTCAACTATGGAATACAATAGATTATCTCTATGACACTTCTTTTTTTTGGATTAAAGGGTCGGGTTTTGGTTTGTTAATTGGGTCGGCTGAACACTAGACCTAAGAACAAACATAGGAGTATCGGTTTTGGTGTAATTGGAAGGAACTGGAATATACAATTCTTGTTTCACGTATATCTAAAATGGGTTCATGATACACTTTTTCATTTTAAAATGTGTTTTTTTAAAAAACTATTCTCTATACAGTTGGCTTTAATTATCATGGTGTATTCATGATTCTGCATCTTGACTTGCGAAGCTTGCTCTAGATTTGCCACTGATGATTCTATTGTTTTAGCAAGAGATTCGGTGTAGGACAGTAGGAGCAAAGGTTAAATTGTCTCTGTTGTCCTCTGATCGCATGTTTGAATTATCAAAAGAATGCAGTGAACAATATTGGTGGCATCAGAATAACATTTTCTGATTATGAGGTGTTTAGATCCATTCGGATGAAACCAACACTATAATGAAGAAGTGATTCAAAAGAGTTGGTTTGTAGTATACATGAAGGAAGGAAGGAGACTTGATTGCTCACTAGTAAAGGAATTGGGGTGTAGACAACACTGTAGTTTGCCTAGAAGCTCTCTTTTCATTCCTTTTTGAGTGTGTATATGTAATTGAAGGCATGATGTATTTGAATTGAGAAAAGTCCATCTCTTAAAAATAGTATTCTTTTAATAGTTTGTTTTCACTATTATAGCGCACTAATGATTGCTAATTATGGGCTGGATAGTTGGTACTGGATTTACAATTGATGCTATATTGATCAAACAAGATAGCTTATCTCTAAATATTTTTTTGGTTTCCACTTAAATCCAACATCCCTAATTGTTTTTTGTTGTTCGTGGGAGTGAAATTTAATCTTATAAATACCAGCTTGGGAATATACTTTATTTTATTTGATTTGAAAAGCTTTTTTTTATGGTTGTCAATTAGTCTTGATTACATTTCAGATTCCAGCTATTTCAGTTGAAGGAAGAGATTTAGCGATTTGGGGAAGTGGTGAATGGTGGATGCTTCTGGCAGCTCAAAGCATGGCGATTGGAACAGTCATGGTTCGCTGGGTTTCCAAGTACTCTGATCCTATCATGGCAACTGGATGGGTATGCTGCATTATTGTTTGTGTTTCATATTTTGGAGATAACCGTATTATTACAGCCTTTTTTTTAACAACTTTGAACTTCTTAACTATTGTTCTACTTTTTGATTCTTGACCTTAAACATTAATCATTGTGCCCCTTACGATTCTTTTTGTGAATAAATCATTTCATTATGAAAACAATAGTTGCATAATGATAAGCAGCGAAAGAGTTGTTATAACTAAAGAAAACAACTTGATAAAAAGACTAAAGTAATGAGGCCAAAGCAAGAGGAGGTGGAAGGATAGAAACTGAATATTGAGCTAGTCCCTAAAAATTAGGCAAAAATAAAACTTGTGGGAAGAATTTCAATAAGGCAAGCAATCATCCAATTACTACAATTACCTGAAGAAGACAAATATCCAAGGATGACAAAGGTAGTGACATCAGCCAATTGAATCTCTAAAGAAGTCAAACATTATCTCATTTGAAATAATCAACGTTCATGTCAAATAAAGTTGACGGGTGAGATTTCATGCATGCTTTAAGCAAACAAGATCTTTCCAATCATTTTAATACTCATAATTAATCTATGTGTTGGAAGCTCATCAATAGCTATGGGATTATCCTCATTAGAATAAGGAATCACATGTGCAACTAAATCAATCTTGACATTGATAATAGGAATCTCTTCGATAAAATACTACAGAGGGGTGCAAACAATTTTGATCAGGACTATAGCTAAGGGATCAATGGAAATAGTTTCTCTTACCCTTAGGTTTGCAGAAAGTAAAATGAGAAATAACCATAAGAACATGATAATAAGAGCCATCTGAAGAGGGAGGGGCAATTAATACAAATTTGAAATGGGAGTGAGGATTTACAAGGGGGGATATAGGGCGTAAGATCTTACTTTGCCTCCATAGGAGCTAGTTGAGTCTGAGGGATATGCTCATCAAAGGCAGAGCTCTGAGTAATTTTTACTGTTGGGGAAGTGGTGTCTCATTCATAAAATCAAAGGTAACTGTTATAGGGATTTTCTTATCCTTGGAAATTGAATTGCCAATTGTAGGAGCGCATCTTCTTTCATTTTGGAGGCAAGGCTCATTTAAACTATTAGTGCTGCTAAGATCCTTAGAACTACGAGACCTCATATATGTTGGTCAAAAGAGTGGTGATTTGGGCAATTAGGGACTCCTCATCTTCCCTAAGATGAAGAGAAGTAATATTATTAACATGCTCCAAATCACAAAAATGATTCAATTACTCAAAAAAATTTTCAAATGATGTTGACATAGGAAACAATTACCATTGATGTATTTATGCATTTTGCAATGTGAGCTATAGTTAGAACGCTGTCGATGGCCATATGCTTTTGAGAACCATGATCATTTGATCTAATTCAAATCTCTTTTTCATGTTTGATGGAAACATCATCCTCAAAAAATCCTATAGCGTTTGACTAAGGGAAGCCATAATATACTCCACGCTTAGGGGATTACCAAATATATGTCCCATAGCAAACAGTCAAGCATTAATAACAAGATCATGAATCTTAGAGGAAGAAATTCATAATCTAGCAAGGGATTTTCCTTACACAGCATAAAATTTAAGAGACTTATAAATCTTTTGTTAAGTCAAAGTGAAATCCATGGACAACTAATGGCCACACCATTGCTCGGAGCTCTTATTGGTAATATTAAATATCTTTGAACTATAGATGATCATATTTTATCCTTTGAAATATTTAGCAAAAATTGTTACATCCAACTCTCTACTATTCAACAAGTTGAGATCTCCTCGAACATGCACCTTTGACATACATTTACAGTATTATACTCAAGTTACTTGAGAGTAGACAACTTATGGTTGATGATCAGGCCTCATTGATGTTTTTGGCTGAAATCACTTTAATGTTGGCAAATTGATTCTATTGGTAGATTCAGGATATAGAACTATAAAACCTTGACTAATTTTATTTCTATTAACTTGACAATTTCTTCTTGTTTAACTAAATTTAAACCTAGCTATTAGATCTGAGTAATCCATGGCTTAACATTAGGGTACATTTTGTTAAATTAAGTCTAATCTACCTTATGGAAAGCTATATTTTCTTATCACATGACAAGGCTTGAAGAGTGGGTGTCTTCTTCCGAAAATTAGTCATTTCAAATGAAGTTATACTTGAAATAAATGCGGAGCATAGATTTTTAATCACAATTGGAGTGAGAGGCTTTTTTTAGATGATAAAGGATGATTAAGAATACAACAAAAGCTAATCCATAATCTATTTGATGATTATATGGATATTAATCCCAGTGGAGATTTGTTGCATTTGAAGGGAGTTATGCATTACATGCTGATAAACAGACCAAGGCATCCTATGAAAATCATATTAGTCAGCCAGTTACACTGAGTCAAACATGACAATAACTACATGCAGTTGATCATGTTTGGTCTTTCTGCAAAATCAAATCAAACATAAGTTAATTACAAGGAGTCAAACCTGGCAATAGCTAAGCTATATTGAGCTCACTTTCAAGCATTTTAGGCTCATTTCTATCCCAGTTGAGTTTTTAGTTGCTTTATTTTGCAACTTGTAATTTTTTTTTTGTGTGAATAATATTTTTTAAAGTAGTTCATCCATCTATATGAAAGTATAATGATTTCTTTCATAGTATGAAGCAACTAAATTTGGTCTCCGAAAATTTGTTGCGCGAGCCACTCTCGAAAATATAACTGAGGAGAGAGTTTACTTGAGATATCAGGTTAAATTTTTAGAAAACAGATTGAATTAAAGATAAGACACTACTTAGAGATTTTATCCTTATTTTGTGAGGTTTTCAAGATCTTGGGTTCAAGGTTTCTTGAAGGCGTAAGCCCTTATGGTTATTTACCCATCCCCTATCCCGATAATAGGAGAACCCTTTTGATTAAGGCTAGTTATTAGAATGTTAATTACTCAATGTGTAGTAGCAGCAGAGGAAGAATATGACGTGATTATTTAGTTTCATTTGATTTTTATTATTTATTATGCAATAATATAGTAACATTCAGTTTACTGTTCAGTTTCATTTGAATTAAAGTTGTAATATTTGATTAACTATTATATATATATATAAGATACTCACTTAAACAGATAACTAAATATTTTATTTTAATTTTTGCTAATTAATTAATTATTAATATAGAATTCTTTTTTAATTAAAATTATTAATTTTTAGATTTTAAGTGTGTGTATATATATATATATATATATATATATATATATATATATATATATATATATATATATATATATATATATATATATGTATTCTGCCTCACAAAAGTTGCCATTCGAAAATTTCAAAGTGTTTAGGATGCAGATCATTTCACAAATGGGCAGTGTTTTGGCCGCCTCAATGACGATCGAACATCGCGTCGATGAAGATCGAAGTAGTTTTATATTTGTGTCATCTGACTCATGCGAGAACTTGCAAATTATTTTTGACATTCTGGATAAATTGTCATCGGGGGCGAAACGGGCCTCTTTTTTAAAGGGAGGGCAAATCCCCTAAACCCACCCGACGTGAGAGGGGCTAGGGCAATGAAGGGTAAAGTAATATTTCAGGATGGGCAAAACTGATATTTCAAAAAGGGGCAAATGACCAAATTGCCCTCCCATATAAGTAAAAACCTGAATTTGAGGGGACCCCTGATCATCATAGATCGTATTCATGAACGAGCGTCAATTGAGTAGGCTCGTCATGACCAAAATAGTTTAAACTCGATGTTTGCGACGTGTTAATTGTTGGTCGTCTCCATTAATTAACACTTCTTAGATATTTTTGGTGTGATCGTTGAGTCGTGAAAATTATATCGAGGTCAAAACTACACAATAAGAATGCAATGTTAACATACAAACTAGAATTAGGTTTTGAAAGGATGGATGCCATGCTTGCTTGTGTCATCTTAACTATTATTATTAATTTTTGGCAAACTAGAAGACTTTTTTTATTTTTAATAAGACAACTTGAATCATCTATCCAACCTTAATACTTAAAAGTGAATCTTTGACATGCTCTGACACATGCCCGACATGCTTAAAATTGTGTGGGACATGTTTCTTAATTATGAATGAGGCACCATAGCATAAAAAATCTCTGTGAAGCCATGACACATAGCACATGACGCAGCGTACACCATGTTAAACATGGTGTAAAATATTAAAATAATTATTAACAAAAATATAGATAAGTATAAAAGATTACTAAGTTGAAAGATAAAACAACATGATAATTAAAAAAAAATACTTGAATTCTAATGCTCAACACCTGAATTACATACAATTCGAAAAATTATAATTGGTTTTGGAAGTCTAATATTTCCATGAGAAATCAAACTAGTCATCCAAAAAAATCATCATTATTATAATTTAATAAAATCATGTTTCTTTCATCAACATTATTATTATCTCTTAGAAAATTATCTTCTTCTTCATCCTCATGTTTGGAGAGGAGAGCGGATGACATAACATGGTTCGTCACGAGATTGTGCAAGGGAACCTTTGGTTGCCTAGGTTTTAGTATGGATTGGATTATGCCCTGTGTGTGTGTGTATACATACATGCATACATATTAACTTTGTTGATTTTACTTACATACCACAACTTTTTGTATTTACATATTCAATACCTAAAGTTTAACATTTTTATATATTATATTGTCCTAATCACATCAAAACACATGCATGAGAATGCTCAACACCTAAAAGAAATTAGAATTAGTGATATTTTTTGATACGATGGTAAAAATTTGAATGTTATTTATGTAAATATTAAATTTTAAGTGTTACACATTTAAATATATAAGAACATCATTATATCATATAAGTCTCTTTTATTTTTTCATATTAAATCTTAAAAATTAACTTAGTGCACGACATTAGGGTAATGCATACACGGCGCATTGGCCATGCATAGCGCAAATAATGTGTATCTTGTTGTTGCATCGTGTTGCAACATGCATTATTCACCATGGCGCTTGTGCAATTGGCATGTATTATGTTGGGGGTGTTTCAAGACCAAATTAAGGTCGAATACAACCCTACCTAAGGGGAGACATATGTAGGACACCTGAGGGACTTGTTTTAGGTTTTTTTTTTATTTCCCCAATTTACTTGAAGTCTGTATTTTATGCTATAAGTACTAGCATATTTGACTTTGGCTTTTGTTCTACCATTCCTTGACAACATCTTTTCAGCCCTTCTCTTTCTTTTGATATCTTGGCTATGGCACTCATCTCATGTTAATCTGTTTCCAGCAGCTGCATAGCCTTATCATACTTTCTCTTCAACCGTTTTAAACGAGTCTTTGCCCGAACCTCACAATTGCTCGATGCCTTTGGTTGTGTGAGCCATACCATCTGTCATTATACTCTTTTTTTTTTGTTCCTAGTTTTTGCAATTGCTCAGTGCTTTGTTTTTTTTGCATTCCTTTATAACCCTAGCATTATTTAGTCACATACCGTTTGCATTTTTTCTGTTCTTGTTTTTGATTGATGCTATTTTTTACCCTCAACGCTGACATCTAATTCTTCCTACCTCTCATCTACTAAAGCATGATGGCTGAATGCTAATGGCGCCAAACTTTTTAACTTTACTATTTTAGATCTATTTATTTTTTTCTTGAATTTTTTTATTCTTTTATCGCCGAAGTAGAACTTTACTATTTTTTCTTGAATTTTTTTATCCTGATGATCCGATTAGGAGAGTAGATGTTTTAAATACAACTTATGTTAAGAAAGGCAGAGGCAGACCTAGGAAAACTTGGGCTTATTGCATAAAAAATGATCTTAATCTATTAGAATTAAACGAAAATTTGACACTAAATAGGACGCAATGGAGAAAAAGGATTCATGTAGCCGACCCCACTTAGTGGGATTAAGGCTTTGTTGTTGTTGTTGTTGTTTTATCGCCGAAGTAGAACTTGTCTTTATCCTTTTATTTTGATTTTTAGGTTATATATATATATATATATTTAAGGGAAGGAGCATTATTCGGCTCCCTAATATATTAATTCAAAAAATTGGTTACTAGTTGGTGTGGAGGTGGATCCCCGCATCTTGAAAACAAAAAATACAGAATGCACTCGTAAAGGTTCCGCCTCCAACAATATAACTCGACACAAAAAGAAAAACTCCAAAAAAGTGGATACATGTATACCTTTATAAACCCAAAATAAAACATAGTATACCACCAAAAAAATAAAGCTGCTCAGAAGCGAGAAAAACCAGTGCGAAATTGAAAGATGAGTAGAAGAGTAAAACTGCTCGGCAAGGCTGGAAGAAGTAAGCTGGGAAAAAAAAACAGTAGGCCTCAGCAAGAATCAGGAAATCTGGCAGGAAATGCATAGTCTGGTCGAGACTGGAGCAGAACTCGGCAGGTAAAAGGAGGCTGCTTAGTGAAGTCGAAATTGGAGCAGAAATTCAGTACAGATGGAGGAAAACAACAGGTGAATAACACAACAATTCGGCTCATGGTGTAATGTCGAGGTAACAATGCAACAAATACATACAATAAATAGATATTAGAAGCAAACCGCCCAAAGAAACAAGAGTGCCAAATCCAAAAAAATAAAATGCTCCCAACAGGTATGGAGCAAGTAAAATGGTCCAAGACCACCAGATGTAGCTCCAAACCACCACAAAGACACCAAACATAATTAAGCATAGCGTAAATAGAATATCATTTTGCTGATACCAAGAGCAAGTAAAATTATCAAGAATAGCTCCAAACATAATGAAGAGAGCCAAATCGAAAAATGAATAGGAGTGTTCCCAACAGATATGAAGCAAGTAAATTGGTTCAGAACCACCTCAAAAGCATTTGTATAAGGCCCCAAATCTTGTTTAGCAAGCAAAGACCAAATTATATTTTTGTACAAGGCCCCAAATCTTGTTTAGCAAGCAAAGAATATGCCAGGTAGTGGGGGTGATCATATTAAACATATTCACAAGGGCAATAGAATCACTCTCAATATGTAAGGTGTGTAAAGAAAAATAACCGCAATTTGTAGAGCAAATCATAGAGAGAAGCATTCCGCTTGTAGGGGTGTAGAGGCACAAATAGGTGAGGCAAAGTAGCAAAGGCAGTTACCTAATGAATTTCGAAAAACTCCGCTTGTACCAGCAGCATTAGTGGTCTAGCTCCCATACACATTAATCTTAACGCAACCATCAGAGGGGGGTTGCCACCCAATGATAGTGGCCGTCCTACCCCTCGCAAAGCAATAATTCCAATCTTAAAAAGAGAAGTCTTTAGAAAGTAAGCAATAATATAAGAAGACATAAAGCATTCCTTGCAGCCCAAATGAACAACAAAATAACAAGAGGAATGAATTTTGACTTTTCCTCATAAATAGGAGCAGATTTCCAAACATCAAAGTAAGCAATCACCAAATCGTGGAGGCCAAACAATCCCCAATTCCAACCAATCACCAAATCATGGAGGCCAAAAAATCCCAAAAAAACTGCCGACGGAACTCCAAACCTCGCGAGCAAAGCAGCAATCAAAGAAAATATGAGAGGCAGATTCCTCCTCGCACTTACATAAATAACAACGAGAAGCCATACACAATGCTTTTAATTTCAGAATGTTATCAAAGGGCAGTGAAATAAGAAAATATCTCCATAAGAAGAAAGAGATAGAAGGGGATAATAATGGGTTTCAGAGTGTAAAAGCCGAGCGACAAGGGGGAAAAGTATGCAGATTTTTATAAAGTAATTTGGTAATGGAGGCATGTGAAGTGAACTTCCAAATAGGGGTATCCACTTTACTAGTGGATATGGGGATTTGGGAGATAACATGAGCTTTATCTCCAACAAAATTCCTAAGCTTATGCACATCTCAATATCCTTCAAGCCAACAATAAGCAACAAGCAAACTATTATGTAAAGCATGAAGGAAAGTAGAGAAATTCTCAACACCCCAATGATCGTCCCAAAAGGATAAATTTCCTGGACCGATAACCCAAAATATAAATTTTTGAGCCATAGAATGAACTTTAAGTAAAAGCTTTCCAAAGCTTAGAATCACGAACTTTCCCTTATACAGTTGTAGAATGCGAACGGATGCAATATTTTTGGAGGAATCTAGCCCATAGTGAGGTACCCATATGAAATTTAAACCAAAGCTTGAACATGTTGATTTCGGTAATGTGATTAAGGCTCTTAAAACCTAAACCACGAGCACCAAAAGTCTTGCAAACTTTATCCTAGAAGCCCAGATTTTTCAGTGATTACTACCGGACCAAAGAAATTTAGTAAAAAGCCTCTCCAAGGTGGTTTGAGTACTTTTTTTTCAGGCTAAGGACTTGAAGAGCATACAAAGTATGGTGCGGAGGACACTTTTAAGTAAAGTCAGACGACCACAATTAGAGAGAAATGTATTCCTCCAATCATTAATTTTTACTTTTATTTTGTCCACCACATCATTCATCTGAGTTTGTCTCCTTCTACCACGAAGAATATTGTTGCCCAGATATTTGAGAGGAAGGGAGGCAACCTAACATCCAATGTAAGAAGCCGCCCAAGTGGTATGAGTAGTACGAACATGCTTATAAAAAGAAGCTGACATTAAGCTTTATTGAGAGCTAAACTAGAAGTATTCTGAAAAGTATTAAGCATCCGCATCGTAGTTTTCAAAGCATTCGTAATAGCATTGGAGAAGAGGATGACATCATTGACATAAGCTAAAGACTAACCATAAGCTTTTAGACTTATGGGAAAATTGAGTATAAGGATGAAATAACTGCATGCGATTCATAAGAAGTGAGAATAATAAAAAATTAGGATAAAAATCATAGGGGAAAGTGGGTCACCTTGTTTAATTCCCCTAAGGGAAGAGAAAAAACGATAAGATTTCCTATTAATGAGAACGCTGTAGCAGTTCTGTACCAGCCATCGTTGGATAATAGTGCAAAAGTTACTAGGGAAACTCCTTGCACGAAAAATACTCAATATGAACTCCCAACTAATTGTATCAAAAGCGTTTTTAATGTCAAGTTTTTGCACGACATTCCCGCCACTACATTTCTTATCTAAATCCTCAATTATTTCCTGAGCGAGAAGTATATTGTCAGAGATTTCCCGTCCTTGAATAAAAGCAGACTGTTGAGGAGAAATGAGAGTGGACAAATGAGGCTGTAACCTAGCCACAATAATTTTGCTGATGACTTTGGAAAGGACAAGTAAAGGAGATTGGTCGAAAATTGTCTCAGCTGATTTTATCATCGCATTTGGGAATGAGCACAATAAGAGAAGTGAATTATTTACCCGAGTTATCACCCAGAAAATAAATTTGGATGACGCTCGTCACCTTTTTAAAAATATCTCAGCATTTAATATAGAAAGTTGAAGTGAAGCCGTTAGCGCCCGGGGCCTTATTGGGGTTAATCTCCTTACACAACAAGGATTTCTTCTTCTGTAGGGACGTCAATTAGAGATAATGAAGAATCATAATCACGGTCTTAATTAAAGAGATCAGCATCTACATGAAGAACCGACATATGGCATTGATATAGCTTCATAAAATGTTGAGCAGCGCTGTGGCCAATCTCATCAGTGTCCGTAAGAATATCACCATCAGATGACTTAATTTTGAAAATAGTATTTATATTGCGCTTGATAGGTGCATGAAAGAAAGTAGTGTTCCAGTCTCCACAAGCAAAGTAAACATCATTTGCCTTTTGTTTAAGAAGACCTTCTTCCAAATCAATTGGTTCAAGTAGAGATGCATGTGCTTGGGCAACCTCATTAACCTATTCGGGGGTACAGGAAACTTGAGATTCTAATACATCAACAGCTCTCTGTGGTTCACGAACTTTATAATGGACATTAGCAAAACTTGATATTCCACAGTTTCAAAATGCCAAGGATTAACCTAATCAGTTGCCATTAGAGTGGACATTCCACTTACGCAAATGAGTAGCAATCTTTTCATGAAATTGCCAAAGAATATACCAAGGATTACCCACAACATCAAAATGCTAAGCATGCTGAATGAGGTTCAGGAAATTATCATGAGTAGTCCATATATTGAGAAATCTAAATTTGTATTTAGGGGGGTGATTAAAGAAATCTAGCGACAGTAATATGGGATTATGATCGAAAGTGGTTGAGTTCAAATGTTGGACTTTAGAGATTGGGAAATAGGCAATGAACTACTGATTAGTAAGAAAACAATATAATCTTTGTAAAAGTAGTCCACGACTCCAAGTGAGAGGAGATCCAGAATAACCCAATTCGTACAGACCCGCGTTAGAAATATTATCACAAAAGCGATTTATGAGAGATATATCACATCTCCCACCACCCCTCCTCTCAGTAGATTTCATGATCATGTTAAAATCGCCGCCAACAAACCAACTCTCATTGATCGCCTCCCCCATGAGAATAAGCTTTTCCCAAAGCAGTAATTTATTCTGCAAAAGAGAACTAGCATAGACAAAAGTGGCCCAGCCCTGAAAATTATCCATCTTCAATAATCGTCAAATCAACGATATGCTTCCAAACGATCCATATTTATTGTTTTTGTTGCAGAAGTGATTGTAATTAGAAAACCGCTTGAAAATCTTTTTCTGATTAACAGAACCAAGCGGTTCCAAAATAGCAAAGATGAAAGCTTTATGGACCCTACACAAGTGTTTGTGTCTATTAAGGGAGGAAGGGTTAGCCACTCCCCTAATATTCCAAACCATAATATTAAACATGATGACGAAACCAGCCCTTCTAGCTGACCAAGAAAGGCGGTTATGAAGATTCTCATCCGAGTAATAGGTCCCATCTATAATGATATTTTGTTCATTAATATGCAACATTTCATTTTTCCTCTTAGCTTTCTTTTTGGAAGCTTTTGAACTTATCATTCTGTTTCTAGCAAAGTGTTTGCTTCTTGGATAAGATCATCCTGTGTCCCAATAGAGGACACAGGAGAACTATGACCTCCAACAACATATAAACCAGAGTGCTCGCGAATGAGTTCACCATCCAAAAAGGGACTTTCAGTGGTAACCTCAACAGCTGCATTTTTTGATGGTGCGGCAATAATATTGACAGCAGGAGGGTTAGGATGAGGAAAAGGCCCTTAATCAATATTTCAGCCTCTGGATTATTGATATTTGTAAAGGTGGGGTTAAATTCAGATGTATGATTATGAGGTATTTCACTAGGTGATGTAATAAGCAAAGAAACATAGAAGTCTTCTTTTTGAGCACTAAACAGTTCCTTCGCCCCTGGAGCAGTAATAATTGGTTGGTTATATTGGGGGACTTTTCGGTTATCCGGCTTAAGATGAGGGTGCAAACAGTAGCAATTGTTAGATAAATGGACAAACATAGTGCAATGAGAGCAATATGTAGGATGTGAAACCAATTCCACTTTTTGCCAGTAACCCTTATGGTTGGATCCAATCCAGATCTCGTCCGGGAAATGCAATGTGATATCACGTTCAACTAGAACACAAGCTTCTGACGGTCTATTAAGATCAAGAGTGGGATTGTCCAACTTAAGTGAATTACCAAAAGCGGTGGCAAGCGTATATAGCAACTCATAATTAAATAGATGAAATTTTAGATCTGGAAGACAAATCCAAAAATGAATGATGAGGGACTCTTGCTTAGGATCGAAATCGACCGTCCATTTCAGTATCTTCATGAAACGGTTGCCTATTTTGATAATTTTGCGTGCAAAGACATGAGTATAATCCGCATCATTCGATAGCTTAATGAGAATATGACGGCCATCAAGATGGCCAACTTTCCAATTTCCAGTAAGTTTCAGAAAATCGAATGCTTTACGAATAATATCAAGCTTAGATGCCGAGAGAAATTTACCAACTATAGCAAAACGGCAGGAAGAAGCAAGATTGCTAGATTTCTCATCAGAAAGAAAAAGGGTTGGCTTGCCATTTTTTCTCCCTAATTTCTTAATAAAAGTAAAATCTCCAACTACTTCAAGAGATTCATGAAAAGGAGGAGGAAAAATGCAAGATTTGCCCAAAACAAAGCCAGGGCCAGAATCCCTATTACCCCCAAGCACAACCGCATAAGACCGCGCTATAAACAGGGCAAGTTGCGGCTGTGCTTGGGGGTAATAGGGATTCTGGCCCTGGCTTTGGTTTGGGCAAATCTTGCATTTTTTCTCCTTTTCATGAATCTCTTGAAGTTGGTGGAGATTTTACTTTTATTAAGAAATTAGGGAGGAAAAAAGGGAAGCCAACCCTTTTTCTTTCTGATGAGGAAACTAGTATTCTTGCTTCTTACTATCGTTTTGCTTTAGTTGGTAAATTCCTCTACAAACATCCCAAGCTTGATATTATTCGTAAAACATTCGATTCTCTAAAGCTTACCGGAAATTGGAAAGTTGGCCATCTCGATGGCTTTCATATTCTCATTCAGCTATCGAATGATGCGAATTATACTCATGTCTTTGCACGCAAAATTATCAAAATTGATAACTGTTTCATGAAGTTACTGAAATGGACGGTCGATTTCGATCCTAAGCAAGAGTCCCCCATCATTCCTGTTTGGATTCGTCTTATAGATCTAAAATTTCGTCTATTTAATTATGAGTTACTATATACGTTTGCCACCGCTTTTCTTAAGCCGCTTGAGGTGGACAATCCCAATCTTGATCTTAATAAACTGTCAGAAGCTTATGTTCTAGTTGAACGTGATATCACATTGTCTTTCTCGGACGGGATCTGGATTGGATCCAACCATTAGGGTTACTGACAGAATTGGTTTCACATCCTCCATATTGCTCTCATTGCACTATGTTTGGTCAATTATCTAACAATTGCTACCATTTGCACCCTCATCTTAAGCCGGATAACCGGAAAGTCCCCCCAATATAACAAACCAGTTAATACTGCTCCCGGGGTGGAGGAATTGTTTGGTGCTGAAAAAGAAGACTCCTATGTTGCTTTACCCATTATTTGCAAAGACTAAAGAAACATAACAAAGATAATAAATTTACAAAGTTTTTGGAAATTCTTAAGAAATTAACGATTAATATTCCCTTTGTTGAAGCATTAGAGCAGATGTCTGATTATGCAAAGTTTATGAAGGATATTCTTAAAAAGAAAAGAAAGTTCAAACACCAGACTGATGTAGTGCAATTATTCAGAAAAAACTTCTTGAAATACTTAAAGTCCCAGGTAGTTTCACTATCCCGTGTGCTGTAATTTTGTTGGATCAGAATGCCAAAATGAAATGTTATCTAATTCAATCCTTATATTATAAAAAGTTTTATGTGCCTTTTCATTTTCCTTTCTTAGTTTTTATGATGTTGGTTTATTGGCTAAGCATCATTCATTACAGAGTAACTGATAAGGAAATATTTACATTGGCACAGCACATGATCATAGGTGGGCTGCCTTTGCTAGTCATTTCAGTTCTGAATCATGATCCTGCTATAAGCGGGAATTTGAAGGATCTAACATCTGATGATATTTGGGCTCTTCTATACACTTCAATATTTGGAAGTGCCATCAGCTATGGTGTATTTTTCTACAATGCTACTAGAGGTCGTATTTTTCACTTAATACATACATTGATATTCTTAAAATGATTATTTATCTTGCTCGCGAGTAAATTTCTTATTGTTTCCATTTTTTTTGCAGGTAGCTTGACGAAGCTCAGCTCCTTCACATTCCTAACTCCAGTGTTTGCCTCTATTTTTGGGTATGTTAATTTCATTTTTGTTCTTAAGAGTGTTTTTAAGATTTTCTTAAGCTCCACTAGGAGCTCTTATTTTTTAGGTATGTTCTGTAACATGAAAATAATGTTTATATTGGTTCTGATTGTTATGCTTAGATTTTTTTTGTGGATTTTAATTGATTAAGACAATAAATTTCTTCCATCTTGAACCTAAGGACATTAATTGAATTCAGGTTTCTCTACCTGGGAGAGACATTCTCTCCTTCACAACTTGGTGGTGCAGTAGTGACACTGGTTGGTATATATTTGGTCAATTACAAAGACGATAGTGATGATACTGCATGAAATTACTTTCAAGGTTAAAGCTTATAACTTTGTTCTCTTCTATGTGGCAATGAAATGGTGCTGAATTTCTGCATTATATTCTTGAAACATGGCATCAAATTCATTCTCTATTGATCCAAGCCTATACTTCCATGAAAAGAATTGGTGGGAATCGGCATATGGCTCTATTCGATAATGCAGCTGAAATAATAGGCAACAGAAATCTTGTACCATAGTGTTTTGATGAATGCCTTCACATATACCAGTGTACATATGGAAAGTTAGGATTTGTATAGTTCTGTTTTTCGGTTTTTTGTTCCGGGTTGTTGGTGGCATGATTCTTATTAATCTCTGTAAACCTTCCATGAATGTAGTTTTGTTGCAATGTTTTTGGGTCTTTCTATTGTCTCTGTTTTGATTTTTGTTTTTATGCAACTCTGGTGCCAAATATTGTCTAGTCCAAATACAAGTTCTTTATAAGAGATTCAGACTCACTGCAATGATTATATAATGCATTACGAATTTCAGGCTTTGCTTGAATATGTTTCTGCAGTTTGTAGACACCCAACCTCTTCTCTAGATGAATTCTTCAACTCAAAAACTGTTTTCATTTTTGAGTTAATCAGAATTTTGAGTCGACTTACAGGACAATTTCGAATGCTGGTTTACTTTAGTGTTGATTTTGAGCTTATAAGTTGCTTGAAAATGATTCGAGTTGATTAATTTAATCTTAAAAAGTTTTTGTTCATATTGTTTTTGATTTGGCTCAAACAAATCATATTGAAATGAATGTACTCTACGCAAAATATTCGTTCTTTGATTTCCAGCCCAGTATGAGTCAATCTAAACTTGAGTGTTTTGACTGAGTTTGAACTCAGACTGAAAGCCACCCGTAAATGAATTCATGAACAGAGCCAATGTGTTGGTACAACTGCCACACATCATGCAGATTTCATCACAAAAAAATTTGGAGCAAATAACAAATGTAGAATGTTATTTTCTTATAAATATTTTTCTAATTTTTATCCAGATATCCCCTCAATATTTTTCAAATAATTGCTGCACCTGTTTGGATGTCTCTAAAATTTTAATTATGGATTTATGCACTGCCCATTTCTAAAAATCATATGATTGGTCATGTTTGAAGTATTTTGGATCATATTTATGAGATTCATGTTAACCAACATGCTAAATAGTCATTTGTCAATCTCTCTAACGGATGTTTGCTTCTTATTCTCAAACTGTCGTCTCTTTACTTCAATTCTCCTCTCCACGGAGTCGTCACCACCTTCACTGGTTATTGTAGATCACTTGAAATTTCCAACTTTCGTTGAGAAGAAATGTTTACTCGAATGGAAAATTGGTTCCAACAAACTCATTGAATTTTGGGTTACACATTTGAAGAACGAGTTAATAAAATAATTCATTTATTGCCATTGAACTATCACTATTAGGAATTCCAGTAAATATTGTTCGTTAATAGTTCTGTTCATATCTTTGTTAAGTTTAGGTTTAGTTTCTTGTCAAATTTGCGAGCTCATAATGAATGGTTGTTCTGAGCTTATTTTATATATATATATATATATATATATATATATATATATATATATATATATATATATATATATATATATATAGAAATCTGTTGGTAATTTTATTGCTCAAAAGTAAAGTTACATGTTTTTAAGAGATTGAATTCCAAAACAAATAAAAAAAAAAAATCACAGTATTCACTCATAGGGTCCTTCAGGTGTACAAACTCGCCCAAAAAAGTCTCCAAAACAGATATAAGTTTATCAAAAAGACTCCAAACCAAAAAAAAAAAAAAAGAAAAAAAAAGCTAAATCCGAGAAAAGAAGAAGGCGGAGAAAAATAGTAATAAACAAGCATCCCATCTAAGAACAAGGTCTAAGGTAGGGCATATTGAGATTGTCCTCCATTATGACTAGCTTAAGAGCAGAATCAGGCTTGGTTTTCAGGATTATAGCCTTAGTCTCTGTAGCAGCTTGGCAAGTAAATCTGCTGCCTCATAGTGTACCTGGGTATGTAGTTCCATGTGATGATAATATTTTCTGAAAGTTGCTTAATCCAGCATAAATCAACACTTAAATACCAACGAGGTTCTTCATCATTCGCCAATATGTCCAACAGAATAGCTGAATCCCTCTCAATTTGCAATAATCTCGAATTCATTTTAGCACAATAGATAAGGTTAACCAAACAACATATAATTTTGCGAATAATGCACAAACAACCATATAAGATGAAGAAAAAAGCATATGAGTTTACTAGAACGAGACCTGTAGACCCCACCTGCACCTGCACAGTCAGCCTTCCGACTATCATCGATATTTATCTTAATCTAAGGGAACGATGGTTGTACACATAATACGTACATACATACATATGTACATACCTAAAGGCTTTTTAAATTGATTGGTTCATGATATTATGTTTTGCTCATTATTTATTTATTTTTTTATTTAAAATCTGGATCGAATTCAAATGAGCAAAACACAATTCAAGAACGATTTCAAACATAAGTTTGATAGATATACATTGAGCTCATTTGAACTCAGTTCGCTCACCCTCCTAATCTTAATGATTAAATAAATCAATAAGTAGGTCATACTTCTGTTGACATTCGTGTGATGCAAATTGATCAAGGGAAAAAAAGTTTTTCTCATAAAAAACAACTACAACACAATAGATCTCTCAAATAAACTCCTGCTTCTCCATTAGCAGTTTTCTGACTGCTCCTGACAAGCTCAGGTCAGACATACTCTCTATAAAGAGCGTCCTTACCACCTCTTCTAATAAAGCTCAAGGTTAGAGGTCATTTATTTAATCATTATGAATATCTTGTGCTCCAATTAGTCATAGCTTATGAGATGAAGCTAGGATAATCAAGAGTGATCAAAGTTAACCTAAACAACAATAAGAAAGTAAATACTATTACTAAAAGTAAATATATTATTACAACTAAACAAGTTTGAAAGGGAAAACAACAGAAAACATGACACACAGATGCCCCATAAGGGGTTGATCCAGATATAGTGGTGGTCGGTTATGTGGAGTGGACGACATAGTAAGGGGCCGAAATGGTGGTAGAGGTGTTCATAGGTAATAATAACAACATCACATGGATTGTGGGGTTGCCCATGGGGTTGCAGTTTGGTGATGACAACAAACTTGGGCACTTGGAGAAAGGAATAGAAATGATAAAACAATAGTAGTTACCATTTTGGGGGTTACATCAAGGCGAGCACATGATTGGGAGGGAGAGATAGTGTAAAGGAAAGGGAGAAGAATTGGTTTTGGAAGGTGACATCAAGAATACATTGAGTTTTGGACGAGGGACAACAAAGAGGACTATATCAAATAGTGTAGGGGATGTTTGGCGACTGTAGTAGTGGATGAGGGGAAGAAGGAGATGATTAGGTAGCAAGAGGTTGGTAGATTGTTTAGTGGTTGTGGATGATATTCGATAGTAAGATAATGGGTGGCTGGGAAGGGTAGCAGGAAGGCGTGGGGGTTGCAGAAACCACACATGCATTGTTCTCTGTGGTAGTTGCAATAGGTATGATGATGAAAACAATGAAGGGAAGGTTGCAGAGGAAGGAAAAGTCAAGGATAGTCACCATCTTAGAATGAGATACAATCAAAGCACCACTCTCCTTTGGATACAACCCTAGAAGAGGAAACCAATGACATTGACGACTGTCTGAATAACAGACATGATAAAAATTGAGAATCCAAACTTTAGTACAATACATATGTAGGAAATGACTAGAAATAAAGAATAAAAAATATGTTCGAAATTGGAAAGAAATTGAAGGAGGAGCTACTAGGTCCGTCTCTGCGTCGTTTGCACAACCCAAATGTTGCATCAGGTAGAGGTTGCCAAAGATGCCTACGTCAGTCTCCAAGGATTGGGAGAGCTTTAACCTCATCTATCGAAGCTCCTGTCTTCTCATACTATGGTGTGAGGTTGAACATGTTGAAGCTAGCAAAAATAACATAATATTTTGATAAGTCAGTCATATATGCATTGTCATTCCAAAGCAAATATTGATAGAATAAATATCCATCCTATTTTAGCACAATCTAAGCCAAAGTTACATATCGATGTAGATTTTCATAAAGTGACTAGTGAGCCATTAAATCTGTGACTTAGCTCTTACACTCATCATTCTCAGAAGGACGCATCTAATAAAAATATTTGTATGAAGAAATTAACTCCGGACATTATTTTATAACAGGTTGGGCAATTCTCAATAGCAAACACTCAAGAGATGCCACATCTTCTTTGGAAGGACGTGGATCCCATTGTAGGATGTTCTTTCCCGCAAAGCCCTTAAGGTGATTTCCAACACAGCGGGTTATCCCTTATATCATTCATCCATCAGTGGGTACACTATTAAACTAAATTTAATACACAGATGACCCCATATGGTCTTCCAAAAGTAGCTCAAATGATTCTCATCTATGATATATTAGACCTTCCTCAGTAGAGGCAACTCAAGAGATAAGTTATATATATCTAAAATTTGTAATATTCTCTTATCTGAGGTTGCCTTATGTTTGGTATCAACTCCTTCAACTCATGACCTGTTTGGACATCTCATATCAGTCATACTGATGCACCTCTCAATGCCTATAAAAATGCAGTTTGAAGCACCACAATGTCAAACTTTTCATGGACACCCATTATCTTAGATCACTCCCTTTTAGAACAACTATTATTAACCATGTTGAGGCATATCTTGTGGTCTCAACTAGAATTTTATGCATCCCTCCCTCATCAATACATAGCTGTTACTCTTCCTTTGTGTATTCACTTTCTTTAGCATCTACTGTGTCATTGTTCATTTCTTTAACTGCTCCTTGCTCGGTGAAATAGATTGTACTCTTGCTTGAGTAATAGGCTATGCCCAAAATCGTGGCTCTTGACGCATTTTCTGGCTGGGACAGATTTGGGAATGCTGGTTTGCTTCACCTATTCTCTACTCTGAATTAATTCCTTCTTAGGCAGGTTCGGTTTGGATGTTTCCCTAGGTTTACTTTGGCTGCTTGATCCTAAGATCGAACTCTATCTGTAAGATCTGACGACCATACTGTAATGTTACATATCTTTTTTTCGTCTTAGATCATATTGTAATTTTACTCTTACCTCTCGATGTCGAAGAATCTTCAAGATCTATCACCATGAAAATGCACTCTTTTTTAACTTGATGATAGCTAGTTTCACCATTGTGTTCAATGGGACTTCGTGGTACACAAAGACACATTTTATGGTCTGGAGCCACTCGATGAACTCATGTGGATCCAAAAGTTCGTCAAAATACAACAAATCTACCTTTACTTCAGAATCTCAGCTTTGATATTTTAGGAAAAATCTTTGGGTTAGTATTTCTTCATCTCTAAAATCTGCCTTGGTGGAAGAGATTTACTGCACTCTTTCAATCTGATATGTCATTGTTGTGGCTACGGGTGATCCTTTTGAATTTCCTCCTCTCGAAGTTTGTAAACCTCTATTATAGTTAGAGGACTTTTCGCTACACCTCTTCCCAAATAAGTTTCTAAACATCGAATTGCAAATTATTCAAAAGCGGTATTGTGTCATTTCCTCTTGATCATGCATGGTGATGTGCCTCTAGTGTGTGTTATTTTTCTATGTGTTTTATGTCAATTTTAATCTCCAGCAACGACGCCAAAAAATTGACCTGACCTGCAATTACACAGTAATCTATCTTTCAAAATAAGACAAAAAACTTGACCCAATTTATATTTAGCTACTAGTTTGCAAAATCAAAATGTTATAAAATATAGAAAATATTTCACACATTAGGGGTTCTACGCAAGTGCACGTATCACTTTATAGAGCTTTCTTAAAAAACCCCAGTATCGATCAAATAGAGAAGTGAGGTAAGAAATCTCTTAGGCTAATTCTAGTATACTACTATTAATCCTTAGTTTGGAAGGTCGATTGAAGTGAGTTTTCTATCAAGTACTCATAAATATAAATATTAATTCTAAAGATAACCCTTTCTGGATGAATTGATTTAGAAAATTTTGAGATATATAAACTACTATTATTATGTAGTCAATTAGATAATGTTTAGGAATGATATACATAAAATTCAATATAGCCAATGATAATAGGAGAAAATCTCTTCTTTATCTTCTTTCGAGTACATAACGAACATTGGTTAACTTAAAATTGTTTCCTAAACATCCTGATTCCCCTGTTAGAACTAACTAGTATGTCACCCTAGCGTCCTACAACCTTTGCCGATATGACCGAATCTCGGTGTTAAGTTACGAAGCCTTAAGTCAAATTGATAAGAATTTAGCCTATCACCTTAGAAACAACCAATTTACACCCATTAACAAATATTTCCCTAAAAGTGCATTCAACTACATTAATTATTGTAATATGTCAAATATGAGCAACTATATTCTTTAATCCTCTTTACGAGCGACGAAGAACATTGGTTAATTCAGATGTTTCAAATCTAAATCCGTGGTTAGGTTGAGAAGATACAAGCTTCCACTCTTGAGTTCCCACGTCCCCTCACTTGAGGGCTAACAATCTCGCTTTAGTTTCTAAACACCTAAACCGAATTGGGGATTTTAATCTGTCACCCTAAAATCTCCAATTTTACGCCCATCAAAATATATTTTCCGATTTATTTTCACTTAAACTCATTGACTTTACTCTCATCCATGCCATTAAATGTGATCCTTACTTGATTGCTAAAAACATAGACCTATTGGCTCATATGTTTTTGTGTAGATTTTAACATTACAATAGACCGAAATTGCAATGTAAATGAAGTTCAACTAAAACCATCACACTTATAATCAATGCCTATTCTAACATGCATCCCAAAATCCTAAACATGAATCCTACTCATTGCAAAAGAAAAGTAAAAGAAAAACAACGACGTAACATACTCATGTCACTACATCCTAATAAGAAGAAAGAGTAAGAAAAAATACTTACAAAGCACGAAGAAAACACAACGGAAAGTTTCATTACATCAAAACAAATATACTAGATAAGTGTTTACAAAATCATAAGATAATGAAGAACACAGTACTTAGTTTTTTCCTCTTGAAATAAAAGTGAAGATCTCTTCTTCAAAGCCTCATGCTGATACATGCAATGCCAGTACATTTCCTTACAGATTTTCTCAAAATCCACTCTCCAATCTCTCCAAAAAGGTAGAAATCTACATTTCTACTTCTATTCTAAGATTTCTAAACATTCACCTTCTTTTTGTTTTCGTTCCTAAAGCCAAAGGATGTTAAAAACTATGAAAAATTGTGAAAAGATGCGTCCCTAGGCGTCCAAAACCGTTTATGGCGCCGTTGGTGCCATTTCTGGATCCGGCGTTTGGTGCCATTTCTGGATCCGGGCCCAGGAGTAGCTCCATCGTTTCACTCAATTTAGCTCTGTTTCGCCCCATTTTAGTTCCATTTCGCTCCTAATAGCTATACTTATCAGATAAGCATGAAAATAACTTTTCTTTAAAGTGTAATTTCATTCAAAAACATGTGAGAAATGTAAAGGAGATTAAACATAGAAAAACATCAAAATAATTTTTTTTCTTGCTCATTTTTACTCCAAATTGCACCATTTTGCTTCCTTTTCTCCAGAAGTCAATTCCTTGTACCTGAAGCCAAAAAATATACAAAATATTTTCTTTTAAAGTGCAATATCATTAAAATGAGTATAAAATGTATGTGAAAAAGTAGTCATTTTTTAGGAGTATTATAAACCCCCAAACTTAACTGTTACTTGTCCTCAAGTAACACTATAGCTTTCAAAACTAAATCTGTTGATATGAGGTTGTAGTTGTCGGCATATTTTTAGGTTGTGTTGTATTTTTGAAAAAGGGGTCGCCTACAGAATTTGTCGGCGAATTTTTAATTTAATTTAAATAAATAATTTGAAAAGTAGTATTTGATTTTTGAAAATAATTTTAAATTTTAAAATCTTAAGATATGAAATCAAACTGATCTCACATCCCGAATAGTTTATATAAACGAGCGCCGCACCACAAACCGTGTATCTATCCCGAAGAATAGACACACTCGCTCGATAATGGGGCTCGATTAAATAAACTAGAAAGGTTTGTGACATCGGCTTGGTCCGCGAATCAATTTTATAAGCCGACAAGTTCCCCGCTTAATATAAATGAATTAAGCGTGGTTTATATTACTCGGGTTCTTAAAATTCCCTATAAGGGCAAGCCCCTATAGTTAATTACATCTTAAGTGACGGGAATCACCTAAGAAAACTCTCGATAATAATCAATAGTTCTGCTCTCAAGAATTTCAAAGTTTAAGTTTTCAAGGGATTGAATTTTGGAATTTCAATAGGGAATGGATCAAATTTGGAACATTTTATCTTGGGAATTCAAAGGAAGAAAGTTAGGAGAAATTACAGATTCGAAGCGAACTTCGGTAATTTCCCGACTATCCTATTTTTTTGGCTTGAATTTAGGAAAGTCCTAATGTTTATTTAATGTTTTGATCTTGCCAATTTTAATTAATTAGGACTTATATTTGTATGATAAGATCATACAAATAGCCTCGAAGATGTGAGAGTTTATGTCGTATCGGACGACTACCTCGAATCTCGAGACCGGTTAGGGCTTAATTTACATGATATGATCATGCAAATGCCTAACGAAGAGTTGAGGATTTATGTTGCACTAGTGCAAACTATCTCGAAGTCCTATGGCTTGGTTATTTAATTCTAAGAAAGTTTTGCTCGAAGTAGACTCGGGTTTTGCCGATGACGATGGCCGTGCTGCCCACCATGCTCCGAGCTCCTTGTTGCAGAGGTTTAGTTTTAGAAATCATAAATCAGGAGATGAGAGAAGTGTTTTGGTTTGAGAAGGTCTTAATTTCCAAGTGTTTTTTATGTTTTAATTAAAACAAATCTTAAAATTGATTATAACAACACCGGTTAAGATCCCACGGCTCCATCCTTCCGCATCGTTATTTTTATCGGATTCACTTAGTCCATTTGAATTTGCTAAACTCAACTAAATGAGTTCCACACTTTCATTTAGACCATGGGAAATCCCGTTAGCAACACGTAGGTTACATCATCCGAGGTATTCCCGATCATCCAACAAGACGTTTTTATTTAGTTGTAGTTGTAGTTTTGTTGTTCGTTTGTGATTAAATTTTGAGTTGTTTTATATTTTGAAATGTTGTGGCGGTGAATTTTATCTTGTAATGACTTTTAATTTAGTTTTGGTTTCAGTTTTAGGGACTACCCTAAAGGTTTTGGTTTTCATGCAACATTTGTTTATCATGCAAGAAAGGTAAGTGCGATGCGATTAAATAAATTGCAATAAGGTAAATTGCAATAAAATAAAAGCGTACCTGGAGGGTCTTCCTCGTCATCCCAAGCCGCACTTAAAACACAATTAGAATATTTAAGCATTTAAAGCAAGTTCCTAGGTAAAGCTAAGGGAAGGGTTATGGTTTTCTACCAAGTTCCTAATCCTATAGCTAGTCACCTCCTATGATGTCTAGGTTCTTGTGTTTTGGTTTGAGGACGATTTTCTTCATCAAAGAACAATTAAGTTCAATTGTTCTTATAAATATCCTATCATATCGAGGAAGTGCTTAAGACGAGTCTTAAACATCTTTTCAATATTTCTAGGATTATTTTTAAGTACAAGAGAATTTAATTATACAAACGAATTAATCGTCCGGGAGTTCAAGTTTTGTTATCTTGCTCAGTGAACTAGGACATTTGAATATCCTATAAGTGGAGTAACACTTCACTTAATACTCCATTTAGGAGTTATGATAACAAGAGCTTTCGAGGGCACATGGATGTTCAAGTGATTTGTGCTTTAATTTAATTTTAAATTAATGGGTTTAAGTTTGGAATAGTGTTCAAGTTGTTTTAGATTTATTTTTGAATTCTTTATGTCTTAGGTGATGTTATTTTTAATTCAATTTAATTTAATTTAATTTTAGTTTGGTTTATTTTAGTGTAATTTTAATTTTAATTTGATTTATTTAATTTAATTTAATTTTAATTTTAACTTGGTTTTAATTTAATTTAATTTAATTTAATTTAATTTAATATGTTTTAATTTAATTTAATTTAATGTGATTTAATTTAATTTAATTTTAGTTTAATTTAGTTTAATTTAATTTAATTTAATTTAATTTGATTTGATTTAATTTGATTTAATTTAATATGTTTTAATTTAATTTAATTTAATTTAATTTAATTTAATTTAAATTTAAATTTAATTTTATTTTTAATTTTAATTTAATATTTTATTTTTTATGTTTTAAAGATGATTTAATTTTAATTATTAAAGTATTAATTTAATTGAAATTTTAAAAGGATTTAATTTAAATAATTTAACTTTAATTTAATTTAATGATTAAGTCTTTTAAGCATTTTAAATTTTAAATTTGGATTATCATTTTAATTAGGAATTAAATATTATTGAGGTGATTAATTTAGGGATTCTTAAATTAAAGAACAAATCTCTTTCTAATAATATCCCTATTTTAATAATTTCAATTTTTTTATTATTCTTCCAAATTTAATTAATTATTTAATTAAGGTTTTATTTTAATTATTTTCAAATTATTTGGTAGGTTTCTACCCTTTAATTATTTAAATTTCAATCATCCAAATCAGATTAGGATCAAATATTTTACTCTTTCATTTTATTATGCCTAAAGTTTTAATTAAGGGTTAAAATTTTAATTACCATTTTGCCCTTCAAGCTTAATAATTTCATAACTCACTAAATTGAGCTCAAATGAATTTGAAATTTTTATGTGACTTCACTCATATGTCAATAAAGATATTAGAGGAGAAAATGTGATTTTTCTGTATTTAATTTATTTATGTAATTATTTTTGGTGGAAAATAGGGATTTCCAAGGAAAATTTAATAATATGACCAAGGGAAAGTTTCTATCCTTAAGAAAATTATGGGACATTCTTAATGACCAGAGAACCACTTGGACCAATTTTGGTGATTTTTTGAATTATATTCTTTTTATTATGATTATTTTGAGTTTTGGAGTATTAATTAATTTAAAAATAAAATAAAGGTTGAAAAATGAATTTTATATTTTTAAAAAATCTCTCTGATATCAAGGAAATCAGAAAACCAATTTTTACAATTTTCTGATTTTTTTTTGATTTATTATAATTATTTTAGTGGAAATGCTAGAAAATATATTTTTTTAATTTAAAATTACCTTAGGGCTTTAAAATTTAATATCTCATCATAGAGACTTAAGAAAAATATGGGGTTTGTTCCTAAGTGATTAAAATTCAAAATGTGACATTTTGGTGAATTTTATTATTTTTGTGATTTTTATTATTTTTTAATTATTCAATATATTAAAAAAATGAAAAAAAACAACTTTTTTAGAAAATTACATTTTTAATTTTCTTAAATTCCCCTGATATCAGAGAGGCTGCAAAACCAATTTGGTGAATTTTTAAAAAGTATTTTGAAAGTTATGAATTTTTTAAGTTTAATTTTGGCTAAATGGCTTAATCAACCCATTTGGTAGGGCTAACCAAGTCCAATTGACTTCAAACTTTTATGGTGGGTTTCTATGATCCTAACGGTCAGTGGAGAATTGATTTCAAGTCAATTTGATGTATGATTAGCTCTAATTAATTAAAGCTCCATTTTGGGTGTTTAAGCCAATTAGGGTTATTCCAAGTGAGTTAACTCAAAACCTATTTTTTCTAGGGTCCTCTGGTTATAATAAACATCATCAAATTTTCCTGGAATTTATTTCACAACATGCTAATTATTGGAATTAAAATACTCAGAATAGTGACCTAGAATTGAAAAATCAATAACTCTTCATAGGGATGGCCTCTGACTTTGGAAAATTCAAGGAATGTTCCCAAATTCAGAGGCTTCAAAAGCCCTATGGTCTCATGCCATGGTGAATTGTATACATGCATGGAGAATTGAAAATGTGCAGAGAGTAAATAAATCATTAAAAATCAAATACTCAACGAAATTAAATGATTTCTTTTCCACATTATTCTCCTCTGTTCACTGAGCAAGAGGGTATTTTTATTTTATTTTTCTGATTTTCCTACACAAAGTTATGCATTTTTGAAGTTTAGGGAATTAAATAAATAGGAAAATAACCTATATTCCTACTTATCCACGCGGCGCCGCGTCAACCTAGGCATCTCCGAAGCTCCACGCGTCGTCTTCTGATTCGGCGCCGCCATCCGACTCAGCGCTCCAGGGCCCCGCGGTTCATGTTCCGTTGCTCCGTCCGGCGCGATCCTGGCCGTCCGCTCGATACACGCGCAATCCGACGGCTCCTCGGTCATCGTCTCGACCGGTGTGAACCCGTGACCGTCAACCTTCTAACCCTAATTTCTCACTCGATTCTCAACGGATTTTTGTGTTCTTATGCTCTATGGATTCGTCTCGAAGAGACGAACACATCCATACGGTAAACATGTATTGAAATTGACTCAACTTAAATAGAGAATCTCTGTAAGCTCGGGAAGAAGAGTGAGTCCATACCTTTGCTCAGAGAAGTGAAGCTTCGATCTGAGAGTTGTTTCACCTTCGATTGGGTCCAAGCAAGCTCCAGATGAAGTCCCTTGGCCTGGTGAATTGTCTAGGTAAGATTTCGACCAAGCCCGATCACAAAGCTTGGAGGCTGGAAGAAATGGCTGGCCTGGTGAGGGGGCTTTTGTTGGTAAACTTCTTCCCTTGGTCTGGTGAAGGTGTAGGACCAATCAATTTGGGGATTGGTCCACTGTGAAGAAGTGTCCTGGTTTTTATGCTGAGATTTGAACTCAAAATCGAGCTCACTGGAGGGAATCGGTCGGAATCCAGTGGGAATCAAGTGCTCTATGTGTGGAGAGTAGTCCGGAATGATTTTGGCGAGTTTCCTTAAGGTTGGTTCGAGCACCTCCTCCATGGCCGAGAGGGGTGGTGTTTAAATAGGAGAGGCTCGGAGGGCCTCCCGGAGGGAGTTAGGAACCGGGATCGACCTGCTCTTGGCAAGGGAGGAACAACCGCAATGGCCACCGGGCATGGGGCAACTCGGCGAAGGTGGAATTTCAATGCTTGGCTCCTTCCCATGTCTCGGCCATGGCGTTTTCCGGCTGCCCGTGTGGCCGGCCGGCAGGCATGGGTCACCCTCGGTGGTCGGGAGGTCCGAGGTTGGAGGTTTGTGCGATCAATCGGCCATGGACATGTGTAAAGGGCTTGGATTAAAATGGTATGAGGGAGAGGCCATTTTGGCTCAAATTGGTCAAGTGCATGGATTGGGCTAGGTGCACCTCCCCATGGCTAGTTTGGGCTGAAGAGAAAGTGGTTTAGGTCAGCTTGATTAGTGGGGAAAGGTCACCATCCAAGTACAATTAAGATTAAACATGGTTTAGAGAGAGACATGGACATGGTTAATCACCTTAAGGGAATATGGAAAGGACCTCCTCCATTTTCCATCTTGGGTATGGTGAGGTGGAAAGGAGATTCCATGGCTCTCATGGCTCCCATGGCTCCATTTGGCTTGGGAAAAGTCAAGTCAACTTTCATGGAGAAGGATTTTGTGAATTTTGTCATTTAGGGGTGATTTGGCATGAGGCTTGATTTGGAATCATTTGATGATGGGATTGGAACTTAGGGAATGTCTTTGATTAAATGGATGACAAATGAAAATGTCATATGGGCTTTAGGGTAGATTTTGGGCTCTTTGAAATGGTTTTAGATGGGCTTTTAAAGTGATTTAGGGAAGTGGGTTTTTTTTTGATTTTAGGATGGGCATTTGGGTGAAAATTTTGTGAAGGACCATGTCAAATAAATTTTGCAATTGGTTTAGGGATGTTTCATGAATAGTTTGGAGTCAATTTGGTGTGATTTGGAATTGAATTAGTTTGAATTTGGGTTCATTTTGTAAGTGGACCAATGTAGGTCAAATTGGGCTAACTTGGGCCAATGTTGGGCTAGGGTTGAAATTGTTGTAAAATTAATATTGGGAAATGTTTATGGGGGTGTTTCAAAGAGGTTTTGACTTTGGTTGGGTTTTGATTTTGGGGTTTGGGCTTATTTGGGTTAGGTTTGGGCTTAGGTCAAAATTGGATCTTTTAGCTTTGGGTTGAATTTGAGTGGGGTTTGGGTCTAAATTTTGGGCAAATCATGTTAGTGTTTTGTTTGTGGGGATGTTAGGGAAGGTTTAGAAAATATTTGGGGTTAATTGGAGTTGAATTGGGTGAGTTTGAGCTAAGTTTGGGTCATGTGTCCAAATTGGGCTTTAAGGTCAAAAGTGAAATTGGATTCAAATGTCAATCAAATTGGGCTTGAAATTGGTCTAGATTGGTGTTGGGGATGTTGAATTGAAGTTTAGAATAGAATTGGACTAGAATTTGGGTCAATTGGGTAGGTTTGGTTTGACATTGGGTTCACTTTGGGTTAAAATGGGTCAAATTGGGGATTTTGACAAAAGTGGGGTAAATTGAAAAAATTGGCCCATGGTGTAGTTGGACAAAATGAAATTGGGAATATTTGGGATTTTCTGGAATTTTCTGGGAATTTTCTGAATTTTTGGATTTTTTGGCTAAGAGGGGCATTTTGGGTATTTAGAGGGTATTGGGAGGTATTTTTGGAATTTTTGGTATTTTTGGCTATGAATGATCAATTTGAGTGATGTGGGAATGTTTGGGATTGGTTTTGAGGAATCTGGGTGATTTTGGAGAATTTTGAAAAATTTGGGTAATTTCAAGGGTTTTGGGTAGGCTAGGCGGGTGTAGGGTCCCCGGGGTCAAAAATTAAAAATTTGGAAAGTTGAAGATTGGGTAAATGTAAGTGGAATGAAATCATTTTGGTCGAGTCATGAAACCATGTTAAGCCTATATGAGCCATGAGAGGACTCATTTGAGGCATTCACTATGTTGTTCCTAACCCTCTTAGCCAAGGGCTTAGGGGTTAAGGACCATCCATGTGAACCACCTTCATGAGTCAGGAGGTCAAGTTGGGTATAGGTGTGGTTTTAGGAGGTGTGTGAAAGTGTAGTGTATAAGTGTAGTGTGAGTGTAAGTCAGCCCTTTCACTGCACCGAGCCACCTGTAGGCGGTCCTAAGGCCAAAGAGTCCTATAGGAACTCATCCTTTAAACTTCCACATTTGATTTCAACCCTCTAGGTGATTAGGGGTCTACAATCAAGTCTGTGGAGTTTGCAGGGAGTTAAGAAGTGGTTTGAATTTCTAAGGGATGGGTCCCAATTCTAGTCCTCTAAGATAGTCAAAGGAAAAGCTCAAGGCTAGATCCTAAGTACTAAAAAGAAGAAGAGAATACCTCATCAAAAATGAGATCAACAGTAGTTTCAGTAGAGTTTCCTATAATTTCATTCCAGAAATATTATAGTGTAACTTAGGAGAAATTCTAATAAAATCAACCTAGAACTGGGTGTAAGCATATCTCATTTTCAAATTAGGAACCCTGATTTTCTATTACTTCAAAATTTATTTAACTTGTCAAACTAAAGAATCATAGAAAGTTTAAAAACAAAATTTAAGCAGCTCATTGACCCACTTTTAATATGCTTGCAATTTAAGTTTAATAGTAACGGTGCTAAAAACTTGATCCCGCTTTAAATATATATATATATATATATATATATATATATATATATGATTTAATGATGGAATGTATATGTGGATTCTACGCAAGTATACGTATTGTATCAAGTAATACAGGGCTCTAGTGGAGTCCTGGTTATCGATCCCACAGGGAAGTTTTTAACAGATTTGTATCAGCTAAATTTTAAAGGAATTACTTACTAATATAGTAAACAGAAATTTAAAATAACTAAAGCAAACTAAAGTAAACTAACGCTTGAAATTAAGTTGATTTAAATAATTCAGAAAAAGTATCCTTCTCCTTGTTTTTAGTTAAGTGAATGATGAATTTAAATAGAATTCTTAAATTGTATTGTGACAAATAGGAGCATTTCTATTCTTTACCCTTTGGTCCAGGTGCAAAGAACATTGACTAATCCTATGTTTGATTACTGAATCTGCGGTTAGGTCGGGAGGATACTGGTCGCCACTTCGAGCTCCCACGTTCCTCTCACTCGAGGGCTAACATCTACACTTCGACTCTCAAATAATAGGACCAAATTGAATATTTTAGTCTGTCACACTAAAATGTCCAATTCTACGTCTGATAATTAATATTTCCCTATTTATTTGCACCCTCCTTCTAAGGTTTTTGACTTCCCTGAATATTGGATGTAATTTTTACCATAGTTGATAATTCAACATATTTTAACAACTCAATTGGCCAGATTGAAAGTAAATTAAGTTTTAAGTAAAAATTATCACAATTTATTTTAATATATTAGGTACTTCTATTTAATTTCATCAATCCGCATAATTTTCATAAACAAGGAGAAAGACTAAGAAAATTACTCAGAATGCATGAGAATAAAACAAAGCATGGATTTCATTTAAAGTTAACAACAACAATAAACAAAGATACTTATCTTAATTTCCTCCCCAAGCAGACTCCTTGAAGCTCCTTTGACTTTTCATTCTAGTACATCAAACTTCTAACTAAATAGCAGTCAAATAAACTAAAGAAACTCACTAATGACAATCAACAGACACACTTAAGACACCAAAAAGAGACACTAATGACACACAATTCGTCCTCTATCTATAGAGGTAGGCAAAGGTCCAAGGGATGCTTAAACACCTCTTCAATAAGTGTCCAGGTTCAATGTACTTGCATTTTGAACTGTCTCGCCGTCGGTGGGAAATGACCTCGCCGTCAGCGGGGCTTCTAGAAGGTCTTCAAACCGCGCGATCTCGCTGTCGGCGGGCTCGGGCTCGCTGTCGGCGAGGTAGTTATAATTCCTTCAGAAATTCTCCTCATGATCTCGCCGTCGGCGGCCTCGATCTCGCCGTCGTCGACTTAGTTCAATTTGCATGAATTTCTTCCTTTTTGATCCAAATTCGGTCCATTTCATGCTTTTTGCTTCCATCACTTATAAATCTTCATTCCTGCAGTAAAATAAAGAAAATACATTTCTTTGAAGTGCAATTTCATCAAAAATAGATAAGAATTTCTTAATGAATTTTTCTGTGATCACTCATCTATACCAACTTGACCAATACTTTTTTAAAAAATAAGAATAAGCATAGGATTGCTTTTAAGTATTTTTTTTAAATATTTAAGTGAAACCAATTATTTATTAGGCTTCTCCTCAAGCTTCTCCTCACATATTTTTTTACTTTTTTTTTGCTTTTTTTTTCTTTGAGGATCATTTTCAATCCTATTTTTTTCTCTTTTTTTCCTTTTTTTATGTGAGGATTACTATATCTAGATAGAACTTTAATAATTTTGAATTTCACTATCCACTTTCTTAAGTCAAAAGCTTAAAACTTTCCCTCACTTTTTAAATGTGTAAGTATTAGTTTAAAAAGGTTTCAATAAAGACTCAATTCTCAATAAGTATAAATCTAAGAATCTTAATTTTTCAAATATTTAACTCTTTTCTATCATAAATAGCAAAATTATTTTCCTAATGTTTTCTACAAAAGATCTTAACTCTAGAACAATTTATTCACATAGAATTTTAACTATTTTTCTAACATTCCTAAAATCAAAATTATAATAAACTAAAGGTAACACCACATACCACAAGTCATTTTAAAAGTGATATGAAACTAAATACGGGCTGCTGAGGATAAATAAAGTTAAGTTTTAAAAATTTTTCTTCCCCCCAAACTTAAATTTTTAAATATTTTGTAATTAATTCCATAGAACGTAGCAGGAAGAAAAAAAATTTGAATCTACTAGCTACTACAATATCCTATCAAATTTATATACATGCGTAATCAGGATAGAATGACTGCAGGAGAAAGTAAATCTAGTCTAAAATATGCTTGCAATAATATTAAACTAAAATGAAGTATACTAACTTTGAAAAAAAAATTTCTCCCTCCCTCAAACTTGATTTTAAACATGCATATCATTAGATAAAGAAAATATAAGTAGGAAGAAAAATATTTTAGAAATTCTATCTGCCACACATGCTATTATAAGCATCTACAATTATTAATCAGGAAATTTTATAACAGAAAGTAAATCTAAATTAAACATGTCAGAATGAATTGAATAAATAAAAGTCTAACTAGCACGACAGGTATCATCATAGGAATATAAAAATGTTCTTCAAGTACATATAAAGTTGTAACACAAAAACAAACATAAAATACAAACATAAACACACATGATAAATGAGGTCAATTCTTCCTCTATCTCATCCCATCTCACTACCTTACATCCAATTTCTAACAGAATCACTACACATATATATTAAGTGCCTTCCATGAATTTTATATGGTTATCCACATGGACAAGATTACCCCTGTTAAGTTGGGTCGCAGACACAAACCTCAGGCATCATCTTATCCCATTAAGTATGCACCTCTAACAGTTATAAATCGTAGTATAAGATCATCCTCATGTTACTCATCAAATAGGTTCATGAATCATACCAAAAGAAAATAAAGTCAAAGAAAGGAAATAACAAAATATAGATGGAACTATCATTGTTCAAATTCATGATGTCTGACAGTGACTTTATATATGCTTAAAAATACAAGAATTTATGAATTCAGATTTATATATTTATAATGATTTAGTAAAGTCACAAATTCAACGCAAGTATACTTATTGTATCAAGTAATACAGAGCTCTAATAGAGTCCTGGTTATTGATCCCACAGGGAAGACAACGTTCTTTAAATCAGATAATATAGCACTAAAATTCAATACCAACTGTAACAATTGCTCAATTATACTACAACTAGTGAATGCAAAGTATGGTAACAATAAAACTACTACAATTACTTCTACTTACTAAACTAATTTAACTAACACACACTAACTTATGTGATTTATAAGATACTTCTATGTGGAAAGTGTCTTCCTTCCTGCATAAAGATTATGATGTGTGAATGATGAAGAATGGTAATTTTCTGTATTTTGCCAAATAGGAGCATATTTGCTTCTTTACCCTTAAAAGAGTACCTCCTCTTCCAAGCATGTAAAGAACATTGACATATCTTAAGTTTAGTCATTAAATCTAAGGCTAGGCTGGGAGGATACCGACTCTCACTACGGAGCTCCCACCCACCCTTCACCCGAAGGCTAACCATAGGCTTTAGTTACCAATCTTAGGACCAAATTGGGGATCCCATTCTATCACCATGAAACCTCCAATTTGAAGTCCATCCAAACTCATTTCCCTATTTATTCACGGACATTGAATGGGTTCTTCATTCTTGTTGTAGAACATTCAATTCTTTTGGAATTAATGTTCCTCAACATATTTTAACAAATCAATTGGCCGGATTGAAAAATAAATTAAGTTCCAAATGAAAGGACCATCACAATTTTTATAACTTTAAGGGCACATCAATTCCACATCACCACATCATCACTACTTTATGCAAGAAGAAAGGCAAAGGAAACTACTCACAAATCTTGGAGAATATACAATAAAACATGGATTTTATATATAAAAGAAGAGCCATACAAACCATAATAGCAAATACAACTTATCTTCTTCTCTTCCCCAAGCAAATTCCTTCAAAGTTCCCTTTATTCTTTTTCTATTCCTTGCAACACTTGATTTCCTCCTTGGAACAAAGATGAAGAAGCAATCTCTCACTTTACTCCATCTTCTCCCCTCCTTAGAGAAGAATCTCTCTTCAAATCACAAAACCTAACTCTCACTCACACTTTCCTTACACTCTCTACAGTAATCCTCTTCTCCTTTTTCGTTTTGAACACTTAATTTTATGTTAGGAACGAATTCCCTAAGAGTTTCTTCAAGCACCCCTTCAAAAATCCGCCAAAACTCTTCAATTTGAAATGAACCGACATAGGGCGATGGCGGCGCCCGATAGTGGCGCCGGCGGTGCTCTATCCTGCCAATAATTGCTAAAGTTTCTGGAAGAGGGCGCCGTGGCGCCAGCGGTGCCAGAAGCTATTTTCCTCCAAATTGCTCCATCTTACTCCAAATTCGTTCCTTTTTGCATCTTTCGCTCCAATCACCTATAATCATCATACCTGCAACAAATAATGAAAAATACCTTCCTTTAAAGTGCAATATCACCAAAAATAGGTAAAAACATATAGCTAAAAGAGTATATATTTTTGGTGCATCAAAATCCCTCAAACTTAACTATTACTTGTCCTCAAGTAATCCTTTTACTACATAAAGATATAACCTATAGCAATGTACTTTTCACCTGTTGAATACTAAAATCTTTCATTCAAAGAAATATATTGGAAAGACTTTTAGAAAGAAATTCAGTGACTCAAGTCAACTCTACAGGTATAAGAAAATTCAGTAATCAAGTCTAAGGGTTCTAGTCTCCTATTTATTTCAAGAAAAACTATAATTTGACACATTAAGAGTGACTTAAAATATTATACAAAAAGACTTTCATGCTAACTTCATCAGAATGTAGGCTAATACTTTAAGTATAAATTCAAAAATGAAATCAGGTTCTCCCTGCCAATTTTTGATTAGGCATCTCCTCAAGCTTCTCCTCATCTTTTTTTTTCTATATCTATTTTTTTTCTTTTTGGGATTGTTTTTCAATCCATCTTTTCATTTCTCTCTTTTTTTTCTTTTTTTCTTTTGATGAGGATTACTGTATCTGGATAGCCTTTAATGATTTTGAACTTCACTCTCCTCTTTATAAAGTTCAAACCTGAAACACCTCTTTACTTTATACATAGGTATCAACTTTATTGTTCATCATAAAGTCACAATCTTTTCTGAACATATAATACTTTAAGTCTCTTAATAATTTCAAAAATACAGTTTTCTTTACTTTAAATAGTTAACTATAATCAAATCCTTTCATACCAAATATCTTACCCTTATAAAATCAACCGTTATCACCAAAAACATTCATAAAATCTTTTTCAATATTTAATTGAAATAGAATCTTAGTTATCTAAAGTGAAGTTCTACTGCTAGGAATTATGTTAATATTTTTTTTGAAAATATTTTAATTTAGGACAAATAAGAGTTCTTGAATTTGATGAAATAATGCCACGCTTTAGAAGCAACATTTAAAGTAGAAGTAGGGAAGTTAATCATCTGTCTCTGATTCATCTTCCACTCCCCTCTTCCATCGGTCAAATACGTGATCACACTCATCAAATTCCCCTCACTAGTATCAAAATTCTCAAATTCACAAACAAAAGGTTCTTGAATTTGATAAAATGCGTTGATACGTGGTGGGGGTGAACTCAACCAGTTTCCCTTGGACTAGCACATATTCCGTCTCAGACCAGAGCACGTTAGCATAAAATTATCGGACTACTCCAAAAAAAACATTAACAGAAAAGTAACAGAAATGCTCCCAATTCCGCTCAGAAATCAACTATTCCACAGATCCACCAGGATTCTCAAACACTCGATCCTGAATACACTTCTTATTTTACAACAGAGTGTTAAAGAGAAACTGAGCCTTAATATTAACAAATATTTCATCGTCCTAATCAAATTTTCGCTTCCCCTTACTCATTCTACGAGCCATGTGAATTTCTAAAAATTGCAAAAATTTACCAATAAATCCAAAATCCACAATGTACTAACTCCAAGAATTAATTTAAACAAGTATGAACAAATTCCACCATAGGAAACCTCACTTTTTCTAAAAAATCTCCCAAAAATATCATCCAAACAATGTGAGAGTTTCACATGGAGAAAATCCAAAAAATTTAGCTTAAAGTAAAGCTCTTACCAAGAGAAGTGCAGATTCGGCTTCAGAAATCCTTGAAATCCTCTCCACTCTGAGTTCTAACGAGCACTAAAGCTTCAAAATCGCAAACATGGAGGTGGGAGACGAAGGAAATGGCGGAAAAATGGGTCCCAGGCAATTTTCACGAATTTTTAAGGGTCCCGAGCTATTTTCAGCATTTGGGCACCGGCGGCGCTCTATTCAAAATAATAGCCAAACTTTCTGGATTTGGGCGCCGGCGGCGCCCAATCTTGCCCCTGCGGCGCCAGTCCAAAATTCCATTGGGTTCAAATTTTTTTCTTTGTCGCAATTTCAATTGTTTCAACCTCCGCAGTCCTATTTAACACATCAAAAAGCATCTATTTCATCTCACAAACACTAAACAACATCACTTTACACAAACAACACATCATATCACATTACTTTCATATATAAAATCTACGATACAACGATTACACACATATGTTCATCAAATAAAAGCAACACTCCTTAGATCCTTAGTGTTGCAAGTACACTACGATAAGCAAACACTAAGTTCTAAGTACACACAAGAAATCAAAGCATAGTCAGCGCACACCCTACTAAAGCAAAGTGAAGCAAAGCAAACAACATAATAATCAAAGCAAACACTCAAACATAACAAAGCAGCATACAGAATCCACTAATTACTCCTCATCAGTCGCAAAACTATCATCCTCTCTAATGTCTCCAATTGATTGACGATGAACGAACAGATTGTAGAAGGGACGATATGGGAATTCATCAGATGAATCTTCAGCCACCACAACATTCTTCTTCAACAGATTAATCAAACCCAACTCAATCCGACCAGTATCATCAAATTGCTCTTTCATCCTCCAATCAATGTGATCAAATAAATCAGAAATATTATTAATAGCATTCAGAACATTCTGTACCTCATTTTCCAACTTCTTTATCTTCTTCAATATCACCCTCAAACTTTCAGAATAGTAAGGCTGAATAGGTTGTGAACTCTCAGTGGGCTGATCAGCAAGCAAATCCATATCTCCTTCATCTCTTACTGCTCCATAGTCATAAAGATCATTTGGATAAATAGGTCTCCAGGAGAGAAGAACTTTTTCTCAACTCTCATATGGTACTTGTGATTGACTACATAACAGAAATATGGTGGACGGGTGTCCAAGCCCATATTTAGATCCATGCATAATCAATCCCAAAACAGATTTCGTAATGATTCATCCAATATCCACTGGCCTTCCAGTTTGTATACAGAAATTCAGAATAGCACTTTCCTTCGTTACCTTACTTATCTTCATAGTAGGAATTAAATTTGTTGAAATAAAGTAATGCCACTGCTTTGATACCGGATTTAAGGATGAAGAAGAGAAACTGATATATCCATTATCCCTTACTTCCCATTATTCATTCTCATCCGTAAAATAATGATAGATTTCATTCATATCATCACTCGTCGCATTAAAATTTCCATAATGACAAATAGGTACATTCTCAATCATGAAGAGACATTAATCCTCACAGGAGTGAATGGTACATACCTACCTCGCACAAAAACACATCCTTGGTTGATCCCATGCAGATTTGCATAAAATTCTTTCATGACCGGAACAACAACTGTGGTGGTAGTGTTGCATAACACTTCCCAACGCCTTTGCTTTACTATCTCTTCAACTCTTGTAGTCGGACTCTCCAAACCTTGATTCACAAAGCCACTTTTTTTTGATAAACCTTCATTTCATCATCACTTTATGGAATAGACGCTGCGCCTTGAAACTAATGAACTTTCGTCGGTTGTAAATGCGAGATCTAGGGAGTTCAATGGAGTAGGAATCCATGGGATGCGAATTGAGAAAGGAAGTTTTCGTTTTCCTGGTGGTTATGGGTTTAAAATAGAGTTTTGGGGTATTTTAAGGAAGAAGATCCCGCTCGAAACCGTCAAAAACCGCATTTTAAAAATTAAAAACCTTCAACCAGAATTTGGGCGCTGGCGGCGCTCGATAGGGGCGTCGGCGGCTCTCAAACTAGATATTTGGCTATTTTTAAAAGAATAGGGCCCCGGCGGCGCCCATTCTGGCGCCGACGGCGTTAGTGGTAAAAATTTTCACCTTCGTTTGGCTCGAAATACTTCATTGTCGCAATACGATCCAATAAATTTTTAATTTTTAACTTATTTAGGGGTATTTAAGATTCTTAAATATCAAACTAAAAGCACAAACAACAATAAGTAAGCAAACACAACACACAAGTACACATAGGTTGCCTCCCATAAAGCGCTTGGTTTAACGTCGTGAGCCCGACAAACCATTCAGTTAACTATGATGACTCAGCAATAAAACCTCTTTGAAATCTGGTAAAAATCCTCCAAAGTAAGGTTTTAAACGATGCCCATTAACCTTGAAAATATTTTCAGTTTTAGGATCCTCGATATCAATAGCTCTGAAAGAATGAACTTTCACTACAGTAAAAGGTCCCATCCATCTGGACTTAAGTTTTCTAGGAAATAATTTCAATTTTATATTATATAATAAAACTCTTTGTCCAAGTTCAAATCGTTTTTTCAATATCTTCTGATCATGCCACAATTTCGTTTTCTCTTTATAAATTCTATCATTATGATATGATTCATTTCTAATTTCTTTCAACTCATTCAATTGCATAAATCTTTTCTCTCCCGCATTTTTCAAATTAAAATTCAACTCCTTAATCGCGCAATATGCTTTATGCTCCAATTCAACCGACAAATGACAAGTTTTGCCAAATACTAGTCTATAAGGAGACATTCCAATAGGGGTCTTAAAAGCAATCCTATAAGCCCATAATGCGGTATCTAATCTAGCAGACCAATCTAATTTATGAATATCCACTGTTTTCTCCAAAATTCTTTTAATTTCCCGATTTGATACTTCCGCTAAACCATAAGCAATAGAGATCCTATGAATAATATTATATTTTTTAATTAATCTCTTAATTTGATTGTTTCTGAAATGGGATCCACCATCAGTTATAATCACTCTCGGCATTCCATATCTTGTAAATATATTTTTTCTTTAAAAATTTAGAAACACTCCGAGCATCACATCTTGGTAAAGCAACAGCTTCAATCCATTTCGAAACATAATCAATAGCGACCAATATATATAAACTTCCAAATGAAGGTGAATGGTCCCATAAAATCTAATCCCCATACATCAAAAATTTGAACTTCCAAATTATAATTCAGAGGCATTTCCTTTCTTCTAGAAATATTATCTACTCTTTGACATCGATCACAAAATTTAACATATTTATAAACATCACGAAAAAGAGTAGGCCAATAAAATCCAGATTGTAAAATCTTATAAGCCGTTTTATCAGCACCAAAATGACCTCCAAATTCATAATCATGACATCTCTGAATAATTGGATTAATTTCTTCATGTGGCACACTTCTTCTAATAATCAGATCCTTACACTGTTTATATAAATAGGGCTCATCCCAAAAATAAAATTTAGCATCATATTTAAATTTTTTTTGTTGTTGCCTTGTTAAATCCGATGGTATAATATCACTCACAATATAATTCACAATATCAACATACCAAGGCAAATTCTTTTCCATAAGAATATACAATTGTTCATCAAGAAAAGTTTCTATAACTTCCTTCTCAAATTCAGATAATTTATCATATTCTATTCTTGACAAATGATCAGCAATTTGATTATCAGATCCTTTCCTATCAACTATCTCAAAATCAAATTCTTGCAAAAGGAGTATCCATCTAATCAATCTAGGTTTAGCATCCTTCTTTTGTATTAAATACTTGATAGCTGAATGATCAGTATGCACTATACTTTTAGTCCTAATTAAATAAGGTCTAAACTTATCAAAAGTAAATACTATTGCTAATAACTTCCTTTCAGTAGTGGTATAATTAATTTATTTTAGCATCATTAAGAGTTTTACTAGCATAGTAAATGACTTTGAAAATTTTATCATACCTTTGCCCCAACGCAACTCCAATAGCATAATCACTAGCATCACACATCAATTCAAAGGGTTTATCCCAATCAGGTGAAACACTTATAGGAGCAGTGATTAATATTTCTTTAAGTAATTCAAAAGCACACAAACATTCATCATTAAAATCAAACTTCCTATCATTTTCTAGAAGTTGGCACAAAGGTTTAATAGTTTTAGAAAAATCTTTAATATAACGCCTGTAAAATCCAGCATGTCCTAAGAAACCCCGCACCTCTCTCATAGTAGTGGGTGGTGGTAATCTCTCAATCACTCTAATTTTAGCAGGATCGACCTCCATACCATATTCAGAAATTTTATGCCCAAGCACTATTCCTCCTGCAACCATAAATTGGCATCTTTCCCAGTTCAGAACTAAATTTGTTTTCTCACAGGGTTCCAAAACTTTTGCCAAGTTTTCCAAACAAATATCAAATGAAGTTCCAAACACAGAAAAATCATCCATGAAAACTTCTATTCCATTATCTATCATACTACTAAAGATAGACATCATACATCTTTGAAAAGTTGCAGGTGCATTACACAGTCCAAAAGGCATTCTTCGAAAAGCAAATGTTCTATAGGGGCTAGTAAACGTTGTATTTTCTTGATCCTCATGAGCAATAGGTATTTGATGATAACTAGTATATCCGTCCAAAAAGCAATAGTACTTGTGTCCAGCAAGTCTATCCAACATTTGACCGAGAAAAGGAAGAGGAAAGTGATCTTTTCGGGTGGCAGCATTCAGTTTTCTATAACCAATACAAATTCGTCATCCATTAACTTGTCTAGTAGGTAAAATTTCATTCCTTTCATACACTTCCATAGTCACTCCGCCTTTCTTCGGTATACAATGAATTGGACTTACCCAAGCACTATCCGAAATAGGATAAATAATTCCAGCATCAAGCCATTTTAAAATTTCCTTCTTAACTACTTCTTTTATTTTAAGATTAAATCTCCTTTGGGAACAATTTTAGGTTTTTGTTCTTCATTTAATAAAATTCTATGCATACAGATCGAAGGACTGATTCCTTTGATATCTGCCAAAGTCCATCCAAAAGCTTTTTTTGTATCTTTTTAAGATTTCCAATAATTTTTGTTCTTGATATTCAGTTAACTCCGAAGATACAATAACTGGTAGGGTAGATTATTCTCCTAAGAACATATACTTTAAATGCTTAGGGAGAAATTTGATTTCAAGTTCAGGAGGTTTAATAATAGATGAAATTAAACTTTTATCTCCACCTTCCATAGTATCTAACACTTCAAATTTCTCCTGAATATAGTCAAACTTCTTATTCTTCTCATTATCTGAATCTTTTTCATTTCCAGTTTCATCTTCAATTATATTTTCATATTCCACTTTCTTTTCAAACATCTCTTTAAAATAATCATTTCTCAAATATTCGCAGACTTCCATCCTAAAACATTCATTATCTTTTGCAACTGAGGGATACTTCATAGACTTCAAAATATTAAAGGTCACCTCTTGATCATTAACTCTCATAGTTAATTCCCCTTTTTGAACATCAATTACAGCTCTCCCAGTAGCTAGGAATGGTCTTCATAAAATAATTAGAATTTCTTTATCTTCCTCCATATCAAGCACAATAAAATCTACAGGAAATATAAATTTATCCACTTTCACTAACACATCTTCTACCACTCCCTTAGGATAAGTAATAGAACGATCGACTAATTGAAGAGTTACAGATGTAGGAGAAATTTCTCCAATTCTCAATCTTTTGAAAGTTGATAAAGGCATAAGGTTAATACTAGTTCCCATATCACATAAGGCTCTTCCAAAAACTTTTCACCTATAGCACACGGGATAGTGAAACTACCATGATCTTTAAGTTTTTCAGGAAGGTTTTTCTGAATTATTGCACTACACTCTCCGCTAAGTGCAACAATCTCATGATCCGTGAACTTTCTCTTCTTTTTAAGAACATCCTTCATAAATTTCGCATAATCAGGCATCTGTTTTAATGCTTCAACAAAAGGTATATTTATTGTTAACTTCTTAAGGATTTCCAAAAATTTTCCAAATATGTTATCCCTTTTCTTCTGCTTCAATCTTTGAGGAAATGGAGGAGGTGGTTTCTCAACAGTAATCTTCATTGGTTCAAGAGGATATTCCAGGTCTGGATAAATCTTATTTGAACCTTTTTCAATATTCACCTTCTCCTTCTCTTCTTAAACTTCTTTCTGCACTCTAGTTTCTAATTCTTTTCCACTCCTTAATTGAATAGCCTTAAGTTGCTCCTTATTTTGATCTTTTGGATTGATCTCCACATTACTAAGAAGCGTTCTAGAAGGTCTATTATTAAGAGCAGTGAAAATATGTCCCAATTGATTTTCAATATTTTTGATCGCAACACCTTGAACTTGTAATTGGTTTCCCATATTCAAAATCATTTCATCTGTAGACAACTTCTTATCCTTAAACTGTGGGTTATTATTGAATCCAGGAGGATAAGATGGTCGGAAGTTAATATTTCCTTGGTTGTTTGAGTTTCCAACTGGGTTTATAGAATTGTACCCCCATTGTGGGTTCACATTAGAATTATTATTATCCCAATTGAAATTTGGGTGATTCTTCCAACCAAAGTTATAATAATTCGAATAAGGGTTATTAGGTCTATTAATCACGTTTAAAGTCTCATAAGGTGTATGAGATTCAGTTATCTGCCCAAATGAATTTTCCTCTAACATTGGGGGTGTTTGAGAATAATTCATTTCATATTGATCTATTTTCTTAAAAAGTGCTACTATTTGAAAAACTATCATAGTCATTATATCAGAATCATGAACACTAGCTACTCTCTTAGGGTTTACCCATTCAGAGGGCCATTGAAAATTATTAGTAACCATCTCTTCAATCAATAAATATGTTTCATCGAAAGGTTTTGACATTAACGATCCACTAGCAGTAGCATCAATAATTGATCTCAATGATCCCACTAATCCTTTATAAAAAGTTTGAATTATTAACCAATCTAGCAAAGCATGATGTGGACACTTCCTAAGAAGATCTTTAAACCTCTCCCAAGCTTCATATATTGACTCTCCTTCAAACTGACCAAAATATGTGATATCATTTCTTAATTTACCAGTTTTTTATGGAGGGAAATATTTTGATAGAAACTTTTGAGAAAGTTCTCCCCAAGTTCGAATAGATCCAGGTGCTAACGAGTTTAACCACCCTTAGCTTTATCCCTTAAGGAAAAAGGAAAAAGTCTAAGTCTCACAGCATCACTCGACACTCTGTCATACTTAAAAGTAGCACACAGTTCTAAAAAACTAGTGAGATGTAAATTTGGGTCTTCATTAGGTATTCCTCCGAATTGATTATTTTGTACAATTTAGATAATAGCAGGTTTAAGTTCAAACGAATTAGCAGCAACATCAGGATTTTGAATAGTTATATGAATTTCATCTGTTGTTGGGTTAGCATAATCTCTTAAGGGTCTTGGCAAATTTCCAACATTAATATTCTGATTCTCTTGATTATTCACCATTTCGCAGTAATTTTCAATTTGTTTTTGTTGTTTTCTAATTTTTCTAATAGTACACTCTAACTCGAATCGTAAGGTATCAAACCTACAGATCCACTACTACGCATATAAAATCACACTAAAAAGTAAATAAACACACAAATATACTACAAAGTAAAGGTTCTCAGTTACTAAAATATCTATAAATAAGTACCGTTTATCTACCTTCCCGACAACAGTGTCAAAAACTAGACAGCGACTTTATATATGCTTAAAAATGTAAGAATTTATGAACTCAGATTTATATATTTATAATGATTTAGTACGCAAGTACATGTATCGTATCAATTAATACAGGACTCTAATGGAGTCCTGATTATCGATCTCACAGGGAAGACAACATTCTTTAAATCAGATAATATAACACTAAAATTCAATACCAACTGTAACAATTGCTCAAGTGTACTACAACTAGTGAATGCGAAGTATGGTAATAATAAAGCTACTACAATTACTTCTACTTACTAAACTAATTTAACTAACACACACTAACTTATGTGATTTATGATGGCGATGAAATATATGGATCGCATGTCGTCACCGTCAATTCCTGTATCATATCAATGTCAAGGAGTCTCCACTCTCTTTGTCTATCTATCTCCCTAATTCTTATCCTTCCTAGATTTATTGTCAGAAGTCTTTGGAGAATTTGAAGAAGGATTAATCATGATAGAGATTGAGAGAAAAGGAGATCAAATGATAATCTCATAGAACAAGTCTTTAGATTGGGTAATTACTAAAGTTTTTCATATAAGAAAATCATATGAAGATCTTGGATAACCAGAGAGGTCTTGTAGGTGAAATACCTATTCTGAGTTCTTTAATCTCTTATAGGAGCAAGCTCCTATAGTTAATTACATCCTAAGCAAATAATATTTCCTAGAAAAACTCCCGATTAAGGTTAACATTTATCCTCGAAAAAGTGTAAGTGTTGTCGTGGCAGTGCGTTTCTAAAGAATCGATACTACCAGAAAATTTTGTTTATGTTGAACGTTTGTCATTTTGTCATTTTGTATGTCATGTCGGGTGTCATGTCAAGATGTCTTAATATGTGTGTCATATTGTTGTATGTAATGTCATGTGATGTCGCAATGTTATGTGATTGTGTCATTTTGTCATGTTGTGATGTTGTTATGTCAAGCTGCTATATTGTCATCATGATGTCATGATATTGTCTTGTCATGTCATTTGGTTTTATATTTGTTTTGTTTGTTTTAATCTCATCATTGTTTTGTGTTTATTAAGGTCATTTTGTTGTCATTATGTTTTATTGTCATTCCGCTTTATTTATCATTATTTTGTCTGGCTTTTGTTATTTTGATTTGTCGTTTGTTTTGGAAGTGCTGGTTTTATGTTAGATATCATGTCGATGTCAATGTCAATGATTTTGTCGTGTTATGTCAAGTGTCGATTTTTTTGTTTGTTTTGGTTTAGTATCATATCATGTCATGTGTTATGTCGGGATGTCATAGTTTGTATGTCGTGTTATGTCATAATGTGATGTCGTAATGTCATGTCATTTTATGTCGTGTCTTAATGTGAATCATAATATCATGTCATTTTATGTCATGTCTTAATGTGATGTCGTAATTTCATAAGATGTCGTGATTAATATCTCGATTTGTCATGAGATATTTTATCTCCTATGTCGTTATTATGTCATGAGATACCTTCAATGATGTCAAGAAGATATCATTACTTGTTTATTTTTTTTTATTTTGTTTATGATTCCCTTTTGTTCTAAATTTTAGTTTTGTCATGTCATTTTGTTATGTATTTGTTTTGGTTTAGTGTCATGTCATCATTTTATTGTGGTATAAAAATGTCATCGTATGTTTTTGTTAATGTTGATGTTATGTCGATGTCAATGTTAATGATTTTGTCGTTTTATTTCAGATTTCATGACTAACCTAAAAGTCCAGTTGTCTTTATTGTCATGTCATTTTTATTTTGTAGAAAGTTTAAGTTTTGTGTCTATCCTAAAAGTCATGGTTTTGTTGTCAATGTTCCATCATCGACGTCCTGCAAAACAGAGTTAGCACACCCTATAACATGCAAAGAAAATCTAAACGAAACTTCATGTCTTCATCCTGTAAGGAAAATAAAGTTAGAAACAATGTCATATCAAGATATTTAGATTATCTGGTCAAAGTGTCTGTTGATCCAGAGTTGTCGGATGTCCGAGTTTGGTTGAAATGTCGATTTAGGTTTATGTCAGTTTATGTTTAAATTTTTATTTGTCTTGAATATTGATTTAGGTTGGATTGTCGATTTTTAATTTTATGTCGAGTTAAGTTCAATGTGGGTCGAACTTTAAGAATTATGTCGTTTTATGTCGAGATATATTGAGTTTAGTTTGAAATGTCGATTAATGTCATTTAATGTCGGTGATTGTTTAATTTGGTTTGAAATGTAATTTAATGTCGGTGATTGTTTAATTTAGTTTGAAATGCAGATTAATGTCAGTTTGTGTTTGGGAATGTTGATTAATGTCGAATAATTTCATTTGAAATGTCGAATTTATTGAGTTTCGTTTGGAATGTCGGATTTGTGTCGGTTATGTCGATTTTTATTTGAAATGTCAAATTTATGTCGATTTTATCGATAAATGTTTGGAATGTCAAATTTATGTCGATTTTTTCGATTAAATGTTTGGAATGTCAAATTTATGTCGATTTAATGTTTGGAATGTCAAATTTATGTCGATTATGTCGATTTTGGTTTAGAATGTCGATTTTATGTCGGTTATGTCGATTTTATGTCAATTATGTTTGAAATATCGAATTTATGTCGGTTTTATCGATTTTTTTGTTAGAAATGTCAAATTTATGTTGATTTTGGTTTAAAATGTCGATTTTATGTCAGTTATGTTTGAAATGTCGAATTTATGTCGGTTTTGTCGATTTTTGTTTGAAATGTTAAATTTATGTCGATTTTGGTTTAGAATATCGATTTTATGTCGGTTATGTCGATTTTGGTTTAAAATGTCGATTTTATGTCAGTTATGTTTGAAATATCGAATTTATGTCGGTTTTGTCGATTTTTGTTTGAAATGTCAAATTTATGTTGATTTTGGTTTAAAATATCGATTTTATGTCAGTTATGTTTGAAATGTCGAATTTATGTCGGTTTTGTCGATTTTTGTTTGAAATGTCAAATTTATGTCGATTATGTCGATTTTGGTTTAAAATGTCGATTTTATGTCAGTTTAAACTTAAATCTTGAGTTCATGTCTGTTTGCACTTAAGTTGAATTAGATTAACTTGAGTTCATGTCTGTTTGAACTTAAGTTGAATTAACTTGAGTTCATATCTGTTTGAACTTAAATTGAATTAGATTAACTTGAGTTCATGTCTGTTTGAACTTAAGTTGAATTAGATTAACTTGTGTTCATGTATGTTTGAACTTAAGTTAAAAGGTTTTAAAGTTAGATTCAATATTGATTGAATTAACTTGGGTTCATGTCTGGTTGAACCTAAGTTAATTTCAATGTTGATAGAATCTAATTAACTTGAGTTCATGTCTGTCTGAACTTAAGTTAGAAGGTTTAAAGTTAGATTCAATATTGATTGAATTAACTTGGGTTTATGTCTGGTTGAACCTAAGTTAAATTCAATTTTGATTGAATCTAATTAACTTGAGTTCATGTCTGTTTGAACTTAAGTTTAAAAGGTTTGGTTTAATCAGAATAGACCTAATTAAGTTTTAAGCCTTGTTTAAATAGTACTTAAAGGTTAATTAAATCTAATAAATTAGACTTAGTTAGAATTTCATACCATCTAAGTCCTTTTTAGGTAAGGCTTAAGTTTTAATCAAGTATAATTTGATTTAACCGAGATTTGTTTAGATATTAAGTCTTAGTGAATTAGACTTAATCATGGTTTGTGTTTATTTAAACCTTAGTTGATTAAGGTTTAATGATTTAATTAAGTCTAATGGAATAGACTTAATTAAGGTTTATGTCGAATTTGGGTTAGACTTAAGTTCATGTCGAGTCGAATCTTAAGTATGATTTAACTTAAGTCTAATGTGGGTTAGACTTAAGTAAGGTTTGAGTTAGGTTTGAACCTAAGTGTAGTTTGACTTAAGTCTAATGTGGGTTAGACTTAAGTTAGGTTTGAACCTAAGTGTAGTTTGACTTAAGTCTAATGTTGGGTGGGGAGACTTAAGTTAGGTTTAAGTTAGGTTCATGTAAGGTTGAACCTAAGTTTGGTTTGACTTAAGTCTAATGTGGGTTAGACTTAAGTTAGGTTTAAGTTACGTTCATGTTAGGTTGAACCTAAGTTTGGCTTGACTTAAGTCTAATATGGGTTATACTTAAGTTAGGTTTGAGTTAGGTTCATGTTAGGTTGAACCTAAGTTTGGTTTGACTTAAGTCTAATAAGGGTTACACTTAAGTTAAGTTTGAGTTAGGTTCATGTCAGGTTGAACCTAAGTTTGGTATGACTTAAGTCTAATATAGGTTATACTTAAGTTAAATTTTGAGTTTAGGTTAAGTTAGGTTCAAGTCAAGTTGAACCTGGACTTAAGGTCGACTTAAGTTCAATATGGGTTGAACTTAAGTTAAGGTTTGAGTTTAAGTTAGGTTCAAGTTAGGTTGAACCTAAGTTTTGTTTGACTTAAGTCTAATATGGGTTGGACTTAAGTTAAGTTTGGGTTAGGTTCATGTCAGGTTGAATCTAAGTATGGTTTGACTTAACTCTAATATGGGATAGACTTAAGTTAGGTTTGGATTAGACTTAGGTTCAAGTCGGGTTGAACCTAAGTATGGTTTAACTTAAGTCTAATATGGGTTAGTCTTAAGTTATGTTTGGGTTTCGTTAAACCTTAGTTAGTTAAGGCTTAATGATTTAATTAGGTTTAATGGGTTAAACCTAATTAGGGTTTATGTTTGATTAAACCTTAGTTAGTTAAGGTTTAATAATTTAATTAGGTCTAATGGCTGTAGACTCTAATTAAGCTTTATGTTCGATTAAACCTTAGTTAGTTAAGGTTTAATGAGTTAATTAGGTCCAATGAGTTAGACCTAATTAGGGTTTATGTTTGATTAAACCTTAGTTAGTTAAGGTTTAATGGTTTAATTGAGTCTAAAGGGTTAGACACTAATTAGTGGTTTATGTTTGATTAAACCTTAGTTAGTTAAGGTTTAATGGTTTAATTAGGTCTAATGGGTTAGACCTAATTAAGGATTATGTTTGATTAAACCTTAGTTAGTTAAGGTTTAATGGTTTAATTAGGTTTAATGGGTTAGAGCTAATTAGGGTTTATGTTTGATTAAAACTTAGTCAGTTAAGGTTTAATGGTCTAATTAAGTTTAATATGTCCTTAAACTTAACTAAAGGTTTGATTTTGGTTAATTAAGTTTAATATGTCCTTAAACTTAATTAAAAGGTTTGATTTTTGTATTAAACCTGATTAGGTAAGGTTGAATGGGTTAATTAAGTTTAATATGTCCTTAAACTTAATTAAAGATTTAATTTTGGTTAATTAAGTTTAATATGTCCTTAAACTTAATTAAAAGGTTTGATTTTTGTATTAAACCTAATTTAGGTAATGTTTAATGGGTTAATTAAGTTTAATATGTCCTTAAACTTAATTAAAGGTTTGATTTTTATATTAAACCTAATTTAGGTAAGGTTTAATGGATTAATTAAGTTTAATATGTCCTTAAACTTAATTAAAGGTTTGATTTTTTTGTCTTAAATCCTAAGGTTTAATGACTTAACTAGGTTTAAGTTGTCTTTAAACATAATTATTGTTTGATTTGAATTCATTTGAGTTTGGATTCATCACTTGCTTAATCCATGATGAGATGGATTAAATATATGAAGAGGAGGTTTTGAATTATTAATTTTAAAATTAACAAATCTTAACCTTATTTCAAAATGTCTTTTAGATTGATTTGATGACTTGAGAATTGTTGTTTTAGGATTGTGCTCTGTTGTCCTAAAGTTCTCAATCATTTTGGATTTAAATTTTCCAATTTTCCTAATTTTATAATTATTTTTGAAAATAATTACAAAATATCATGGAAATTAGGAAATCACATCCTAGAGAGTTAGCCTAGCCTTAAAAAAATCAGAAGATGTGCCTAAGGTCTTAAAGGTCATTCCCTAAAAATTTCATATTTTTCTGACTTGTAAATAATTTTTAATAATTAAAATACTCCAGAGAGTATTTAATTAATTAAAAATTAAATACTGAGAATAAAATAATGATTTTGGTTTCATAATTTTCTCCTCTTCAAGAGCTTTCCAGAGGTATTTTTATTTTATTTTTGTGACATCTGGATCAAAAGATATGAATTTTTGAAGTTTTTAAGGTTTTTCTGCATTAAATTAACCCAAAAAATCCCACGCGCTGCCACGTGTCCTCGTACGCGTCAAATGGGCGTGATGATCCCATGCACGGCGTAGAACAGCGGACACTGGGTGCGTAGATCAGCGCCGTCCGTTCCAAAACACGGGAACGGACAGTGAAGATAAATCGCCCCAAAATTCGAAAAATTTTGAACTGTTAAACTTCAAACTTCAATATCTCACTCATTTCTCAATGAAATTGTGTGATTTTTGAACCTATGGAATCATCTGGACGTATAAAATGTATCTATATGGTGATGATACATTTCTGGGCTAGTTTAACCCATGATATTTTGAAAATACGAATTATTTTGGAGAAAATAAATCCATACCTTGGCCACAAGTATGTCGAGCTTGATCAGGCCTGATGGTCAGCTTTTAGGACTCCTAAAGAAAATCTTTGTCACTTCAATTTGGTTTTGTAGCTAGCCTCAGTGAGCAATTTGGGCAAAATGGCCAAGTTTGGTTGATTTGGGATTTTGGCCAAATTGGCTTGATTGGGCTAACCCTATGGCTTGGGCTTGGTTGGAATAGGTTGCTGAGGTCCCCAGGAAGATTTTTTGTGTTGGGAGCCAAGGGATTTGGGCAGCCTATAGGATTCTATGGGTTAATTCTCTCCTCTTGGATATTTTGGCCAAGGGGGGTATTTATAGCCATGAATGGCTAGGGATTAACCTTGGTTGGCTTGGATTTGACCAGGGTATAGTTAGGGCTGTAGAGTACAACCTCCCCCATGTAAACCAAGTTTTACCTCTTCTTCCTCCATGAGAATTTTGCCACTTAAGCAAGTGCACATTTCATGGCAATTTTGGCTTAAATCTTGTCATGATGGATTTTAGCCTCTTTGTTTCCATTCCATTGGCTACGTGGGAGGTTCATGGTGACTCAAATGGTTGAGACCCTCTCCTTGTAACACCTCATTTACCATTTCAAGAGGTGGTGACACATTAGCCCCTCTCTTAATATTTTTCATGAAATATTATGATGGTTTTAACCATGGTGTGAAGGATGGTTAAAGCTTTGTCTCCTCACTATTGGATGGCTAGGGAGGTGGCTAAACTAACCTCACAATGGCAAGATACCTCACACTTTAAATTACCATGGTTTTGCCACCTAATTTTTCATGCCATGATGGCCTTTACCATGGTTAAATGTGAGTGATTTATTAATTGATTTTTCTTTAATGGATCATGTGTGATGTCATAAAAGAGTTTTAGATTTTTTAGAAAACCATATGTCATAGGTTTTAAAAATTCCATTTTAATGCCCTCTTCATTTTAATTTCCATATTTAATTAATTATGTCATTAATTAAATATTGAAAATTATTTTATTAATCAATAATTAATTGGAAATAATTCCAAATTAATTATTTGATTAATATCCATGTCATTAAAATTGATTTTTGTCTCTTTTCATGACTTTTCAATTTAATTTTCATTTTAATCAATTATGTCATTAATTAAATATGAAAATTAAATTATTGATCATTTAATTAATTAAAAATAATTTTTGAATCAATTATTTGATTAATTCCATTATTTTTAATCAATTTGTGGATTTTGTGATTTTATGGTTTTTGAATTTAATTTTTCATTTTAATTAATTAGGTTATTAATTAAAATTTTAAAATTAATTCATTAGCCAATTAATTAATCAAAATAAATTTGAAATTAAATATTTGATTAATTTTGTAATTTTATGACTTTTAATTTAATTTTCATTTTAATTAATCATGTCATTTGATTAATTAAAATATTGAAAATCAAATTATTAGTCAATTTAATTAGTCAAAATAATTAATTAATTTTTGTCATTGTGGGGTTTTAATCATGTCATTGGTTATTTGATAAAAAATTGATCATTTTAACCAAAATTGACTTTTTAGATCATGTGTTGACCCATTGGGTCAATAAGGTTGGTGATTGGATCTGGATTGGTTATTTTGACCAAAATTGTCATTTTAGGTCAAAAGGTTGACCTGTGGGGTCAACATGATTAGTCATTAGGTCAGGATTGACCATTTTGAACAAAATTGTCATTTTGGGCCAAAAGGTTGACCTGTCGGGTCAACAGGGTTGGTCATTGGGTCAGGATTGACCATTTTGACCAAAATTGTCATTTTGGGTCAAAAGGTTGACTGCGGGGTCAACTGAGGTTGGTCATCAGTCCGGATTGACCATTTTGACCAAAATTGTCATTTTAGGTAAAAAGGTTGACCTATGGGGTCAACTGGGTTGGTCATTAGGTCTGGATTGACCATTCTGACCAAAATTGTCATTTTGGGTCAAAAGGTTGACCTGTGGGGTCAACAGGGTTTGTCATAAGGTCTAGATCGACCATTTTGACCAAAATTGTCATTTTAGGTAAAAAGGTTGACCTGTGGGGTCAACAGGGTTGGTCATTGAGTATGGGTTGACCATTTTGACCAAAATTGTCATTTTGGGTCAAAAGGTTGACCTGTGGGGTTAACAGGGTTGGTCATTGGGTCAGGATTGACCATTTTGACCAAAATTGTTATTTTAGGTAAAAGGGTTGACCTATGGGTTGTCATAAGGTCTAGATCAACCATTTTGACCAAAATTGTTATTTTGGGTCAAAAGGTTGACCAATGGGGTCAACAGGGTTGGTCATTGGGTCTGGATTGATCATTTTGACCAAAATTGTTATTTTTGATAAAAAGGTTTTGACCCATTGTAAAAATGAGGTCAACAATTTATAAGATACTTCTATGTGAAAAGTGTCTTCCTTCCTGCATAAAGATTATGATGTGTGAATGATGAAGAATGGTAATTTTCTGTATTTTGCCAAATAGGAGCATATTTGCCTCTTTACCCTTAAAAGAGTACCTCCTCTTCCAAGCATGTAGAGAACATTGACATATCTTAAGTTTAGTCACAAAATCTAAGGCTAGGCTGGGAGGATACCGACTCTCACTACGGAGCTCCCACCCACCCATCACCCAAAGGCTAACCATGTGCTTTAGTTACCAATCTTAGGACCAAATCGGGGGTCCCATTCCGTCACCATGAAACCTCCAATTTGAAGTCCATCCAAACTCATTTCCCTATTTATTTGTACTCAATCCCCATGAACTATGCAATTCATTCACGGACATTGAATGGGTTCTTCATTCTTGTTGTAGAACATTCAATTATTTTGGAATTAATGTTCCTCAACATATTTTAACAAATCAATTGGCCGGATTGAAAAGTAAATTAAGTTCCAAATGAAAGGACCATCACAACTTTTATAACACTTTAAGGCCACATCAAGTCCACATCACCACATCATCACTACTTTGTGCAAGAAGAAAGGCAAAGGAAACTACTCACAAATCATGAAGAAGATACAATAAAACATGGATTTTATATATAAAAGAAGAGTCATACAAACCACAATAGCAATTACAACTTATCTCCTTCTCTTTCCCAAGCAAATTCCTTCAAAGTTCCCTTGATTCCTTTTCTATTCCTTGCAACACTTGATTTCCTCCTTGGAACAAAGATGAAGAAGCAATCTCTCACTTTACTCCCTCTTCTCCTCTCCTTAGACAAGAATCTCTCTTCAAATCACAAACCCTAACTCTCACTCGTACTTTCCTTACACTCTCTACAATAATCTGATCCAAGAAAAAAATACCTATTTTTATGCCTTGATTTTTATTAAATTTTAAGGATATTATGCTTTAATGAAAGGTATTTTTATATTTTTGGATGTAGGTGATGTAAAAATGTTCAAGAAGGAGAAAAATATGAAAAAGGAGAAAAAAGGAGCAAAAAGGAGCAAAATAGAGCCAAAATGCAAAATTGTCGAAATTACTAGCCTGGCGCCTAGGCGCCAGAGTCCGGTGCTTAAGCGCCAACTCGATACAGAAAACTGTTAAGTTTTTGACGACTTTTGGGCGGTTATTTTGACGGTGTTAGCATTTATTAGACCTTATAGAAGACTGGTAGTTGTTCTTGGTTTATAGAACATGTGATACAATGTATTTGGACGCTTCAAAACGGTTTTAATCGCGAAGAGGTGCGATCCAAAGTGAAGAGGTGCGAAGAACTGGACGCGGTGTTGTCGACATATTTTTAGGTTATGTGTTTTATTTTGAAAAGGGGGTCGTCTAACAGAAATTGTCGGTGAATTTTTATATTTTAAATTTAATTTAAATGTATATATAATTTAGAAAGTAGTATTTGATTTTGAAAATAATTTTAAATTTGAAAATTTTAAGATATGAAATCAAACCGATCTCACATCCCAAATAGTTTATATAAACGAGCACCGCACCATAAACCGTATATCTATCCCAGAGAATAGACACACTGCTTGATGATGGCGGCTCGATTAAATAAACTAGAAGATTTGTGATATCTGTTTGGTTTGCGAACCAATTTTATAAGCCGACAAGTTCCCCTGCTTAATATAAAAGAATTGAGCAGGGTTTATATTACCTGGGTTCTTAAAGTTCCCTATAAGGGCAAGCCCCTATAGTTAATTACATCTTAAATGACGGGAATCATTTAAGAAAACTCTCGATACTGTTCAGTGGTTTTGCTCTCAAGAATTTCAAAGTTTAAGGTTTTCAAAGGATTGTATTTCTGAAATTTCAAAAGGGAATGACTCAAAATTTGGAACAATTTATTTTGAGAATCCAAAGGAAGAGAAGTAGGAGAAGCTGAGGATCCAAGAAGAATCTTGGCAACTTCCCAAACTATCCTATTGTTTGGCTTAGATTTGAGAAAATCCTAATAATATCTGATACTTCAATCTTGCCAATTTTAATTAATTAGGACTTATATTCGTATGACATAATCATACAATCAGCCTCGAAGATGTGAGGGCTTATGTCGTACCGAACGACTACCTCAGAGTCCTAAGACCGGTTAGGGCTTAATTTACATAACATGATTATGCAAATGCCTAACGAAAAGTTGAGGATTTATGTTGCACTAGGAAAACCACCTCGAAGTCCTATGGCTTGGTTATTTAATTCTAAGAAAGTTTTGTTGAAGTAGATCCGAGTTTTGCTGATGACGATGACCGTGCTACCCACCATGCTCCGAGCTCCTTGTTGTTACAGAGGTTTAGTTTTAGAAGTCATAAATCAGGAGATGAGAGGAGTGTTTTGGTTTAGAGAGAATCTTAAAATCCGAGTGTTTTTAATATTTTAATTAAAACAAATCTTAAATTTGTTTAAACAGAACCGATTAAGATCCCACGGTTCTGTCATCCCAGCACCGTTATTTTCATCGAATTCACTTAGTCCAGATGAATTTGCTAAACTCAACTGAATGAGTTCCACACTTTCATTTAGACCATGGGAAATCTCATTAGCAACACGCGGGTTACATCATCCGAGGTATTCCCGATCATTCAACGAGACGTTTTAATTTAGTTGCAATTGTAGTTTTGTGTTCTGTTTGTGATTAAATTTTGAGTTGTTTTATATTTTGAAATGTTGTGGCGGTGAATTTTATCTTGTAATGATTTTTAATTTAATTTTGGTTTCAGTTCAGGGACTATCCTAAAGGTTTTGGTTTTCATGCAACAGTTGTTTATCATGCAAGAAAAGAAAGTGCAATATGATTAATTAAATTGCGAGAAGGTAAATTGCAATAAAATAAAAGCGTACCTGGAGGGTCTTCCCGTCATCCCAAGCTGCACTTGAAACACATGTTAGAGCATTTAAGTATTTATAGCAATTACCTAGGTAAAGCTAAGGGTAAGGTTTCTGGTTTTCTACCAAGATCCTAGTCCTCTAGCTAGTCATTCCTATGACGTCTAGGTTTTCAATTTTGTTTATGGATGATTTTCTGCACCAAAGAATAATTAAGTTCAATTGTTCTTATAAAACACCCCGTCATATTGAGGAAGTGCTTAAGACGAATCTTAAACATCTTTTTAATATTGCTCGGAATTATTCTAAGTCCAAACAGATTTAATTAATCGTGTGAATTAATCATCCGAGGTTTAATTAAGTTTTGTTCTTTTGCTCAGTGAACTTGGACATTTGAATATCCTATAAGTGAAGTAACACTTCACTTAATACTCCGTTTAGGAGTTATGACAACAAGAGCTTTTGAGGCCAAATTGATGTTTAAGTGATTTGTGATTTAATTAAATTTTAATTAATGGGTTTAAGTTCAGAATAGTGTTCAAGTTGTTTTTAGACCTATTTTGAATTCTTTATGTCTTAGGTGATGTTATATTTAATTTAATTTAATTTAATTTAATTTAATTTAATTTAATTTGGTTTAGTTTTAATTTTAATTTAATTTTAATTTTAATTTTAATTTAATTTAAATTTTATTTTAATTTGATTTGATTTTATTTTTTTTATTTAATTTAATTTAATTTAATATGTTTTAATTTAATTTAATTTAATTTAATTTAATTTAATTTTACTTTATTTTAATTTTAATTTAATTTAATTTTAATTTTAATTTAATATTTTATTTTTTATGTTTTAAAGATGATTTATTTTAATTGTTAAAGTATTAATTTAATTGAAATTTTGGAAGGATTTAATTTAAATGCTTTAATTTTAATTTAATTTAATGATTAAGTCTTTTAGTATTTTAAATCTTCGAGTTTGGATTATCATTTTAATTGGTAATTAAATATTATTGAAGTGATTAATTTAGGGATTCTTAAATTAAAGTATAAATGTCTTCTTAATAATATCCCTATTTTAATAATTTCAATTTTTATTAATCTTCCAAATTTCATTAATTAAATGATCAAAGTTTACTCTAATTAATCTTAAGAATGGTTGATGGGTCTCTATCCTTTAATTATTTAAATTTCAATCATCCAAATCAGATTAGGATCTTTTACTCTCTCATTTTATTAAGCCTAAAGTTTTAATTAAGGGTTAAAATTTTAATTACCATTTTGCCCCTCAAGCTTAATAATTCCATAACTCACTAAATTGAGCTTAAATAAATTTGAAATTTTTATGTGGCTTCACTCATATGTCAATTAAGACATTAAAGGAGAAAATGTGATTTTTCTGTATTTAATTTATTTATATAATTATTTTTTGTAGAAAATAGGGATTTCTAAGGAAAATTCAATAAGATGACCAAGGGAATTTTTCTGTCCTTAAGAAAATTATGGGGCACTCCTAATGACTAGAGGACCATTTGGACTAATTTTGGTGATTTTTTGAATTATATTTTATTTATTAGAATTATTTTGAGTTTTGGAGTATTAATTAATTTTAAAATAAAATTAAAGTTGAAAAATGGATTTTATATTTTTCTTAAATCTCTCTAACTACAAGGAGTCCAGAGAAATAAATTTTATATTTTTATGATTTTTCTTTGATTTATTAGAATTATTTTGGTGAGAAGGTTGGAAAATACATTTTTTTAATATTAAAAATTACATTAAGCCTTTAAAATTCAATATCTTATCCTAGGGACTTAAAAAAGATATTTGGTTTGTTCCTAAATGATTAAAATTCAAAATGTGACATTTTGGTGATTTTTAATATTTTTATGATTTTTATTATTTTTTTAATTATTAAAAATATTAAAATAATGATAAAAATCAACTTTTTTTAGAAAATTACAATTTTAATTTTCCTAAGTTCCTCTTATATCAGAGAAGCTCCAAAACCAATTTTGTGAATTTTTGAAAAGTATTTTGTGAGTTATGAATTTTTAAAGTTTAATTTTACCCATTTTTGCTTAAGAGGCTTAATCATCCCATTTGGTGGGGTTAACCAAGTCCAATTGGTTTCAAATTTTTATGTGGTGTTCTCCTATCCCTAGAGGATAGTGGAGAATTGTTTTTAAGATAATTTAATGAATGGTTAACCCTAATTAATTAAAGCTCAATTTTGGGTATTTAGGCAAATTAGGGTTTTTCAAAGTGAATTAACTCCAAACTTATTTTTCCTAGGCTCCTCTGGTCATAAGCAACATCACCAAATTTTCCTAGAATTTATTTCTCAACATGCTAATTATTGGAATTAAAATACTCAAAACAGTAACATGAACTTGAAAATCAATAACTTCTCATAGGGATGGCCTCTGACCTTAGAAAATTCAGGGAATGTTCCCAAGTTCAGAGGCTTCAAAAGCTCTATGGTCTCATGCCATGGTGAATTTCCTATATGCATGGAGAATTAAAACAATGCAGAGATTAAATAAATCATTAAAAATAGAATACTTAATGAAATTACTTGATTTCTTTTCCACATTACTCTCCTCTGTTCACTGAGCAAGAGGGTATTTTTATTTTATTTTTAGAATTTTTCTACACAAAGTTATGGATTTTTGAAGTTCTCGTAAATAAATAAATTGAAAAATAACCTATTTTTCTACTTATCCACGCGGCGCTGACTCAACCTCGGCGTCTCCGAAGCACCACACGTTGTCTCCTGATTCGGCGCCGCCATCTGACTCAGCCGTCCCGGGACCCGCCTTTCACGTAACATCTTCTGGTCCGACGCGATCCGAGCCGTCCATCCGATACACGCGCGATCCAACGGTTCCCAGTCATCGTCTACGATTGGTGCAAATCCGTGACTGTCAACCTTCTAACCCTAATTTCTCACTCGATTCTCAACGGATTTTTGTGTTCTTATGCTCTACGGATTCGTCTCAAGAGACAAACACATCCATACGTAAACATGCATCGAAATTATCTCAAATTAAATGGAGAATCTCTCGTAAGCTCGGGAGGAAGAGTTAGTCCATACCTTTGCTCGCAGAAGTGGAGCTTCAATCCGAGAGTTGTGTCACGTTCGATCGGGGTCCAAGCAAGCTCCAGCATGAAGTCCTCTGGCTCCGGTGAATCGCTCTAGGTACAAAAGTGACCACAGCCCGATCACAAAGCTTGGAGGCCGGAAGCAATGACCGGCCCGGTGAGGGGGTTTTTGCCGGGAAACTTCTCCTCTTGTCCGGTGAAGGTGTAGAGTCAATCAATTTGAAGATCGACTCACCGTGGTGAAGTGTTCCGGTTTCGGCTCGGATTTCAACCCCGAAATCGAGCTCACAGAGAGGAAATGGCAGGGGATTTCAGTGGGATCAAGTTCTCTATGTGTAGAGAGTGGTCTCGGGATGATTTTGCGGTGGTTTCGCAAGGTTTGTTCAAGCACCTCTTCATGGCCGAGAGAGGTGGTGTTTAAATAGCATGGTCTGAGGGCCTCCTGTGGGGAGTTAGTGGTCGGATCACCGCTTAGGTCAAGGGAAGAACAGCCCATGGTGGCCATCGGGCACTAGGGCGCCAACAGTGGGAATTTCAAACTTCGGCTCCTCCCAAGGTCTCGCCTATGGGGTTTTCCGACGATCGTGGTGGCCGGGCCGGCCAAGGTCGTCACCATCTCGACTCAGCCGAGGTCGTGGCTCGGCAATGGTGAAGTCAATCGGAGTCGGCCATGTGTAAAGGGCTTCGAATTGAAATGTAATGGGGGAAGGCTAATTTTGGGTCTAAATGAGTCAACCCATGGTTTTGGGCTAGGTTCACCATCCAAGGCTTGCTTGGGCTGAAGAGAAAGTTGTTTGGTTCAGCTTAATCAGTAGGGTCAAGTCACTATCCAAGCATAATTAGGCCTAAGAATGGTTAAGGGGATTCATGGGAGTGCTTAATGACTTTTAGGAGTTATGGAAAGAGCCTCCCTCTTTTGCCCAATGTGGTATGGTCATATGTCAACAACTCACATGGCTTGCATGTGGCTCAAGAATGGCTTCATGGCTCACCTTTGGCTTGGGAAAAAGTTTGGTCAATTTCATGAAACAGGGTTTTGTGAATTTTGGCATTTTGATGGAGATTGTTATGAGGCTTGATTTGGAATTGTTTAATTGACAAATTAGGACTTTAGGAATGATTTTAAATTGAATGTGTGATGAGGAAAAGTGTCATGTGGGCTTTAGATTGATTTCGGGCTTTTGAATTCGGTGGAAATGGCTTTTAGGAAGGTTTAAGGGAGTGGGCCTTTATGTTTAGCAATGGGCTTTTAGATAAAAAATTTTGTAAAGGGCCATGCCAAATAAATGTTGGGTTTAGTTTAAGGATGTGTCTTGAATGATTTGAAGCAAATTTGAGGTGGTTTGGAATCGAATCGGGTTGAATTTGGGTTTATTCTGTAAATGGGCCAATGTAGGTCAAATTGGGCTAACTTGGGCCAATGTTGGGCTAGGGTTTAAGTTGATGTAAAATTAATGTTGGGAAATGTTTATGGGAGTGTTTCAAAGAGGTTTTAACTTTGGTTGGGTTTTGGTTTTGGGACTTGGGCTTATTTGGGTTAGGTTTCGGGTTTAGGTCAAAATTGGGCATTTTGGTTTTGGGTTGAATTTGAGTGGGGTTTGGGTCCAAATTTTGGGCAAATTATGTTAGAGTTTTGTTTGTGGGGATGTTAGGGAAGGTTTAGAAAAGGTTTGGGGTCAATTGGAGTTGAATTGGTTTGCTCTGGGCTAAGTTTGGGTCATGAGTCCAAATTGGGCTTTAAGGTCAAAAGTGAGATCGGATTCAAATGTTAATCAAATTGACTTGGATTTGGTCTAGATTGATATTGTGGATGTTAAATTGAAGTTTAGAATTGAATTGGACCAAAATTGGGGTCAATTGGGTAGATTTGGTTTGACATTGGGTTCACTGAGTTAAGAATGGGCTAAATTGGGGGTTTTGGTAAAAGTGGGGTAAATTGATAAAGTTGGCCCATGGTGTAGTTGGACAAAATTAAATTGGGAATATTTGGGATTTTCTGGAATTTTTTGGGAATTTTCTGAATTTTTGGATTTTTTGGCTAAGAGGGACATTTTGGGTATTTGGAGGGTATTGGTGGGTATTTTTTGGACTTTTTGGTATTTTTGGCTATGGATGATCAATTTGATTGGTGAGGAAATGTTCAAGGTTAATTTTGGGGAATTTTGGGTGATTTGGAAATTTTGAGTATTTGGGCAATTCTAAGCGGCTTTTAAGAGGCTCGATAGGTGTAGGGTCCCCGTGGCCAAAAATCGAAATTTTGGAATAATGAAGATTGATCAAATATGAGTGGAATGGAATCACTTTGATTGAGCCATGAAGCCATGTTAAGCCTATATGAGCTATGGGAGGACTCATTTGAGGCATTCACTATGTTGTTCCTAACCCTCTTAACCAGGGGCTTAGGGGTTAAGGTCCATCCATATAAATTACCTACATGAATCAAGGAGTTAAGTTGGGTATGGGTGTGGTTTTAGGATTTGGATTGTGTTTGTGACAGTGTAGAGTATGAGTGTAGTGAGTGTGTAAGTCAACCCTCACCAGACCAAGCCACCCAAGGTGGTCTTAAGGCCAAAGAGTCCTATAGGGAACTCATCCTTTAAACCTTCACATTTGATTTCAACCCTCTAGGTGATTAGGGGTCTACAATCAAGCTTCGTGGGGTTTGGTAGGAGGCAAGAAGTGGTTCAAATTTCTAAGGGATGGGTCTCAATTCTAGTCCTCTAAGATAGTCAAAGGAAAAGCCTATAGCTAGATCCTAAACACTAAAGAGGGAAGAGAAGACCTCATAAAAAATGAGGTCAACAAATGGACCCCCAATAGGTGTGGTGTGCTAACCAAGCACATCGCGCGTATTGGTGTTGACCGAAGAGATCAATAAAACCAACACGTATGTCCAAGTGACAAACTTAGGACGAAGTAGAAGAATTTCCGCTAGTGAGTATCAGTAAATCTCCAAGACCGAAGATTCCGTAATCCTCACCTGGGGAAAAAAGGAGGTGAATTTCCGATCACAAGATTTCAAGAGATTGGATCTTAGATTCATTTCATTTTTTATTTTAAGTTTTAATTTTGAGTTTGAATTTCGATTTGAGTTTCAATTTTGGTTTTATGCGGAGAAAAGAGTAGGGCTAAGGCCCACCCGAATGCATTTGTATGCTGAGGAGGAAACAGGACTGAACCTATTCCAAATGCTGAGGAAGAATAGGACAAAGCCTATCCGAAATGCAGAGTGCTTTAATTACAATTTCTTGTTGAGAGGATCAAATTTTGAGATTTGCTGAGAAAGGAGTAGGACTGTGCCTATCCCGAGTACTAAGATTGCTGAGATGGGAGTAGGGCGGAAGCCTATCCCGAATGCTGAGATGGGAGTACGGCGGAAGCCTATTGCTGAGATGGGAGTACGGCGGAAGCCTATCCCTATTGCTGAGATGGGAGTAGGGCGGAAGCCTATCCCGATTGCTGAGATGGGAGTACGGCGGAAGCCTATCCCGATTGCTAAGATTTAGTTTATTCAGTGGTCGTGAAAAATTTTGTCGATATTTGATTTATGTTGTGACTATGAAAATTTTGCTGAGATTTGGATTATGCTGAGATCTAACTGAGATATGAAAGTGTTCCATATCCCACGGAATCAATCAAATTCCGATTGCTTGGCGAAGGGTACGAACCTATGCCATCCGAATCAAATCGAAGATTCCTCGTGATTCCGAAATCATCCCGAGAGAGGGTTTCGGAGGAGGTCCGGAATAGATCTTGATTTGAAGAAGGATTGTAGGATTTGAAAAGATGGACGTAAACTGGAATTCAATTTGAGCTTTAGATTTGTTTTGTTTGTTCTTTAAATATCCCATTTTTTTTGTTTATTTGGTGTTCATGTGGATTTGAAATTCTTTTTAATGTTTAGATTTTTATGAAGAGAGTTCTCATTTATTTTCCTTTTCTTTTCTGTTCTTTTTTCGAAGTTCATTTAACTTTAATGGCGTTTCCTGACTCAATTTGCACAAAAAGAGGTGAAGGCAAAATGTGACATGGTCACTTTCATTCCAATCTTGTTGAAGATACATCATACAACTCGATCTCGAAATATTTCTCATACAATCCATGACTCAAAACGACTATGTATGATTCTTGTTGATCCATCCAAAAAGTGTCTCGTCAAATCCATGTCCGAATAATGAGATGCACGGTCAATAACATCACCTTCCAAGCCATCCTCGGGCAGAATGCCGCATGGATGTGCATCGGAGGTGTGCTATTTCCCGTGTAACTCACAACTGTAGGGCCGCAGGCTCTCCACTCCGGATCCGGCCGGAAGTGGTAAGGTGCCTTTCGTCGTCCATCCTTCTAAAAGTGACGGAGATCCGCTCCATCGGTACTCCCGTATATAATGTTTTGCGATGTCTCGCTCCATTTCCTTGTAATATCATGACGGAACCTACCGGAAGTGGTATCTCCACCGGCCCTCGGAACTTACCCGGCCTCGCTATCCGGAGGTCAAATCCGAACATGATATTGCATTGGTCGACGAACGAAATTGTCCGTAAAGGTCCGACGAAGTCATGGTGGTCTATGTGTGGAGGTATGCAGCCGCTCTTCGATAAATGTCGATGATGCAACCGTTAGGTATGCACCATTGGCAAGCACTCTCCACGTTATCATTCTTTTCACCATTCTTTTAATTATTCTCGGCATCGGATCCACCTCACCGTGACGGAGTATCCCCGGTGGATTTCCTTTTCGTCCTCTCGCGAAGTTATAGCAACATCCGCATTGTATCGTGACTCTTCCTTTCCCCGACATCCATTTCCGGGTTCCGAATATGTCTTTTCTCTCGGACGGCTCGCTCGACCCATCTTCTCGAAGTTCTAGAATGCAATCCACAATCCGTCGTTGCTCGTACTCCGAGAATACACTCGTGTGTAACTCGAGGCCTTCCAAAATGTTGATTCTTCTGCCTCTAATCCTTTCAAAGTATTCGAAAGTCTTCTTCTCAACATTTTGCATTCTTTCTAGTTCATATTCCGGGATGATCCGCAAGTGACGAGGCCTAAGTAACGTATTGCGGGATGTATGGCTCAATCCCGTCACGTTCTCCCCGCATACCTTGGCTCCTCGTGGATTGTCTCTATCGGGACATCCTCCGGGTTGCTTCAAGCAACAAGGTTCTTCATATATGGTATCTCCGCCCGCATCGAGGCACCGATTCTATCTCTCGTCCTTCTTGGCACTTCTCCGATCTGTTCTGATTCTCTCGGCGTTGACTTTCTTCTTTCTGGTTCCTGCCGAACCGGTATTTTTGAAATGTGTGTGTCTGCGAAGGTAGTTATTTCCTCGTGTTGATCTGTTGCAAGTTTAGTCAACATCTTGCAGATACGGCGATTCTTATTTCTTCTTTGAGTAGCAGTGAGCGTAGCTCTCCTCACTTCTTGAATTTCGCGGGTGCGGCGCCGACGAGCCCGCCCTCCGCCGTGGCAACTACCGACTTGATTTTCTTGCTTTCCTTGGTGTTTGTCTTTCTTTTCTAGTTGCCGGATTGGTGGCTCGGGCCACCCATCTTCATTACCGTCCGGCTATGAAGCTCTTCTCGGTCCACCGGTACCTGGCCATTTTCTTCATACTCGTAGGTCGGCTAGTGTGAAGTCGAATCAATTTCTATCACTCGCTCCATCCTTCACCCTCTTTTCATCGAGTGCGAGACTCACACCATTTTTAAAGTTTAGGACCAACCACCCGTTCGACATTTCCCTGCGAAGAAAACAAGGAAAGGATCAGGGGCTGTACTAAGAACAATAACATTAAGAAAGTATTTATCACTGAAGATTCTTATTCACTTATTCCAATTTTAATTTTTAAGGAAAGTAGGAAAAGATAAAGAAAGATCAGTAAAAAGATTTGATTTGAAAGGAAGGGTAAAACTTTATTATTATGATTTGACATATTTTATTTTTAGTACATTTTTTTTTATTTTATCCATTTTTATGTTTTTGGGTTCGGACCCGAATCACAAAGTGATTGCTTCACCCGTGTTTCTAGGGATAATACTCTATTTTAGAGGCCACCCTTCGAAACATCAAGTTGTGTAATACTTCTTCAAATATCGTCCATTGATTGGAAGCATTTGTCGTTCTCCTTGGCAATTCACAAGTTGGTAGGAGCCTCCTGAGTAGACTGACTCGACCACAAACGGCCCTTCCCAAGACGGTTCAAATTTGCCTCCTATCTTGCGATGTGCAAGAATAGGTCTTCTGAGAACAATAACTAAGTCACCAACTTTGAAAGTTCTCGGGCGGACCAGTTTATCATGAGCCTGGATCATCTTAGCTTGGTACAATTCCAAATTTTGCTGCGCTGCAAGTCTCTTCCCTTCCAAGCTTTCCAGTTCTTCCAGTTGCAATCTCGCATTTTCTTCTGTAGTAATTTTATTTGCAACTGCAATCCTGAGTGATGGAAGCTGGACCTCCAAAGGTAAAATGGCCTCGGACCGGTACACTAAAGCGTAAGGCGTAGACTGAGTAGGAGTCCTGAAAGTCGTCCTGTAGGCCCATAAGGCTTCTAACAACTTCTCGTGCCAATTTCTCTTGTTGTCATCCAAAGTTTTCTTTAAAATTTGAACGAAAGTTTTATTAAAAGCCTCGGCCAAGCCGTTTGCTCTTGGGTAGTAGATTGTTGAGTATCGCCAATCGATTCCATGTCTTCTGACAAAATTGTTGATCTTTGTACTTCTGAATGCGGACCCATTATCTGAAATGATTCTGCGCGGTACCCCGAAACGGTAGACGAATTGATTTTTGAAAAGCTGTAGCACGTGGTGTGCCTTTACTTCTCTGAGTGGAACTGCTTCTGCCCATTTAGAAAAATAGTCTGTAGCTGCGAGGATAAAGCGATGTCCTCTTGAAGAAGGTGGTTCTATCAGACCCACTATATCTGTGCCCCAACACTCAAATGGCCACGATGCAATTGTCAGATGTAGCACATTTGGAGGTTGGTGTAGAACCACTTCTTGCACTTGGCACTGGTGACAACTTTTGGCAATATTCATGCAATCAGTCATCATTGAGGGCCAGTAATACCCTAGTCTTTTAATTTTCATTTTCATTTTCGAACCTGACTGATGAGCGCCACAAAGTCCTGAATGCACTTCTTTGACAATTTCACGAGCTTCAGACACGTTCAGGCATCTTAACCACATTTGATCAAAAGACCTTCTGTATAATGTCCTGTTTATTAATGCGTAAGACAGAGCTCTTTTCTTGATTTGATGTGCTAATGACTTATCATCTGGTAATTTCCCTGTTTGCAGGTAGTCTATTAGCGGTTGACGCCAATCTTCTGTGTTTTCCGTCACTGCTGCAACTGATTCCTCTATTTTTTCTGATTTCTGTATCATATCCATGTCGAGCTGTGATAGGACCTGTCGTCCATGAACTAACACTTCAACTGACTCATCTTGTAAGCAGGCAAATTATTTTGCAAGGCGAGCTAGCGCATCCGCGAGAGCGTTTTCTCTTCGGGGATCTTGTAGATTGTTACATTCGAATTTGTTCCAACAGTTCCATGGCATATTGAAAGTATTGCTCGAGTCTTGGCTTTAAAATTCTGTATTGTCCGGTGACCTGTTGAATGACTAACTGAGAATCTCCGTAGATGTTGATATCTGTTATTCCCATTTGAATAATCAGTTCTAGTCCTGTTATGAGGGCTTCGTATTCTGCCTTGTTGTTTGTGCACGACTCTGTTAAGTGGTAGGAGTACCTTAACATCCCCCGCTCCGGTGTTATAAAGATTAGTCCGATTCCTCGCTTTACCGGCACTATCGTTTGCAATTCTTTGTCTTTCCGTGCCGAGGACGCTCCGTCGAAGTATAGTTCCCAACGTTGATCATCGTTGTCTTCTAGGCTCATTATTTGTTCGTCCGGTAAATCATCGTCGAGAGGCGAATCCGCCGGTAAAGGGTGTGCCGCAAGGAAGTCGCCTAGCACTTGTCCCTTTACGACGACGAAGAGGAACGAAAGTTATGTCGAATTGCACATAGTATCATCGACCACCCGGCAAGTCCGCCGTAAAGTGTTGGACGGGTCATCAAATATTGCAACGGATTAACTTTCGAGATGAGGTTGACCTTATGAGAGAGCATGTAATGCCTGAGTTTCTGTGTAGCGAAGATCAGGGCTAAACAATGCTTCTCAATTGGAGGATACTTTACTTCCATCGGAATCAAATGATGGCTTAAGTAGTAGAGAGCATTTTCTTTTCCCTCATCATTGACCTGGGCTAGCAGGGCTCCAAGGGAGTCGTCCAGAGCCGTGGTATAAAGTATCAACGGTCTACCCGAGATCGGGGTCGCTAAGACGAGGAGGTGTCATTAAGTATTGTTTAATGTCCTCGAAGGCCCGTTGGCATTTCTCTTCCCAAACGAATTTGGCGTCCTTTTTAACTAATGCCGAGAAGGGCTGACACCTACCTGACAAGTTCGAAATAAAGCGTCGAAGATATGCCAACTTCCCTTGAAAGGATCGTAGCCGTTTTAAGGTTTTGGGAGGCGACATTTCTAAGATAAGCTTTAATCTTTTCCGGATCAATTTCAATCCCGCGATGTCGGACAACAAATCCTAAGAATTTCCCGGAGGTAACGCTGAAGGTGCATTTTAAGGGATTCATCTTAAGGTTGTATTGCCTTAGTCGCTCGAAGAAAATTCTCAAATCATACAGGTGGTCTTCCTTCAGTTTGCTTTTGATGACCGCATCATCCACATAACACTCGACTTGGTTGTGAATGAGATCATCAAAAATCTTTGTCATTGCTCTTCGGTATGTTGCTCCCGCGTTCTTTAGTCCGAATGGCATTACCGTGTAGCAATACACTCCGATCGGTGTTCCGAATGCCGCGAGCTTTTCGTCTTCCGGTGCCATCTTTATCCGGTTGTATCCTAAAGATCCATCCATGAAAGAGAATATTTCATGTGTCGAAGCGATGTCGATCATTAACTCGGAATTGGTAGTGGAAATTCATCCTTCGTACATGCTTTGTTCAAGTCTCCGAAATCCACGCGGATTCTCGTTCGACCATTCTTCTTCCCGATCGGTACCACATTGGCTAGCCAAGTAGGGTATTGTTCCTCACGGACAAATTTAGCGTCGATTAGCTTCTTAACTTCGGCTATTACTTGTTGTTCAATTTCCAAACGCATTCTTCTGGAAGCTTGTCTGATTGGAACGGAAGTAGGATCCACTCCTAGCCTGTGAACTACAACTTCTGGAGCTAATCCCGGCATTTTGTCGTAACTCCAAGCAAAACAGTCCTTGAATTCCATTAATAGCTTGATCATTTCCTCGGAATCTTCTTTATTGAGTAAGGAGCTAACAAAGGTTGGTCTAGGCTTTTTGTTAGTTCCTAAGTTAACTTCCATTAACTCATCTATTGTAGATTTGATTTCTTCTTCGAACTCGGTGGAGCGTCTCCACTTTGCAGATCTTCAAGCTCTTCCGTAGTTTCCAAGCGCTCTTCATTAGGTTCGCAAGTGACAACCAAACAAAATTTCGTAACGTCAACTGAACCTACTGTGCCGAATCCGAGACCATGTTTTGAATTGGGAGGCCGACCGACATTATTCCATAATTTTTCGAAGTGTTGTGATCGGCCTTTTGTCCATTGTCGAGGTAAGACACCACGCTGAATTAAATTTTGAACACAGGGAGAGTACCACTCAAAAGGTAATTCCATTAATTCGAAAGAAGTGACATCTTCAAATTGTACAATGTTTTCAGTATTGGAAGAAGAAGTGCCATGGTAAAATTTGATTGGCTTTGCACCGCTGCTATGTACTTCTTTGACCACCATACCCTCGATCTTATTAGACTGGATCGAGGTCAGGGTCATAGTGTGTACATAGTGATTAATCTTCTCGTACATCGATATTTGTATTCTTCATTCTTCTCATCTTCGAGAGAAATCTTGAATTGTGGTTTCTTCTGGTTTATTGTAGCTGTTTTCCCAATCATTGTTGATCATCGACTTTTTCTGTCCAACTGTCTCAGTGTCTCTTCCACGACCTCATCCCCGGCCTCGACCTCGGATGCGAGTTCTGGAAAAACCTTCACCATCTCGCCGTAAGGGAGTGGTGAGTGACTGTTGGACTAGAACTTCAGGTTCTTCATTGTCTCGAATTTCTTTTGCCTCATTTGGCACGCGTGTTTCCGGAGAAGATTGTTTTCTTCGCAGGTGCGTAATAAGCTGCATCTTCATGGATTCCAATCTCATGTACGGAGAAAGGTTGCAAATCACCTTTAATGCACTCGTTCTCCTCCTTCGTAGTATTTTATGCACCGATGCGGAGACGATGGTACCATCCGGTTTTCATGGATCCACTGGCCGGCCCGCAGGGTGTTGAACGATGTCTCGCAGTCAATTATGTAGAATTTTATGGTTGTCTTTGCTAAGTCACCAGCCTTCATCAACGCTGTTATTGATCCAAGGGCTCTTTCTCCTTTCTGGTTGAATCCTCTTAGCAACATCTTGTCCGCTTCAAGCTCGCGAGCATCAATTTCCAAGTATGCTAGAGCTCGAAGATTCATTATGTTGATTGACGCTCCTAGATCCACCAATACTCTAGAGAGCGTAAACTTTCCGATTGTGACTGAAATGTACAACGGTCGGTTGTGATCGGCCGTCCCAAGTAGTAGATCACCGTCCGTGAAGATAACACCTCGTCGTTCCTTTAACGAGCAAACCTCGTCTAAGGAATCTCCGGCCATCCGAGCTAAACAAATCTCTCGGATCAAGTAAGGCCTTGATCGAGCTTCCCTCATCTCTTTTGATAAGATGAGAGCGTCATAGATGCTCGCTTGGCTAGTAGTTTCCTAAGATGGGCTAGCACGTTATAGTCCACTTTGTTACCATGTGTCTCGGCTTCTTCCCGAACGGGCAATTCTTCCGCTGGGGTTGGTTCTTCCTGAACAACCACCTGCTTTCCTTTATCTTTTGGATTCGTTCTCGGAGGTAGAACTTTTCCGCTCCTTAGGTTGACTTTTGTGATTTCTTCTGAATCTGCAGTCGAGTTTACCGGTGTCTCCTTTCGAATCGGCATGACAGGTTCTTCCGGAGTTGCTTCGGAATCCGAAAGCTTTAACTCTATTGTGATTGGAGTTCCTTGGAATTCACAAATAGATTCATTGCTTGTTGAACTTTCGTAGCCTTCTTGGTGAATGTCTTCTTTGTCATCGTGATTGTCGAGGTTGTGTATGATTTGAGAATTGTTATTAGTATCGAAATCGAGATCCAGATTAGATTGGCTTTCGTTAGTTACGTAATCGTTAGAAACAGTCAAAATGGAGCCAACGCCATAACTCTTATCATTATCAAATCCCGCCAGAGCGAGCAAATAATCATACAAAGTCAGAGGTTCGAGGAATTTTTCCCCCGAATCGGAAACAACCATCCTAGGATAAGCAGCCCCTAGTTTAGCCTTGGGAGCCTCGGTCTTTTCTTCTTCTTCGATCTCCTTCTTTTCTATGATCTTTTCTTCCTGAGGCGGTTCTTCAATTGCAAGCGATAGCGCCGGCTCGACAGGTTTCAAACTCTGAATTGAAGCACGCGGCGAAGCGGTTTGGATGCGATCTAAAATTTTCTTTGATGACTTCGTCCAAGCGGTACTCCATCCATCATTGGTCGTGTAAGGGTCTATCGGAACAATGGGATCCGTTGAAATAACATTGACAGATCCTCCTTTCTGGGGTTCTTTTATGTATTCCTTTGGGATCGTTATGTTCCCTTTTCGGAGATTTTTGTCATGCCAACTTTTGAAGGTGATGCAATCCTCTATCTTATGTCCAAGCATCTGGTGGTAAGGGCACTAGTTGGGATGGTCTTTCTTGTTGACTTCTTCCGGCTTCCCGGGTTCTGGTAATCGAAAATCCAAAGTCTTCATCAAACTCGCGGAACATCTTTGGCACTCGCCTCATTCTCGAATGGATATTCTTTATTTATAAGCTCCTTTAACGTGCGCCGTGTGCGAGGCGGTTGCTCATATTGTTGAGTTGGCCGATAACCGGGCCGAGGTTGTTGGTAGTTCTCGCCGAGGTTGTTGATAGTCGGGCCGCGGCCGCTCCGCCGTATTTCGCATTGGCCGCTCGCCCTTATCGACCGCCGCGACGATCCCCGATTTCTTTTCAAATGTTTTCACGTGCTTCTGTTTGTCTCGTTTTGTCGATGAAACTTAGTTGCTTCGCTTCCTCTCGCAAGCTTCCGGCCTTGCTTAATAACTTCTCGAAAGTCTTAATTGTAAATCCCTTAAGGAGAAGTGCTATCGGGCCGTGAATGCTTTTAAGCAAGATACCGACTTCATGCTGCTCTTGTAGCTGTGACTCACACTTCATGCTTAGATTTCTCCATCGAAGTATGTAGTCCACTAAAGTTTCGTTCGGTTTCGTTTCTCCACGACTAAGTCACCGATGGTGATATGGTGCTCGAGCTCGGCAAACCGTTTCACGAAAAGGTTTTCTAATTCTGAAAATGTCTTTACCGAACCGTTCGGTAACTCTGCGTACCAATCGAAGGCGATCCCTGACAGGCTGCTGACGAACTGTCGGAACAGTAAGGCGTCACTTCCATCGGCGTTGCAACAACTAGCGCAAAAATGTGCAACATGCTATCGAGGGTTTCCGGTACCATCAAAAGTCTTGAACAGAGGTGGTACGAAGCCTTTTGGGTATTAGTATCGCATCAAATTCTTCGGGTAAGGTCTACCCGTCCGAAGAGATGTTCCGCTCTTAGAGTGTGCTAAGGCTTCTCGCACTCGCTCGTTCCACCATGTTCTCGATGTCCTTCTCTCGGAATCATATTTCGGGTAGAATCTTTCTTCGGTCGATCGTCTCCGTTAACGGATGTAATCTCTTTTCCTCCGTCCGTAATATGAATAACTTCGGAGGCGTTTCTCTTGGGGATCGAGCCCGACTCGAAGAGTGGCTGTGGCCGCAGCCCATCTCTTCCATCCTTTTTGCCATTTGGGAGATTGTATTATCTTTTTCTTGAATTTGTGCTCTTAATGCTTCCGGTTCATCTCTCTCCACAGCTGCCGGGGCACCTTGAGAAGGTGACGATGCTCGTGTTTCAACCATGTTGATCTCCACATATTCGTCATCCATGAACTCCGACGAGTCAACTTCATCTCCAAACTTTTCTTCTCTTTCATTTGCTAATCGTTGAATGTCGGTTCTTAGCTTTTCCATAGCGTCTTCCAATGGTCTTTTTCGTGCGGTTTCGCAATTATCATGCGATGGCTGTTGGGTTTCCTTCTTGGGAGTCCCTTTCATTGCAGTGGCGCTCTCTTCAGACTCGAGTCTCCTGACGAGACTTTCCTTTTCTGGTCGTTGTTTCGGCCTTAATCGCCGGCAGTAGGACGCCATACCATCCTTCTAGCAGCGAAGGCGCTCAGGACCGGATGGTTTGTCTACCGAATGCCGGAAGGTGGTATCCTCCCCGATCCGCAAGCCCGAAACAACAACAGGTGGACTAGCCTTCATCTTCTTATTCGGCTTTTCGCGGCGATAACGGGTTCTACTCGCGGCCCAAGACGGGACTTCGGCTCGGCACCCGCCCTATTCTTCTTAAAATCTCCGATACGGGACATCTCTCTTTCTTTGCTAACTTCTCTATCACAGTCCGTAGTCGGGCAAATGGTGTAACCCTAGCCCTTTTCTTTCGTGTCGTCGCTATAAGTATGCGGGTCGAGGTAATGTAGAAGCAATCTCGTGGACATTTTCCTCGTCAGCTGCGGCGGAAAGGGATGGAATCTACTTCCTTCCAAAAGCGGTGTATACTCAGGCAATGGTATGTATTCAGGTAGTGGTGTGTACTCAGAGATTTCTTCTAAGAAAGCGACTTCAGCAGCTCTAGCCTTTCTGGCAATCTTTCTACCTCTGTTTCTTCTCTGAGTCCGTGTTAGGAGTGGAACCCTTGAGCTGGACCCAATTTTGAAAACAGAAGGTCTTGCACGGAAATCCGTACCCTCCACGCGTAACATGCTCGTTACAAATTCGAACTTTCTTCCCCTTCGCTTGGCGGAAGCCGGGTAGGTGCGGAGACGACTAGACCAGTGGGGGTAGAGATAACGGTCCCTCCTATGGACGAGAGTATTCCTCTCACTCGGAACCCTTGCAGTGGAGGGAACTCTCGAGTCGACTTAAGGTCGAACTCGATCAAAGGTCTTTCGCTTCGTGCACTTTGTCCGTAAGTGTGAAAAGGGTAACGTCGGTGATCTTGACATTTGTGTTCTCGAATCCTTGTCCAAACCGGCTGATCCCATTGTCGGGCAAATCTCATCCTCGTAAACAACGAAGTCCAATCCATTGGTGAAGGAGAAAATCAGCTTTGGGGCGTACATCTTCTCGCAAGGTAGATTCCGATTGTCGATCCCAAGTTATGCTTCTTCTCATCGGGACGAAAAGAAAGGAATCGAAAAGAGTCCGAACACATTTTTGTTCATGTATTTATAAAAAGGAGTTATTTGTTAAAAGAGTCATTCATTGGAGGGTTCGTTTATTAGGAACGAATGTTCAAAGGTGTAGAGAAGGCAAGGAATCCGATTCGAATTGGAAAGGAAGAGAAAGTCTTATGCGAGACTTCTCGACTCAAAGGACCGCTCCTAAACTAACACCTATTGGGGTCCACCCCACCTCAGAAAAGAGGTAAAAGGATCTCGGAACCTCTCGGTTTAGGGGTGTCTAAACAGTGGCTCCTAAATCCGAGAGGAGTTGGCTATACTCGTTCAAGACAAAAATGAACAGGGTATTCCAACGGAAGAATGGTAGTTTGGTCCACTAGGGGCATGGGCTCACTACCGATTTATGAAAGCAAAACCATCTGATCAAAATGGAGAGAGGAACTAGTCCTCACGGAGTCGCCGTAAATTGTCGGCATATTTTTAGGTTATGTGTTTTATTTTGAAAGGGGGTCGCCTAACGTAAATTGTCGGCGAATTTTTATATTTTAAATTTAATTTAAATGTATATATAATTTAGAAAGTAGTATTTGATTTTGAAAATAATTTTAAATTTGAAAATTTTAAGATATGAAATCAAACCGATCTCACATCCCAAATAGTTTATATAAACGAGCACCGCACCACAAACCGTATATCTATCCCGCAGAATAGTACTACATCGCTTCGATGATGGGGGCTCGATTAAATAAACTAGAAGATTTGTGACATCCGTTTGGTTTGCGAACCAATTTTATAAGCCGACAAGTTCCCCGCTTAATATAAAAGAATCGAGCGGGGTTTATATTACCCGGTTCTTAAAGTTCCCTATAAGGGCAAGCCCCTATAGTTAATTACATCTTAAATGACGGGAATCATTTAAGAAAACTCTTGATAATGATCAGTGATTTGCTCTCAAGAATTTCAAAGTTTAAGGTTTTCAAAGGATTGGATTTCTGAAATTTCAAAAGGGAATGACTCAAAATTTGGAACAATTTATTTTGAGAATCCAAAGGAAGAGAAGTAGGAGAAGCCGAGGATCCAAGAAGAATCTCGGCAACTTCCCAAACTATCCTATTGTTCGGCTTAGATTCGAGAAAATCCTAATATTATCCGATACTTCAATCTTGCCAATTTTAATTAATTAGGACTTATATTCGTATGACATAATCATACAATCGACCTCGAAGATGCGAGGGCTTATGTCGTACCGAACGACTACCTCTGAGTCCTAAGACCGGCTAGGGCTTAATTTACATAACATGATTATGCAAATGCCTAACGAAAAGTCGAGGATTTATGTTGCACTAGTGCAAACCACCTCGAAGTCCTATGGCTTGGTTATTTAATTCTAAGAAAGTTTTGTTGAAGTAGATCCGAGTTGCTGATGACGATGGCCGTGCTGCCCACCATGCTCCGAGCTCCTTGTTGTTGCAGAGGTTTAGTTTTAGAAGTCATAAATCAGGAGATGAGAGGAGTGTTCTAGTTTAGAGAAAATCTTAAAATCCGAGTGTTTTTAATATTTTAATTAAAACAAATCTTAAAGTTGTTTAAACAGAACCGATTAAGATCCCACGGTTCCGTCATCCCGGCACCGTTATTTTCATCGAATTCACTTAGTCCAGATGAATTTGCTAAACTCAACTGAATGAGTTCCACACTTTCATTTATACCGTAGGAAATCCCGTTAGCAACACGTGGGTTACATCATCCGAGGTATTCCCGATCATTCAACGAGACGTTTTAATTTAGTTGCAATTGTAGTTTTGTGTTCTGTTTCGTGATTAAATTTCGAGTTGTTTTATATTTTGAAATGTTGTGGCGGTGAATTTTATCTTGTAATGATTTTTAATTTAATTTTGGTTTCAGTTCAGGGACTATCCTAAAGGTTTTGGTTTTCATGCAACAGTTGTTTATCATGCAAGAAAATAAAGTGCAATGCGATTAATTAAATTGCGAGAAGGTAAATTGCAATAAAATAAAAGCGTACCCTGGAGGGTCTTCCCGTCATCCCAAGCCGCACTTGAAACACATGTTAGAGCATTTAAGTATTTATAGCAATTACCTAGGTAAAGCTAAGGGCAAAGTTTCGGTTTTCTACCAAGATCCTAGTCCTATAGCTTAGTCATTCCTATGACGTCTAGGTTTTCAATTTTGTTTATGGATGATTTTCTCGCACCAAAGAATAATTAAGTTCAATTGTTCTTATAAAACACCCCGTCATATCGAGGAAGTGCTTAAGACTAATCTTAAACATCTTTTCAATATTCGTTGGAATTATTCTAAGTCCAAACAGATTTAATTAATCGAGTGAATTAATCATCCGAGGTTTAATTAAGTTTTGTTCTTTTGCTCGATGAACTAGGACACTTCGAATATCCTATAAGTGAAGTAACACTTCACTTAATACTCCGTTTAGGAGTTATGACAACAAGAACTTTTGAGGGCAAATTGATGTTTAAGTGATTTGTGATTTAATTTAATTTTAATTAATGGGTTTAAGTTTAGAATAATGTTCAAGTTGTTTTTAGACCTATTTTGAATTCTTTATGTCTTAGGTGATGCTATATTTAATTTAATTTAATTTAATTTAATTTAATTTAATTTGGTTTAGTTTTAATTTTAATTTAATTTTAATTTTAATTTTAATTTAATTTAAATTTTATTTTAATTTGATTTGATTTTATTTTTTATTTAATTTAATTTAATTTAATATGTTTTAATTTAATTTAATTTAATTTAATTTAATTTAATTTTAATTTAATTTAATTTTAATTTTAATTTAATATTTTATTTTTTATGTTTGAAAGATGATTTAATTTAATTGTTAAAGTATTAATTTAATTGAAATTTTGGAAGGATTTAATTTAAATGCTTTAATTTTAATTTAATTTAATGATTAAGTCTTTTAGTATTTTAAATCTTGAGTTTGTATTATCATTTTAATTGGGAATTAAATATTATTGAAGTGATTAATTTAGGGATTCTTAAATTAAAGTATAAATGTCTTCTTAATAATATCCCTATTTTAATAATTTCAATTTTTATTAATCTTCCAAATTTCATTAATTAAATGATCAAAGTTTACTCTAATTAATCTTAAGAATGGTTGATGGGTCTCTATCCTTTAATTATTTAAATTTCAATTATCCAAATCAGATTAGGATCAAATATTTTACTCTCGCATTTTATTAAGCCTAAAGTTTTAATTAAGGGTTAAAATTTTAATTACCATTTTGCCCCTCAAGCTTAATAATTCCATAACTCACTAAATTGAGCTTAAATAAATTTGAAATTTTTATGCGGCTTCACTCACATGTCAATTAAGACATTAGAGGAGAAAATGTGATTTTTCTATATTTAATTTATTTATATAATTATTTTTTTGTAGAAAATAGGGATTTCCAAGGAAAATTCAATAAGATGACCAATGGAATTTTTCTTTCCTTAAGAAAATTATGGGGCACTCTTAATGACCAGAGGACATTTGGACTAATTTTGGTGATTTTTTGAATTATATTTGATTTATTAGAATTATTTTGAGTTTTGGAGTATTAATTAATTTTAAAATAAAATTAAAGTTGAAAAATGGATTTTACATTTTTCTTAAATCTCTCTGACCTCAAGGAGTCCAGAGAAATAAAGTTTATATTTTTCTGATTTTTCCTTAATTTATTAGAATTCTTTCCTTGATTTATAAGAAGCTCCAAAACCATTTTTGTGAATTTTTGAAAAGTATTTTGTGAGTTATGAATTTTTAAAGTTTAATTTTACCCATTTTTTCTTAAGAGGCTTAATCAACCCATTTGGTGGGGTTAACCAAGTCCAATTGGTTTCAAATTTTTATGTGGTGTTCTCCTATCCCTAGAGGACAGTGGAGAATTGTTTTTAAGTTAATTTAATGAATGGTTAACCCTAATTAATTAAAGTTCAATTTTGGGTATTTAGGCCAATTAGGGTTGTTCAAAGTGAATTAACTCAAAACTTATTTTTCCTAGGCTCCTCTGGTCATAAGAAACATCACCAAATTTTCCTAGAATTTATTTCTCAACATGCTAATTATTGGAATTAAAATACTCAAAACAGTAACATGAACTTGAAAAATCAATAACATCTCATAGGGATGGCCTCTGACCTTGGAAAATTCGGGGAATGTTCCCGAGTTCGTAGGCTTCAAAAGCCCTATGGTCTCATGCCATGGTGAATTTCCTATATGCATGGAGAATTAAAACAATGCGAGAGTAAATAAATCATTAAAAATAAAATACTTAATGAAATTACTTGATTTCTTTTCCACATTATTCTCCTCTGTTCACTGAGCAAGAGGGTATTTTTATTTTATTTTTAGGATTTTTCTACACAAAGTTATGGATTTTTGAAGTTCTAGTAATTAAATAAATAGAAAAATAACCTATTTTTCTACTTATCCACTCGGCGCTGACTCAACCTCGGCGTCTCCGAAGCTCCACGTGTCATCTCCTGATTTGGCGCCGCCATCTGACTCAGCCATCCCGAGACCTGCCTTTCACGTAACATCTTCTAGTCCGACGCGATCCGAGCCGTCCATCCGATACACGCACAATCCAACAGTTCCTAGTCATCGTCTACGACTGGTATGAACCCGTGACCTTCGACCTTCTAACCCTAATTTCTCACTCGATTCTCAACGAATTTTTGTGTTCTTATGCTCTATGTATTCGTCTTGAAGAGACGAACACATCCATACGATAAACATGCATTGAAATTAACTCAAATTAAATGGAGAATCTTTGTAAGCTCGGGAGGAAGATGAGTCCATACCTTTGCTCAGAGAAGTGGAGCTTCAATCTGAGAGTTGTGTCACGTTCGATTGGGTCCAAGCAAGCTCCATATGAAGTCCCTTGGCCTGGTGAATTGCCTAGGTACAAAAGTGACCACATCCGATCACAAAGCTTGGAGGCCGGAAGCAATGGCCGGCCCTGTGAGGGGGATTTTGTCGGGAAACTTCTCCTCTTGGTCCGGTGAAGGTGTAGAGTCAATCAATTTGAAGATCGACTCACCGTGGTGAAGTGTCCCGGTTTTGGGCTTCGAATTTCAACTCCGAAATTGAGCTCACAGAGAGGAAATGGCAGGGGATTTCAGTGGGGATCAAGTTCTCTATGTGTAGAGAGTGGTCTGGGATGATTTTGGCAGGGTTTCAGTAAGGTTTTGTTCAGCACCTCTTCATGGCTGAGTGAGGTGGTGTTTAAATAGGCATGGCTGGAGGGCCTCCTGTGGGGAGTTAGGGCTCGGGATCAGCTCGCTTGTGTCAAGGGAAGAACAGCCATGGTGGCCATCTGGGCATCGGGCGCTCAACAGGTGGGAATTCCAAACTTTGGCTCCTCCCAAGGTCTCGGCCATAGGGTTTTCCGGCGACCGTGGTGGCCGGCCGGCCGGGTCGGTCACCATCTTCGACCGGCTGAGGTCGTGGCTCGACAATGGTGAAGTCAATCGGAGTTGGCCATGTGTAAAGGGCTCGAATTGAAATGGAATGGGGGAAGGCTAGTTTTGGGTCTAAATGAGTCAACCCATGGTTTTGGGCTAGGTTCACTATCCAAGGCTGGCTTGAGCCGAAGAGAAAGTTGTTTGGTTCAGCTTAATCGCAGTGGTCAAGTCACCATCCAAGCATAATTAGGCCTAAGCATGGTTAAGGGGAATCATGGGGGTGGTTAATGACTTTTAGGAGTTATGGAAAGAACCTCCCTCTTTTGCCCAATGTGGTATGGTCATATGTCAACAACTCACATGGCTTGCATGTGGCTCAAGAATGGCTTCATGGCTCACCTTTGGCTTGGGAAAAAGTTTGGTCAATTTCATGAAAAAGGGTTTTGTGAATTTTGGCATTTTGATGGAAATTGTTATGAGGCTTGATTTGGAATTGTTTAATTGATAAATTAGGACTTTAGGAATGATTTTAAATTGAATGTGTGATGAGGAAAAGTGTCATGTGGGCTTTAGATTGATTTGGGCTTTTGAATTTGGTGGAAATGGGCTTTAAGGAAGGTTTAAGGGAGTGGGCCTTTATGTTTAGCAATGGGCTTTTAGATAAAAAATTTTGTAAAGGGCCATGCCAAATAAATGTTGGGTTTAGTTTAAGGATGTGTCTTGAATGATTTGAAGTAAATTTGAGGTGGTTTGGAATCGAATCGGGTCGAATTTGGGTTTATTCTGGTAAATGGGCCAATGTAGGTCAAATTGGGCTAACTTGGGCCAATGTTGGGCTAGGGTTGAAGTTGACGTAAAATTAATGTTGGGAAATGTTTATGGGAGTGTTTCAAATAGGTTTTAACTTTGGTTAGGTTTTGGTTTTTGTACTTGGGCTTATTTGGGTTAGGTTTGGGTTTAGGTCAAAATTGGGCATTTTGGTTTTGGGTTGAATTTGAGTGGGGTTTGGGTCCAAATTTTGGGCAAATTATGTTAGAGTTTTGTTTGTGGGGATGTTAGGGAAGGTTTATAAAAGGTTTGGGGTCAATTGGAGTTGAATTGGTTTGGTTTGGGCTAAGTTTGGGTCATGGGTCCAAATTGGGCTTTAAGGTCAAAAGTGAGATTGGATTCAAATGTTAATCAAATTGGACTTGCATTTGGTCTATATTGATATTGTGGATGTTAAATTGAAGTTTAGAATTGAATTGGACCAAAATTGGGGTCAATTGGGAAGATTTGGTTTGACATTGGGTTCATTTGGGTTAAGAATGGGCTAAATTGGGGGTTTTGGTAAAAGTGGGGTAAATTGACAAAATTGGACCATGGTGTAGTTGGACAAAATGAAATTGGGAATATTTGAGATTTTCTGGAATTTTCTAGGAATTTTCTGAATTTTTGGATTTTTTGGCTAAGAGGGGCATTTGGGGTATTTGGAGGGTATTAGGGGGTATTTTTTGGAATTTTTGGTATTTTTGGCTATGGATGATCAATTTGATTGGTGAGGAAATGTTCAAGGTTAATTTTTGGGAATTTTGGGTGATTTGGAAATTTTGGAGGATTTGGGCGATTCTAAGGGCTTTTGGTAGGCTTGATAGGTGTAGGGTCCCCGGGGTCAAAAATTAAAATTTTGGAATAATGAAGATTGATCAAATATGAGTGGAATGGAATCACTTTGATTGAGCCATGAAGCCATGTTAAGCCTATATGAGTCATGGGAGGAATCATTTGAGGCATTCACTATGTTGTTCCTAACCCTCTTAACCAGGGGCCTAGGGGTTAAGGTCCATCCATATGAATTACCTACATGAATCAAAGAGTCAAGTTGGGTATGGGTTTGGTTTTAGGATTTGGATTGTGTTTGTGACAGTGTAGAGTATGAGTGTAGTGAGTGTGTAAGTCAACCCTCACTGCACTGAGCCACCTGGGGTGGTCCTAAGTGCCAAAGAGTCTTATAGGGAACTCATCCTTTAAACCTTCACATTTGATTTCAACCCTCTAGGTGATTAGGGGTCTAAAATCAAGCTTGTGGGGTTTGTAGGGAGGCAAGAAGTGGTTCAAATTTCTAAGGGATGGGTCTCAATTCTAGTCCTCTAAGATAGTCAAAGGAAAAGCCTAAGGCTAGATCCTAAACACTAAAGAGGGAAGAGAAGACCTCATCAAAAATGAGGTCAACAGGTGTCCGGCGCCTAGGCACCAGATTCTGGCACCTAAGCGCCAGACACACCTTCTAGAAGATTCATTGAATGTGGACATATTTTGAAAAGGTGCCTTGAGGCAACCCTTGAAGCCTATAAGTAGGAGGTTATTCCTTCAGAGAAAAAGGCCCCATCTACCCTCCCTATCTAGAGTCCAATCTAGAGAGAGAATTAGAGAGATCATATTAGGGCCACCTTTTTACTTTCCTTCATAAATTAGTGAGTTTATTTTAGAGTTTGTATTTAGAGTTTGAAAGAGTTGGTGCATCTGTAGTTCATTACGCTGTGGAGTCAGTATGAATCAGAAGTTCAGTAGGAGAAACATCTAAGATAAGTATTTTTATTTTGATTCAAAGTTTATTTATTATGTTTTGTTATTTAATTTTAATGTGTTTTGAGTAGTTACATTACTTTCTCCTTTCAATTATGAAAAGATAAATAAGATAACACAAAATTCATCGGAGAATTAAAAATCATATATTTTCAAAACATTATGATGATATTAATACCGGTCCTTAATTTACTATTTAAATTGGCCATTTAAATTGTTAAAACCTGTTGAATAGTTTTGAAACCTAGAAGGGGATGAATTCTTAACTTGTAGATATCACATGAATCCTTGGGTAGTCGAAGGCCTTGTGTGGGTTATTCAAGGTGAAGCACAAATAAATAGGAAGATGTTATATATTGGGCGTAGAATTGATATGTTTTTAGAGTGACAGACTAAATTCTTATGATTTGGTTTATAGAAAAGGAAAGGGTCACTAGTAGGGCCGACCATAGCCACCCTTGGACATCTAGTAGTGTGAGCCTAAATTAACCAATTCTACTAACAATACATCCGGACTCGATCTATAGTGCTATGCCAATGTTCTTTGCACCCTGGATCAAAGGGTAAATAATATTAATGCTTCTATTTGGCACAATACCATAAATTTATATTCTCCACGAATATTATCATTATCTTAGAAAATCTTGGATTAATTGAAAGGGAGAAAGTTGCTTTCTTATTGCTATTTACATCAATTATTTTATTTTTGCTTTATTATTGCATCTAGTAAATTAAAGATATTTTATTTTTAATTATAAAAGAAATACTTTAAAATAAAAATATTTAAAGATCTATAACTCTCTCCTCGTGGGAACGATACTGGGGTCTTTGTTTCAAAGTCCTATATTACTTAAAACGATACGTATACTTGCGTAGAACCCCTAGTGTGGAAAATATTTTCCATAAAATTATATTTATATACACTAGTCGCTATTATTATTTATAACATTTATTTTTGAAAGCATTAATTAGTACGTTGATCTTGAGAGGACTTCGGGTCAAGTTTTTGGCACCGTTGCCGGGGAAGAAGATTTGAGTACACATATATTTATATCAGGTCAAGTTTTTGGCGCCGTTGCCGGGGAGAGTAGAGGCAAACTTTTAGATTTTAAGTATTTTTATTTTATTCATTTTTCTTTATTATTAAAAAAAATATCTATATAATAATAATATTTATTTTAATTCTTGCTAATTGACTTTTTATGCGTAGTTACGGATCCGAAGGATTATTACCTTTAGATTTTGAATTAGAAAGAACTGTTAGAAGAATTAAAAAAGGAAAAAAAATTCAAAAATTTCAAGAAATGACTAATTTACATAACAATTTACAAAATCCAATTGAAATTAATGATCAAAATGTTTTTAAACCATTAAGGGATTATGCTAACCCTACAGTTGATGAACTTCATAGCAGTATTCAAATACCCACTGTAGATGCTAATTCTTTTGAGCTTAAACCGTATATTATTCAAATGGTTCAAAGCAATCAATTTAGTGGAACACAAAATGAGGATCCAAATTTACACCTTGCTAGTGTTTTAGAACTTTGTGCTACCTTTAAATATAACAATGTTTTTGATGATGCTATTAGGCTTAGACTCTTTCCTTTTTCTTTAAGAGATAAAGCAAAGATGTGGCTGAACTCATTAGCAACAAGTTCTTTTAAATCATGGGCTGAAATGGCACAAAAATTCCTTGCTAAATATTTTCCTCCTTCTAAAACTGCTAATTTAAGAAATGATATTACTTCATTTAGTCAATTTGATGGGGAGACAATTTATGAAACTTGGGAAAGATTTAAAGAACTATTAAGAAAATGGCCTCATCATTATTTATCGATTAGTTAATTATTCAAACATTTTATAATGGATTAATTGGATCTTTAAATTCAATTATTGATGCTGCTGCTGGAGGTTCTTGAATGTCTAAATCATTTGAAGAAGCTTACAGTTTAATTGAAGAAATGGCTAACAATAATTTTCAATGTCCTTCTGAAAGGATTAATCCTAAAAGAATGGCAAGTATTCATGATAATGAAGTCTTTTCTATTTTAGCTTCACAAGTAGCAGCAATGTCTAAGAAATTAGACAGTTTTGCTATTAATATATCACATAATAACTCTGCTAATATTGAAGATTCTCAAACTATTGAAACTTTACAAGCTATTGCTAGTAAAAATAATCCTTATTCAAATTATTATAATCCTGGATGGAAAAATCATCCTAATTTTAACTGGAATAATTCACAACAATGGGGTAATAATCAATCTCATCCCACTAGAAATTGGAATAATCAAGTTAATTCAAACTATAAACCACCTGGATTTAACAATCAACAAAAAAAGTTATCTATAGAAGAATTAATTTTACAACTAAGTAATCAATTACAAAATCAAAATAATGTTATTCGTAATATTGAGAATCAAATGGGACAAATCGCTAATTTAATTAATTATAGACCCCCAGGAACACTTCCTAGTAATGTTGAAATCAATCCAAAAGAAACTGGAAAAGAACATGAACATGTTAAAGCTGTACAACTTAGAAGTGGAAAGAAATTAAAAGAAAGAATGCAAAATGAAATTGAAAATGAGATTGAGGTTGAAGAGATTGAAAAATCTAAAGAAATTTCTTCTCCTAATAAAGATCAAACTGATATTTCTATTAATATGGAAGTTGAAAAACCACCACCACCTTTTCCTCAAAGAATTAAACAGCAGAAGCTTGATCATCAATTTTCCAAGTTCTTTGAAATTTTTAAGAAACTTACTATAAATATACCTTTTGCCGAAGCTTTGGAACAGATGCCAACTTATGCAAAATTTATGAAGGATATTTTAAGTAAGAAACAAAAATTTGAAGCTTTTGAAACTGTTTCATTAAGTGAAGAATGTAGTGCAATAATTCAAAAGAAATTACCTAAAAAACTTAAAGATCCTGGAAGTTTTACTATACCTTGTGCTATTGGATAAAAGTTTTGTGGAAAAGCTTTATGCTATTTAGGAGCAAGTATTAATCATATGTCATTTTGTATTTTTTGAAGGTTGAATTTAGGAGAGATTACTCCAACCATTGTAACCCTTCAGTTAGCTGATAGATCTATCACTTACCCTAAATGAGTTACAGAGGATGTTCTTGTTAAAGTAGATAAATTTATCTTCCCTGTAGATTTCATTGTACTTGATATGAAAGAAGATAAAGAAATACCTATTATTTTAGGGAGACCTTTTCTAGCGACCAGACGAGCTATGATTGATGTGCAAAAAGGAGAATTAACCATGAGACTTAATGATCAAGAGATTAAATTTAATGTCCTTAAATCAATGAAGTACCCTGACAAAGAAAATGTAATCGAATGGATATAATTGATTATTTAATTGAGAAACATTATCAAGAAAAATGTAAAGTAATTTCTGAAGAAAAATTTGAATTATTAACTGATGAAGAACTAAAAGAAGAAGAAACTCATTATATTAAAGATAATTGGGAAACTTTTGACATAACTCAAAATGATATACTTTTACCCTCAATTAAAAAATCCCCTGAACTAGAATTAAAAATGTTACATTCACATTTAAAGTATGCATTTCTGGGAAATTCATTAACTTTACTCGTTATTATTTCTTCGAGCTAAGTTTAGATCAAGAAGAAAAATTAATAGGAGTGTTAAAGAATTATAAAAAAGCTTTTGGTTGGACTATTGCTGATATAAGAGGAATAAGCCCATCCATTTGTATGCATAGAATTTTAATGGAAGAAAATTTTAAACCTACTATTGAACCGCAAAGAAGATTAAATCCTATCATAAAAGAGGTTGTTAAAAAAGAAATTGTTAAATGGTTAGATGCTGGTATTATTTATCCTATTTCAGATAGCCAATGGGTAAGTCCTATTCATTGTGTTCCAAAGAAAGGAGGAGTAACTGTCATTGTCAATGATAAAAATGAACTAATTCCTACAAGACAAGTTACTGGATGGCAAATTTGCATTGATTATAGGAAATTAAATGACGCCACTAGAAAGGGTCATTTTACTTTACCTTTCTTGGATCAAATGTTTGATAAATTAGCTGGACACTCATATGTCTGTTTTCTGGATGGATATTCTGGTTATCATCAATTACCTGTCGCTCCTGAGGACCAAGAGAAAACAACATTTACAAGTCCTTATGGAACATTTGCCTTTAGAAGAATGCATTTTGGTTTATGTAATGCACCTGCAACTTTTCAAAGATGTATGATGTCAATATTTTGTGATTTGATTGACAAAGGAATTGAAATATTCATGGATGATTTTTCAGTTTTTGGAACTTCTTTTGAATACTGTTTGGAAAATATTTCCAAAGTTCTGAAAAGATGTGAAGAAACAAAAAAAGTTCTTAACTGGGAAAAATGTCAATTTATGGTCACAGAAGGCATTGTACTTGGTCACAAGATTTAACAAAAATGGATGGAAGTAGATCAAGCAAAAGTGAAAATTATTCGCTGAATTACAACCACCTACTACTCATTATCGATGTCAGAAGTTTTCTAAGTCATACTGGATTTTATAGAAGATATATAAAGGATTCTTCTAAAATTGCTAAACCTCTTTGTCATTTATTGGAAAAAGATGCTAAATTTGAATTTAACAAAGATTGTGTTAATGCTTTTAATATTTTAAAAGAAAAATTAATTACTGCACCTATCATTGTTGCACCTAATTGGAATAAATCTTTTGAATTAATGTGCGATGCAAGTGATTTTGCAATTGGAGCTGCATTGGGACAAAAATACGAGAAAATTTTCAAAGTTATATATTATGCTCGTAAAATCTTACTGAAACTCAAAGAAATTACACTACTACTGAGAAAGAGCTTCTAGCTATAGTATATGCCTTTGATAAATTTATACCTTATCTTCTTGGTACTAAATGCATAGTTCATACTGATCATTCCGCTATTAAATATCTAATGTCAAAAAAGGATGCTAAACCTAGACTAATAAGATGAGTTTTACTTCTACAAGAATTTGATTTTCAAATAGTGGATAGAAAAGGAACGGACAACCAAATTGCTGATCACTTATCTAGAATTAAGAATGATGTTTTTACTGAAGAAAACATAAATGAGAAATTTCCTGATGAACATTTATATGTTATTCAAGGATACCAAACACCTTGGTATGCAGATATAGTTAACTATTTAGTTAGCAATATTCTACCTTATGGATTGGATGAAAAATTTATTAAGAAATTTAAAAATGATGCTAAATATTATATTTGGGAAGATCCTCATTTATTTAAATTAGGAAGAGATTCTATAATTCGAAGATGCGTACCTTATGAAGAAACTTTTGCTATTATTCAAAAATGTCATGATTCCGATTTTGGAGGACACTTTGGAGTAGATAAAACTGCATTTAAAATTTTAAATTCAGGATTTTATTGGCCTACTTTATTCAGAGATGTGAGACATTATGTTAAAACATGTGATTGATGTCAAAGAATGGGAAATATATCCAAGAAAGATGAAATGCCTTTAAACTATATATTGGAAGTTGAAATTTTTGATATATGGGATTTAGACTTTATGGGACCATTTGTACTATCATATGGAAAAATTTATATTTATTAGCAGTTGATTATGTTTCAAAGTGGATCGAAGCCGTAGCTTTGCCTAACCGTGACTCCAAAAGTGTATCTAAATTTTTAAAGAAGATGATTTTTTCAAGATTTGGAATGCCTAAGGTAATTATCACAGATGGTGGAAGTCATTTTAGAAATATAAGAATTCAATCATTACTGAAAAAATTTGGAATCAAACATAAAATTGCAACTACATATCACCCACAAACAAGTGGAATGGCTGAAGTATCAAACAGAGAAATTAAAAGAATTTGAGAGAAGTCTGTTAATCCTAAAAGAACTGATCGGGTTGATAGACTTGATTCTGCATTATGGGCTTATAGAACAGCTTATCAGACACCAATTGGAATGTCACATTATCGGTTAGTTTTTGGAAAACACTGTCACTTACCTGTTGAACTTGAACATAAAGCTTATTGGGCGATAAAGGAGTTTAATTCTGATTTGAATATTGCAGGAGAAAAATGATTATTGCAATTAAATGAGATGGATGAAATAAGAAATGAATCATATGATAATGCAAAAATTTATAAAGAGAAAATAAAGGTATTACATGATAAAAAGATTTCAGGAAAAATATTTGAGCCTGGACAAGAAGTATTACTATTTAATACTCGTTTAAGACTTTTTCCTGGAAAATTAAGATTAAAATGGATAGGACCATATACAATTGAAAAAGTATACCAATATGGAGCTGTGGATATTAAAGACCCCAAAACGGGAAAAATTTTTAAAGTTAATGGATTAAGATTAAAGCCTTATTTGGGAGACATTAAAAAGATTTATAAAGAGGCTTATGAATTAAGTCAACCTGATTAAAGAATTACTTAGGTCGGGCTGACGATGTTAAACCAAGCGCTTAATGAGAGGCAACCCATAGATTTTATTTTTAGTGTGTTTTTATATTTTTAATGTATGGTTATGCCTCGGTCTTGACTAATTTTATATAACTTCAGAAAATTATAAATTATCTTGAAGTATATAAAGTTTGGTCTTTGGATCACTCCATTTCATATGTGAGTAAAAATGAGATCAAGTTAATCTTCATTGAAATTATGTATAATTGTGTTATTGAGATTGTTCTGATCTTATCATTATAATTTACCTATTTTTGGAGAACAAAACTTTGAAATTTGACGTTAGGCGAAACAGAGTCGAACATAGTTCTGGCGCCTATGCGCTAGAATTCGGCGCCTAGGCGCCAGAATTCGGCGCCTAAGCTCCAGAATAAGCTGTGTGTTGATGGATCTGGCGCCTAGGCACCAGATTTTGCGCCTAAGCGCCACGGTTACTAGGTCGTGTAAAAACCGAAAACTTTCAGTTTTTCACACGATTTTCACCTTTAAATTAACCCATCTTCGTCTCCAATCCCTATGCAATCATTATTTCGACCCATACACTCCATTCTTGAGAGATTAGAGAGGATTTTTAAAGAAATGGAGAGGAAAAATCTTGGAGAAGAGGCTAGAGACAAAGGTCCAAAAGATCCTCAACCCTACTTCAATGGTTTCATCGCTGTAAGTTTGGATGAAATTTCTAGTCGTCTTGATAAATTTGAAGCGGATTTCAAGAGTATTGGAGATCGCCTCCATGAGATGTATCATCAGATTGAACATCTAGAATGGCAGGCGAAACTCCAATTTGATCATCTAGCGGCTTATCAAGATGCTCAGGTGGAGATGTATGCGAAGAACAATTGGATCGACGAGAAAACAACTATGAATTTTCCAAGAGCATTAGTGTTCATCCCAAGTGGGCTGAATAGTTTTCCTTGCCAAGATAATGGAAATTAGATAGTGGTTTGATGAGATCGTGATTTATCTAGTGAGTCGTTGTATCGATTTAGTGAATCGATTGTGTTTGTTTGTGTATTTGCTTTTATGTTCAATGTGTGTTGTATTTGCTTTCAAATTGTGTTGTTTGATTGTGTGTTAGGACTTGAATCATTATATTATACTTATCTGAAGTGTATTGAGCCAATATTGAATATTATAAACGGAAATTAAAGGAGTTTGATTTAAACCTTGTGTTTGATTGGTGGATTTAATATTTAATTTTTAAAAATGTTTTGGAATTAAACTGAAGCCCTACTCTAATATGAGTAATTGGAAGTTGAATTTATGAATTTTTGTGGAAAATAAAATTTTTAGAGTGATTTTTGTGAAAGGCGAGTCTGGCGCCTAGGCGCCAGAATTCGGCGCCTAAGCGCCGGTTCGGCCTGCTTACCCGAAAAACACCATATAAACCCCATTCGCCATGGATGACGCCTAAACTTCATCTCCTTCACCATTTTCATGAAAATACACCTCTTAGATCCATTTTGAGGTCAAAACATTAAGTATTTGGGCGCGAAATCACTTAATTTCTTCGTCTCGAGGTCAAATCTACACTCTAATCCATTTATTTTCGATTTTCACCATAGTTTTTCCTATGTTTTGCTAAAAACCAAAATTTTGAGAAAAATTTTGATTTTTAGGTATTCTATTTGGATTTTTAAACTTATTTTAAGTTTCTTAAACTTAAAAAGAGTTTAAATATTTGATTCCTAAATTTGTTCATGTTTTCTTTAACGTTTAGATGGCACCAAAATCTAAGCGAGGGAAGGGACGAGAAAATTTTGACAGTAGCAAGTTCGCGACTGCGGCAACACATTTTTGATATCACGAATTTGCGACGTCGAGAAAGTTTATCTCGGAGCGAAGCTTTTACAATCCGGGTGAAATGATTGAGAACACAATCGTTGCGCACAACTGGCAACGATTCTGTTATTTCACTGCTGTTGTTGTTATTCCAGTCGGTCGCGAATTTTATGCTAAATTTTTAGATGCGGAAGACTATGAAGTCTTCGTCAGAGGTATTGGAGTAGGATTTACTCCAGAAAGGTTCAATGTGTTTTATGGACTGCCACCTACCATCGAGTGCCACTATTCTGGATTATCTCCATCTGAGGGAGATCTTGAGATGATTATTGCTTATTTGACTGACGACACTGGAGCCCGGAAGATCGGGAATGAAAAATGGGTAAACTTCAAATCTTCTAAGCTAAATGATGTTTCAAAGGCTTGGCATTATTTTATTTCTGCTAGACTTCTACCTTTCAACCACCTGAGTGAAGTTACCAGAGAAAGAACTATCCTGAACTATTGCATTCAAGAGAGGAAGTTGATAGATGTTGGCAGTATTATTTATGATTCTGTGGAGTCTACCGCTAGATCCAGCACTTCTGTGGGACTGGGATTCCCATCTTTGATCTATTCTTTATGTGTTAGCAATGGAGTCATTGCTGATATTTCTGAGGAGAAGCTGAAGTCTACCAAGCCAATTGGGCAGGAGAGTGCTAGTATATATGATCGTCTTCGAGGGAAGAGATCGACCGCTCCTTCTACTTCGCACACACTTCGGGTTGACCTTCCACTTCCGGACCTTCTACTTCTACTCGCTCGAGCCACCATCTAGTTTTTGGGAATCGATGCATGATCGGTTTATAGAGCAACGAAGCATGAGTTATTTCAAACTCACCTGCGAGTTGATTCTATTGATAAGAAAATTGATCATTTATCTGAGTATACCCAGAGGAAGAGTAGTTTGATGCTGAGTATGATGAAGCTCTCGTTAGATTCCTGAAGGGAGAGCATGATGTTCAGCTTTCTACCTGTCCTAGTTTTTCACCATATGTTGATCCTAAGGAAGTTGAGTTTTCTTTTGGTGATGATGACAATAATGAGGCTACAGACAGTGATTAGTGGCCTGATTTACCTCTGAGTTGTTCTAAGTCTGTTGTTAGTTTAATTTGTTTGCTAGTATTGATTGTTGTTTGTTGTTTGCTAGTTTAGATTTGTTTATGTACTTTGTGTGGATTGTTGGGTGTTGAGACTGTTGTTAGAGTATTTTTAATGTATTATGCTTAAGATTGAAATTTGGATAAATTTATGTTTATTTATGTTTCAGCCTACTGTTTAGTAGTTAGTATTGTTGTTTTATTTCTGTTATTATAAGTAATATAATCATTTAATTTAATTATTAATGAGCCTGCTTACTCTTATACGTGCTTCATTATTTCAGTATTATTCATAAAAGCATGTGTAGAAGTAAATTTTTCTTTCTAGAATGTATTTTTTTACATACTTATAAAAATTCCTTTTTAAAATTATGTTTTTCTTTCTCTCATACTTTAAAATTTTTTTTTTCATGATAGACCAAAACTTAAGTTTGGGGGAAAGGGAAAGTACATTCAAATTTAAATTTTATTTGTCCTTTAAGAACTAATATTTTCTTAAAATAAAAATTTTTAACATAACATGAGGAATGAAGAATCTATTTAAGATCACTTATATTTTTGAAATTATAAATAATTTAGTGGACTTAACCAAAAATTTTAATAACTTTGATTGATTTTAAGAATAGAATTATTCAACTTAAAGAAGAATAAGATTAAGAAATTTTTCTATTCATAGTAGAGATAATTGAATGTAGATTGACTCGAAAAAGAATAGATTGAAATTCTTTTTGAAATCTATGTATGTTATAATAATTAAGTGAAAATGTATAAGTTTGAAAATATAAGTTAAGGATAGTGAAGTTCAAAACCATTAACAGGCTATCCAGATACATTAATCCTCTTTTTTTAAAAAAAAAAAGAGAGAGAGAAAAAGAGAGGAGAAGCTTGAAGAAAGACCTAATAAAAAATTGGCTTCACTTGAATTAACTTATAAAAAGAAAACTGATTACATATATTACTTAATTTTTATGCATATGTTTTTATTAGAAAAGAATTTCATGAAGAACTTTTTCTTGTGAATAATTTATGTGATCTTAACATAATAAACTACAATTATTTTCAAAGTGAATGAAAAATTTTTGAAGTCTTATGATTTGGTAGTTAGAATATTCTTTAAATTCTTAAAATAAAACTTAGTTAGTGAAATTTGGTTAATGATTTACTAAAGTCTTTATAAAATCAAAAATCATAAGGAGTCTTAAATATTTACCTTTTTATTCCAAATGTTATACATTTTATATAGTAAAAAGGGTTACCTGAGGACAAGTAACGTTTAAGTTTGGGGAATTTTGATCCAAGAAAAATACCTATTTTTATTCCTTGATTTTTATTAAATTTCAAAGATATTATGCTTTAATGAAAGATATTTTTGTGTTTTTGGATGTAGGAGATGCAAAAATGTTCAAGAAGGAGAAAAATATGAAAAAGGAGCAAAAAGGAGAAAAAATAGAGCCAAAATGCAAAATTGTTGAAATTACTGGCCTAGCGCCTAGGCGCCAGAGTCCGGCGCTTAAGCGCCAGCTCGATACAGAAAACTGTTAAGTTTTTGACGACTTTTGGGTGGTTATTTTGGCGGTGTGAGCGGTTATTAGACCTTTTAGAAGACTGGCAGTTGTTCTGGTTTATAAGACATGTGATACAATGTATTTGGACGCTTCAAATCGATTTTAATCGCGAAGTGGTGTGATCCAAAGTTAAGAGGTGCGAAGAACTAGACTCGGTGTTCGGTGCCTAGGCGCCAGATTCCGGTGCCTAGGCGCCAGACACACCTTCTAGAAGATTCATTGAATGTGGACATATTTTGAAGAGGTGCCTTGAGGCAACCCCTTGAAGCCTATAAATAGGAGGGTATTCCTTCAGAGAAAAAGGCCTCATCTACCCTCCCTATCTAGAGTCCAACCTAGAGAGAGAATTAGAGAGAACATATTAGGGCCACCATTTTACTTTCCTTCATAAATTAGTGAGTTTATTTTAGAGTTTGTATTTAGAGTTTGAAAGAGTTGGTGCATCTGTAGTTCATTACGCTGTGGAGTCAGTAGGAATCAGAAGTTCGATAGGGAGAAACATCTAAGATAAGTATTTTTATTTTGATTCAATGTTTATTTATTATGTTTTGTTATTTAATTTCAATGTGTTCTGAGTAGTTACATTACTTTCTCTTTTCAATTATGAAAAGATAAATAAGATAATACAAAATTAGTCGGAGAATTAAAAATCATATATTTTCAAAACATTGTGATGATATTAATACCGGTCCTTAATTTACTATTTAAATTGGCCATTTAAATTGTTAAAACTTGTTGAAGAGTTTTGAAACCTAGAAGGAGATGAATTCTTAACTTGTAGATATCACATGAATCCTTGGGTAGTCGAAGGCCTTGTGCGGGTTATTCAAGGTGAAGTGCAAATAAATAGGAAGATGTTATATATTGGGCATAGAATTGATAAGTTTTTAGAGTGACAGACTAAATTATTATGATTTGGTTTATAGAAAAGGAAAGGGTCACTAGTAGGGCAGACCATAGCCACCCTTGGACATCTAGTAGTGTGAGCCTAGATTAACCCATTCTACTAACAGTACATTCGGACCTGATCTATAAGCTAGCTAATGTTCTTTGCACCTGGATCAAAGGGTAAAGAATATGAATGCTTCTATTTGGCACAATATCATAAATTTATATTCTCCATGAATATTATCATTATCTTAGAAAATCTTGGATTAATTGAAAGGGAGAAAGTTGCTTTCTTATTGCTATTTACATCAATTATTTTATTTCTGCTTTATTATTGCATCTAGTAAATTAAAGATATTTTATTTTTAATTATAAAAGAAATACTTTAAAATAAAAATATTTAAAGATCTATAACTCTCTCCTCGTGGGAACGATACTGGGGTCTTTGTTTCAAAGCCCTATATTACTTGAAACGATACGTATACTTGCGTAGAACCCCTAGTGTGTAAAATATTTTCCATAAAATTATATTTATATACACTAGTCCCTATTATTATTTATAACATATATTTTTGAAAGCATTAATTAGTACGTTGATCTTCATAGGACTTCGGGTCAAGTTTTTGGCACTGTTGCCGGGGAAGAAGATTTTTGTACGCATATATTTATATCGGGTCATAATCCTCTTCTCCTTTTTTCATTTTGAACACTTAATTTTATGTTAGGAACGAATTACCCAAGAGTTTCTTCAAGCACCCCTTCAAATATTTTAGTAAACATAGGGCGCCGGCAGCGCCCGATAGTGGCGCCAGCAGTGCCCTATCCTGCCAGTAATTGCTGAAGTTTCTGGAAGAGGGTGCCGGCGGCGCCCATTCTGGTGCCGGCGGTGCCATAAGCTGTTTTCCTCCAAATTGCTCCATTTTTCTCCAAATTTGTTCCTTTTTGCATCTTTTCGCTCCAATCATTTATAATCATCATACCTGCAATAAATCATGAAAAATACCTTCCTTTAAATTGCAATATCACCAAAAATAGGTAAAAACATATAGCTAAAAGAGTATATATTTTTGGTGCATCAATGTCTCTTGTAAAACTCAAGTGTGGTTGAAACCCGAGTCGTAGTAGATTCAGTAATTCAACTACTACAAGAGAACATACATGTCTAGCCATAATAAGAAGTTAAGGAATCACCCTCTAATAACACACAAAGATAAAATTAAACCACTAACAATCCAAACATCAACCAATCATCAAGCAAACTGGTTATCCCACACTAAAGAAAATACAATACAACATTAACAATCATAACTCTCTAACACACTAAATCAAAACACACTGATAATTATGAGTTTTCTCCCACGAAGTGCTTGGTTTAATGTCATTAGCCCGATAAATGATTCCTCATGGATCAAAATTCCATTTAAGCAATCCTTGATTAATCGCCCAATCTTTTCCAGATCATGGGATTCCTACAAAATCCTCAAATTGTAGCTTTTCTTTAACTTTTCCTTTTCAGATTGATTAATATCATTGTTCCTCATATTTATTTCTAGATCCAATATTATTCTAATGATTTTCTCAATTTGCATATTAATATAATCCTTGAAGTATATAAGAAATAGATCTTTATACGATAATTCAAGATTTCCAAAATTTTAGATCAGATTACCTCTAGATAATTCAGATTCTAGATCAAATTCTTCTAGGTTACTCTTTTGTTCAGGGTTGTCTTTCAATTCTTCCCCATAAGATACTATTATAGGATATATTGTTGGCTCAATTATCTCATTCATAAATCTAGATATTGCATGATCCTTAAATTTAATTTTTCCGTCAAGAACCTCTTTTTAAACTTCACAATACTGGGCATTTGTTCTAATGCCTCGGCAAAAAGAATATTTTTAGCTAATTTTCTAAATCTTCTATAAATCCTGAGAATTGTTGGTCTAACTTTGTATCAATTTTCTTTGAGGAAGTGGTGAAGGTAGGGTTTCTTTATCTATCTTGATTGACGAAATAATTTTCTCTCATTCCTTAATAATTTCTTCTAATGGTCTTTCAATATCCTTATTCTCTTTTCTCAAATCATCATTCATTTAAATCGAATCCTCCAATTCTCTTCTAATTCTTAGTTCGATATTTTTATCTTATTCATCATTCATTTCCTTAAGGTTTATCTCAAGGTCAATAGGTCAATCTCTAGGGGGTAACTGTTAATTACATTAATAATCCACTCCACATGGTTCTCTGTATTCCTCATTATGGCCCCAAGACTTTCCAACTCTCTTGCCATTTGAATAATAACCTCATCTAATAGTGACTCCTTCTCCTCATTATGTGGGTTGAAGTTAAAATTACGAGGAAAAGAGAAGTTGTTAAAATTACACTGACAATTCTAATTACATGTTTGATTAAATTGATTATCTTCCCAAAATTAGTTTTGTCCTCCAAAATTATTATTCCTGTTAAAGTTTGAATAATTTTCTTAACCTGGGTTGTAATAATCGGAATAAGGATTGTATATCTCATGGCCAGTTTCAATCTATTATCCAAATAAATTTTTATGAATAATTGGGGTTCCTTGCCTAGCATTATAATCCAAATATGAATATTCATTATATTGTCGATCTGCTAATTCTACATTAAATTCATGGACTTTTTTTTTGATTCATCATCCTCCTAAAAGTTCTCTCCAAATTTAAGTTGTAAAATTCAAGTTCTGCAGCTCCCGAACTACGCATACAAATCTAAAGACTTAACTAATATGACAGATATACAAAATATTTTTGGTATTTTGGATTTTTCACACAATAATTGAACACCCTATATAATAATATTATAATTTTAAAAAATAAGTCTTACAGGTTGAACTAAAATTCTCCTAAACTTCTTATCATTGCTTCCCCGGTAATGAGGCCTAAAACTTGATGCACCCTGGGTGTGTGTTGTTTTTTGCATGTTTTATGACCCGACCTGTAAATACACAGTAATTTAGCTTCCAATATATGGTCAAAAAATTGACCCAATTTATATTTAGTGGCTAGTTTGCAAAATTGAAATGTTATAAAATATAGAAAATAGTTCACACACTAGGAGTTCTACGCAAGTGCATGTATCGCTTTAAGTAATATAAGGCTTTCTTTAAAGACCCAATATCAATCCCACAGAGAAGCGAGGTAAGAAATCCCTTAGGCCAATTCTAGTATACTATTATTAGTCCTTAGTTTGGAAAGACGATTTAAGTGATTTTTCTAACATGTACTTCTAAATGTAAATATTAATTCTAGATATAACCTTTTCTGGAGGTTTGGATAATTTTGAGATGTAAAATTAAATATAGCCAACGAAAATAGGAGCAAATCCCTTATTTACTCTTTTTCGAGTGCATAAAGAATATTGGTTAACTTAAAGTTGATTCATGAATATCCTGATTCCCCCATTATAACTAACTAGCTTGTTACCCTAGCATCCCACAGCCTTTGTCGATATGACCAAATCTCGGTGTTAAGTTACAAAGCATTGTTGACCTCACTTTTGTCAAGGTCTAGTTCTTCCTTAGAATATAGGATTCTAGCCTTAAGAGCTTCCCCAACGATCCTAGATTCTTAGCAGTGGGACCCACCTCGTTTTAGAATGTTTGGAGCCACTTCGTTACTCTTTTGGAGTCCCGCACGAGATTCCATACCTCTGGCTCATAGCAGGTTGGAATTGACATCAGGAATTCAAATAGAGTTCTCTATAGGTGGTTAAGCCATAGGATTAGCCTTTGGTTGATCTGAGCTTACACCACACTTACACTACACACTCATAACTCTAAACAAGGCACTTCACCTTGATCCCCTAATTACTTTGGACACTCATGTGTGTGGTCCCACCAAACCCCAAGCCTATTGCTAGGGTGGTTGGAACCAACATATAGAGGACCAAAGAAGGCCACCCTTGGTCCATGGCTCAAACATCTTAACATCCCAAATTAAACTCCAAAACTTACAAAATTCTCTAATTTTGGACCCTTAACTTCTAAACTCCACCAAATTACCAAAATGTCCCTACTAGCCTAAAAATTCCAAAATTCTAAAAATTCAAAAAAATCCCAAAACTCTCTAAATATTCCCAATTTCAGTTTCCAATCATCACATTGACCCAATTTGACCAATTTAACTCAATTTTACCAAAAGCCTCAATTTGTCCCTTTAAGCCTAAATTTCCTCAAATCAATCCCAATGTCAACCCAATTGGCCCCGATTATCCCCAATTTCAATTACAAACTTTAATTAACCATTCACAAGTCTTATTCAAACCAAATTCGAGCCTAATTGGGCCCAATTGCTAGCCCAATTTGAATTAAATTCCAAAAGCTCCAATTTTGACAAAGTAACCTAATCCTCCTAAATTGAACCCAATGTCAACCAATTTCCCCTCAATTTGAATTCTAAAACTTTCATTACATTCTCCTAAACTAAATGCAACATTCAATTGCCACCAATTTGAGCCTAAATCTGATCTAAAACCAAAACCCCCAAATTTAATGTATTTTCAACCCGATCATCGACGAGATTGCCCGAACGACTCCGAATGGCAAAACGGACTGTGCCAACGCGTCCGGAACATCGAAATTAGCTAAGGACATATACTTTATCACAGTTCCGAGCATGGGAAAACGACATAAAATTCGGCGTGACTTAATTAAATAAAAAAATAAAATAAGCTTTTTTATTTCTAAAATCCTAAATCCCTAGCCCTATGTGCCGCGTCCCATCTTCCTGCTTGACACCTGATGTCGCGCAACCCTCTCCCCCTCTTCTTCCCTCTTGGTTCGGCCAAGCCGAACCCTAGCCAAGACCTCCTCCTCCTTGGCTTGGCCCATGGAAGCTCTAGCCAAGATATTTGCCTTCTCTATGAAGTTTCAGCCTCTGACTTGTGCTCAGCATGGCAGACCGACTCGTCACTTCCTCCAGCGACCCTTCTTGTCGCCGTCCCCTCCATTGAAGGCCAAAGGTCGCACATCTCTTGTACTTTCAATTTTTACCCTTAGGTGAGTTTGGGGGCTTCTTCTTCTTCATCCTTTTACTATAAAATCCCCATTTTGGAGAGCTTTAAAGGTTGGCCAAAATTTGGAGGAAGGGTGGAGGTGCTGCCAAAAAAATTTTAGGGAGGTTGTTGTAATTGCCTTCCATTGCTCGGTTTGTTCTTTGTGTGCTTTTCTTGGAGCTCCATTACTTCTTTTAGGTAAAATCTGAGGCAAGGTGATTTCTCTCCTTTTCTTCTTCTTTCCTACTTGTTCATTATTCGTAGTTTTACTTGGAATTGTTCCAATTTGTGTTGGCTTTACAAAGAGAATGGAATAACAAGGAAGAAGTGGGATTTAACTCCTTGAAGATGTTTGAGATCTTCATTTTCATTTCAAGTAGAAATTCGTGTAAGTAAATGACTTTGGGGAATCGATTTTCATGTATAGTTTCTTTCCATATGATGACCTTGACCCGTAACTATGCCTACAATTTATCATTTAATTTGTATTTCAAAGGGTAGTATGCAAAAATTAATATATAGTTTTAGAAAATATTTTGCACACCAGAGGTACTATGCACACCAGAGGTACTATACAAGTATGCAAATATATAATTTCAGAACACATTGAATTCACACAACAAAAATTATTTATAAAACTTTGAACCAAGTTACAAATACTTATCTGAAATGTTCCTTCAAGTGATCATTTGACTCCTACTGACTCCAATGCAAAGTACAAGACTTCAACAGCACAAACTCTTACAAACTCTCTCTTACTACTCAAGGAATTGAGTAGTAACACTCAAAGTAACTAAAATAAACTAAAATATACTTACTAAATACTTAAGAAAAGTATTTGGTGGATCTCTAGAACTATTTTTGGGCATGGGAGAGCTCTGTTTTCTGTAGAAATGTCTGCTATTTATAGAGCTTCAAAAATGACCAGGGGTTGCTTCAGGCAACTCTTCAAAATTCGTCCAAATTCAATGAATCTTCTAGATAGTAATTGAAGCGCCTAGGCGCCGGGATCTGGCGCCTAGGCACCAGACTCAGTGACCAGATCTTCGCACCCCTTCACTTTGGATCGTACCTCTTCGCGATTAAAACCGTATTCCTGTGACCAGATGCATTGTATCACATGTCCTATGTATTAGGAGAAACTTCCAGTCTTCTAAAATGTCTGATAACCGCTTAACACAGTCAAAATAACTTCCCAAAGTTGTCAAAAATCTTTAATACTTCAGTATTGAACTGGCGCCTAGGCGCCAAACCTATAGTTTTGTTAACCTTGATTTTTAGCTCTGTTTTTTCTCCTTTTTGCTCCTTTTTCCTTCTTGAGGTCTTTTTTTCATCACCTATATCCAAAACATAAAAATACCTTTCATTAAAGCAAAATATCCTTAAAAATTGAATCATAAATAAGGCATAGAAATATGTACTTTTTAAGTGGATCAAATTCCCCCAAACTAAAATGTTACTTGTCCTCAATTAACCCTTTTTATTACATAAAATGTATAACATCTGCAATGAAGTTTAAATATTAAGATTCCTTGTAATTTTTGGTTTTATAAATGCTCTAGTAAATCATTAACCAAATTTCACTAATTAAGGTTAATTTTAAGAATTTAAAGAAAACTTTACTACTAAATCATAAGTCTTTAAAATTTTCATTTATTTAAAGAATAACTGTAATTTATCATATTAAGGTCACATAGATAATTTACATGAAAAAGACTTTCATGAAAACTTTTCTAGTAAGGATGCTTGTACATAAAAATTAATTTAAAAATGTAACTAGTTTTCTTCCTATAATATAATTCAAGTGAAGCCAATTTTTGATTAGGCATCTCCTCACATTTATTTTTTTCTCTTTTGTTATTTTTTTCTTTTTAAGGATATTTTTCAATCCATTTTTTATTCACAATTTGTGAGGATTACTATATCTAGATAGCCTATTAATGATTTTGAACTTCACTATCCTTAACTTATATTTAAAAACTTATATATTTTCACTTAATAAATATGACATTCTTAATAAGTATTTTTCAAAAAGTATTTCAATCTTTTCGTTTTCAAGTAATAATCTTGATTCCTTAGTATTTCAAAATTACAATTCTCTTTACTTTAAATAGAAAAATTTTTAATCTTTTTATTCTTTAAGTTAAATAATTCTATTCTTAAAATCAATCAAAATTATAAAAATTTTTGTTAAGTTTAATAAATTATTTATAAATTAAAAAATTTAAGTAATCTTAAATAAATTTTTCATTCCTTATGTTATGTTAATATTTTTAAAGAAAATATTAGTAATTAAGGACAAATAATATTTAAATTTCAAAGTATTTTCCCTTCCCCCAAACTTCAGTTTTGGTATAAACATGAATCATGAAAATATCTAAAGTATGAGAGAAAGAATATCATATTTTCACCAGGAATTTTTCTTAGTATATAAAAAATAATCTAGAAAGGAAAATTTTATTTCTACACATGCATTTTATGAATTTAAAATAAATGTTTAAGCATATATATAAAAATTTTAGTAAGCAGGATCAGTTTCTACAAAAAAAAAATTTAATTCTTTTTCTTTTATAATTTTAAACAAAAATAACTAAACTAAACAGGTGTACTGATCACTGTACTAAAACAAAAACAAAACATCTCATTACAAAAATAAACTCTAACAATCAAACAATTATCAGTACAATAATAAATGTCTAAGAATCAATACAATCTAAACATCAAAAGTACACTAACATCAACAGTGCATCAAACATAAAAACAAATCATCATACATCCAAAACTAACACACTAACAAAACATAACATAAATAACACAACTACTCAATCCTAGAAATCTACTCATCACTAGATGTCTCCTTATCCTCATCATCTTCAAAAGAAAAATCTACATTCTTATTCTAGCGATCATCATATGGTGAGAATCGAGGGCAGGTCGGTAACTGAACTGAATGATCACACTTAAGGAAACTAATAAGAGTCTCAGAATACTCTGCATCAAAATCACTCTTCCTCTGGGTGTACTCAGAAAGATGATCCACTTTCTTATCTATTGTATCCACACTACAATGAGTTAAAAGTAACATATTCTGTTGCTCTATAAATTTATCATGCATATTTTCCCAAAAACTAGATGGTGGCTCAGCAGCAGAAGTAGAGGGCCGAGAAGTAGAAGGTCTACCTGAAGTAGGTAATGAACTAGAGGGTGCAGTAGAACTCTTACCTCGAAGTCGATCATTAATACTAACACTGTCCCGTCCAATGGGCTTGGTATACTTGAGCTTCTCCTCTGAAAGCTCAGCAACAACTCCAGCACTTTCGCACAGAGAATAAATCAGAGATAAGAATCCCAATCCCATAGAAGTACTGGAATGAGCAGTGGCCTCCACAGAATCATAAATAATACTCTCGATATTAATTGGCTCCCTCTCCTATATGGTGTAGTTAAGGATAGCTCTGTCCTTTATGACCTCACTTAAATGGTTGGATGGAAGGAGGCAAGCATAAATAAAGTAATGCCAGGCCTTAAAAACACCATTTAACTTAGAAGATGAAAAACTTACCTGTTTCTCGTTCCGGATCTTCCAAGCTCCAGTACCATCAGTAAATATGCAATATTCATCTCCAAATCTCCCTCAGATGGAGATAATCTAGAATAGTAGCACGCAATGATTGGTGGCAGGCCATAGAAAATGTTGATTCTTTCAGGAGCAAATCCTACTCTAACTCCTCTCACGAAGATCTCGTAACCTTCGGCATCCATAAAATTAGCATAAAATTTCCTGACGACAGGGATCACAACAACAGTAGTGAAGTAGCAGAATCGTTGCCAGTTTAGTGCAAGGATCGTATCTCCAATCAATTCACCAGGATTGTAGAAACTCCTCTCTAAGATAAATTTTCTCATCGTAGCAAATTCATTGTAACGAAAATGAACTGTGGCAGTAGCGAATTTGCTGTGATCAAAATTTTCTCATTCTTTCCCTCGCTTAGATTTTGGAGCCATCTAAACGTAAGAGAAAGAAAACGCAAAATAAATTAAAGGATCAAAAGAATAAACTTATTTAAGCTTTAAAAACTTAAATAAAGCTTCAAATCCATGGATTAAAGTCCAACAATTAAAAAAAAATTCAAAATTTTTGGTTTTGCTCAAAAGTTGAAAAATCCATGGTGAAAATAAAAAATAAATGGATTAGAAGGTAGATCTGACCTCGAGATGAAGAAATCGAGTGATTCCAAGCTCAAAAACTCAAAAAATCGACCTAAAAATGGATCCCTAGGTATGTATTTCGTGAAAAATGGAGAAAGAAGGAGCCTAGGCATCGTTAATGGCGTCGGTGGGTTTAAAAGCCCGAATTTCAGGTTCAGGCCGAACCGGCGCTTAGGCGCCAGACTCACCTTCCAAAAAATTTGATTTAAAAATTGTATTTTCCACCAAAACTTAACAAATTCGACTTCTAATTACTCACATGAGAGTATTACTCCAATTTCTAACTTCCAAACATTTTCACAAACAATTTAAATGATAAAATAGATCCAACATTCAAACACAAGATATAATCAAACTCTTCCAATTCCATTCCAAAATTTTCCATTCCAAGCTTAAGAAATTATAGAGAAGTATTATAACAAGGTTCAACTTTTAATAAACAACAAAAACATCACTATTTCAAAGCAAATTCACAATCAAACAACACACATTGAACATTGAAAGAAGACACACAAACTAAATATTTGACTCACTAAAATATGACTCGATCACACCTAGAACACACCAACGATTTATTCTTCTCCAAACTTTGAATTTCCATCTCTCTCGCAATGAAGATTGCTAGGCCCACATGGGTAGAAAACTAACGCCCTTGGAAATTCCAAAGCCATCTTCTCGTCAATCCATTTGTTGTTCGCATACATCGTCACTTTAGAATCTTGAAAGGTCCCCATATGATCGAATTGAAGCTTCGTCTGCCATTCTAAGTTCTCAATTTTGTGATACATCTCATGTAGACGATTTCCAACACTTAGTAATTCTGCCTCAATCTTATCTAGACGACTGAATAATTTCTCCAAACTTACTGCAATATAACCATTGAAATAAGGTTGAAGATCTTTAGAAGACTTTTCTCTTAACTCATTGTCATGATCTCCTCTTTCCATTGCTTCTAAACTTCTCTTTTCTCTTCCAAAATGAGTTGTGCTAACAAAATTAGGGTTACTTAGGGATTGGGGACGAAGATAGGGTAGTTAGGAAGAATTCATCTGAAAAACTGAAGATTTTTTATTTTTGCACGAACGTGTAACTGGGTCGCTTAGGCGCTGAAATCTGGCGCCAAGGCACCGGACCATCGGTACACAGGTTATGCTGGCGCTTAGGCACCAAGTTTGGGCGCCTAGGCACCAGAACCATGTTCGACTCCGTTTCGCCTATCGTCAAATTTACAAAGTTTCGGTCTTAAAATAGATTTATTAAAATAGTGTGATCAACACACACATATCGATTGAGATAAATTCAATTCACAAACAATCATAATGATAATATATGGGTTGCCTCCCACAAAGCGCTTGGTTTAACGTCGTCAGCCCGACCTAATCAGTTATTTTAATCGGGTAGACTCAGCTCATAAGCCTCCTTGTAAATCGATTTCATTTCTCCCATATAAGGCTTCAGTCTTAATTCGTTAAATTTAAATATTTTTCCTGTCTTGGGTTCTTTAATATCCATAGCTCCATAAGGGTATACTTTCTCAATTATAATTGGTCTCATCATTTTAGATCTTAATTTTGCAGGAAAAGTTCTTAAACGAGTATTAAATAATAATACTTCTTATCGAGGCTCAAATATTTTTCTTGAAATCTTTTTATCATGAAATTTCTTCATTTTTTCCTTATAAATCTTTGCATTTTCATAGGACTCATTTCTTATCTCTTCCATTTCATTCAGGTGTAATAGTCGTTTCTCTCGTGCAGCATTCAAATCATAATTGAACTCCTTTATCGCCCAGTAAGCGTTATGTTCCAGTTGAACAGGTAAGTGACAATGTTTACCATAAACTAACCGATAAGGTGATATTACGATAGGTGTCTTATAAGCTGTTATATAAGCCCATAATGCAGAATCAAGTCTATCAACCCAATTGTACGGCTTATTTTTAGGTTGTGTTTTGAAAAGGGGGTCGCCTACAGAAATTGTCGGCAAATTTTAAATTTTAAATTTAATTTAAATATATATATATATATATATATATATATATATATATATATATATATATATATATATATTTTGAAAAGTAGCATTTGATTTTGAAAATAATTTTAAGTTTTTTTAAAAAAAAATTTAAAATATGAAATCAAACCGATCTCACTGTACAGACTTATTTTTCGGATTTTAAATTTAATATATATATATATATATATATATATATATATATATATATATATATATATATATATAATTTGAAAAGTAACATTTGGTTTTTTGAAAATAATTTTAAGTTTGAAAATTTTAAGATATGAAATCAAACCGATCTCACATCCCAAATAGTTTATATAAACGAGCACCACACCACAAACCATGTATTTATCCCGAAGAATAGACACACTGCTTGATGATGAGACTCGATTAAATAAACTAGAGGATTTATGATATCCGTTTGGTCTGTAAACCAGTTTTATAAGCCGACAAGTTCCCCTGCTTAATATAAAGGAATTAAGCAGGGTTTATATTACCTAGGTTCTTAAAGTTCCCTATAAGGGCAAGCCCCTATAGTTAATTACATCTTAAATGACGGGAATCAGTTAAGAAAACTCTCGATATTGATCAGTGGTTTTGCTCTCAAGAATTTCAAAGTTTAAGGTTTCAAACAAATGGATTTTAGAAATTTCAATTGGGAATGGATCAAATTTGGAACAGTTATTTTAGGAGTCCAAAGGAAGAGAAATAGGAGAAGCTGAGGATCCAAGAAGAATCTTGGCAACTTCCCAAACTATCCTATTGTTTGGCTTCAATTTGGGAGTTTATTTAATGTTTCAATCCTGCCAATTTTAATTAATTAGAACTTATATTTGTATACATGATCATACAAATAGCCTGGAAGATGTGAGGGTTTGTGTCATACCAAACGACTACCTCGGAGTTCTAAGAACGGTTAGGGCTTAATTTGCATAACATGATTATGCAAATGCCTAACAAAAAGTTGAGGATTTATGTTGCACTAGACAAACTACCTCAAAATCCTATGACTTGTTATTTAATTCTAAGAAAAATTTTACTGAAGTAAACTTGGGTTTTGCTGACGAAGATAGCCGTGCTGCCCGCCGTGCTCCAAGCTCCTTGTTGTTGCAGAGGTTTAGTTGTAGAAGGTGAAAATCAGGAGATAAGAGAAGTGTTTTGGTTTAGAAAAGTTTTAAAATCCAAATTCCTTTAATTTTTTATTAGGGGAATCTTAAAGTTGATTATAACAACACTAGTTAAGATCCCACGGTTCCATCATTCCGGCACCGTTATTTTTATCAGATTCACTTAGTCCAAATGAATTTGCTAAACTCAACTGAATGAGTTCCACACTTTCATTTAGACCATGGGAAATCCCGTTAGCAACACGTAGGTTACATCATCTGAGGTATTCTCGATCATCCAACAAGTCGTTTTAATTTAGTTATAGTTATAGTTTTGTGTTCTGTTTATGATTAAATTTTGAGTTATTTTATATTTTGAAATGTTGTGGCGGTGAATTTTATCTTGTTGTGATTTTTAATTTAGTTTTAGGTTTTAGTTTTGTGGCTATCCTAAAGGTTTCAGTTTTCATGCAACAATCTTGTTTAACATGCAAGAAAGGTAAAGCGCAGTACATGTAAGTAACTTGCAATAAAATAAAAGCGTACCTGGAGGGTCTTCCCGTCATTCCAAGCTGCACTTAAAACACATGTTAAGGCATTTATGTATTTGCAACAAGTACCTAGGTAAAGCTAAGGAAAGGTTCTGGTTGTCTACCAAAATCCTAATCCTATTGCTAGTCAATCCCTATGATGTCTAGGTTCTTGTTTTTTTGTTAAGGATGATTTTCTTCATCAAAGGACAATCAAGTTCAGTTTTTCTTCTAAAATATCTCATCATATTGAGAAAGTGCTTAGGATGAATCTTAAACATCTTTTCAATGCTTCTGAGAATATTTTGAGTCCAAATGAATTTTATTGTACAAGTGAATTGTTCATCCAAAAGTTTAGTTTAGTTTGTTTCTTGCTCAGTGAATTAGGTTGTTTGATTATCCTATAAGTAAAATGACATTTCACTTGATACTTTACTTAAGAGTTATAATAATGAAAACCTTTAGGGGGCAAATCAGTTTGTTAAAGAATTTAATGATTTAAAACTGGAATTGGTGATTTAAAGTGATTTAATTTAGTTATGAAATTCTAATAATTTAATTTTGGAATAGTGTTCAAGTTGTTTTAATTTTAATTAAATCTTTACATCTTTATTGATTTCAATATATTAGAGTAATTTGGGTTGAAAGAGGTGTTTAGATTATTCAATTTAAATTTTAATGACTTAATTTTAATTTAATTGAAATATTTAGGTTAATTTTTAATTGGTTTGATTTTTTATGTTTTTTTATTATAAATTGTCTTAAGGTTGATTTTCTTTAATATTTCAAATTTGTTTTAGATTTGTTTTTTAAGTGATTTCAAATTAATTTTAATGTTTTAAATTTATTCCAATTTGATTATCAAGTTATTCAATGTTTTAAATTTTTAATTTAATTAAGGTTTATTTTCCTTTTAATTATTTAATTATTAATTTCAATTATCACTTTAAATTTAATTAGAAGTTAAATATTATTAAAGTGATTCATTTAGGGATTTTAAATTAAAGAATTGCTATCTTCTTAAATCAAACCCCTAATCTTAATAATCCAAATTTTAACATATTCTTCCAAAATTCAAATTGTTTAATTAATTAAAATTTACTTCAAATATTTTCAAGATGATTAATGGGTTTCTACCCCTTAATTCCCTAGGTTTAAATTAACTAATGAAAATTTTAAAATCAGATATTTTACCCTCCCCTTGATTAAACCTAAATATTAATTAGGGTTAAAATTCTTTAATTACCTTTATGCCCCTTTAGGCTTATTTATTTCCTAACTCATCAAATTAAGCTTAAATGAACTTAAAATTTTTATTTCACTTCACTCATATATCAATTAAGACATTAGAGGAGAAAATATGATTTTTCTGAATCTAATTTAATTTATATATTTAATTTTTTATGAAAAATATGACTTTTCAATGAAAATTCAACAACATGACCAAGGTAAAGTTTTTATCCTTAGGAAAATTGTGGGATGTTTCTACTGACCAGAGGACCACTTGGACCAATTTTGGTGATTTTTTTAATTATATTTTATTTATTATAATTATTTTGAGTTTTGGAGTATTAATCAATTATAAAATAAAGTTAAAGTTGAAAAATAGATTTTATATTTTTTTTAAATCTCTCTAACCTCAAGAAGTCCAGAGAAGAAAATTTTATATTTTTTTTATTTTTCTTTGATTTATTAGAATTAATTTAGTGAAAATGTTGAAAAATCCATTTTTTAATATTAAAGATTGTCTTAAGGTTTTAAAATTCAATATCTTTACTTTGAGGCTTAGGAAAAATATTTGGTTTATTCCTAAGTGATTAGGAGGTGAAATATGACATTTTTATTATTTTTAATATTTTTGTGATTTTTATTATTATTTTTAATTATTAAAATATTAAAGTAAGGTTGAAAATAAAGATTTTTGAAAAATTACAATTTTAATTTTCTTAGACTCCTCTGATATCAAAGAGCACACGAAACCAATTTAGTGAATTTTTGAAATGTATTTTTAGAGTTATAAATTTTTAAAGTTTAATTTTACTCATATGACCTAATTAATCCATTTAGTGGGGTTAAACATTTCAAATTGATTCCAAATTTTTATGTGAGGTCCCTCTAATCCTAAAGATCAGTGGAGAGTTGTTTTCAAGTTTTTTTGATGTGTGGTTAACCCTAATTAATTAAAGTTCAATTTTGAGTAATTAGGCCAATTAGGGTTATTCTTAATGAATTAACTCAAACCATAATTTTCCTAGGGTCCTCTGGTCCTAAGAAACTTCCCCAAATTTTCCTAGAATTTTCTAAGAAATATGCTAATTAATGAAATTAAAATACCAAAAACAGTGAAATAAACTTGAAAAATACATAACTTGCCATAGAGATAACCTGTGACCTTAAAACATTCAGGGAATGTTCCCTAGATCAGAGGCTTCAAAAGCCTTATGGTTTCATGCAATGGTGAATTGTCTATGTAAATGGAGAATTAAAATACTGAAAATGAGTAAATAATTAATTAAAAAAAATACTCATCAAATTAACTCAATTCTTTTTCCACATTATTCTCCGTTGTTCACTGAGCAAGAGGGTAATTTTATTTTATTTTTAAGATTTTTCTATGCAAAGATATGGATTTTTGAAGTTTTGGGTATTTAAATAAATCAAAAATACCCCTAATTATCTACTTATCCACGCGGCGCCGACTCATCCTCGGCAGCTCCGAAAACCCACGCGTCGCCTCCTTATTCGACGCCGCCATCCGACTCAGCGCTCTGGGGGCCCGCAGTTCATGTCTCGTTCACTCGTCCGACGCTATATGCACCGTCCATTCGATACACGTTCGATCAAACAGAGGCCGATCATCGTCTCCTGCTGGTGTGTCCCGAGAGCCGTCCACACTCAAACCCTAAGATCTCTCTCATTCTCAATGGATTTTCGTGTTCTTATACTCTATGGATTCGTCTTGAAGAGACGAACACATCCATACGGTTTACATGCTATGAAATTAGCTCAAACAAAATGGAGAATCACTGGAAGCTTGGGCTAAAGAGAAGTCTCCATACCTTGGTTTAGGAGGTGAGGCCTCAACTGAATGTGCTCGACACGTTCGTTGGAGTTAGAGGAGCCTAGGGATGAAGCCTTTGGCCCTGTCGAAAAGTCTAAGTATGAAAGTGACCAAACCCGATTTCAGACTTTGGAGGCTAGAGCAATTAGGTGGCCTGGAGAGGGGGCTTTCATTGGGAAACTCCTTCTGTTGGTCCTGTGCAGGTCGGGGTAAGTTTAATTTGATTTTGGTGGAGGTTTGAGAGATGTCCTGTTCTGGCCTGAGAATTGAGCTCCAAAATTGAGCTCAATCAATGGGATTTAGGGCGGGAGAACAGTGGGGATGGATTGCTCTTGGCTAGGGGAAGCTCTGTGAGGAGCTTGAAGGGATTCTATGAAGGTTGATTTCAGCCAACCTTTTGGCCTAGAGGGGGTGGCTTGTTTAAATAGCCATGGCCGGGGCCTCCTGAGGGGTTTGATGGCTTGAATGAACCTGCTTCGGTGAAGAGAAGAACAGCTGCAGTGGCCATTGGGCATGGGACAACTCAGCTAGTTCAAATTAAATTTTTGAATCCATTTAGACCTCTTGGCCGTGGTTTTTTCCGGCGAGCTGGTGGCTGGCCGACCAGAGTCAGGTCACCATGCTGATCAGGAGGGTCAGGGCTTGAAGTTTGTGGGTTCAATTGGCCAATGCCAAGTGTAAAGAGGTTTGATTTAAGTGGTAAGAGGGAAGGGTCATTTTGGATTCAAATGGATCAAGTCATGGCTTAGGGCTTGGTGCACCATCTAGAGCTCTGATTTTAGGCTGAGGGAGGTCAGGTGAGTTAGTTTATGAAGAGTGGTGAAGTCCCCATCAAGATTATTTGGATTAAATTTGGGTTAAGGGGAATCATGGGTAGGGCTAATGACTTTTAGGGAGTACTTAAAGGATCTCCTCCTTTTGCCATTTAGGGAGTGATGATAAGTCTATGGCTCCTCATGGCTTACATATGGCTTATGCATGGCTCCATGGCTCCATTTGGCTTGGGGCCAAGCTTAGCCAATTTCATGGAAATGGGTTTTATGGATTTTTGATATTTAGGGGTGATTTGGCTCATGGCTTATTTTAGAAAAGTTTAATGATGAATTTGAAACTTAGGGAGTGATTTAAATCAAAGGGATGATGAGGTGAAAGTGTCATGTAGGCTTTAGATTGACTTTGGGCCTTTTGAAATCATTTTGGATGGGCTTTTAAAATGGTTTAAGGAAGTGAGCTTTATGTTTCAAAATGGACTTTTGGATGAAAAATTTTGTGAAGGACCGTGCCAAATAAATGTTGGGTTTAGTTTAGGGATGTGTCATGAGTGATTTGAAACAAATTTGAGGTGATTTGGAGTTGAATTGGGTTTGAATTGGAACTTTTTGGTAAAGGGGGCAAAGTGGGTCAAATAGGGCTAACTTGGGCTAAGGTTGGGCTAATGTTAGATTTGATGTAAAATTAATGTTGAGAAATGTTTATAGGAGTGTTACAAAGAGTTTTCAACTTTGGTTGGGCTTTGATTTTGGGATTTAGGCCCATTTGGGTTCATGGTGGGTTTAGGCCAAAATTGGGGATTTTGGTTTTGGATTAGGTTTGGGTGGAGTTTGGGTTCAAATTTTGGGAAAATCTTGTTAGTTTTTTTTTTTTGTGTAGATGTTAGGAAGGTTTTAGGAAAAGATTTGGGGTTAATTGGAGTTGAGTTGGGTTAGTTTGGGCTAAGTTTAGGTCATGGGCCAAAATTGGGCTTTAAGCTTCAAATTGGAATTGGATCCAAATGTTAATCAAATTGGGCTTAGATTTGGTCTAAATTGATATTGGGGATATTGAATTGAAGTTTAGAATTGTATTGGATCAACATTGAGGTCAATTGGGTTGATTTGGTTTGACATTGGGCTTACTTTGGTTAAAAATGGGCCAAATTGGGGGTTTTGGTAAATGTGAGTTAAATGGACAAAATTGGCATATGGTGTAGTTGAACAAAATGAAAATGGAAATATTTGGGATTTTCTGGAATTTTTTGAGAATTTTCTAAATTTTTGGAATTTTTGGGTTAAAAGGGTATTTTGGTTATTTGGAGGGTATTTGGGGGTATTTTTGGAATTCTTGGTATATTTGGCCAAGGATGATCAATTTGAATGGTGGGAAATGTTTAGGATTGGTTTTGTGGAATTTTGGGTAATTTAGGTAATTTTTGCAAATTTTCGGTGGTTTCAAGGGCATTTGGTAGGTTTGGTGGGTGTAGGGTCCCCGGGGCCAAAAATTGAAATTTTGGAAAAATTAAGATTGATCAAATGTAAGTGAAATGGGATCATTTTGGTTGAGCCATGAAGCCATATCAAGCTCATAAGAGCCATGAGAGGACTCATAAGAGGCATTCACTATGTTGTTTCTAACCCTCTTAGCCAAGGGCTTAGGGGTGGAGGTCCATCCATATGAATTACCTACATGAGTCAGGAAGTCAAGTCAGGTATGACTGGTTTTAGGATTTGGAATGTGTGTGAAAGTGTAATGTGTGTGCAAGTCAACCCTCACCAGACCAGGCCACTCAGGGTAGTCCTAAGGCCAAAGAGTCCTATAAGGAACTCATCCTTTAAACCTCCACATTTGATCTTAACTCTCTAAGTGACTTAGGGGTTTACAATCAAACTTATGGGGTTTGCAGGGAGTTAAGAGGTGTTTGAATTTCTAAGTTGTGGGTTCCATTTCTAGTCCTCTAAGATAGTCAAAGGGAAAGCCTCAGGCTAGATCCTAAGTACTAAGGAGAGAGAAGAGAAAAGGCCTCATCAAAAATGAGGTCAACACCAGTCAGTTCTTTTAGAATTAATAGTCTTATCTAATATTCTTTTAATTTCTCTGTTTGATACTTCAGCCATTCCACTTGTTTGTGGGTGATAAGCAGTTGCAATTCTATGTTTAATTCCGAATTTTTCCAGTAATGATTGAATTCTTACATTTCTGAAATGACTTCCCCCATCTGTGATAATTGCCCTCAGCATTCCAAATCTTGTAAAAATCATTTTCTTTAAAAATTTCAAAACACTTTTGAAATCACAGTTAGGTAAAGCTACAGCTTCAATCCACTTTGAAACATAATCAACTGCTAATAAAATATAAATCTTTCCAGATCATGGTATAACAAGTTCCATAAAGTCTAAACCCCATACATCAAAAATCTCAATTTCTAAAATATAGCTTAGAGGCATTTTATCTTTTCTGGATATATTCCCCATTCTTTGACATCGATCACAAGTTTTCACATAATGTCCAATATCTTTGAATAATGTAGGCCAATAAAATTCAAAATTTAAAATTTTAAACTCAGTTTTATCCACTCTAAAGTGTTCTCCAAATTCAGAATCGTGACATTTTTGAATAATTGCAAAAGTTTCTTCATAAGGTACACATCTTCGAATCACATAATCTCTGCCTAGTTTAAATAAATGAGGATTTTCCCAAATATATTATCTAGAATCATTCTTGAATTTCTTAATATATTTGATATTCAATCCATACGGTAAAATATTGCTAACCAAATAGTTAACTATATCTGCATGCCAAGGCATTAGTAATCCTTGAATAAAATATAACTGTTCATCAGGGAATTTCTCATTTATGTTTTATTCAATAATCTTCTCACTATCATTTTTAATTCTTGATAAATGATTAGCAATTTGGTTGTCAGCTCATTTTCTACCCACTATTTGAAAATCAAATTCTTGCAAAAGTAGAACCCATCTTATTAATCTAGGTTTAGCATCATTTTTAGACATTAAATACTTAATAGCGGAATGATCAGTATGTACAATACATTTGGTCCCAAGAAGATAAGATCTAAATTTATCAAAGACATATATTATTGCTAAGAGCTCTTTCTCAGTAGTAGTGTAATTTAATTGAGTTTCATTAAGAGTTTTGCTAGCATAATATATAACTTTGAAATTTTCTTATATTTTTGTTTTAATACAGCTCCAATTACATAATCACTTGCATCACACATTAATTCAAAAGGTTTACTCCAATTAAGTGTAATAATGACAGGTGCAGTGATTAATTTCTCTTTTAGAATATTGAAAGCATTCAGACAATCTTTATTAAATTCAAACTTAGCTTCTTTTTCTAATAAATGACAAAGAGTTTTAGCAACCTTAGAAAAATCCTTTATATATCTTCTATATAATCCAGCATTACCCAGAAAGTTTCTCACATTAGTAACATTAGTAGGTGGTTAATTTCTCTTTTAGAATATTGAAAGCATTCAGACAATCTTCATTAAATTCAAACTTAGCTTCTTTTTCTAATAAATGACAAAGAGGTTTAGCAATCTTAGAAAAATCCTTTATATATCTTCTATAAAATCCAGCATTACCCAAAAAATTTCTCACATTAGTAACAGTAGTAGGTGGTTGAAGTTCAGCAATAATTTTCACCTTTGCCTGATCAACTTCCATCCCTTTTTGTGAAATTTTATGTCCAAGTACAATTCCTTCTGTGATCATAAACTAACATTTTTTCCAGTTTAGAACCAAATTTGTGTCTTCACGTCTTTTCATAACATTTTTTATATTTTTCAAGCAAGACTCAAAAGAATTTCCAAATACTGAAAAATCGTCCATAAATACTTCAATTCCTTTTTCAATTAGATCACAAAATATTGACATCATACTTCTTTGAAAAGTTGTAGGTTGATTACATAAACCGAAAGGCATTCTTCTAAAGGTAAATGTTCCATAAGGACTTATAACTGTTGTTTTCTCTTGGTCCTCAGGAGCAACGGGTAATCGATGATAACCAGAATATCAATCCAAAAAACAGGCATATGAGTGTCCAGCTAATTTTCCAGCATTTTATCCAAGAAAGGTAGAGGAAAATGATCCTTTCTAGTGGCATTGTTTAATTTTCGATAATCGATGCAAATTCGCCATCCAGTAACTTGTCTTGTAAGGATTAATTCATTTTTTATCATTAACAATGGCAGTTACTCCTCCTTTCTTCGGAACATAATGAATAGGACTTACTCATTGACTATCTGAAATAGGATAAATAATTACAGCATCTAACCATTTTAATATCTCTTTTTTAACAACCACTTTCATAATTGGATTCAATCTTCTTTGAGGTTCAATAGTAGGTTTACAATTTTCTTTCATTAAAATCCTATGCATACAGATTGAAGGGCTTATTCCTCTTATATTTATAATAGTACAACCAAAAGCTTTCTTATAATTCTTCAGAACTCCTATTAATTTTTTTCTTGATCTTTGCTTAGTTCTGAAGATATAAACATGGGTAAAGTTAATGAATTTCCAAGAAATGTATACTTTAAATGTGCAGGTAACATTTTTAATTCCAATTCAGGGACATTTTCAACTGAGGATAAAGTATATCATTTTTAATCGTGTCTATAATTTCCCAATTATCATGAATATAATGAGTTTCTTCAAATAAATTTTTTTCATTCACTTCTTCAATTTCTTTAGTTAATGACTCATTATATAACATAGATTCATCATTTTTTTCTTCAGAAATTACTTTACATTTTTCTTGATAATGCTTTTCAATTATATAATCAATAATATCTATCCGATTGCATTTTTCTTTGTCAGGATACCTCATTGATTTCATAACATTAAATGTTATCTCTTGATCATTAACTCTCATTGTTAATTCTCCTTTTTGCAAATCAATCATAGCACGTCCGGTAGCTAGAAAAGGTCTCCATAAAATAATAGGTATTTCTTTATCTTCTTCCATATCCAGTACAATGAAATCTACAGGGAAGATAAATTTATCCACTTTAACAAGGGCATCTTCTATAACTCCTTTAGGATAAGTAATAGATCGATCAGCTAACTGAAGGGTTATAGTGGTGGGAGAAATCTCTCTTAAAGCTAACCTTCGAAAGATAGAAAATGACATGAGATTAATACTTGCTCCTAAATCACATAAGGCTTTTCCACAAAATTTTTCTCCAATAGCACATGGTATAGTGAAAATTCCAGTATCTTTAAGCTTTTGAGGTAGTTTCTTTTGAATTATTGCACTACATTCTTCACTTAATGCAACAGTTTCATAAGCTTAAAATTTATGTTTCTTGCTTAAAATATCCTTTATAAATTTTGCATAACTTGACATTTGTTCCAAAGCTTCAGCAAAAGGAATGTTGATAGTAAGTTTCTTAAAAATCTCAAAGAACATAGAAAATTGATGGTCAAGCTTTTGCTGTTTTAGTCTTTGAGGAAAAAATGGTGGTGGTCTTTCAACTTCCACTTCAATAGGAATTACAGTCTGATTTTTACTTGAAGAATGAGTTTCTTTAGGTTTTTCAATCTCTCTCTCTTTTTCAATTTCATTCAAAATTTTCTCTTTTAATTCCTTTCCACTTCTAAGTTGTACAGCTTTTGCTTGTTCATGGTCTTTTCCAATTTCTTTTGTATTAATTTCGAGGTTGCTAGGAAGTGTTACTTGAGGTCTGTAATTAATTAAATTAGCAATTTGTCCCATCTGATTCTCAATATTTTGAATAGCAGTGTTTTGACTTTGTAACTAATTACCTAGTTGCAAGATCAATTTTTCTAAAGATAACTTTTTCCGTTGATTGTTAAAACTAGGAGGATAAGTAGGTCTAAAGTTTGAACTTCCTTGATTGTTCCAATTCCTAGTTGGATTAACTTGATTATTACCCCATTGTTGATGTTCATTATTCCAATCAAAATTAGGGTGATTTTTCCAACCTGGTTTATAATAAATCGAATAAGGGTTTAGTTTAACTAGCAATAGCTTGCAATGTCTCCATTATTTGAGAATCATCAATATTTGCAGAATTGTCATTACTTACATGTGATACGTTAATAACAAAATTATCTAATTTCTTAGATATCGCAGCCACTTGTGAAGTTAAAATAGAAAAGGCTTCATTATCTTGAATACTTGCCACTCTTTTAGGATTAACCCTTTCAGAAGGCCATTGAAAATTATTGTTAGCCATTTCTTCAATTAAGGTGTAAGCTTCATCAAATGTCTTAGCCATTAAAGAACCTCCAGCAACAGCATCTATAATAGATCTAAGTGATCCAATAAGTCTGTTATAAAATGTTTGAATAATTAACCAATCTGGTAAAGCATGATGAATACATTTTCTTAATAGTTCTTTAAATCTTTCCCATGTTTTATAAATTGTCTCTCCATCAAATTGAATAAAGGAAGTAATATCATTTCTTAATTTAGCAGTTTTAGAATGAGGAAAATATTTAGCAAGGAATTTTTGTGTCATATCTGTCCAAGTTTTAATAGAACCAGTTGCTAATGAGTTCAGCCACATTTTTACTTTAACTTTTAAGGAAAAAGGAAAGAGACTAAGCCTAACAACATCATTAAAAACATTATTTTATTTAAAGATAACACAATGTTCTAAGAAACTAGCAAGATGTAAGTTTGGATCCTCATTTGGTGTTCCTCCAAATTGATTATTTTTAACCATTTGAATAATAGAAGGTTTAAGTTCAAAAGAATTAGCATCTACAACAGGCATTTGAATACTAATATGAAGTTTATCAGCTGTAGAGTTTGCATAATCCCTTAATTGTTTATAAACATTTTAATCATTAATTTCTATTGGATTTTCATCATTGTTATGTAAGTTAGTCATTTCTTGATAATTTTGAATTTATTTTCCTTTTCTAATTCTTTTAACAGTTCTTTCTAATTCAGAATCAAAAGGTAGTAATCCTTCAGATCCAGAACTACACATAAAAATTAAATAAAAGGATTTGAAAATAAAATAAAATAAAATAAAATCTTTTTGGTTTTTTTTGTAAATATTTTTGTATTTTTAAAGAAATAAAAGTGTATATAAAATCTTTTTAATTTAAAAAATCTAAATATCGTCTTTCACTTACCCGACAACGGCACTAAAAACTGTCATGACCTCGACCTGTAACTATACATACAATTTATCCTTTAATTTATATTTCAAATGGTAGTATGCAAAAATAAATACATAATTTACCTCGACCTGTAACTATGCCTACAATTTATCCTTTAATTTATATTTCAAAGGGTAGTATGCAAAAATAAATACATAATTTTAGAAAATATTTTGCACACCAGAGGTACTACGCAAGTTCACGTATCGTATCCAGTAATACAGGGCTCTATGGAGTCCTGGTTATCGATCCCATAGGGAAGATTAATTTTAGAAATTAATAGATTTTCAAATTAAAAGTAATTACAATTTTTATTTCTTTTCAAAAATCAGATTTTAAGTTTTATGAAATTTCTACTATATGTAAGTAAAGTAGCAATAAATTAAAGGTTGATGCAAGTATAAATAAAACAACTTTCTCCTTTTCAACTAATCCAAGATTTTTCAGAAAAAAACTATCATTCGTGTAGAAATTGAAATTATGGTGTTGCACCAAATAGAAGCATTCTTATTCTTTACCTTTGCTCGATAGTATAAAAAATATTGGCTAATCTATAGATTGGTTCAGGATATATTATTAGTAGAATGGGTTAATCTAGACTCACACTTCTTGATGTCCAGGGTGGCTATGGTCGGCCCTACTAGTGACCCGTTCCCTTTATATAAACCAAATTAATAGAATTTAGTATGTCACTCTAAAAACTAATTAATTTTATGCCCAATAAATAATATTTTCCTATTTATTTGCACTTCACCTTGAATAACCCGCACATGGTCTTCGATTACCCAAGGATTCATGTGAAGTCTACTAGTTAAGAACTCATCTCCGGATAGGTCTCAAAATTCTTCAACAGATTTTAACAATTCAAATGGCCAGTTTAAAAAGTAAATTACGATCAAATATGAATATCATCACAATAATTTTTAAAATTAAGTTTAAGTTCTCCAACAAAATCAAATTATCTTTATTATCTTTTCATGATTGAAAGGAGAAAGAAAAGTAACTACTCAGAACACATTGAATTCACACAACAAAACATATTTATAAAACTTTGAACCAAGTTACAAATATTTATCTGAAATGTTCCTTCAAGTGATCATTTGAATCCTACTAACTCCAATCCAAAGTACAAGACTTCAACAGCACCAACTCTTACATACTCTCACTTACTACTCAATGAATTGAGTAGTAAAACTCAAAGTAATTAAAATAAACTAAAATATACTCACTAAATACTTAAGAAAAGTAATTGGTGGCTCTCTAGAACTATTTCCGGACGTGGGAGAGCTCTGTTTTCTGTAGAAATGTCTCCTATTTATAGAGCTTCAAAAATGACCAGGGGTTGCTTAAGGCACCTCTTCAAAATTCATCCAAATTCAATGAATCTTCTAGATAGTACCTGTGGCGCCTAGGTGCCAGGATCTGGTGCCTAGGCGTCGGGAGCTGGCGCCTAGGCACCAGACTCTGTAACTAGATCTTCGAAACCACTTTACTTTGGATCGCACCTCTTCGTGATTAAAACCGTTTTCCTATGTCTAGATGCATTGTATCACATGTCCTATGTATCAGGAGTAACTTCCAATCTTCTAGAAGGTCTGATAACCTCTTAACATCATCAAAATAACTGCCCAAAGTTGTCAAAAATCTTAACTGCTTCAGTACCAAACTGACGCCTAGGCGCCTAGGCGCCTAGGCACCAGACCTATAATTTTGGCAACTTTGCTTTTTAGCTCTTTTTTTTCTCCTTTTTGCTCCTTTTTCCTTCTTCAACTCTTTTTTTCATCACCTATATCCAAAAACATAAAATTACTTTTCATTAAAGCATAATATCCTTAAAAATTGAATCATAAATAAGGCATAAAAATAGATAATTTTTAAGTGGATCACCATACCTCATGAACATTTTACTTTGATCTTATATTCAAGTAAGCTAAATGAGTGTTGATATTTAACTTCCTCTAGAAGTTGTGATTTTCATTTTAGCAAGATTCATGTGAATGTTACTTAAAAGCTAATTTTCATGAAGATGTGGCTTTGGGATAAATGTTGGTTTGGGGCTTTAAGTGACATGCTACATTTCCTTTACTAGTTCTTCTTGTTTGGCTTTCATGCAAATAACCCTTCCATTTTGATGCTTAGTCTTTTTAGCACTACATGTTTACAATGGTATCTTAGCATGAAAGTAGGAGAGGGAATTTCTATGGCAAAATGCTTGGCTCCCTCTCTCTTTTTAATTAGTGTCAGAATTTGTATATGCATGCTTTTGATAATCTATGTTTGCAATGGTGTTGTGGCATGAAAATGAAGGGGAAGCATGGTTTTTTGGAGGAAGTTGAACCTCATATGCATGCTTTATAATTAGTCTTGTTCTTCTTTCACTTATGCTATTTGTATCCTTGAAGTGTGCAAGACTTTTTACTTCTCAAAACTAGAAACATATGATGGATTTACTTTACAAAATTTGAGAGGTGTGGTAACTCATTTTATAAAAATCTGAAAGCTTTGTCTTGCTCAATGATAAAATTTGAAAAAATGAGAAGACATTCCTTTTGAAAAATCTAAAAATTTAGATGCTTCCTTTTTGTAAAAATTTGAGAAATTTAGGTGGTATATGTGTAAGTGCTACATATGTAAATGCTTAAGAATTGCATGGTTTGTATGCAAATTTCCCTTAGTTCTATTTCACTGGTGTTTGAATTCCAGATTTTTAAATACATAAGGAATGGATGGTTTGTATGTTTGTGCTGATGTTTTTATATATATGAGTGAGGATATATGTTGAATTTTGCCTCTTGTATACTAGTCAACTAAACAAATATACATATGAGTGTAGATTTCTCTTGATCCTTTATGCATTTACATAGATACCATGAAATTATTATATATTTACATATTTAACACTCAAGCTTAGAATTTTACACACATCCCACCTTATCATATGCATGAAACTTTTGCAAAATTGAAGATTTGGGGCTAAACATATGTGCGAAAGATTTGCGTGACATAAATGTAAAAGTTGAAACATGTGAGTGAGTTGTGGAAATTAAAAAATACATTTTTTTTTGGAAGGTGTGAGGGAGTAAGAAAAATGGGAAAGAGAGAAAAATGAGAGTAAGAAAGAGAGGAAAAAAAATGAGAGAATGTGAGAAAGAAAGAAAGAGAGGTAGGAAAGGAGAAGGAAGAGAGGGTGGAGAGGGGAAGTCTCACACTAGCATCATACTTAAATATTTTAAAATCTCATGGCTACTTAGTTGTGCTCTACTCTTATCATTTCAAGTTGAAATATGTTAAGCATGTGTAAGGATGCTTTAAAGTTCTCATGTTGGTATGATCTAGGTAGTATTTGGAGGTCCTTTTACCTTCATACTCGCTCTCTCTACTATCTCAACTTACCTCTTAACTATTTCATTGTCTTGTTATTACACATGTGGGAAGTTTATATTTGTTTGAAAGGTGTGCTAGATGGGGAGAATTCGGCATGTTTGCTGACGGTTGCATGATGCTTGGCTTGGTTTTGTGAGTTGGATGGTTATCCTTCTTTGCAAAAATTTGTGGGGTACGACAGTCCTCTTTTGCACCACTTTGGGTGCTCAGTTTTTTCTTTTTTTAAATGCCTCATGGCTGCTCCTTTACACCACTTTGGGTGCTCAGTTTTTTCTTTTTTTAAATGCCTCATGGCTGCTCCTTTACACCACTTTGGGAGCTCGGCTTTCCTGTATTAAATGCCTTACGACCGCTCTCCTTTGCACTACTTGGGGCTCGGTTTTGTGGCATGTTGGGTCTCTGTTTTCTGGCCTTGTATGGTTGCGGTTTTGGCTTTTGTTGGAACCATGTTTGTGGCATGTTGGGCTCGATCTTGGGCTTATGGGCTCGATGTGGGGATTTTTTTTTGTGATGTTTAGGTTACACTTCTAAGATCATTTTTTAAAAGTCTATTTCGTCAAGTCGCATGGAAATAGCTTTTACACGATTTTTAAGACCAATCGGCCTTCTTTAAAACGTTGTTTTAGGCAAGTCGTTCCCTCCTCTCTCCTCTTCCTTGTCTCTTGTGTTTTATTTCTTCTTGCTTCTTGGTCGAGTCTTTTTGCACTTATGTACGAGGCATAAGTGTGCACGTATAGCCTTTTGTTATACGCGGGCCATCAAGCAAGGCTGTAAGTAGGGTGGTTAGGGGTTAGGATGTTGATGACAGTGCTTATGTGTGCTTAAACGAGGGATTATTAGAATAACATCCCCTGCCTTTGAGTAGAGACCTTCACTGAAGGCGAGACTAGGGACCGATGATACTATTCGCCAATTCTTTGTGAGACCATTGCTACCAACACTCTTAGATTATTAGTAGTCCTAGTTTAATTAGGGTAGTTGGCCTGTGGACTGTACTACTTTATAAAAAAATGTATTTTGAAATAAAGTTTCATCTACAACAAAATAATTACTTTCACTCATAAGTTTTATATGCATGCAAATTAAATTGAAATGAATGAAAATTTACGAAGGTCCACGGTAAATTAGCCGAGTTGAAGTTAGGACTGGTAGCTCTTATCCAAGATTGGGACGCACACAGCCCAGTTTTGAGTCCTCCCATCCATCATGCTTACAGTCGTCCTAGACTTGTAGTCCGCTCTTTGTGGTTATATACGGATTTCCTATGGGTTCCTTATGGATTTGTTTTCCTTTTTCTTCTTTATTTTTGGTTCTTTTCTTTTAGCTTTATGTGCAGTGCCTCAACTCTAGTTCTTTCACATATATAGTAGCATCCTCCGGTTAATTAGGCTTTTTCCCTATTGCTTTTACTTCTATTTTCTTTTGGTGCTGACCCCTTTTCTTGTAGAAAATAAAAATGATAATAATAATAGGTAGCAATGCACTAAAGCTAATCAACACTCACGGTACTTTCGTAGTACCACTACCTCCTTTTCTTTTACCGCAGTACTTGCTTGCTTTACTTTACGCTGCATATATTCCTGTTTAGTATAGCATGTTTTACTTCAGCACTCCTGCTTAGCACAACCTGTTTTATTGTAGCACACTTGTTCATCAGAACCTGTCTATGATACTTGTCTCCTATTATTTACTACAACATGTTTTACTTCAATATTCTTGTTTAATATAGCATGCTTGTGTTACATGTTACTACTTAGCATAACAATCTCATTGCATGTTATTGCGTGCCTTTCCTTTTCTTTACACACCTTCCCTTAGAATAGAAGGCCAGTAGTTGGCTTTGTACGAGGTGTCCCATAATAATTACTGGCCAAACGATTTGCATATCTGACCCAATGAAAAAATATTAAGATTTTCATGCTTATTTTATACTGATTTTGATTATATTGCACTTTAAAGAAGGGTATTTTTGGTGTTTTTCTACAGGTATGAAGATTTAAGGACAATGGAGCAAAAATATTGCGTGTTTTTCAGAATTGTGGATTAGCTTTCTCTGGGTTCTCTGATCACTGTTTTGATGATGCACCTCCTACCATCTGTTTCTGCATTGTTTTGCCCCTTTTCATGTGTTTCAACCCTGTTTTGGATTTAGTTCTGGTGGCTTTGTTCTACACCACATTTTTTTGGGTATAGGAGTCTTACATGTAACTATCTGCCTGTAGACCAATGGTCATAGTTTCTTTCTTTTGGGGTCTTGAGTTTGCGACCTATTAATTTAGTTGGGGGCCCCTCGACCACGACTTTTGGATGTAACTTTATTTTGATTAACATGCAGGGAGTCTTTTTGCTCCTTTCTCTCAAAAAAAAAATGTAAAAAGGAGCAAATTTAGAGGAAAAAGGACTAAATTATGAAAATTTGACCTAGGGCGTCGATGTTGCCGACGACGTGATTTTCCCAAGAGTTCAGAATATATTTCAAGGGAGGTCGCCGACGGCGGAGGTCGAGGCAGCCGACAGCGAGGCCAGTTCAAGGCAGTGTTTCTAGAAGGCCGCCGACGGCGGAGCTCGAGGCTGTCGACGGCGGGATCGATGGTTCTTTCACAAAATACGTTGAATGTGGACAATTTTCTAAGGGATGCTTGTAAAACCCTTGGAGACTCTTAAACAACTTTAAAAAGACCAATTCTAGGCCGAAAATGTGTCCTTTTGGAGTCCTCTAAAAGTCACTAAGAGTTCTTAACAAGTCTCTTTGGGTTCTTTTAAGAGTCACTTACTGTCAAATAGAGAGTCCACTAGTGTCCATTGTTGTTATTTAGTGAGTGTTAAATAGTGAGTTCAGATAGAGATATTGGTGAGGAATTCTTCGAAGGATTGAAAGAGTGGAAGGGAAGTGAGAGATCTCTTCTGCATTGCTGTTTTGAAGGAGAATTCCACGTACTGTAAAGAAAGAAAGAAATTCAAAGGAACTTCAAGGAGTTTGCTTGGGGAGGAATTTAAGATAAGTTGTGTTTATTTATTTTAGTTTGTAGAACTTTACTTTTATATATGAAATCCAAGTTTTATTGTATCATCTCCATGAAATCTGAGTAGTTTTTTCTATCTTTCTTCTAGTTTTGATATTTTTGTGAAATGATAAATTGAATTAGTGTGCCATAAAAATTTAAAGAAGTTGTGATAATCTTTTACTTAGTTCTTAATTTCAATCTGGCCAATTGAATAGTTACAATATGTTGAGTTTAACAACAATAGTAAAGATTACATCCGAGATTCAGGGAGGTCAATGTCCTTGGAAGTAGGGTGCAAATAAATAGAGAAATAATATTCATCGGGCGTAGAATTGGAGATTTTAGAGTGACCGGCTAAAATCCTCAATTCAGTCCTATCGTTTAAGTGTTGAATTGTAGATTTTAGCCCTCAGGAGAGGGGAATGTGGGAGCTCCAAAGTGAGAGTCATATCCTCCCAGCCTAGCCGCAGATTCAGTAACCAAGCATAGGATTAGTCAATGTTCTTTATGCCTGGACTAAAGGGTAAAGAATAGGTATGCTCCTATTTGGCACAACACCATTTTAAACTAATTCTAACTATCTATTCTCTTAAATATCTTAACAAAGGAGAAAGATTCTTGCTTATATATTTGAACTTCACTTTAGTAGAATTAGTTATCTGTTAGTAGAACTAGTTTAATTAAAAATTCATATTATTGTCGATTGCTTATTAGTGACAGATAGGCAATTTCGATTTAGTTGTGATTCTGAATTGATTTCTATAATCCTAGTCTGTAGCCTCTAAAATATTCCATGTGGGATCGATATCCAGGACTCTATTAGAGCCCTGTATTACTTGAGTGATACATATACTTGCGTTAAAGAGTAACTCTGTGATTAAAGAATATATTATATACTTATTAAAAAAATAATTAAAATTACGCTAAGTGTCCTCCGCGTGGAGTTTGCACTCCCAAGTCAATGTCCACTTTAAACTTTAAACTTCAAATTTCAACACTACAACAACATGGAGTCTGGAGCAAAGCTTTGAGGGCAGCACGACCATCTTCAACAGCAAAACTTATCTATATCAGCAAATTCATTCCTTAGTTTAAATAACAATCTATAAGACTTCAAAGTGATCCGCCCAGTGCGACATAAATCCTCACTTTTTCTTTTAGGTCTTTGTACAGCCATGCTGTGCAATATAAGCCCTAACTCGTATTAGGATTCTGAGGTCATCGTCTGGTACAACATAAATCCTCCTATCTTCCAGATCATTTGCATAACTGAGATGTTATGCAAATGTAATTCCTATAATTAATTGGACGGATTGAAATTTAAATAAATTCATTTCCAAAACTTAAAAGCCCAACAATAGGATAGCATGGGAAGTCATCGAGGTCCTCCTCGAGATCCGTGACATCCCCTACCTTTCTTTCCTTTGGATTCCTATAAAAATTATTCCAATTTTGAGCCACTCACCTATTGGATTTCCTATTACCACACTACTTTGAAAACCCTACCCTTTGAATTCATGAAAATAGATACCTCTGATCTAAATCGAGAGTTCTCTCAGGTGACTTCGATCATTTGAGGGGTAATTGACTATAGGGGCTTGCCTCTATAGGGAGCTTTATGAACCCAGGTAATATAAACCTTATTTAATTTTTTTTGTATTAAATAGAGGAACTTGTCGGTCCACAAAAAGGTTCACAGACCAGAAGGGTGTCACAAATTTATTAGTTTATTTAATCGAGCCGCACTATCAAGTAATGTGTCTATTTCTCGGGATAGATGCATAGCTTGCGGTATAGTGCTCGTTTATTTAAACTAGTAAGGATGTGAGATCGCTTTGACTTCATATTTTCAAATAAAAATGATATTTTTACAAATTACATATATACATTAAATTAAATTAAATATTTTCAGAGCGGGCATCGGGATACCCATCTCGGCGGCTGACAATTTCCAACTTTCATCGACCGACAAGCCTTAGGTCAAATTGATAAGAATCTAGCCTGTCGCCCTAGAAACAACCAATTTACACCCATTAACAAATATTTTCCTAAAAGTGCATTCAACTACATTAACTATTGTAATGTGCCAAATAGGAGCAACTATATTCTTTAATTTGTTACCAGCGACAATGAACATTGGCTAATTCAAATGTTTCGAATCTAAATCCATGGTTAGGCTAAGAAGATACAAGCTACCATTCTTGAGTTCCCACATCCCCTCACCCGAGGGCTAGCAATCTCGTTTTAGTTTCTAAACACCTGAACCAAATTAGATATTTTAATCTGTCTCCAATTCTATGCTCATCAAAATATATTTCCCTATTTATTTGCACTTAACCTCATGGACTTTACTCTCATCCATGACATTAAATGTGATCCTCACTTGATTTTTGAAAGCATAGCCCTACGGGCTCATATGTTTTTGCATAGATTTTAACTTTACAACAGGCCAAAATTGCAATGTAAATGAAGTTCAAGTAAAAAACTATTGCATTTATAATCAAAGCATATTCTAACATGCATCCCAAAATCCTAAACATGAATTCTACTCATTGCAAAAGAAAAGTGAAAGGAAAAAAACAACATAACATACTCATGCCACTATTTCCTAATAAAAAAAGAGAGTAAGAAAAAATGCTCACAAAATACAAAGAAAACACAATGGTTAACTTCATTACATCAAAGCAAATCCACTAGATATGTGTTAATCAAATCATAAGATAAAGATGAACACAATACATAGTTTTTTTCCTCTTGAAAGAAAGATAGAGATCTCTCCAACAAAGCCTCCCACTGATCCATGCAATGCTATAACAATTCCTTACAGATTCTCTCAAAATCCCCTCTCCAATCTCTCCAAAAAGGTAGAAATCTACATTTTTACTCTTATTCTAGGATCTCCAAACACACTCCTTTTTTTTCGTTCTTAGGGCCAAAGGATATTAAAAACTATGAAAAATTGTGAAAAGATGCATCCCTAGGCATCCATAATCATTTTTGGCACTGTTTGACGTTATTTCTAGATCCAAAAATCGTTTGGCACATGTTATGGCGCTGTTTGGCGTCACCCTACAGTAGCTCCACCGTTTCGCTCCATTTAGCTCTGTTTCAGCTCCGCCTCGCCCCATTTCAGTTATGTTTCACTCCTAACAGTTATACCTACATTATAAGCATGAAAACAACCTTTTTTTGTGTAATTTCATTCAAAAATATGTGAGAAATGTAAAAAAAGACTAAGCATAGAAAGCATATCGAAATGTACCAGGTTAGAATTTTCTTTCTTGTTCGTTTTTACTCTAAATTGCATCATTTTTGCTTCCTTTTCTCCAAAAGTTCATTTTTTGTATCTGAAGCCAAAAAGACACAAAATACCTTTTTTTAAGGTGCAATATTATTAAAAAAATAGTATAAAATGTATGTGAAAAAGTAGTCATTTTTTAGGCGTATCATATGATACGGATTTGAGTTTGGATAGGTGGAAGAAGATGTATTGGGTGATGTAGGGTGAGAAATAAGATTTTAATAATTATGTAGTGAAGGATTGAGGAAAATTTAGTATAATATTATACCTATGCTAGTTCTGATATCAAATGATATTTTAGTTAATTAAAACAACAATATGAAGATAAACATTATTACTAAAAACATCTGATTACAACTAAACACAATTGAAAGGGAAAGTAACAATATACATGACACACAGATGCCATCATAAGGGTTTAATCCAATTGTGGTGGTGGTTGGTTACATGGAGTGGATGACATGGTAAGGGGCCGAAATGGTGGTAGGGGTGTTATTAGGTGGTAATAACAACAACACGGGGTTGTGTTTTAGGGATACAAGCAAGCTCGTGCTGCTAGATAGCATAATGAAGACAATATAACAATAGTAATTATTGTTTGGAGGTGATAATAAGCTGAGCAAGGGTTTGAGAGGTAATGAAAACACAAAGGAAAGGGAGCAAGGTAGCAGTAGGGGTACATGGAGTTTTTGAAGGAGGAAAACAAAGGGGACAGTAAGAAACAACTATAGGTTTTATCAGTCGGCTGAAATAGGGGATGTTAAGGACAAGGAGGCAACTGGGTGGTAGGAAGGTTGGTTGACAATTGGATAGCAGGCTACAATAAGGTGATAGGTGCGGGGAAAGGTAGCAACAAAGCCTGTGGATACAAAAATAACACATACATTATTCTATGGGACGGCTACAGAAGGTACTACAATGACGCCAATAGAGGGATTACGAAGAAAGGGAAAGTTGAGGATAGTCATCACTTTGGAAAAAGATATAGTTGAAGTACCACTCGCCCTTGGATACAACACTAAAAGGGGAAACCAGAGATGCTGACGATTGTCTTGATGGAAGAAGCAATAAAATTTGAGAATCCAAACTCTATTACAACACACATGTAGGAAATGACTGGAAAAAAGTAACATAAAAAAGGAATGATACTGATATTTGAAAAAAAAAAATCGAAAGATGAGCCGCTTGTTTCGACTCTGTGCCATTCGCAAGAGATGGATGCAACGTTTGGTCCAGGTTGCGGGAGATGCCAGCATCAATGGTCATATACTAATCTTAATGTGTGTAGTTATATCTTAATGTTATTTATAGTTAGTTATAAGATATATTATAATCAATCGTTGAGCTTATATTTGAGACATGATCTTCTTTATGTCTAAATGAATGGGTACCCACAAAATTTTTATTGAATAGTTAAAAAAATTATGTAAGTACCTTTATTTGGAATGCAGTAGCTCTCATATGATCATGAATGAATGTTAGATGCCATCATATTTAACCTCTACATTTTCAACCTATGGTTATATAAATATCTGAATCTTCTTGTATATCTTTCAAGGTTAAAGTTATAAGTTTCTTATAAGCATCCTTCCAAGTTGGTGGAAGATTTCTACATAACTTCTTTGGACCTTCAAGTCTATGATTTAATAGAATTTTGGTTGGATGTCTGTATATGCATTACGAGATAAATTTTAGTAATTTTTTTTCTAATTTTTATAGAATATATGCATTGATATGTTCTCAATCCTGAAAGCATATAATTGGTAGGCTATTATGCTTTTAATATAGACATTTATCTTCTATTGTTAAGAATTTGTTGCCCACTCCTTTTAGTCTCTAAGATAGTAGATACATGGCACTATTACTATAGGAATATAAATGCTTTTATGATTTTATTCTTTGCTTTAAAAATGGTCACATCTGGTCTTTAATTTGTATGTTTTAAATAATTTGAAATAACATAACTTATTGCAAATAAAAATTGTGACGAGTAAATGCCACAAAATAGTGGTCACAAACAACTACAATAATTGATAAATATTAGACATTCTAGTGGCCTTTTGTGAAAAGGGAAAATTGCAAATGCATGTAGGGCATATATGAATTTTCAGATTATTTATTTTTTATATTTGTAAAAGATATAGAAAGATCATGAATAAGATCATGTGGATTTTACAAAAAAAAAAAAAAAGAATAATTTCATGGAATTAAAATCTAAAGAACACAATTAGCTTAAAAAGGATATATTAATATAATATTTTTAATGATAATTATATTTTGATCAAATTAGCATGAATATATAATAATTCTACTGATATTATATATTATGGTTTTACACACCTTCCATTAAAACAAAATATCATAAAACCTTTTAAACAGCGTATAAAAAATCATTAATCTCATCATCATCACATGCTTGAATTCAGCCCACACCATCCTGTTGCTAAAAATCTTTTAGCATATATTGTATAATCTTCTTAACCTCTTTCAAAATAATAGGTTGAAAATGACATTAGCTTACACTGAGGTGGATGGGTGTCATTTTTTATCCTTAGAATAGCCTCCAAAAAGATCAAATTCGTTTGTATATTTACCATGTAAGACATTTTATAATTTTGAAGTAAATGCTAGTTATTAGAAGTCAATGTGTTTGTAAGCTTATCTAGCTTAAGGATATGTTAGCACTCATTTGGTTTTATTTTTTTTTCTTTTTCTCTTTTTTTTCTTTGTTAAGATACGGAATATGTCTAACAATGCATCCAATATAATTTACCTTTGAAGCCTTAGAGTCACTGACCAATAGTATAACATTTAATACATAACATTTTTCTGGTGATCCCTTTACTCATTTTCTGACATGTAGTAAAAGTAGTCGTACTCGATATACTAAAAAAATAATAATAATAAATAAAATAACATGTCCCAATTTACACAAATCATTTTTTAACCTTTAAATTAAGCTTTTTTTATCATTTTTATCCTAATACATATCACTATTGACCTCACTTTTGGTTGAGGTCTAGTCTCTATTTAGAATAGCCTAAGGTCTAGCCATTTGACACTCCTGATGACTTTCTTAGAAGACTAGTCTTGGAACTCTCCCATTTAGAAATTCAAACCATCCTCACTTCACTGGGAGTTTCATATGCTTAAGGCCTAACCTCCAGCTTTTGAGAGGAAGAGACCAAGCATAAGGAAGCCCAAGGGAAGTCCCCTATAGGTGGTCAGACCTTAGGATTTACCCTGGGGGTCTGGAGCTTACACAATACACACACTTTATACCCACAACTTTACACGAAGCACATCTAACCTTGATCCCCTACTCTTTTGGAAACTCATGTGGGTAATTTCCCAAAGCTCTTAGCCCCAAGCTAAATTTTTTGTTAGTACCAACACATAGAGGACCAAATGAGGTTTGCCCTTGGCCTATGGCTCAAACTAAACAATCCCATACTACTTACCCCTAATCAATCTCAATTTTCCCAAAATTTCAATTTGTGACCCCTTTGCCCCTAAATCTATCCAAAATACCCATAAACCTCAATTTTACCCAAAATTACCCAAATTACATATTATTCTTCAAAAATTACTTCAAAATATTCCCCACCCTCACAAATTGACCAATTTAACCAAAATTTCCAAAATAGCCCCAAAATTTGCAAAATTACCAAAATACTCCTCATAGCAAAAAAATCCAAAAATTCCCAAAAATTCTCAAAACCTCCCAAATAATCCCAATTTTATTTCTCTAAACTACCACATGACCCAATTTGACCCAATTTAACAAAAAACCCCAAATTTGACTTGTTTTACACAAAAATGCCCAAATCACCCCCAATGTCCACCAAATTGACTTCAATCCTCTTCAATCTCAATTCCAAACTTTAATTCAACATCCCTAGCCTCAATCCAAACTAAATACAAATCCAATTTGACCCATATTTGGACCTAATTTCAACCCAAACTCAAAACCCTAATTTTGCCTAAGTGACCCAAATCCCCCAAATTGAACCCAATGTCAACCAATTCTCCCTCAATTAATGTTGCAAACTCTTCATAACACTTCCCTAAATCTTAATTGAACCATCAATTGACCCCAATTTGTGCTCAAGTCTCACTCAAGTCAACCCAAATCCAAAAACCCCTAATTTTGCCCCAAGTTGGACACATGACCAAATCACACCAAATGGAATGCCCTAACCCTAAAATTTTTATACAATTAATGTTGGGAACTCTTCATTACATCCCTATAGACCATGTTGAACCTTCAATTGTGTCTTTACCCCACTTTAGCCTAACCTAAACCTAGCTTGAACCAACATGCTCAAAATTAACCAAAACACCAAATTTCCCAAAATCTACCTACCAAACCAATTCAAAATCATTCCAAACCTTTCCTAAAGCCTTATGAAAATTATCCAGACCATTTTAAACAATCAACAGAGTCTAACCCAAGATTGAACTCAACGTAGCCCAAATTGAACTCAAGTGAACCTGTGACCTAATTTAACCAAATCAAGCCAAATGTGACCAAACCAAACTCACCATGGCCATCCATTGAGCCTAGAGACTAACCAAGATGCCTCTAGCCCACCCTACTCAACCCATGGACCAAGGGTCCCCTAAATTAGGGGATCCCCTTCTTTAAATGGATAAACCTAAGGGGGATTTGCCATGATGCATTAACCATTTAAGCTCACCTCACTTATGGCATGCCCATTTGACCACCTAACTTTTAGCCACCTCCTCTGGCCTGGCCAGCCGACCTAGTCATCGGAGGAGCTCAAACCGAGAGCCACCCAAGACAATTTGAACCCAAACTCACCCACTGAGCTGTCCAACCCTCATTGCTCACTAGGGTTCTTCAGCACTACACCTAAGTAGACATTTCAACCCATTACCAGGCCCTGAGCTCCACTAGGCAGCCATGGCTATAAGACTACCTCTTCACGGCCAAAAAAGAGTGTTGGAAAACTTCTTAAGGAAACCTTGACAAATTTCTTCCAGAGCTTCCTTGAGACCTCCTGAGTGCAAGCCCACCATCCTCCAACCCTAATCTCCACTGTCCAGAGCTATTTTCCCCACTGAAATTTCAGCTGAAACCAGGACAGTTGCAATTGCTTCTCTCCACTGCCTAAAACTCCAAACCAGCCTGCTCTGCACCATCACCAGAGCGAAAGAAGTTCCCCCGTAAAAGCCCCATCACAGAGAGCCTCTATACCAAACTTTGATCAACATTTGAAATCAACCTTGGTCGACTTCAGGTCCAGAAGTTTCATCAGGGAAAGAGGCTTCATTGGATGTTCGTTGGGACAAATCAAAGCTGTCACAACTCTCTGATTGAAGCTTCACTTCTCAGAGCAAGGTATTGAACTCACTCTTCATCCCGAGCTTGTTTTGATCCTATACATGTATAACCATATTTCATACCGTATAAACCGTATGGATAGGTTCATATAAGTCAGATGAGTCTATAGAAACAAATCCCATGTGATTTGGTTAGGCCTAGCTCGAGTTCTTAAACCTAGAAGATGGACATTTTACGGGTTAGGTCAATTGGGGACGATGACGAGGAGCCATCGAATCTCGTGTGTATTCAGTGGATGGACGGGATTGCGCCAGATGGACTCTTGTTACATAAAGTGCAGACGCGTGGCTGCTGAGTCAGAAGGCGGCATCAAATGGTTGAGTGATGCGTGCAGATTTCAGAGCTGCTGAGGATGACACGATGTCGCGTGTTTAAGTAGGAAATTAGGGGTATTTTGATTTATTTAAATTCAGTTAACTTCAAAAATCCAAAACTTGGTGTAGAAAAATAAAATAAAAATACCCCAGTGCTCGGTAAACAGAGGAGAATAATGTGGAAATGGTTTGAAATTTATTTGATGCATGTTTGATTTTAAATGAATTAAATACCCTTTTGAATGTTTTGATTCTCCATGCACTTAGACATTTCACCATAGCATGATATTTTGGTATGTTGTTATCTCTATATTAGGGGATCTTCCCTGATTTTTCCAAGTCAGAAGAGATCTCTAGACAGATCTCTATTTTTCAAATTATCATGTCTATTTTGGTATCAAAATTGAAATTATTAAAATAATGATCAGAAAAATACAAAAGTAAATTTCGGTAGGTTACTTATGACCAGAGGACCCTAGGAAAAATAAAAACTTGATTTAATTCATTAAAAATAACCCTAATGGTAATTAAGACCTAAACTCAAATACAAATAAATTGAATAAATATAAATGTAAATAACCCAAGAATAACTCTCCATTGTAATTTAAGGCCAGGGAAACTCCCCATAAAAAATTTTAAATCAACTGGAGTTAACTTAAATACTTAAATGAATTTTCTAAGTTAAATAACATTTTTGGCATTCATATATTTATAATAATTAAAATACACCTCAAAAAATTATCAAATTAATCTTGGGAGTTCTCTATGATCAGAGGAGTCTCTAAAAAATAAAATTTTCATTTTTAAGCATTATTTTAATATTTAAATAAATAAAAATTAATAAAAATCATAAAATTAATAAAGATATTTGAAATGTTCCAAATTGTCTCCTATTCGTTTAAGAACAATTGGGGTAAGTTTCCTAACTCTATAAATGAAGATATTAAATTTTAAAGTGTTAAAATTAATTTTTAAAGGCTAAAAATGGAAATTCCCTAATTTCTCACTAAAATAATTCTAATAATTCATAGAAAAATAAAAAAATTATGAAATTTGTATCTCTAGGTTATCTGACCTCAAAGAGATTTATGAATAATATAAAACTTAATTTTTAACTTAAAAAATATTTTATATTTAATTATTAATCTAAAAATGGAAATAATTATAACAATTAAATTAAAAATTCAAAAAATTATGAAATGTGGTCCAAGTGGTCCTCTAGTCTATGTGAACCTACAATAAGTTTCTCAAGGATAAAAACTTTATTTTGATTAATTTATTGAATTTCTCTTGAAAAATACTATTTTTTCATTAAAATAATTGTATAAATTAAATTAAACTTGGAAAAATTACATTTTCTCCTTTAATGTTTTAATTGACCCATGATTGGGGTCATATGAAGATTTCAAAGTCATTTGAATTAATTTTAATGAATCATGAAGTGATAAGGCCTTTAGGGGTAAAAGTGTAATTTTGAAGAATTTAGCCTTAATCAATATTTAGGCTTAATTAAAGTGGGAAATGGGCAATGAATGATCTTAATTATTATATTTGAATGATTGAAATATAAATGGATAAATAGTAGAAACCCATCTCATTTTTTTCAAATTAAAAGGATAAGCTTAAAATTTAATTAATCATTATAATTTGGAAGAAAATTAAATTAAGTGATCCTTAAGGTTAGGGGTTGATTTTTGGATACTGAGAATCCACTAACCTAATATCCCTACTAGATGCATAAATGATAGTTAATTTTATAAGAATCATGATTATATAACTTTACTTTTCTTTTATCACAAAATAAACCCACTAAAACTTTAAGGGTTTAGTAGTGAGCTAGGCTTAATTAAAAATTGACTAATGAGGATTAGAAAAGGGGAATAGAATTAATTTTAAACACTTTGAAACACTACAAGCCCATCAAATTTGATTAGATTCTCTCATAAATTAAATTATTTCTAAAGGACTCACCTACCTAATTCCTAAGTGAAATATCAAGTGATATTTATCCCACTTTTGGGATAATTAAAACATTAGTTCACTAAGCATAAGGGTATAAAATAGATAAGTCATTTATTCAAGGAAGCTCAAAAGGATTGTGAAATGTCTAGGTATCTCCTGGGCCCATCTCACAAATCTTCTGGACAACTTGTAAGACAATTGGACCTATCATATTTATTAAATGAAGAAATCTCTTAAATAGATGAATAGGACCCACCAAGTTATGAAATGGGGTTTGGTAGGCTTGTGACGAACATATCTATAGGCTTTAATTTCCTGTAAATTATAAATTTTTATTTCAAAAGATACTAAAGTTTTAGGTGGAGGAACGAGAAGACTCGCCAGGTACACTTTTACAAGTTTATAGTACCTTATTTTCAGTATTTCCTTTATTTTACTTTTCTTGTTTACGAGTTTGCATGTTAAACAATAATGTCACCCTGCATGAAAACTAAAACTTTTAGGATAACCACAAAAATAAAACCAAAATTAAAACTAAAACAAAACAAGATAAAATTCATCATCATAACAGTCAAAATATAAGACAACTCAAGATTTAATCACAAATAAAACAAAAACACAATTGCAACTAAATTAAAATGATTCTATTGGATGATCAAGAATACCTCGGAGGATGCAACCTACGACTGCTAACGGGATTTCCCGCGGTCTAAATGAAATGTATGGAACTCATTAAGTTGAGTTCAGTAAGTTTATCTGGACTAAGTGAATCCGAAGAAAATAGTGGTGCCGAAATGAGGGAGCCGTGGGATCCTAACCGGTGTCGCTATAATCAAGTTTAATATTCCCCTAAATAAAACATTAAGACACATCAATTCAAATATTTCTAAAATACAATACTTCTACTTCTTCAATTGGCACTTCTTTAAACTAAACCTGCTACGATGAGAAGCATGGAGCATGCATAGTGGGCAGCAAGGCCACCTTCAACAGCAAAACTTCTTAGAATTAAACAACAAGACAAAGGACTTTGGTAGCTTGCCTAGTGCAGCATAAATGCTCAGCTTATCTCTTTAGGCCTTTGTATTTTATGCAATATAAGCCCTAACTCTTCTTAGATTCCGAGGTTGTCATCTGATATGACATAAATCCTCCCATTTTTCAGGCATTCACATGATCGGTATCAAGTGAATGCAAGTCCTAATTAATTAAAATTGACAGGATGAAACACTAATCAACTACCTCAAATTGAAGTCAAACCATAGGATAGTTCGGGAGAACACCAAGATCATTCTTGGATCTATGTCTTTCCCCTAGTTTTCTCTTCCTTTGGATTCCCATGATAAATGTTCCGAGATTTGAGCCATTCACCTATTGAATTGTCCTACTTAAATTAAATATTTTCAAAGAGGGTGTCGGGATACCCATCGCGGCGGCCGACAATCCACCAACTTTCACGACCAACAATCACTTGCTAAGCCATCATCATTTGACAATATATTTTTAAAATGAAAGAGCTATCCAGCTTTACAAAAGGATATACACAATAAGTTTAGCTTAATACTCATAATTTATGTATATGTTGATAATTTTAAATGTATCTTATAATTTTCTCATAAAGGCATATCAACGTTTGCAATAAGATTTTAAAATTTTGTAGTTTCTTCACTTGATTCCATTTCAATTCTACAAATTTGTGATAATCACATTAAAAAAAAATTTAATGGCCATATGCATCTCTAACCATATTAAGCTAAGAAGAAAGTTTATGTACATCTCCATGGATCAACTCTAAATAAGTATATCCCTTTTAATGATTAATCTTGGGTATATTATACTATGTAGGTTATTATGAATATTTTTTTATATTGATGAACTAAAACATCATCGTATGTATATTAGCTTTTGTTTTCACATCAACAATATAGGCATTTGATTTGATGTAATGACATATTTTTATTTTTTAAGAATGAAAATTTGATAAACTCCTTTATACTACTAATGGAATCTTCTAGAAAATATTTATTACTGCCTAAATGATATGAAATTTATGCCTTACTATTAAACATATCTCTATCTTAAGCAAAATAAGACATCAAAAGTTATTAAAATTTGAGATTTGGAACAAACAAAATCCTTTTGAAATTAAATCATCAGTTACCTTAATGTTAACATAACACCAATATCACTATCATTTATGATCAATCATGATATTATCGCTTGCGCAAAATGAAATATTAAATACAACACATTACAAGTTGTTATATTTTCGTGAAAGTTTAACTGATGTGTGGATATTGATGAGACTTACTTTTGCTAGTTATATGTAGACTAAAATACGTAGCACAGAGTACTTATAGGTGAAATGAAAAGAAGCATAATACAGTAATCTAATAAATTTCTCGATCACTTCAATATATTCTGATAGATAATAAACTTTATATAAAAATAATTTATATACAAAATCAATGAAGAAAATGTTATTCATATAAAAGTTTTTTTTTATGAATTATTGAATCAAAATAATGCCTAAAATGAAACAAAATTTTGACTGAAGTTATATTTGATTTAATATATTCGAGATGCATTGTTTTTAATAATATATAACATGTTGGATGTTTTTATTCAATGAATTATTTGATTTGGTGTAATGATTGTACAAAAATTATTGAAGTTAACTATGACCCCCAAAAGACGGGGAGGGTGAATTTGGTGTGATTTTCTTTTTTTTCAAGTTTAAAACTTAATCATCCAAAATTATTGTAAATTTGATTTCATTCATGGGTTCAATTAAAGCAAGTCAAAGCATGATATTAAAGTATCTCATCCTGAATTATGCTTGTAGAAATTACAAGTCATATATACCAATATACTGTTTTTCTCCCTCTTTTGTCAACATAAGAGTATTTGCAAGCCAAAGTTATAATATGCATTTAAATCAATTATGTCCAGTCTTCAAAGTGAACCAAATCTATGAGGGCTAAGTATTTTTGTGAATAGATCTAGTGATTAATTTTTAATGCAATAAATTATATATCAACGTCTCCTTTGGACACATGACCTCTAATAAAACTATAATCATTATCAATATGTTTTGTCTTAGAATGTTTTATAGGATTTTATGTAAAATATATAACACTTATATTATTACACATTATAGGTATGGTTCTCATTTTTAGACCACAAAAAAAAATAATAAAATAAAAACTATTGCTTCAACCATAAAATTTGGGCAACATAACTTCCTGCAACAGTGTATTCTATATATGTTATAGGTAGGGTTATTGAGTTTTATTTTCTACTAGACCATGAAACTAAGGAATATTTTATGAATTTACATGTTCATAATGTGCTCTTTCAATCTAAATAACCAACTAAGTCAAAAGATATATTATTTATATGATGCCAAATTTTTAATGCACAAGTTCTTATAAGGTAAATAATACTTTTTTTATTGCAGTTTAGTGTGACTCCTTAGGATTTGATTGGAAACATGCAGATAAACTCACATTAAACATAATACCATGACAACTAGTTGTTAAATAAAACAATGAACTAATCACCCCATATATTTTCTAAGTCCTTTAGTTTTTTTTCATATAGATCATTATCTCATTTAGTTGTTACTCGTGTGGGTGTTTGCACTCTTACAACCTTTTGTGCCAAACCTATTAATTAATTCTTTAATTTTTTTTTTTTGACTTAAAGAAATATTTCATATTTTTTGTCAGCATTAAAGCTTAAAAAATAAGTCAACTCTCCTAGCACTCATGTCAAATTCTTTACTAATAATGAAGGCAAATTTATCAATTCTTATTTTTTTGGTTGAACAAAAAAGATATTATCCACATATACTTGAACAATTAAATATCATTATTAGTTCCTTTTATGGATAAAGTATTATTAGTTTTTTTAATGGATAAAGTAATGTACAAAACTTTTTTCAAAGAATTTTTGCAAATGAATGAACTAAGTCTATCAAAACCAGTGTTTGAACTCTTGTTTAAGTTCATAAAACGCTCTTTTTAATTTGTACACATGATCTTGTTGTGTTGAACTTGCAAACTCATGTGATTTTTTAATATGCATATCCTCCTCAATTATACAATTAAGAAAAAACTCTTAATGCTTATTTGATACAACTTAAAAGCTTTAAATGATGAAAAAAGCTAATAATAATTGGATAACTTTTAGCCAGACTACAGGCAAAGATTTCTTCAAAATCTAATATTCTATTTGATTGCACCTTTTGATGGCTACTAATATAGCTTTATTCTTTAAAACTATTCAAAATTCATTCAACGCATGTTTAAATAATTACTTAGTTCTAGTTATATTTGTTCTGAACTTCTCGGTAAGGAAATTGATTTAATTCATCTTGCATGGCACTAATTCAAAATTTAGTAATTAAGGCCTCATTTATATTTGGAGGTTCAATTAATGAAATCAATGCAGCATTACTAACTTCTTATGTTACATTATTTTTATCCTAATACTAATAGTTGGGTCTTATATAATAAGAACTTTAGGGAGACTTGAGGAGTATCTCCATGCTTTAAGCAATATTGTATTATCATTTTATTTCTACAAGTCCAATTTTTTTAGTTGTGATGGGATTTCATCTTCCAATATTGTATCTACAGATGGAGTGACAGGATTAGATTTATCAAAGCTAATAAGAGTGGATTCCTCAAATAATAGAGTTCATTTGTTGAAAATCCTATAATTATTTGATGAGTAACTTGAGAAGATTATATATCATATTTGGCTTCAAACTTTCTAACTGTGGATTTCCATACAAAAGATTTTCAACCAAGAACATATACAAGTAAATATAATTAGAATATTTTTTCCCCCACCATTAACTCCTATATACACCCAGAAGTCTCTCGCATCTTCAGAGGTTCCTGGCATTTCTTAGATTTTGCATCTGGTTACATGGGATTTGGCAATTACATGGGCTAATTCTTCATCGTCTTAATCTCCTGAGTCAACCATAGATTCACCATCACTGCTCATATGTATCAATAGAGTTTGAAATATCCTCTAAAGCTATCAATCATAGCTTTTTATAATGCTCTTTTTAATTTGATTTATAGTTTTAAGATGTTGTTTTTTAATCCAGTGAATATCACAGAGAAAAACGATTCTATGAAATTTCCAGGAGGGAGACGGGTTGCCTCATAAGCTTGCAAAATGATATTAATTCACCTTAATTTTTCTTCCTTATTAATTTGAGGCCACTATTTTAACAAGAAGTGTCTTTGAAGACAAGATAAATTGAATTGGTCTCTTCATATAATTACATGCCAGGAATAAATCCAAGGGATCTAACAATCTATGAAGAAGTGCATCAGACATTGTCCTTGAGTCGAGCTTTCATTTGGAATGGATCATATTTTTGGGTATAGCTCTACCCATCAATCATATTTGTCTTTTATATTATTAGGCAATGTTTCCAAATTTGCAACGAAGTTGTTTCGCCTTCAGTAGAACCAACCTAAAATATCTCTTGATAATATTTCTTTATCAATAATAAACATCCAAGAGTGTTTTCTCTTGGTATTATAAGAAAAATGCCTTCATCATGATATTTACGTAATTCTAGTAATTTATTGATATCTTATGTTGGAGATTTAAGGATAGAATTATTATTCTACCCTTAACCATCAATCTTTATGATGGATGATATTAATTATAATACATTTGGTATATATAATTTATTGATTTGTATCATTGTACAGAGGAGTAATATTTAAATTAAATTTTAAAAAAATTCATAGTCCTCTCAAGTCAAATGCGGTTAAGTTGGAAAGGGAGTTTTTCCAAAATATCTTTCAATTAAGAAATTAGTAGCCATGATATGACTATCATTTGAATTTATTTTTAGAACATTTTGTTTTAATTTTTTCCCAAAATATGTAGATTCACTAGAAGTTGTTGTCAGCACTTCCTTGAGAATTTTGTGTATTGACACACCTAAAATATATAAGTTTTTTTCAATATCATTTTACTCATTTTTGATGATATTACATTTTAAAGGAAGATATTTTGTATGTTTTTTTTGTTTTAGGTACAAGAAATGGTGATTGGAGCAAAAGGAAACAAAAACGGTGCAATTTGAAGTAAAAAAGAGCAAGAAATGAAATTCTGCCCTGACACCTTTCGATAAGTCTTTTGATGCTTAATCTCTTTTACACTTCTTGCATATTTTTAATGAGATTACACTTTAAATAAAGATTATTTTTATGCTTATTTTCTAGGGCTATCTCTTACGAACGCAACGCAACTGAAACGGGAGAATCGGAGCTCAAACGGAGCCAAACGGAGCAAAACGGTGGAGTTGCGCAGAGCCTGCTCGCCGACGACAGCCACGATCTCACCGACGGCGGCTACGATCTCGTCGACGGCGAGATTTTCCAGAAAACACCGAAAAGTGCCCGAAAAGGCCGCCGACAACGGCCTCAAACCCGCCGACGGCACCCGGAAAGTTATGGACCGACTTTTGGCGGTTTTTTGCCTAAATTCGACGTATTTAGACGCTTTTTCGAAGGGGTGCTTGAGGAAACTCTTAAAAATTCGTCAATACTCTTTAAAATGGCGACTATAGGTTAGAGAAATAGAGGAAAAAAGTGAAAAAAAAACTTGGAGAATGTTTAGGGATTTTAGAATAGGAGTAGAAATGTAGATTTCTACCCTTTTGGAGAGATTGAAGAGGAGATTTTGAGAGAATTTGTAAGGGATTTCGCTAGTATTGCATGGATTGCCGGGGGACCTTATGGGAGAGATCTTCATCTTTCTTTCAAAGGAAAAAGCTAAGTATTGTTCTTCATTATCTTATAATTTTGTAAACACTTACATAGTGGATTTGCTTTGGTTTATTGAAGTTTCCGTTATGTTTTCTTCGCGCTTTGACATATCTCTCTTACTTTTTCTTCTTCTTTGGAAATAGCGGCATGAGAAAATTATGTCATTATTTTCTTTTTACTTTTCTTTTGTAATGAGTAGAAATCATGTTTAGGATTTTGTGATGCATGGTAGAAGTAAATTTAATTATAAATGTGATGGTTTTTACTTGCACATAGTTTACATTGCAATTAAGGCCTGTTGTAATGTTAAAATTTGTTGTGAAAACATACGATCCGAGAGGGTTATGCTTTCTACAACTAAGTACGAACCACATTCAAATTTCATGGATGGTGAAGTTCATGGGGATTGAATGCAAATAAATAGGGAAATAATATTAATCAGGCGTAGAATTGGAGATTTTAGAGTGACAGGCTAAAATCTTCAATTCGGTCCTATCGCTTAGGTGTTGAAGTGTAGATTGTTAGCCCTCAGGCGAGGGGAACGTGGGAGCTCCGAAGTGAGAGTCGGTATTCTCCCAGCCTAATCGCAGATTCAGTAACCAAGCATAGGATTAGTCAATGTTCTTTATTCCTGGACCAAAGGGTAAAGAATATGATTGTTCCTATTTGGCACATACAATATTTAATGCATCTCATTCCTATACAGTATGTATTTCATTACATAAGAATTGTATTTTTTAGTATCTCAAAATTCTCCAAACCAATTCATCCAAAAGGGTTATCTTTAGAATTATTATTTGCATTTAGTTATAGTTACTATTACATTTAACACTTGCATTTAGGAGTAGTTGCTAGATAAAACACAATTTTAATCGACATTCCAACCTAAGGAGTAATTGTAGTAGACTAGAATTTGACTAAAGACCTCTTACTTCACTTCCTCGTGGGATCGATACTGGGGTTTTTAAAGAAAACTCTATATTACTTGAAACGATACGTATACTTGCGTAGTAATCCTAGAGTGTAAATATTTTCTAATTTTTATATCATTTAAGATTTTGCACACTAGCAGCTATTTATAAATCAGGTCAAGTTTTTGGCCATCTTTTGGAAGTTAATTTACTGCGTAATTGCAGGTCGGGTCAAGTTTTTGGCGTCGTTGTCGGGGAAGCTTCGGTAAGAACTTTAGAAGAATTTTAGTTGAAGTAATTAGGCTTTGACTTGGAAAACTATAGTATCGTAAAAACTATTTTTGTGTGAAAAGTGTTTTTATATGAAAAAGTGTTGTGAAAAATTTATTTGTGTGAAAAATAAGGTGTTCGTTAAAATGTTTGGTTGTGTTGAATATATTTCATCTATTATTTGTTTAATTGTTAATGTATTGTTTGTTGTGTTATATATGCAAAACAAAGGATTTGTAGGACTTGTGTCTTATGATCCTGAGTTTGAAAAAAAATAAAAAAATAAAAATACAAAAGGACTGAAAAAACTAGAAATGGAAATGGAAAACATTCAAGATAATAACTTGGAAAATCATCATAAATCATTGAGGGATTACATAAATCCTACGACAGATGAAATTCACTCTAGTATACAAAACCTCGTCGTAGAAAGCTGATTCATTTGAAATAAATCACGAGATTATCCAAGCCGGTGCGAAACAATCGGTTTTGGGGAACTCCTTCGGAGGATTCCTATTTACACTTATCAAATTTTCTAGAACTTTGTGCTACATTTCGTTATAATGGCATGTCAGACGATGCTGTTAGGCTAAGGCTTTTTCCTTTCTCACTAAGGGATAAGGCTAAAATGTGGTTATATTCATTAGCACCTGGCTTTATTAAAAATTGGGAGGAGTTAAGTCAGAAATTCCTAGCTAAGTATTTTCCACCTCCAAGAACTACTCAACTTAGAAACGATATTATCTCATTTTGTCAGTATGAAGGAGAATCAATATATGAAGCCTGGGAAAGATTTAAGGAACTCCTAAGAAAGTTTCCACACCATGCTCTGCCCGATTGGTTAATCATTCAAACTTTTTACAATGGGTTAGTAGGATCCCTTAGGTCTATAATTGATGCTGCCGCTGGTGGATCATTAATGTCAAAATCATTTGATGAAGCGTATGCATTAATTGAAAAAATAGCGACAAATGAATTTCAATGGCCCTCTGCAAGGATAAATCATAAAAATGTAGCTAGTATTCATGATACGGATACGATTTCAATTCTTGCATCTCAGATTGCGCAATATCAAGGAAGTTGGACCAATTTGGAATGAACCAACCTCAATTTACTCCTGTAAGTGAGAAAAGTTCATTAGGGTCTATGATTGATTCTAACTTATTATATGAGACTTTAAATACCATAAACAACCCGTACTCTAACTTTTACAATCATCCTAAATTTAACTGGAATCCTACTACTGACGATGGAAACCAACAATGGGAAAATAATCATGCAAATCCTAATGGAAGTTGGAATAATCTGGGGAACACAAACTATAGACCTTCATATCCACCGGACTCTAACAATGATCAACAATTTGAGGATAAGAAAATTTCTATGAAAGAAGTGTTATTGCAAATGGGAAACCAGTTGCAAAGTCAAAATGCTGCGATTAGAAACATAGAAAATCAACTGGGACAAATTGCTAATTCACTTAGCAATAGACACCAAGGAACACTTCCTAGCAACAATGAGATCAACCCTAAAGAGAACACTAATAAACAAATAAAAGCTGTCCAATTAAAAATTGGAAGAGATATAGAGGATGTGGTTAGAAAAGAGAAAGATGTTGTGAGAGAACCAAAGGAAACTAAAAGACCTTAAGAAGCTGTTTCTAAGGATCTGGAAAAATTAATATCTCCAGCTAAAATCAGTTTGGAAAGGCCACCACCTCCATTTCCTCAAAGACTTAGACAGCATGAGTTCGATCAAAAATTTTCAAAGTTTATTAAAGTACTTAAGAAGTTAACGATAAATATTCCTTTTACTGAAGCTTTGGAACAGATGCCAAGTTATGCAAAGTTTATAAAGGATATATTAAACAAGAAAAAGGAAATTTGGGGATTAAGAGACAGTTGCAATAAGTGAGAAGTGCAGCGCCATACTTCAGAAAAATTTTCCTCGGAAACTTAAAAGATCCTTGTAGCTTTACAATTCCTTGTGCAATTGGAGAAAAATTATGTGAAAAAGCTTTATGTGATTTAGGAGTGAGCATTAACGTGATGCCACTATCTATATTTAGAAGGTTGGGTTTAATCGATATTTCTCCCACTACTGTAACCCTTCTATTAGCTGATCGATCTATCATTTATCCAAAAGGAGTTATAGAAGATGTGCTTGTTAAAGTGGATAAATTTATCTTTCCTTTGGACTTTATTGTATTAGATATGGAGGAAGATAAATAAATTCCAATTATTTTAGGGAGACTTTTCCTTGTTACTGGACAAGCTATGATAGATGTGCAAAAAGGAGAGTTGGCTATGAATATTAATGACCATGAAGTCACTTTCGATGTATTAAAAACTATGAAATATCCAGCTGAAAGAAAAGATGATGATTTTTTTTAGATAGATGAAATTGATTATCTAAGTAAAGACCATTTCCAAGAAAGTTTTGAGAGTAAGTTAGCAGATGAGATTGAAATGGATTTTCATGATGATTCGAAAACATTACTTAAAGAAGACTGTATGTATGTTCAGGAGAGGTGTGAAATGATGGACGCTACCAAAAATAGTAAACTTTTTTAAGTCCTTTTGTTGAAAAATCTCATGAACTTAAGATGGATATATCCCATACAATTTTAAATTCTATCTATTTAGGGAATTCATCTACACAACCAGTCTTTATATCTTCATATGCGACTCAATCACAAGAAAAACCTCAATTGAATGATGAACAATATAAAATTATTGAACTTAGATTTGGAAGAGAATTTGAGGAAAAATTTCAAAAGAACTTTGAGTTAAGAAAAATGGATAAGAATATTGGAAGACCATTGGAAGAAATTTCTAGGGAATTAGAAAAACCTATTTCCTTAACTAAGATAGATCCTCCATCATTTAATAACTATAAAGGGGAAGAATTAGAAGACAACTTGAATCATAAGAGTGACATAGAAGAATTTGATCCTAAATCTGAATTATCTAGAGAGAATTTGATCCAAAATTTGGGAGATATTGAAGTATTTTATAAAGATCCATTTCTAATAAATTTCAAGGATGATATTAATATGAAAATTTAGAAAATCAATAGAATAATATTGGATCTAGAAAGAAATACGAGGAATTATGATATAAATCCAACTGAAAATGAAGAGCTAAATGAAGAATTAAAATTTGAGGATTTTATAGGAATCCCTGGATCTAGAAATGATTGGGCAATTGATCGAGGATTACTTAAATGGAATTTTGATCCATGTGGAATCATTTGTTGGGCTAACGACGTTAAACCAACCTCTTTATGGGAGGCAACCTATAGTTATCAGTGTGATTTTATTTAGTGTGCTTGAGAGTCATGATTATTAGTGATCTATTGTATTTGCTTTATAGTGGATTGATCAGTTTGATTGACGATTGGTAGATGTTTGGATTATTAGTATCTGATTTGATCTTTGTGTGTCATAAGTGAGGTGATTCCTAAACTTCATATTATGGCTAGACTTGATCTCTTGTAGTAGTTGGATTAATGAGTCCACTGTGACTTGGGTCTCACCCAGACTTGAGTTTTACAAGAGAAATTATGAATTTTGAACATTGATAATTCCATCTTAATTTGTTACTTCCTTTATGCAACTTTATTTTCATTAGGTAGGAGTTTTGATGAATACCATTAGGATGATCTTACACTATCTTTATAACTGTTAGAGGTGCTTAATTATAAGGATTAGATGATGCCTGAGATTGGTGTCTAGAAACCAATTTATCAAGGATAATCTTATCTTTGGGATTATAATCTATAAAATCATTTTAAAGTGCCTAATTTACTAGTGTAGTGATTCTATTAGAAATTGGAAGTAAATCAATGTGATGTGATGAGTTAATGGAAGAATTGACCTCATTTATCATATGTGTGTTTATGTTTGTGTTAAAACTTTATTTAGGTCTTGAAGAACAATTTTATATTCCCATGCTGATACATGCTACGCTAGTTAGACTTTGGTTTAGTTAATTTCATTCTGGCATGATTAGTTTAGATTTACCTTCTGCAGCATATTGTTCTGTCCTAATAAATACTTGCTAATGATTTTGATAGACATTTGTGGTAGATAGAATTTCTAAATTGTTTTCTTCCTGCTTATATTTTCTGTACTGAATGCTATATATGTTAAAAATTAAGTTTAGGAGTAGGAAGAAAAATAAAATTTTAATTTGAAAATACTTCCTTTTAGTGTAATTTTATTACAAGCATGTTTTAGGCTAGATTTACTTTTTCTTACAGTCATTTTATCCCGATTATGCATGATATGAATTTGATAGGATGTTGTAGTAGTAAGTATATTCAACCTTTACTTTTTCTTCCTGCTACGTTTTATGGAATTAATTGCAAAATATTTTAAAATTTAAGTTTGGGGGGAAGAAAAATATTAACTCTTATTTGTTCTCAATTATTATATTTTCAAAAATTATTAGCATAACTTCTGGTAGTTGAACCTCGCTTGAGATAACTAAAACTTTTTATTTTAGTTGAATATTATGGAAGAATTGGATGAAAGTTTCTACTAATAAAAGTTAATTTTATAAGGATAAGATATTTGGTATGAAAGAATTTGATTATAGTTAACTATTTAAAGTAAAGAAAATTGTATTTTTGAAATGTTAAGAGACTTAAAGTATTGTGTGTTAAGAAGAAATTATGACTTTATGATGAAATAATAAAGCTCAAACCTAATTATAAAGTAAGGATGTGTTTCAAGTTTGAACTTTAGAAAGAGGAGAGTGAAATTCAAAATCATTACAGGCTCTCCAGATATAGTAATCCTCATTAAAAGAAAAAAAAGAGAAAAAGAAAAGAGAGTGAAAAAAAAAATGATTGAAAATGATCCCGAAAGAAAAGGAAAAAAAAGGAAAAAAAAATATTTATGAGGAGAAGCTTGAGGAGATATCTAATCAAAAATTGGCTTCACTTGAGTCACCCTAAAGGGAGAACTTAATTTCATTTCTGAATTTATATTTAAAGTATTGGCCTACATTCTAATGAAGTTTGCATGAATTCCTTTTTCACATAATCTTTCAAGGCATTCTTAATATAACAAATTATGGTTTATCTTGAAATAAATAGAAGACTAGAACCTGTAGACTCGATTGCTTGAATATTCTTATACTTGTAGTGTTAACCCGAGTTACTGAACTTCTTTCTAAAAGTCTAACCAATATATTCTTTTAAATGAAAACTTTTAGTGTCTTACAAGTGAAAAGTACATTACTTTGAGTTATATTTTTATGTAGTAAAAGTGTTACTGGAGGACAAGTAATAGTTAAGTTTGGGGGATTTTGACACACCTAAAATATATAAGTTTTTTCCAATATCATTTCACTCATTTTTGATGATATTACACTTTAAAGGAGGGTATTTTGTATGTTTTTTGGTTTAGGTACAAGAAATGGTGATTGTAGCAAAAGAAAACAAAAACAGTGCAATTTGGAGCAAAAACGAGCAAGAAATGAAATTCTGCCCTGACACCTTTCGATAAGTCTTTTGATGCTTAATCTCTTTTACACTTCTTGCATATTTTTGAATGAGATTACACTTTAAATAAAGGTTATTTTTATGCTTATTTTGTAGGGCTATCTGTTACGAACGCAACGCAACTGAAACTGGGCAAATCGGAGCTAAAACGGAGCCAAACGGAGCAAAATGGTGGAGTTGCGCAAAGCCTGCTCGCCGACGACGGCCACGATCTCGCCGACGGCGAGATTTTCTAGAAAACACCAAAAAGTGCCTGAAAAGGTTGCTGATAGCGGCCTCGAACCCGCCGACGACGCCCAGAAGGTTCTGGACCGACTTTTGGCGGTTTTTGGCCTAAATTCGACGTATTGGACGCTTTTTCGAAGGGGTGCTTGAGGGAACTCTTAGAAATTCGTCCATACTCTTTAAAATGGCGAATATAGGTTAGAGAAATAGAGGAAAAAAGTGAAAAAAAAACTTGGAGAATGTTTAGGGATTTTAGAATGGGAGTATAAATGTAGATTTCTACCCTTTTGGAGAGATTGGAGAGGAGATTTTGAGAGAATATGTAAGGGATTTCGCAAGCATTGCATGGATTGCCGGGAGACTTTATGGGAGAGATCTTTGTCTTTCTTTCAAAGGGAAAAAGCTAAGTATTGTTCTTCATTATCTTATGATTTTGTAAACACTTACATAGTGGATTTGCTTTCGTTTAATGAAGTTTCCGTTATGTTTTCTTCGCGCTTTGTGACGTATCTCTTTTTCGCGCTTTGTGACGTATCTCTCTTACATTTTCTTCTGTGACGTATTTCTCTTACTTTTTCTTCTTCTTTCGAAATAGCGGCATGAGAAGATTATGCCATTATTTCCTTTTACTTTTCTTTTGTAATGAGTAGAAATCATGTTTAGGATTTTGTGAAGAATGGTAGAAGTAAATTTAATTATAAATGTGATGGTTTTTACTTGCACTTAATTTACATTACAATTAAGGCTTGTTGTAATGTTAAAATTTGTTGTGAAAACATACGATCCGAGAGGGTTATGCTTTCTATAACTAAGTACGAACCACATTCAAATTCCATGGATGGTGAAGTTCATGGGGATTGAATGCAAATAAATAGAGAAATAATATTAATCGGGTGTTGAATTGGAGATTTTAGAGTAACAGGCTAAAATCCTCAATTCGGTCCTATCGTTTGGGTGTTGAAGTGTAGATTGTTAGCCCTCATGCGAGGGGAACGTGGGAGCTCCGAAGTGAGAGCCGGTATCCTCTCAACCTAGCCGCAGATTCAGTAACTAAGCATAGGATTAGTCAATGTTCTTTATGCTTGGACTAAAGGGTAAAGAATAGGATTTTTTCTATTTGGCACATACAATATTTAATGCATCTCATTCCTATACATTATCCATTTCATTACATAAGAATTGTTGTTTTTAGTATCTCAAAATTCTCCAAACCAATTCATCCAAAAAGGCTTATCTTTAGAATTATTATTTGCACTTAGTTATAGTTACTATTACATTTAACACTTGCATTTAGGAGTAGTTGCTAGATAAAACACAATTTTAATCAAAATTCCAACATAAGGAGTAATTGTAGTAGACTAGAATTTGACTAAAGACCTCTTACTTCACTTCCTCGTGGGATCGATACTGGGGTTTTTAAAGAAAACTCTATAATACTTGAAACGATACGTATACTTGCGTAGTACCCCTAGTGTGTAAAATATTTTCTAATTTTTATATCATTTAAGATTTTGCACACTAGCCACTATTTATAAATCGGGTCAAGTTTTTGGCCATCTTTTGGAAGTTAATTTACTGCGTAATTGCGGGTCGGGTCACGTATGATTCACACATGATGATTCACCACTTTCATTTTTAAGAGTAATAAAATAAATGTAATCTCTAAGGTCAATTTGACATTTGGGAGGATAATTACTTCCTCTTCATGTTTCAGTAATGCGATCACCATCCCCTCCCCTCACCAAAGAAGGGTTCTGTTGTCATTTGCTAGGGGACTCGACATGAATTTAAAACATCCTTCACTTCTAACACCCTACTCAATTAAAGAGACCTTCTTTGGAGGAGATTGTGTTACAATTGGGGAAACAATTAAAGAGCCAAGCTGGAGCCACAAGGAGTATTGAAAATCAAATCAGACAGTTAGAGTAATAGACCATGAGGGATGCTCCCTAGTAACATAAAGTGAATCCAAGGGATCAGAAGGTGGAGCATTGTCAAGCCATTAAAGTAAGGATTGGCATGGATGGGGAAGATACCCTTGGGATAGAGAGCAAAGTTGTTAAGCCAAACTTAGGAAAACCTCCATTGTCTCCTCCGATGGGACAAGAGAGACCACTGTCGCCCATTTCCCAGAAACTCACGAAGCATAAGAGGGACCAATATATGCTCCAGTTTCTAAATGACATCAATAAAATCACCATTAATATGACTTTTGCAAATGCCTTAGAATATATGTTGAGTTGCGTTAGATTCGTGAAGGATGCCTTGGACAAGAAGAGAAAACTAGGAGCTGGGGTGATGATTGTCACCTCATAGGATAAATTATAGTTGAGTCTACCATTCGAAGATCTTACTCAAGATTTTTTAGCTATAATTCTAGGAAGTTTTGGGTTACAATAAACCACTGGAACTTTATCAAATTCTAAATCAAATATCGAATTATTTTCCAAATTAATTTCCAATCAAAATCCTCAATCAAAACCAAATCCAAGATGAATTTTTGAATATCATCATTCAAAGCATATCTTGGATATGGTTGTTTTAGTAAGCACCAATATGTGTTATATACTTTAATCGATCCACCACATGTATTGGGAATCCCTCTATTGAGGTAATGTAACATGAATAAAATCCCTCAACCTTCACTCAAAGGCTCAAGATCCCCTCCTAGTAATCTCTAGGTAGCTTTCACTAGGCTTAATGAATGGATATCCCAAAAATCCTTTGATTTTAGATTAAACTAATTGAAATCTACCTTACCTAATGTAATTAGTAGTTCAATAGTAAGTCCATATTAAAACTAAAGGAACCAAAATCCAGTTTAAGTCCAATTACTCTTAAATTAATCTTTTGGTATCTCACAAGAGTATTACAACTAGTCACCCCAAACCCAAACCTAATGCCCTAAAAATTCTTCTAATGACATTAAGACATTCTCTCGAATCTTTCCTAAATTCGACGTGGCTTGGCCAGTTTTTGATAACTGGCTTATAGCTACAATAAAAATTTATTCGGTTTTTTCTAAAATTAAATCTCTCGCCGCCTCTAATCCACTTAGAGCTTACTTGGGTCAAATCTTAACTCAAATTGAGGGTATTAATCTCTTTGTGTGAGCTCCCTTTAACTAAGAGAATCATTTAATCTAATTTAATACAATTCAATCCTAAGTTAATCTCAACTAGCTTCAAATAAAACTATTGACCTTAGAATGGAGTTTGGGCCCATCCAAGTACACCTAAAAGATTTGTGAACCCCTTTAACCAAGGGACCCACTTAACGCCCATTTAGGATTATCTGAGACAAATCCTAAAATTTTTTCAAAAAAAATAAGGTATAATTAGCCTTATGTATTCTTAAGAATATATTGAACTCTCCTTGATTCTCTCAAACCAAATCTATATCCAATTTAGTCAAGTTGAGCCCTTAACCCATGCTCACTCAAAAAGATTGCCCTATGTCAAATTTTTCCAAAGCTAATCAAAAATTGATTAAATTATGATAAATATTTTTTTTTAGATCATTAAATACCTAATTGAGTTCAATCCATCACCAAATGCACCCAATTGGACCAAATGGTCCCACTAGCCCTTTACAAACCCATTTGGGTCATTATGAGTCAAATAGAACTAAATCAAATCAATATTAAAAATTCATCAAATACTTCATGAAGTTGAATCATAGTTGGTCAAACTTAAGTGACCACTATTAGAACCATAATTGAGTCAATTTAGATTTTTATCCCAGTTTGACCCCAATTGTGCATAATTAAACTAAATCAAAATTAAATGTAATTCAAGTGAATTAAACCATCCTCACAACCTTCTTAAGTGTGTTTCAAATTATTTGAATCCAAATGAAGGGGAATAAAATCTCAATTAGGTCTAATTGAGTTGGGACCCAACTTCATAAAATTAGGTATTTATGAGTATATTAGCTCAAATATACTCTAAAATAAATTAATGAAACATAAGGGTGGCACGGGACCTAAGACAGTTTCCTAGATCTTTCCTTGGCCATGGGGCTCAATAAGTGGGCTTAATTGAGCTTTAACCTACTTTGAACCCAAATAGCCCCTTTGATCCAATTCCACCTAAACAATATCTAATTCCAAGTTAATTAAACCAAACTCAAATCAGGGAACCTAGGTAATATCTTAGACCCTCACTCTGGGCATAAGACTCTCCAATTGAGCAAAGTAGGTCTTGACCCAAATGAATCTGAATGGACCCCTAATCAATTACATCTAAAGCCAAACCTATATCCAATTTAATTGAATCAAAGCACAATTGAGGACCCAAGGGACTATCCTAGACTTAACAAATCTAGATGAGCTAGCTTAGGTGCATCCAAATGCATCTAATTGGCTAACTTGAGCTTAGGAGTCTCTACACAAATTGGTTGCACCAGCAAGTCTCCCAAGCACCTTAGGTCTTGACCAAAGCCAATAGAGAGAGAGAATCGAAGTAGAGCTTACCCTCTTAGGCTAGCTAAATGGAGGCAATCCTTCCAGCCAACTCAACCACTCTCTTATCCACCTACCCAATCCATTCTCTAAATGGCAATGTTGATTGATACATACCATACTTTAGAGTCGATTAGAGGGCAAGATGGTCTTTGGAGAGGTTGTCAAGCTGTTCAAGGCCTAAAGAAGTTGAGCTTTTCTCTGGAAAAAAAAATACTCTCTCTCTCAATTGAGCTACTCATTTCAGTTAGTAAGCTCACACAAAATCTCATAAAGCCTCCTCTCCTTCCCAAATCCATGTAACCTCCATAATGACCAACTATGATAAAATCGCAAGTGGTGTTGATTGAGCCATCAATCTAGTACTCTCCAATTGCTAAAAATTGAAGAAGGCTTACTCTTAAGCTCATGAAAAAGCTCATAAGCACTTAATAGAATCAAATCCTAGATGAAGCCAGGTTATCTCTCAATCACATGTTGTGATCCATTTCAATTTTGTCTTCTATGTAGATAACATAGACCCAGGGACCACAATAAGCTAAGGTAACACCTCTAGGATCTTCTATTCCTTTTGGATGTACGAGTAGAATAGCACTTTTGATCCCTCAAACTAGAGGGAGGAGCATGAATGAGTGATATTTTCTAATTGGAAGTTGAAGAAGAAATCAAACCCATCACTCTCAATATTTGCACATACAACACTAATCAAGTCATTTAGAAAATGATTTTCCTATCCATGTAGCGCATCTCACCAGCCAACCAAAGTGCACCACACTTTGTGCCAATGATGCGTGTAAATCAAGTTAAATATTTATAAAAATTAGTGAAAATTACGAAAAACTTAAAAAATATACATAATCAAATAAAAATAATATATATATATATATATATATATATATATTTTTTTTTTTTTTTGGGAAAGAGCACATGTGGCTCCTTACCTGTTAATATAAAAAGGTTCGATACAAAAGGGGGGAGGCCGATCCCCAGCTAAGAAAACCCAAAAAAATACAAATTCCACGCACCCATAAGGGTTCAGCCTCCCACGTTACAACTCACTCTGAAAGATAACTCCAAAAAAAGGCTCCAGTGAGGGAGTAACCAAAACAGAGTATAAAACCAAAACGACATTAAAAGAACAAAGGAAATCAAATAGAACATAGGAGATCAATAAAATGATATGCATTAGTAGCATGATCCTCCAATCCAGAAGATAAAGGTTTGCATAATGGCTGATCCAGAAGTATAGAGGTGCGGCATCCAGAAAAGTCCCCAGCAGCTGTGACCCAGAGAGAAATAGCAATCCATTGCGCAGTGTTGTTCAAAGCAGATGTGCCCTTATGTCTCAGTAACCGAATGTGTGGAAAACAAAACTTCAAAAATGAAATGTTGTAAAGCCAACAAGTGAATCTGTAGCCTATAGTAGTGAGAGAAGATGCTAAAGCTAGAAAGCATAGAGGATAAAGAAACCAGAAAACAGAAATCAACATAATGAATCAGCATCTAATGTAAGGTAAATTTAAAAATGCTTATTGAATAGAGTTATTTATGAAAATTAAAAATCCCAATTTCCATATGGTAATTTATGAGTTGTTAGAGAAATATCAAACATTAACTAATTAAAATTAACTTAAAAATTATTAATCACCCAAAATTTATCAAAGCCTTCCTTGGGTCCTCCATGACCGATAAAAATTTTCTTGGGAAACCTGAAATAATAATTAGGAAATTATTAAATTATTTTAATACTTCCTTTAAATAATAAAGTAATAAAAACGTATAAAAAAAATTGAAATATTAAAATAAAATTTGTAAGTATTCTTCAAAATATTATCTAGTCCTCTAGAGTTATGGGCAACTAAAATGAAATACAATAAACTATATACATCAACATAAATATATATCATTATCAAGATAAAAAATAAATAAATAATAAAAAACAATATTATAAAATCCTTAGCATATGAACCCTAGATTTTATTAACTAGATTGTGCTTAATTAGAAAAATGCATATATAAAAAATTAAAGACTTGGGTAATTTAGTTCAATTGCTCAACTCATTTAAGTAATCAATTAGTTATCAATAAACATACAAAATAATAATAATAATAATAATAATAATATGTATCATACGATTATTAACAAATTAAAACTAACTAAATAAATTAAGAATTATTAATTAAGATATAAGAAATTAATTATATAATTTAAATAAATCATACAAATTTTGAATATAATCATAAGTTCAGAGAAATTTATGGAGAACCATGAGACAAACCGAAGCTATTCTGAAAATTTTCAAAATGATTTGAATTAATTTAAGGGAAATTTACTTACCTACCACCATTCTTATCTATTTACGTATCTAACACCCAAAATTTGATATTTATCTATATAAGTAGTAATCATGCTATTTCTTAGGTGACGTCAAAAATTTGAGTTGTACGCACGCATATAGATATAAATGTTCAAGTGTTATATATGTAAATATGTAAGAATTGCGTGGTATGTATGTAAGTGCCCCTTAATTTACAAATTAAATTAATTTTTAAACACTAAAATGTTAGATAATTTGTAAAAAACCAATTAAATTTAAATGGCTCCAAATTTGTATGCAGACAGAAAATGGCTTCTCTTGGCCTCTAATAATTTTCACAATCTTAGGAATTAATTTAAATACGTATTCAATTTTAAGATATTAAATAACATTAAATTTTCTAAAAATATAGTTGACACTTCAAACATTGTCGACTACAAGATCCAAATTTAGTTTTCCCACTAAAATTAATTTTTTATTTAATATTAAGATACATATCTTTTTGGCCATCATTCTTCTCCTAAAAAAAGAATGGCATAACAGACCTCTCTCTCTCTCTCTCTCTCTCTCTCTCTCTCTCTGTGAGAGTCTTTGGCGTAAGTTTCTCGGGTCAGGGGACTGAATCCTACTCATGACAAGAGGATTCAAATAGCAAACCAGACTGGAAGGGGAGTCCGCTTCTTGATCAGTTCAACCTTTAGGGTTGATCGGCGGTCTCCGACTGTCGATATATATATATATATATATATATATATATATATATATATATATATATATATATATATTTAGGGTTGATCGGCGGTCTCCGACCGTCGATATATATATATATATATATATATATATATATATATATATATATATATATATATATATATATATATATATATATATATATATATAAAGAAACGCCTTAGGGTCATATTCATTAAGATAAAAGGGGTTACAAAACAAGTAGTATGAGAGGGTCCGATGATGGAGCTCTCGCTCATAAGAAGCAAAGAGCAAAAGCTCGAAACAAGAAGTACGAAAGATAAGACGACGATAAAACATGCAACTAAAACTTTCTCGATGGACGAGGTCTCCGAGGCCTTCCTCTTCCATGGGTTCTTGTAGCGCATTCAATAATCAAGCTCCGGAGTGATTCTCCAATTACTGGAAGAGACTAATGTGTCATCCATAATATTCCCAAGTAGCATAGCACCTCGGCCTTCTTCTTCCGCCGGGAGGTGTACACTTGCCACTCATCCACCGAAGGGTGAACCGTCCGAAAGGTTCGTTGCGAGTGGTTGGTTCCAATACTGGGATTCTCCTACCCCCGAGCGGGTAGAACAACCAAGGTACTATTAGCTAGTAGATCTTCCTCAGTAGGAGCAGACACATTTTCCGTCGTCAGATTATGAGTGTTTGTTTCTTCCCTGTCTTCATACATGTCAAGGTAGGGAGTCTGAACTCCCTCCATAGTAGTGGGTACCTGAAATGGTAGTATAGTTGCTCCAGTAGAAGAAGGCTGAGAGGTGACCACGTTCTGCCTATCAATAGCATCTGTCTGATGTTCCTCCAAGGTTCGATCCTTCTCACCCTGATTTGAAACTGAGGAAGGCGGTATGTCCGTCACAGGAATGTGTGGGCCAGTGGCGTTTCTACGGGGAGGTTTTAGATTCGGATGCAGGTGGTAACACTATTGGTGAGAGTGGCCAAACATACGACAATGTGTGCAGTACAGAGGTACATGTTCCAGTTCTGCTAGTTGTCAAAATCCCTGATGTTGTGTGCCAATCCAAAGCTCTTAGGGAAGGGTAACGTAATATCTCGTTCAATCAATATTCTAGCCTCAGAAGGTCTAGATAGATGCTCTGTAGGCGGATCGGTGTGGAGTGGCATTCCATAAATCTTTGCGAAAGTAAAGAGAAGCTCTTGATCATAGAGATGCACCTGCAAATCTGGGAAGCGTAGCCACACCGGAATTATGGGAGGTTCAGTGCGATGGTCAAAATCCACCGTCCATTTCAGCACCTTCATCACCCGATTATCTATCCGAAGTATTCTTCTAGCAAACACTTGGGCATAATCTGCATCATCCGTTAATTGGATGAGAACGTGCCGGCCATCCAGTCTTCTTATCTTCCAACTTACATTGAGCTTCATTTGCTCAAATTCCTGTCGGATCAGTTCAAGTTTAGGATTGTCGTAGAGAAACTTACCCACTAGAAACAGCCTACAGGGTACAGCTAGGATAGAGATCTCTTCCTCGGTGAGAAAGATTGTAGGTTTGCCGTCATTGCGAGATATTTTTTTTGAGAAACCCACTCTCGACACCTTGCTCGAATGCATCATGGAACCTCTGTGGGAACATATTAGAACGTGAAGGGGCACGGGCGGGGTTGTCGCCGGCGAGGGCGGCGGCGTAAGAACGGCCCGAGGCCATTGTTGATAGCTGGATGACGTCCAGCTATCAGCCACACAGCAGGAACACAGAGCTGTAGGAGGGAGCCGTTGTTGTCTGTCGAACCCAGCACAGACGTCGAGCAAACAGATCACAGCAGGTTCGCCCACCAGCAAGTCGCCCACCAGCAAGCAGACAGTTGACGACGCAATCAGTCGAGAAGCTTCGAGCAGAATTCTGGCTGAGCGGCAGAGCTGATGCGCCCGGACGCGAACAGGATTCCGCTGATGCGGTAGACCAGTTTGTGAGCTGCTCCGCTAGCCAGAGTCGATGACGAAGAGCAGCGAAAGATGACGTCGGAGAAGACACGAGGATCAGTCGAGCTCGGCTCGATTCCGCGAGCTCGACCACTAGCAGCAGCGCAGCGGTTGAGTAGAGCGGGAGCACACGCGAGAAGAGACGCGAACACTTCCACGAGAATCCGTGGAGCAGGCGCTAGGGTTCGCCATGCGGCGAAACCCTAGCGGAGCGGGAGCAGGGGCAGGACGACGACATTTCAAGTGCAAGTTTTCATTATATATATACATACATACTTCCTATTTAAAATAATATCAATATTATTTAGACCATCATAATAAAACTTTTAACCACTTTCTCAATGATTAGTTACAGTCTTACTTATTAATATCACATGTAAATTCATGAATTTACTAATTTTAAATGCTTTCAATTTGCTTTCGTAGATAAGAAAAAATTTATGACATGCATAAATCTTCCTTTTTTTTCCTTGAATACATGAGATAACTCGTGCAATTATGAACAATGTTTAGGTTAATTTTGTAGTTTTCTTAGTTGAAATCTTGAAACCAACAATACCCACACTTTCATATTGCTAGAGCCTATAAAACGCCGATACCTCCAAACAAAAGCTATACCCGTGTCAGGCAAGTGTCGGACCCAAAAACGGCTCCGATACGGGCCGCAGTGTCTGATACTCTACTAATATGTCAAAGCTGTCCAATTAATTCGACACTTCTCGGATACCTCTCGACATCGCTCAAACACAGCTTGACACCAGACACAAGAAGAAAAATTTGAGCAACATTGAAGCAGCGACAACAAAAAACCAAAGTTGTGATATTCTGTAGGTCTTACCGTCTTACCATCGCATCACAATCATTCTCGCAGCAGCACACACACACACACACACACACACACACACACACACATATATATATATATATATATATATATATATATATATATATATATATATATATATATATATATTCCTTCCCTCAAAAGATGGAGGCGATTGGAAACCTTGCTCTGCTAAGGTTTCTATGAGGTCTCTGGCGACAGTGCTAGCTCAGGCAACGTTCTTCGGCTGTGGTGACTGCCACTGAAAGGTAAGGACTAGTGGTGGAGTGCAAAGGAGGCATTTTTCTTGAATTTGGTTTTCCCGGGCTTTCAGCTTTTTAAAATTTTTACTGTTCCATTGGAAAACCTCTTGGTGGGGAGCTTCTTTCTGCCCATTTTCTTACCCTGGAAGATTGCTTACTACTCTGTTGAAGAAGTTGTGGGTCTTTTCTTCAAGTGTAACTAATGTTTTCTTGCTACACTCTAGTCTTGGAGTGGGCCTTCTGTTTTGCCTCTCATTTGGATTTTGTCTGTCTTTGGGTCTTTTATTTGTGGCGGTGTGTTGTGCTCTCCATGGCTACTCCCATAGACTTAGAGACCAATGCCAGTTGGGCCAAGGCCACATATGCTGGAGTGGTGGGGAAATGTCAAGCCCCACACAAGAGCTTTGACCACTTAGTGTTCCCACAAGCCTTACATGACACAGCTGCTGGAAAGGGGGACTGCCCTTATAACATACCAATTGGCAAGAAGGATGGTTTGCTCGTCGTCGCATTCACCGCCCAGGAAATGCAGTTCTTGAATGAGGCTGTCAAATACACTATGATAGGGGAAGTTTAATTTGGTCACCCCAAAATGGAATTGGTGAGGAAATGCTTTGATGAACTCAATACTATTTGAACTTAGAAACTTGGACTGTTGGATGGGAGACACCTGCTTATCAAACTAACTAATGAAGAAGATTATGCCAGGATTTTTGCCAAACAAACCCTCATCATTGCTGGAAACCCTATAAAGATTTTGAAGTGGACTTCTGATTTTGACCCCTCTAAGGAGCCGCCCTTTGCTCCAATGTGGTTCAAGCTCCCAGACCTCCCTATTTAATTGTACCACCCTAATGCTTCATTCAACATTTGTCAAGCCCTTGGCACACCACTGAAGGTGAACTCTCCTACCTATGACATGGCCAGGCAAGCTGCAGCAAGAATTCAGGTGGAAAGAGACATCACTCTCCCTGATTTGAAGAAGGTGTGGATTGACACAGAAGATAGAAGATTATGGTAGAGAATTGAGGTGGAAAGTAAGCCACTATATTGCCAACATTGTAAGATGTTTGGCCACAATAAGGATACTTGCTATAGACTTAAGCCTCCAGCAAAAAGAACTTCTAGGGGAGCTGTCCCTCCTGCTGAAGGACAATCTACCTCAATCCAGCCTCCTTTACCTCCTCCTGCACAGAAAACTACCTCAAGGGTGCCTTCCTCTGACAAGGTCCCTCTACCAATTTATCCTACTAGAACTGTCAGGAGGGAGGTGGATTCAACCCCACCTGCAGAACTTGTGGAGACTGAGACCTCACCCATTAGACAGACCTCCCCAGGGGTCTTCTCCCCCACTCCCAACATCCCTAACAATGAGGAATTGATTCAACAGATAGAGTCTGAATGGCAAATTTAGAAGGCTGGAAAGAAGAAGAAACCATCCACAGAAATCCAGAAACTCATGGAAGACCAGGCGCTTCCAGAAACCAGCAATCTAATTCATTCTTTAGAGGGAGGCCCCTCAACCACCAATAGATGTAGAATGAGATCTAAATCCCAACCTATTAGTGGTCTTCCCCCACATTGATCAATCGCTTGTGTTGGAACATAAGGGGGATAGCTCACCCCCTCTCCATCAAAAGATTACTCCATTTGAATAAGAAACATCAGCTCTGGTGTTTTGCTATCTTAGAACCCATGGTCCACAAATATCCTCAAAAACTGATAAATAAGTTTGGAGGCTTCTCCCATTTTGCCAACATTAATAATAAGATATGTTTTTTTTTTTGTAGGAAATAGATTGATTGGGCTGTCAAGATTGATAATCACCAATTTATTCACATAGCCTACAAGCTGAATGGTAAGGAAGGTTTTGCTACATTCATTTATGTTGGATGTAGAAAAGCTGATAGAGCTGATCTTTGGTATGAATTAATTAAAATTGGCACAAGCATGTCAACATGTTGGTTAGTTGCAGGTGACTTTAACTGCATATCCAACTCTGCTGAAAAGAGGGGTGGGAGAGCACCCAACCTCTCCAAACTCACCATGTTTAGTGACAGTATCCAAAAGGTTGGTCTTTTTGATTTAGGCTTCAAGGGGCCTGAGTTTACTTGGAAAAGGGGTCCTATTTGGGAAAGGTTAGATAGAGTGTCGGTCAATGACTCTTGGTACCAAACCTATTTGCATACTTATGTAACACATCTCAATTTACTGGTTCTGACCACAGACCCCTTCTCATCACCATAAATACTCCACTCAGCTCCAACATCATTGCTCCTTTCAGATATTTGAATTTCTTGTCCACCCAAACCACTTTTCTTGATACTATTTCTAGGAACTAGTGTTATTTCCCTCTTTCTAACCCTCTGATCAGGTTATGGCATTTACATGAGAAAATGGCAAAAGCTCTACGGTACTGGACTTGGAACCACATTGGGGATATTTTCAAAGCTGGGGCCACTGCTGAGCAACAGGTGAAAGAATTGGAACAGGCCATCCTACTGGATCAGTCCAAGGAAGGGGAACTGCTTACTGCTCAAGAAATGTTGTTGACCACTATTGATTGGCAACACTCTTTACTGAGACAGAAAACGGCTGCTACCAAATTTATGGAGGATGACAGAAATACTAAGTTTTGCCATGCTTGCAACAAGTATAGGAGAAAGTGTAATACCATTCAAAGCATCACCAATTCCTAGGGGGAGATTCTTCATGAGAACACTGCCATTGCTATGGATGCAGTGAATTTCTTTCAATCTTTGTTAACTCAACTGCCAACTACTTCTAACTCTATTGACACTTCGCTCTTCAGTAAACAGGCTAATTACACCAGTAACCTGGCCCTCATTGATCCTCCTGATGAAAAAAAGATTTGTGAAGCTATCCAATCCATTGACAGTCACAAAGCTGCTGGACCTGATGGGTTTACTGCCAACTTCTATAAGCATTCTTGGGATATCACTAAAAGGGACTTAATTGAGGCAGTGTAGTACTTCTTCCTTAGGAATGATCTTCCTAATTACTTCATTGCCTCAACCATGGTCCTCATACCCAAATCTACTGAAGCTACTAATTGGAACCATTACAGACCCATAAGCCTCACCACTGTGTTCAGTAAGATCCTAAGCAAGATCATTGTGAAAAGACTCCAACCCCACTTGCCAAATATTATCAGCCCCAACCAAACTGCTTTTGTCAAGGGAAGATCCATTGCTAATAATGTTCTTATGGCCCGAGAACTACTACTGGACCTTGACAAGATCTGTAGGGGAGGAAATTAGATGTATAAACTAGACCTCAAATAAACCTATGAAACCATCTCGTGGGACTTTATTCTGGAGGTGTTGAAGGCTAGGGGATTCAGCAATATCTTCTGTAATTTGATTCACAGATGGCTCAAGGGTAACTCCCACTCCATTCTTATCAATGGCCAATGCTAGGGTAAGTTCACTGCTTCAAGAGGTTTACAGCAGGGTGATCCTCTCTCACCAACCATTTTCATCCTTTGTATTAATTACCTATCAAAGCTGTTGGATATGCACATCCTGCCTCACCATTATGCCAGGTACCATAACAAAGCCAATTTTCATATTTCTCACTTGCTCTATGCAGATGATGTCCTGGTTTCTTCTAGAGCAAATAAGTTGGCTGTTAAGAAAGTCAGCTCCTATATGGAGAGGTACCAACAGAATTCAAGTATGTGTCTTAACACTGAGAAGTGTGATATCTTGTTCAACAAGAAGAGTCCTGATCACTGAAAAATTTATTAAGAAATTCATACCTATTTTTGATGAAATTGCACTTTAAAGAAGGGTATTTTCTTTATTTTATTGCAGGAATGGAGAATTTAGGTGATAAAAGCAAAAATCATAAAAAGGAGCGGATTTGGAGCAAAAAGGAAGAAAATAATGCAATTTGTGCTCTGAGTCGCCGACGGCGAGATCGAGCCGCCGACGGCGAGGTTACGAGGAGACATTTACGAAGTATTTATAAGCTGTCTCGCCGACGGCGAGCCCGCCGACGAGTGAGATAGCGCGGTTTGAAGATCTTCAGAAGCCTCGCCGACAAGCGAGGTAGTTCGTCGCCGACGGCGAGCTAGTTCAAATGGCACAGATACATTGAACCTGGACACTTTTTGAAGAGATGCTTACACACCTCTTGGACCTTTGCTTACCTCTATATATAGAAGCCGAAAATCAGTCTTTTGTGTGTTCTAAGTGTGTTATTTTTTGTGTTGTGTGCAATCTTTTAGTCTTTTGTGTGCAGTTGTGAGTCTTTAGTGAGTTTAGTGAGTAATTAGTGAGTCGTCGTTGTCATCGGAAGGAAGAGTCAAAGGAACTACGAGGAGTCCGTTTTGGGGATAAATCAAGATAAGTATTTGTATTTATTGTTTTTAACTTTAAATGAAATCCATGCTTAGTTTAGTTCCCATGCATTCCGAGTAGTTTATTTAGTCTTTCTCCTCGTTTATGAAATTAAGTGACTTGATGAAATTAAAATAGAGATACTTTTATATATTAATAAATTGTGATAATTTTTACTTAAAACTTAATTTACTTTTCAAACTGGCCATTTGATTTGTTAAAATGTGTTGATTTACAACTATAGTAAAAATTACATCTGATATTCGGGGAATTCAAAAGCCTTGGAAGGAAGGTGCAAATAAATAGGGAAATAATATCATCGGGCGTAGAATTGAGCATTTTAGTGTGACGGACTAAAATATTCAATTCGGTCCTATTGTTTGAGAGTTGAAGTGTAGATGTTAGCCCTCGGGCGAGGGGAACGTGGGAGCTCGAAGTGGCGATCGGTATCCTCCCAGCCTAGCCACGTATTCAGTAATCAAACATAGGATTAGTCAATATTCTTTACACCTGGACCAAAGGGTAAAGAATAGGAATGCTCCTATTTGTCACAATACCTTAAAATTATCTATTTAAATTCATCAATCACTTAAATTTCTAAACAAGGGGAAAGATACTTTCTCTAAATAGTTAAGACTTATTTATTTTAATTTCCTGCACTTTTAATACGTATTAATTCTCTACTTAGTTAAGTTACCTGATTAGAATACTTAGTTTACTTTATTGCGCTTAGATTTAGAATTCCAAATTTTTGTATACTAGTTTTATTATTATTATTATTTTAAAATTAGTTTTTATTTAATTTTCTCTTTTCCTGTGGGATCGATAACCAGGACTCCACTAGAGCCCTGTATTACTTGATACGATACGTATACTTGCGTAGCATCCACAACATAAACAATTACAATTCTATACATATAATATAGCGGGGTCAAGTTTTTGGCGTCGTTGCAATTAAATTAAAAATATCATAATATAAAATTGTGGGTCAAGTTTTTGGCGCCGTTGCCATTAAATTAAAAATATCATAATATAAAATTGTGGGTCAAGTTTTTGGCGCCGTTGCCGGGGAAAGTAAGAAAAATTTACTAGAGTAACGAACTATTTTAAAATAATCATAATAAATAAATTAATATCTATTCAAAAATTGTATGCGCAAATTTGGAAACGAAAATTTAATACCTTACGATTCTGAATTAGAGCGTACAATTAAAAGAATTAGAAAACAAAAGAAACAAATTATAAATTTAACACAAATGGCAAATATTCCCGAAATTCAAAATATGAACCAACAAAGACCATTAAGAGATTATGCCAACCCTACATCGATGAAATTCATTTAACTATTCAAAACCCCGATGTAGCTCGCTAATTCATTCGAACTTAAACCCGCAATTATCCAAATGGTACAAAATAATCAAATTAGTGGTTCACCTACTGAAGATCCTAACTTACATCTTGCTAGTTTTCTAGAACTTTGTGTTACTTTTAAATATCAACGAGTATCTGACGATGCTATAAGACTTAGACTTTTTCCTTTTTCATTAAGGGATAAGGCTAAAATGTGGTCGAATTCGTTAAGACTTCGGATCTATTAAAACTCGGGGAGAATTATCACAAAAATTTATATCCAAATATTTTCCACCATCTAAAACTCGCTAAGTTTAGAAATGATATAACTTCTTTTTGTCGGTTAGACGGAGAATCAATATATGAAGCTCGGGAGAGATTTAAGGAACTTCTTTGGAAATGCCCACATCATGCGCTACCGTATCGGTCGATTATTCAAACCTTTTATAATGGATTAGTAGGATCTTTAAGATCAATCATCGATGTCGTTATTCTTGGAGGTTCATTAATGTCTAAACCATTTAATGAAGCTTATGCACTAATCGAAGAAACGGCAACAAATAATTTCCAATGGCCTCGTCGATAGAATAAATCCGAAAAAGATAGCCGACATTCATGAAAACGATGCAATATCTATGTTAGCTTCTCAAATTGTCGCTATATCTAAGAAATTAGATAATTTTGGAATGAACTACTCTCCTACTTTAAGAAAACTCATCCGGAAAAATCATAGAATTTTAATCTAATTATGAAACTTTAAATGTTATTAATAATAGAACTAATAACCCTTATTCAAACTATTATAATCCCGGTTGGAAAACTCATCCAAATTTTAATTGGAATAACACATCTAATCAACAATGGATGAATCAACCTAATCAAGCAAATCCAAACTATAAACCTAATTACCCACCTGGATTTAATAACAATAACCCTCAATTCAAAGATAAGAAATTATCTATGGATGAATTAATTTTGAATATGGGTCATCAACTACAAAATCAAGGAAATCAACTACAAATTCAAGGAAATCAATTACAAATTCAAGGAACATCTATTAAAAATATCAAAACTCAACTTGGACATATTACTATTGCGCTAAATAATAGAATACCTGGAACTTTTCCTAGTAATGTGGAAATAAATCCTAAAGATCAAGGAAAAGAAAAAATTAAAGCAATACAACTAAGGAGTGGAAAAGAATTAGAACCTCAAATTCAAAAAGAACTTGAAAGCCAAAAAGAGGAAGTGGAAATTGAAAAGGAAACAATTCAACAAGATTTAAACTTAGAACATCCTTTAATACCTATGAAAATTTCGTTGAAAAACCTCCACCACCATTTCCTCAACGACTAGCTCAACATAAAAAAGATAAACAATTTGCTAAATTCCTCGAAATATTAAAGAAATTAACAATCAATATACCTTTTGTCGAAGCCTTAGATCAGATGCCAAATTATGTAAAATTTATGAAAGATATTCTAAATAAGAAAAGAAATTTCATTGATAATGAAACAAGTCGCACTTAGTGAAGAGTGTAGTGCTATTATTCAGAAGAAGCTTCCTAAAAAATTGAAAGATCCCGGTAGTTTCACTATACCCCGAGCTATAGGAGAAAATTTTTATGGAAAAGCTTTGTGTGACTTAGGAGCAAGCATCAATCTAATGCCTCTATCAATTTTTAAGAGATCGGGATTAGGAAAAATTGCACCTACTTCGATAACCCTTCAATTAGCCGATCGTTTGGTTACCTATCCTAAGGGAGTTATTGAAGATGTGTTAGTAAAAGTGGATAAATTTATCTTCCCAAGTAGATTTTATTGTTTTAGATATGGAGGAAGATAAAGAAATTCCTATCATTTTAGGAAGACCATTTTTAGCTACCTGGAAAAGCTATGATCGATGTTCGTAAAGGAGAATTAACTATGAGAGTAAATGACCAAAAAGTTACATTTAATATCGCAAAATCAATGAAATATCCTGCGCTAGAAAAAGATGATGAATGTTTTCGGATGGAAATACTCAAACATTTACAACGCGAACATTTTAAGGAATATTACGAAGATAAATTAGAAAAAGAAAACACTGAATTAATTGAAGATAATAATGAAGAACTAGATTATATTCAAGAAAGATTTGAATTTTTGATAATACTGAAAACACTGACAAGAATATAGTTCCATCAATTATTAAACCTCCTGAACTTGAGCTAAAAACATTACCTTATCATTTGAAATATGTTTATTTAGGTAATTCTTCAACTTTACCAGTTATTATTTCATCTGCATTAAACGAATATCAAGAACAAAAACTTTTAGAAACTTTAAAAAAATATAAGAAAACTTTTGGTTGGACTTTAGCAGATATTAAAGGAATTAGTCCTTCAATCTGTATGCATTGAATTATTTTAGATGATGAACATAAACCTAAAGCAGATCCCCAAAGGAGATTAAACCCGATAATGAAAGAAGTAGTTAAGAAAGAAATTTTAAAATAGTTAGATAATGGTATTATATATCCTATTTCTGACGATGCTTGGGTAAGCCCAATTCACCGTGTTCCTAAGAAGGGAGGAGTGACCATCACCGCTAATGAAAATAATGATCTTATTCCTATAAGACAAGTTACCGGGTTGGCGTATATGTATCGATTATAGGAAATTAAATACCGCCACCAGGAAAGATCACTTCCCTTTACCATTTCTAGACTCGTATGTTAGATAGATTAACTGGACATAAGTATTTTTGTTTTTTAGATGGATACACCGGTTATCATCAAATACAAATTGCTCCCGAGGATCAAGAGAAAACTACATTTACTAGTCCTTATGGAACTTTCGCTTTTCGAAGAATGCCTTTTGGATTATGTAATGCACCAAGTAACATTCCGCAGATGTATGATGTCTATATTTAGTAAGTTAATCGACAATGGAATAGAAGTATTTATGGATGATTTCTCCGTATTTGGAACATCATTTGACACATGCTTAACTCATCTTGAAAAAGCATTAGAAGTATGTGAGAAAACAAATTTAGTTCTAAATCGGGAGAAATGTCAATTTATGGTCATGGGCGGCATTGTATTAGTGGCATAAAATTTTGGAAAAAGGCATGGAAGTGGACCCCGCAAAAATTCAAGTTATAGCTTAAATTACCACCTCCAACTACGGTAAAAGGGGTAAGAAGTTTTCATGGACATGCTGGATTCTACAGACGCTATATAAAAGATTTTTCAAAAATTACTAAACCTCTATGCCAACTTCTCGAAAAGGACAATAAATTTGAATTTACAATCGAAGCCTGAATGCTTTTGAACTCTTAAAAGAAAAATTAATTACATCACCTATAATAGTTTCACCTAACTGGGAGAAACCATTCGAGCTTATGTGTGATGCTAGTGATTATGCTCGTAGGATCAGTTCTTGGGCAAAGATATGAAAAGATTTTTAAAGTTATATACTATGCTAGTAAAACTCTAAATAATGCCGAAATAAATTATACAAGCTACGTAAAGAGAATTATTAGCGGTAGTATATGGTTTTAATAAATTTAGACCTTATCTGATTGGAACAAAATGTATCGTGCATACTAATCATTCTGCTATCAAATATTTAATGCAAAAGAAAGATTCCAAACCAAGATTAATTAGATGGATGATATTAATGCAAGAATTCAATTTTGAGATCGTTAATAAGAAAGGAACTGATAATCAAATTGTGGATCATTTATCAAGATTAGAAAATCATGAATTATCTGATATTGAAAATGAAATTATAGTACGCTTTCCCGATGAACAACTATATAATATCAATGAGCGGAAAATACCATGGTATGCCGATATAGTAAACTATATAGTTAGTAATATTTTACCACCTATGCTAACTTTACAACAAAAGAAAAAATTCATCCATGATACGAAAACCTATTTTTGGGATGAACCATATTTATATAAGCAATGTAAGGATTTAATTATTAGAAGATGTGTACCTTATGAAGAAACCGAACCAATTATTCAAAAATGTCATGATTCGATTTTGGAGGACATTTCGGGATCGATAAAACCGCTTATAAGATTCTACAACTGGATTTTACCGGCCTACTCTATTTAGAGATGTATACGGATATATTAAAACTTGCGATAAATGTCAAAGAGTAGGAAATATATCTGAAGAAACGAAATGCCTCTAAACTTTATATTAGAAGTCGAAATTTTTGATGTTTGGGGATTAGATTTTAGGGGACCTTTTATTCCTTCGTTTGGAAACTCATATATATTAAGTAGTCTGTTGATTATGTTTCCAAATGGATCGAGGCACAAGCTTTACCTAGGTGTGATGCTAAGAGTGTTTCAAAATTTCGATGAAAAATATTTTTACTAGATTTGGAATGCCGAGAGTGATTATCACCGACGGAGGAACTCATTTTAGAAATAAATACATTCACAAACTAGTAGAAAAATACAATATTACTCATAAGATATCCATCGCTTATCATCCACGTACTAACGGATTAATTCGAAGTATCTAATCGTGAGATTAAACGTATTTTAGAAAAATCCGTAAACCCAAATAAGTTAGATTGGTCTATTAGATTGCATTACATCGCATTATGGGCTTATACGATCGCTTATAAAACTTCGATCGGAATGACTCCTTACGAGCTTATATATGGAAAAACATGCCACTTACCAGTTGAATTGAACATAAAGCATATTGGGCGATTAAAGAATTTAATTATAATATGAAGGAAGCTCATGAGAAAAGATTGTCGCAATTAAATGAATCGGAAGAATTAAGAAATGAATCGTATGATAATGATCGGATTTATAAAGAAAAGATGAAATTATGGCATGATCGGAAGATTAATCGTAGAAATTTTGAACCGAGATAGGAAGTTTTGCTATATAATACTAGATTGAAATTATTTCTGGAAAATCGAAGTCTCGATGGTTAGAACCTTTCACCATAACTCAAATATTTTCATACGGAACTATGAAATCGAAGATCCAAAAACTGGACATAAATTTAAAGTTAATGGACATAGATTAAAACCATATTTCGAAGGTATAAGACCTAACTATAAAGAGGTTTTAATGCTTAGTCGACTCGATTAATAATTGAAATTAGGTCGGGCCGACGACGTTAAACCAAGCGCTTTATGGGAGGCAACCCATATTAGTCATCTATTTTTATTGTATCTTAATAGTTAGTCTATATTATTGAAACTTTACTACTCAATTATTATTAAGAATCATCACATATTCGAACCATTATGATGAGAAAAGAAATTATTCGATTTAGAGCGAAATTGGACATTATTTTGGAATCTCACCGACGGCGAGGTCGATACTCGCCGACGCCGTGGTTCGCGCCTAAATTAGATTCAGCTTATTTATCGAGCTCGGCCGACAACGAGAAACGTCCCGCCGACGGCCGAGAACTCCGAAAGCCGCTTTTATAACTAAGTCGCCGACGGTGAGAAACGACCTCGCCGACAACGAGGAAGTTATAAAGATGAGTTATTTATACTTCGAATGCCGATTCGGACGGTTTCAACACCAATTCCTTTCGTGAAAACCCATTCTTAAATCATTCTAAGTCTCGCCTTCTTCACTAGAATTCATTCCATTCACCATAATGGCCTCCAAATTCTTAGATTCCTCTAAATCTGGAGTGTTTAACCGGAGGAAATTTGTGAGTGCGGAAGCGCAATGGATCTTCAACAAGGTTTTGATAAAGAAAAGAGTTATCAAGGAACGGGGATTCGTCAATCGAGGATAAGAGAATTCCACTACTAAGATAGAAGAAACGATCGCGCAATGCATGACTCGGGAGGTATTTTGTTACACTACGTCCGTTGTTGTTATTCCAAGCTAGTGAAAGAGTTCTACTCTAACTTACATGCGATCAACAATGGGAATGTCTACGTCCGAGGAAGATGGGCGACGTTTACTCCATCAAGAGTAAATGATTTATTCTTTATAGAAAACACCCCGTATGTCACTATTCAAATTTTGTGCCTTCTCGATATAATATGAATGAGATATTTCGATATCCGATCGATGAACCGAAGATTGGGAAATGCGCGAAGACGGGTATGTTAGTTTCTCCGCATCACTTTTGAATCCCGTCTCAAAGCACCGGCACTTTTTCATCTCATCTAAATTGTTACCTACTATGAGGGTAAACAAGGTTTCGAAGGAATGCGCTATATCGAATTATTGTATTCAAAGTGGATTGCCTATCGATGTCGGATCAATAATTGTTAAGTCCGCATTGGGTTTAATCGTGCATGGGTCGATTCACTGACTAGGACACCCATCTACTATTTTTGCATTATGCGATCGAGATCGAGTTTCTTATGAAGCTTGGGAAAAGGTTACGTTACCTTGGAAGCCGCTCGATCCTACGGATATGTTCCCTACTTTGGACAATAATGAAGACATTACATTTATCTCCGATAGAGCTTCACGGAATAATCCTATAAACGAAGGCCTATTTCGTATAAAACGGAGTTACTTTTGAAGAAAATTAAAGGAATGGAGAAAGAACTGCAGAAAGTGAGAGATTCAATCGACAATATATCCGATTTATTCGATCACATCGATCGGAGGATGAAGGAACACTTCGATCATTCCGGACACCCGAAGCTAGCTTTCTTCATTTACCGAGACGAAGGGTTGGATCACTGAAGAATCTGCTTCAGAATTTCCCTTCAGGTCTTTCTATAACTTATTTGTGCATCATCGTCATATCGGAAATATCAGAGAAGATGAAGATTCTGACCTTGAAGAGTAGTAGTAAAGATTTCCATAGTATGTTTATGTTTATGTTATTTGATTTGATTTAGATTTTATTATGTGTGGAGTGATGATTCGAATATCTCAAACTTAATTGAGATATGCGTCATAGTTTTGTATCGGCATTTAGTGTGTCGTGGATTGGTTTGCGATGCTGATTAGTAGTAAGGATTGAAGTTTGATGTTTGATTATAGAGTCTAAAATTATGTTAGTTTGTATATCTCATGGATTTCAATATTAAAGTTAAATTTGTTGTGTTGTGTGAATTTGTTTGTGTATAAGTAGTTTATCTTCATATTAAATTAATAAATAAATGATGTGATCAGAAATATAATATAAGGCAAACTAAGGACGAAAATGAGTGACGAATTTCAAAAATTTTAAAATTTTTGGAATCTCGCCGACGGCGAGAAAAATCCTGCCGACAGCGAGATCGATCTCGCTGACAGCGAAGAATTTCTTGCCGACAGCGGATTTTTCCCGAGAGTTTTTGGTTGCGAAAATATTAGCTCGCCGACGGCGAGAAAAATCTCGGTGACAGCGAGGTCGGGAAAAACATATATTTGACCGGTCAAAAACACTATTCATCATCCCCAACCTCCCATTTTCGCAAAACCCACCTAGTGGCTCGAGAGATCTTGGATTTAGAGGCGATTTCATCACTCAAAAACACCGGATTTCATCTTCTCTTGGTAAGTGCTTCACTCCTATGCAAAAATTTTTTATTTTCACCATGTATTTTCACCACATTGCAAATTTTGGGAAAAATCAAAATATGGAAGAAATATTCGGTGGAAATCCATGGAATTTAATTTAAATTGCTTATAAATGTTGTAGGAAGCCTTCTTAGGATTATTTTTAAGTTTAGTGAAAATTTTCATGATTTTCACAGATCGATCGTATGGCTCCACGACAAAAACGTCGAGTAGAATTCGACGAAGACCGATTCATCAATGCACGAGCACAGACTAAATATTTTGAAAATATTCAAGGAAGAAAGTGCATTGCAGATCGGGTTTTCAAAAATCCGGAGGAGAAGTAGAGCGGATTATTAAGGAACGAGGTTGGGAGAATTTCGTTACGTTCAATATAGAGCAGTATCGTAGAAGTGGTTAAAGAATTTTATGCCAATTTAATCGCCGACGAAGATGCACCAAGTAAAGGTACGAGGATTTTTCGTAGATTTCAATGCCGCAAGAATTAACGCGTTCTATGAAGTTCATGACTCGCACTTTAGCGAGTATGAAACTTTGGAACGATGGAAGGACCACCTGGAGGAAGTCATTAACTTTCTCACCGATGGGACCGGAGTTTGGAAAATTAAGCGACAGGAAAGAGTGAATTTTCCTCTTTCTAAATTAAATGCAATCTCCAAAGCCCGACATTACTTTATTTGTTCTACTCGTTACCCACTTATCACCACAATGAGGTAACACGAGATGGAGCAATTCGAATTTCGTATTCGAATAACGAAGCATCAACATCGGGAGAATTATTTATCAAAATATCCCGGCCACTCCTCGAAATGAGAGTGGAGCCGGATCGGGACACCCCGGATTAATTTTTACACTCTGCCAACTCTCCTGAGTCGAGGCTAGAGATAATGAAGAATGGGTAGAACCAATGAAACCACTCACAACCGCCAATATTAAGAAGTATGAATCTCATGAAGGGTGGAGAGCAGGAGTAAGAAGTTATTTCACTCGACCAGTAGAGATATACCCTCTACTAGCCATGAACCTCCCGAGCCTACCACCCCTACCCTACAAGATCCGATGAATGAATCGACACCGCATAGGAGAAGTTTCGAGCGAGTCTGGAGAGACAATGGGGAGAAGATTTGATCATTTTGATCAAAGAATCGATAATCTGGAGAGGAGACATGATTATGATAAGCGAATATCTCCAACGACATTCGGAATACGAGATTGCATACTATGAAGCCGAACGTCGTTATAGGAGTGGTGATTTAGATGTTGTTTTTCCCGAGTGCCCCCGATATTCACAAGTATCATCCCGCTCGGCCTTCTCGACCTACAAATCGTAGAGGAGATGATATAGCACTGGACTTTGGTGCTCGAAGATTAGGACTTTATTTGTTTTATTTGTTTGATGTTAAGTTATTTTGAAGACTTTATATATTTGTAATATTCAAGTACTTTATGTTTTGAGACATTGGATGTTTGTTAGATTATTTGCTTGAATTGTGATAATAGTTTAGTTATTGTTTTTGTGTTAGTTAATTACATTTGTTTTTATGTTAAATCGGATGTTAGTTTTCTTTAATATGTTTCTATTTTATTCTGTATTGTTTTAAGTTGTAAAATTGTTAATCTGTTAGTTCAACGTTTTTAATCTGTTAGTAATTCATATGTGTAGTGTAGAGTTAATTTTAATTGTTATAGTTAATACTTATCTTAGATTTTATCCCCGCATTTTCCTTAAATCGTTATATATATATATGTAGAATACTAACAAGACAGTGTTCAATGAAAAATGAAAAAGCTCGCAAAAATTTCAAAGAAAAAGAAATACCTAAACTTCAAAGGTATGATTTATTTACTTTCCCTTTTTCATTATTTAGAATAGATATAAAAATTTTAAGTTTCGGGGGAGTAAAATGCAAATTTAGTTATTAACTTGTTCTCAATTTCTATTTTCAAATTATTATAAAATGATTTTTATAAGCAAATTTTTCAATTTAATTAATATGAATTATTTTATTTAATTATTATAAAAAGGTTAAATGAAATATTTCTAGTGTTTTAATTAACTAAATAGAATAAAATATTTGGTTAAAGGGAATAAGAATATAGTAAACTATTTTTAGTAAGGAAAACTATATTCTAAAATTAAAATTCTTAAGTATTCAAGTGAAAAAGAAAAAGATTGAAAATCAATAAAGTAAAAACTATGAAGTATATATAAGCTAAGAAATATTCCTAAGTTTCAAATTTAGTGAAGATGAAAATGAAGTTCAAAATTATTAACGAGCTCTCCAGTATACGAGTAATCCTCAAAAGAAAAAGAAAAAGGAAAAGAAAAAGAAAAAGAAAAAGAAAAGAAAAATGAGGAGAAGCTTGAGGAGATGCCTTATCAAAAATCGGCTTCATTTGAATTAACCTAAAGTGTAAAAACTTAGATATTTCCAAACTTATGTTTATGGATTAAATTTTACCTAATAAGTGTTTTCGAATTTCTTATCATACGAATATCTTAAGTAGTTATTCTTTTAAATATAATCATTCCTGAAATGAATAGTAAGCTAGAAATCTTAGACCTGATAACTAAATAATTTATTTCTATAAAATTAATTAAATTACATGAATTATTTTTATTTAACTTTATTATGATATTAATTAATCTAATTCATAGTTTATTTAAATTGAAAAATCTTATTATAGAACTCATTATTTTTATGTAGTACTAAAATTACTTGAGGACAAGTAATAAGTAAGTTTGGGGGATTTTGATCATCGAAAAATTTATTAAGAAATTCATACCTATTTTTGATGAAATCGCACTTTAAAGAAGGGTATTTTCTTTATTTTATCACAGGAATGGAGAATTTAGGTGATAAAAGCAAAAATCATAAAAAGGAGCGGATTTGGAGCAAAAAGGAAGAAAATAATGCAATTTGTACTCGAGTCGCCGATGGCGAGATCGAGCCGCCGACGGCGAGGTTACGAGGAGACATTTCGAAGGATTTATAACCTGTCTCGCCGACAGCCGAGCCCGAGCCCGCCGACAGCCGAGATAGCGCGGTTTGAAGATCTTCGAAGCCTCGCCGACGGCCGAGGTAGTTCGTCGCCGACGGCGAGCTAGTTCAAATGGCACGCATACATCGAACCCCGGACACTTTTCGAAGAGATGCTTACACACCTCTTGGACCTTTGCTTACCTCTATATATAGAAGCCGAAAATCAGTCTTTTGTGTGTTCTAAGTGTGTTATTTTTTTTGTTGTGTGCAATCTTTTAGTCTTTTGTGTGCAGTTGTGAGTCTTTAGTGAGTTTAGTGAGTAATTAGTGAGTCGTGCTGTACTAGAAGGAAGAGTCAAAGGAACTACGAGGAGTCATTTTGGGGATAAATTAAGATAAGTATTTGTATTTATTGTTTTTAACTTTAAATGAAATCCATGCTTAGTTTAGTTCTCATGCATTCTGAGTAGTTTATTTAGTCTTTCTCCTCGTTTATGAAATTAAGTGACTTGATGAAATTAAAATGAGATACTTTTATATATTAATAAATTGTGATAATTTTTACTTAAAACTTAATTTACTTTTCAAACTCGGTCATTTGATTTGTTAAAATGTGTTGATTTACAACTATAGTAAAAATTACATCCGATATTCGGGAATTCAAAAGCCTTGGAAGGAAGGTGCAAATAAATAGGAAATAATATCATCGGGCGTAGAATTGAGCATTTTAGTGTGACGGACTAAAATATTCAATTCGGTCCTATTGTTTGAGAGCCGAAGTGTAGATGTTAGCCCTCAGGCGAGGGGAACGTGGGAGCTACGAACCGCAGTCGGTATCCTCCCGGCTCTACCAGCAGATTCGGTAATCAAACATAGGATTAGTCAATATTCTTTACACCTGGACTAAAGGGTAAAGAATAGGAATGCTCCTATTTGTCACAATACCTTAAAATTATCTATTTAAATTCATCAATCACTTAAATTTCTAAACAAGGGGAAAGATACTTTCTCTAAATAGTTAAGACTTATTTAGTTTAATTTCCCGCACTTTTAATACGTATTAATTCTCTACTTAGTTAAGTTACCCGATTAGAATACTTAGTTTACTTTATTGCGCTTAGATTTAGAATTCCAAATTTTCGTATACTAGTTTTATTATTATTATTATTTTAAAATTAGTTGTTATTTAATTTTCTCTTTCCCCGTGGGATCGATAACCAGGACTCCACTAGAGCCCTGTATTACTTGATACGATACGTATACTTGCGTAGCATCCACAACATAAACAATTACAATTCTATACATATAATATAGCGGGTCAAGTTTTGGCGTCGTTGCAATTAAATTAAAAATATCATAATATAAAATTGTGGGTCAAGTTTTTGGCGCCGTTGCCATTAAATTAAAAATATCATAATATAAAATTGTGGGTCAAGTCCCACTGAAAGAAAACACTGGATCCTTCATTTTATTGGTTTTAATGAAACAAAGCTACCCATTAACTATGTAGGAGTTCCTTTACTCAAGGGGAGAGCCAAATTAACTCACTTTGATGGAGTGCTGAACAAGATTTCCTCCCAACTTTCTAGCTGGACCAATTCTTTCCTATCTAATGGTGGTAGAATTACCTTGTTAAAAAGTATTCTAACCACCTTCCCCTCCTACATCCTGCAGATGACTTGCATGAAGAAAAGCACTAGACTTCAATTGAAGAGGATGTTCAACAGGTTTCTTTGGTCTGGTCAAAGGACCCAACTCCACTGAGCAAGCTGGCAGAAGATTGCCATGCCAACTATTGCTGGTGAGATTGGATTTAAAGGGCTCCAACATCTGCAGCAGATAAACCTTTGTAAACTATGTATAAAATTTAGACAACAATCTTCCTTTTGGGCAAAACTCTTGCTGAAAAAATACTGCAAAGAAGTCCATCCAATTGTGGTTGTGAGGAGGCTGGGGGACTCCAAGATCTGGGTGAACCTTCTAAAAGTGAGGCAGCAACCTGAGAAACTTTTCCTATGGAACTTGGGGGAGGGTAAGGTTTCCTTCTGATTGGACAACTGGTGCCCCCCTGAGTTTCTGATACCTAACTCTTCGGAGGCCAATCTTGAACTATTGGCAAGGTGATCTGTGGGCCTATGACAAACTGAGTAGGATGCTGAGGGAAGACCCTGTGGACCATATAAGCAAGATTCAATTTGACAGATCAAGACAAGACAACCACTTGGAATTGCAACAACTCTCAAAGTTTCTCCAAACACGTTTTCTCTAAACTCTACCAATGGGAGCAATCCCATTGGGGAGACAAAATATGGAACAAATATTTGACTCCCTCCATGTCTTTTCCTTGTTGGAGAACCTTCCACAAGCTGCTTCCCACAGATGACATTGTCAAACTTAAAGGGCTGAGGGGTCCCTCAAAATGCTGGCTTCGCTGCCAGGAGGAGGAGTCAATTCCCCATCTTTTTTTTCATTGCAGCTTTGCCCAGAATGTCTGGAAGGAAGTTGCAAAGAAGTTCTCAATTGATACAACTAATCTGGAATGGTACTCCTACCCTTCTTGACTGAGTTGGCATCAGGCCAGTCTTGGGTCCATCCCTTTCCCGGTGACCTGATTCATTTGGATGGCGAGAAACAAGGCTAAATATGAAGATTCTCTTCACACTGTCCAAGAGGTGGGCAGACTTTGTCTCTCTTTTCTGACTAAGCTGATTAAGCTGGCTTCCCCAATATTTGTAAGGTTCCCACCACTCACACCACAAACCAGAATTACATTGTTCCTATATTTTGGCAGCCTCCTTTGAAACATCTACTTAAAGCCAACACAGATGGAAGCTTCTCAGCTGGGGAGGCTGGTATTGGCTGTTTTTCCATGCCCCTTTTGAAGCCAAGGATGCTCTAGAAGCTGAACTTGCTGCTGCCTTCTGGGCCATTAAGCTGGCCAGCCTGCACAAGTGGAATAAGATTATTTTTGAGGTATACTCTACCACCCTGATACAGTTGACTGAGGGTGGAACCAACTCTGATTGACATCATGCTTATTGGAGCAAAAGGATCCAGGATCTGAGGAAGAGAGTGGAAGTGAAATTTTCTTTTATCTTTAGAGAAGGCAACAAGCCTGCTCATTGGCTAGCTAGGTGTGGCCTCAACTCCTCTGAGGTGGTGGTATCCTCCTCTCCTCCCCCTCCCCTCATTTTTCTGTTGAACGAGACCTCTTGACGGTGCCTCACTTCAGAATTGCTAACCTTCCTTAGGAAGTGGGATCTCTGAACATTGGAGCTTCATGGGACTTGAATCCTTTGCTTTGGTTTTTCAGTGGGAACATATCTTGACTGGCTTGCTACTGGGAACTGGAGAATATCTTTTCTTCCATCCTGATTTTTGGACTCTGCTGGGACTGCTTTTTCACTTGTCTCTTGGGAGATACTAGAGGAGTCATCTACTGTGTGCTAAAAGTTGGTGCTTTGGAAATTTTATGTTTCCTTGTTCATACCCATTACTCTTACACTTGTATTTTTTTTTTGTTTTGACTTTACTGAGTAGGGGGGTTTACCTTTTGGGTTCACTTTTCTTTTAAGTCTTTGTGTGAGTTGTACTAAGGAGGGGATGCCCATTAGACCTTGGGTTTGGGCATCCTAAGATGGAAAGAATTAGGAAATGCTTTGAAGATTTGAAATTGGTCGGTTCATGGAAGGTTGGTCTGTTTGATGGAAGACATATAATGATAAAGCTTTCCAAAGAGGAAGATTATGCAAATTTATTTTCTAAAAAATTCTTGTTGATGGATGGGAAATATATGAAAATTCTGAAATGGTCTCCTGATTTTGATTCTAATCAAGAGGCTCTTATTATTCTCGTTTGGTACGGAATTCCTAATCCGAAATTACAATATTTCAACCATCAAGTGATCTATGCAATTGGCACTGCCTTGGGGAAACCTCTAAAATTAGATATTTCTACTTTTAATCTGTCTAGACCTTCTTTAGCAAGGATTCTTGTTGAAAGAGACATCACTCTCCCAGATATTGAGGAAATTTGGCTTGGTTCTCCACATAATGGTTATTGGCAACCATTAATTATAGAACAAAGGCCTGCTTATTGTCTTAATTGTAAGATGTTTGGTCATTGTAAAGAAAATTGTTACAGGATTCATCCTCATCTTAGGCCTGTTAATACTAAGGTGGTTAATGCTGCAGTTAATATTACATCAAACAAAGTTTTTGTTTCACCTTCAGGAATGCCTACTGCAGCTGTTGAGAGGAATGATCCTATCCCTTATGATGTTAATACTTCAATTCCTGCTGTTGTTCCTGAATTTGCTCCTCCTGTATCTGATCCTATATCAGTTACTTTTCCTGATGATGTTGATACACCTTTGTTTCATCCTGAACAAATGGTTATTAATACTGCAGGAAGTTCTAGATCCTGTTGTTCAACTATAATTATTCAGAAAGAAGTCCCTGGTTCTACTATTTCTAGTGCTGCTACAGATGTAATTATTCAGAAAGTTGCCACTGTTTCAAATGTTTCTGTTGTTCCATCCAATAATATATCTAAGATTTCTTCAGATCTTATTATTCCAGTGAAGGAAGGTTTGGCTGTTGGAAGAAATATGGATTTATCAAACTCTACACAGTATAATTCAGTTTCAACTATCCCCAAGCCTACTGATTATCCTATATTTCAAAATGTTAACCAGGATGGATTATCAGCTTCTTTGGATAATCTTGATGCTGCTGCTACTGATCTTAAGGATGATTGGTTAATCCAGAAATCAAAAAAGAAAAAGAAAACTGTTGAATTATTGTCTTTATCTGAAGCTAATATTATTCCATCTTCCTCTTCTAGGCTTACTAGAAGTGGAAGACAAACCCCTCATGATTAAGTTTATATGCTGGAATATTAGGGGAGTGGCCAATCCTGGCTCCCTTAATAGAATTTTGAGTTTAAACAGGATTCATAAGTTCTGGGTAATTGTGCTTTTGGAACCTTTGGTGAAATCTAATTTTGATAGATTCATCAAAAAGTTTCCTGATTTTCATTTCTTCTCTAATTGCTCTAATAAGATCTGGCTTCTGTATAGAAAAGAATTATTGGTGAATATTCTTCTTGATCATTCCCAGCTTTTGCATTTTCAATTTCAGATTGATCAATTTCAGGGATTTGCATCCTTTGTGTATGCTGCTTCTAATCCTAATGACAGAATAGAGCTTTGGAATAAAATCCAGCAGATTAGCTTATCTATGTCTGATGGATGGATGGTGGGTGGAGATTTTAATTGTATTGCTCATCCTAGTGAAAAGAAGGGTGGCAGGAATCCCAATCTTAATGAGATGCTAAAATGTTCTCATGATATTCATTCTGCCAAGCTTGTTGATATTGGTTTTGATGGTTCTCCTTATACTTGGAAGAGAGGCTCTTTATATGAAAGACTCGGATAGAATTTTAGTTAATCAATCTTGATTAATATGTTTCCTATTTCTAAAGTTAAACATTTGGCTAGAATGGGTTCCGACCATACACTTCGCTTGTTTCCTCGTTCTCCTTTTTCGCCTTTGAAATCTTCTTCATTCGGATATCTTAATGTATGGTCCACTCATCCCGATTTCAATAAAGTGATTGAGAGAAATTGGTCTCGCTCCTATTAATGGTTTTCCGTATCCTATTATCAAATTGTGGTTTTTACATAAAAGATCGGCTAAGGAACTCAAAACATGGAACTCGGAATGTGTTTGCGTGATATCCATCGAAGGTAATTTCGCCGAAGGTTTTGTTTCTGCCGTTGAAAAAGATGTCGAAGTCGGGAGAGTTTCTGAACAAGATTTAATTGCTGCTTATGCTAATTTGAAAACTGTCATAGATCAAGAGGAGTTATTTCTACAGCAGAAAGTTACAGCAAATTGGTTTCATCATGGGGACAGGAATTATAATTTTTTCCATGCTATCATTAAATATAAAAGAGCCATCAACACTATTCTTCAAATTAAGACACATGACAACAGATGTTTGTTAAATCCTAAAGATATTGCTGAAAATACTGTTGCTTATTTCAGGGATTTGTTTGTTGTTCAGCCCACCAATTCTAATCTGTTTTCTACTTCATTGTTGTCTCCTACTGGGATCATTAATCAGTTTAATGACTTAGCTGCTGTTCCTGATGAACAAGAAATTTATAATGCCATTCATACTATGGACAGTGATAAGGCAGCTGGACCAGATGGATTCACCCTAGATTTTTATAAAAAATTCTGGCATCTTATCAATTCTGATGTTACTGCTGATGTTAAAAGATTTTTCCATGGAATTCAATTGTCTAAATATTTTGCTTCTTCCACTATTATTCTGATTTCTAAGAATAGAAATAAAGTTACTTGGTAAGATTTTAGACCTATAAGCTTAACATCCACTTTTTCTAAGATCATTAGTAGGATTCTTGTGGCCAGATTACAACCATTGCTGAATGAATTGATTTCAGAGAACCAAACTGCTTTCATTAAAGTAAGGTGTATTAGTGACAATGTGCTCTTGGCTCAAGAACTTTTAACTGATCTTGATAGTTGTAGAGGCTCTAACATCATTTTTAAATTGGATTTAGCAAAGGCTTTTGATACAATAAGTTGGAAATTCATTATAGATGTGTTGGTAGCAAGGGGATTCAATGCAGATTTTTGTAATCTGATTTTCAGATGGCTTTCCAATAACTATTATAGTGTTATGATTAATGGGGAGTGCCATGGTTTTTTCTCTTCTGGTAGAGGCATTAAACAGGGTGATCCATTGCACCTTATATTTTCATTCTTGCTTTTCATTATCTATCCAAGATTTTAAATCATGCTCAGCAATCTCATCCATATACTCAACTTCAGCATAGATCTTCACAACTGATTTCTCATCTTGCTTATGCAGATGATGTTATTGTGTTCTCTAATGGCAGCAAACAATCCATTAAAAGTTTAATGAAAACTTTGACTATGTTTGAAAGTATTTCTAGTATGGTTTTTAATAAACCAAAATGTCAATTTTTAGCTGGATCCAAAATCAGCACATCTATTAAAAACTGGATTGCTGATTTTACTGGTTTTAAAGAGGCTCATTTCCCTTTGTTGTATTTGGGATTTCCTTTGATTAAGGGAAGAAGGAAGTTATGTCATTATGATGACATTGTTGCTAAGATATCTTCCCAAATTAATCGCTGGTCTAACACTTTTTTATCTAGTGGGGAAGAATAACTCTTCTCAAGAGTGTTTTAACATCCTTTCCTCTTTACATACTTCAAATGATCAGAATGAAGAAGAGTACTCAAAAATTAATTTATGTTATGTTCAACAAGTTCTTATGGGAAGGTAATCATAAACAAATGCACTGGACAAATTGGGATAAACTGTGTAAACCTATTGATTGTGGAGGTCTTGGTTTTAAAAGCTTTCAACATCTAAGCTTTTCCTTCTATTGTAAACAGTGGCTTAAATTTAGAGCCAAAGATTCTCTTTGGTCTAAATTCATGCATGGTAAATAGTGTCATAATATTCATCCTACTCAAGCAATTTTCAAAATGGGTGATTCTAGGACTTGGAAGGAACTACTTAAAGTTAGACTGAAGGCTGAAGAATTATTTACTTGGGATATTGATAATGGTCAAATCAATTTTTGGTTTGATAAATGGTTGATGATGAATCTTTAGCAAATCATTATACTCCTTCTTCTAATATTAAACTTGTTGCTGATTGTTGGAAAGATCTTAAGTGGAACACTGAATTGCTTCAACCACATCTGAATCCTGATATTATTAACAAGATTTTGTCCATCCCTATTCAGATTGATGGGAAGGTTAGATTAATACCCAAGAATTCCTCTAATCAGAGTTTATCTAAGTTTGTTTATCATTCTTGTTTCAGCTGGCAAAAGAATGATTGGGGTGCTAAATTATGGAATAAATATATCACTCCATCTATGTCCTTCTTTTGCTAGAAATTATTTAAGAAACTCCTCCCTACAGATGATATTTTGAAGCTTAAGGGTATTAGAGGTCCTTCTATTTGTCCTTTCTATCTTATTGATGAGGAATCTTTATATCATATCTTCCTTAATTGTAATCGGATTCAACGAATCTGGAAGGAGATTCTATCCTTATTAGCACAGAATGAAAGATTTTTTAAGTGGAATTCTATAGAAGCTTGTTGGCAGGATTGGAAAAATGTTTCTTGTTACTATATCCCTTTGATTATTTTCTGGTTCATTTGGTTAACTCGAAATGATATTATACATCATAATATCTCTTTCTCTTCTCAATCTATCATTAGGAACTGCTGGTCTTATTTTAGCAAATTGCAGAATTTTATTGCTCCTTCACATTTTCAGAAGAAAAGAAAATTTGTTCTGTTTCAATGGAAAGCACCTATGCATCCTTGGTTGAAAATCAACACTGATGGTAGTCACAAATCTTCTTTTGCTGGAATTGGAGGACTTTGCAGGGATTTTAGAGGACATTGTCTATGGTTCATTGCTGCTCCTATCATGGCTTGTTCTGCACTTGAAGCTGAAATCATTGCAATTTTTTGGGGGCTGCAAATTGTTGAAAAACTGCAATTAAACTTTCTGCATTTTGAAATTGATTCCTTGCTCCTTTTACAGATTCTAACAAATAAATCTGCTATTCCATGGTTCCTTCATATTTGGATAAAAAAGATCAATGCCATTACTGCTTCTAAGCAAATTATTTGGTCTCACATCTACAGGGAAGGGAATCGGACTCGCAAATCGGCTTGCATCTACCGCTTCGAAACCTTTAATGTAGTTTGTAGTTCTCGTCGTTTCTTCCTTTCCTTTATTTAGTTCTCCGTTACATGGGGATTCAATTATGATCCCACATGTTAGATGTATCAACTTTTCTATTTAATATAGTTTTCTTTTAATATATATATATATATATATATATATATATATATATATATATATATATATATATATATATATATATATATTTAAAAAGGAGCAATAAGTTCTCCTTACAAGTTCTTGCAAAAAAGGTGTTACAAAAGTAATTTAGGGAGTGGTTCCATAACGTACCCTATGGAAACCAACTGCCCCTAACAAAACCAACCCAAAAAATAACCAAACTGCACAAACAAAAACCTTATTACAGTACAGCCCTAAACCTAATAAAAAAAACACAACCCACAACCAATACCCATACACCAGAATAAGCCATAAAATTTAGAAAGTTGCAGAAAGCCTGGAAAAGTACAGCATCAGTAAGGAGCCAGGAGGAGAGGAGACCATCAGGTCTGTAATGAATTGTCCAATCTGAGATGGGGTACACTCAAAATGTCCTCAGCTAGAAGAAAATGAAGTGCAGTGGGGGGGGGGAATTGGGATACCAACACTTCCAATGTAGCAGCACCAGCACGAGCAAGCCAGTTTTTTGGCTTGTTACCCTCTCTGAAAATGAAGGAAAACTGGGCCTAAGGGGGTTTGATACTATGAATTTGCTTTAACCAGTAATTGTGATTCCAATTGGTATGGGTAGCATTTTATAGAATATTTAGCAACACTGTGGAGTCCACCTCAATCCAGATTGTAGTCCAGGAGGCTTTCCAAGCTAATTGCAGTGCCCAGAACATAGCAATCAGCTCAGCTTCCAGTGCATCTTGAGCATCAACAGGGGCTTGAAAAAACAATAAGCATTGGCCAAGATGATTTATGAAAACACCCCCCACCCCAGCACTGTCTCTAGAGAAGCTACCATCAGTACTTATTTTGATGGTAGGGTAAATTGGGGGCTACCATGTTACAGTTCTGACAAGAGGATAAGCAACAGCAGTTGGGAGAATAATTTGGAGAATATTGGGGAACCTTTTATGTGTAATGATCTTGTTGAAGTAGGATTTACAGTTTCTCACCACCTGAAGAACAGTAGTAGGTACTCCCTCAAATTTAGTATGATTTCTGGCCATCCAAAGGAACCAAATCACAATGAAATGTACTGTGTGAAATTTTTGATCTCTCAAGTTTTGCCAGCAAGTATGGAAAAGGTCCCAGTGAAAGGTGGTTCTCCTCAAATGCAGATGTGAGAGCAGCTCCTTCCAGACAGCTTGGGAGAATGGACATCTGAAGAATAAGTGAGGGATGGATTCCTCCTGATTATGGCACAGCATACATCTTGAAGGGTCCCCTCAAACCTTTCAATTTTAGTATGTCATCTGTAGGAATAAGGCTGTGGAAAGCTCTCCAGCAAAAAAATGACATAGGGGGACAAGAATTTACCCCATAAGATTTCCCCCCCCCACCCAAGGTACAGGAGACCAAGAATAGGATTTGCAATAGATGACTTTGGTAACACTCTAGAGATGGTAGATTTGCCAAATTATTTTATCAGGTCTGCTTCTATTGAATTTTACAGTGAAAATCTGATTGGCTGGAGAATCATGTAGTTGTTGACCTCATTTTTTGATGAGGTCTTCTCTTCCCTCTTTAGTGTTTAGGATCTAGCCTTAGGCTTTTCCTTTGACTATCTTAGAGGACTAGAATTGGGGCCCATCCCTTAGAAATTTAAACCACTTCTTGTATCCCTGAAAACCCCACAAACTTGATTGTAGACCCCTAATCACCTGAGGGTCGAGATCAAATGTGGAGGTTTAAAGGATGAGTTCCCTATAGGACTTCTTGGCCTTAGGAATACCCCAGGTGGCTCGGCACGGTGAGGGTCGACTTACACACACACTACACTCACACACTACACTCTCACACACACAATCCAAATCCTAAAACCACACCTATACCCAACTTGACTCCTCGACTCATGTAGGTAATTCATATGGATAGATCTTAACCCCTCGACTCCGGCTAAGAGGGTTGGGAACAACATAGTGAATGCCTCCAATGGGTCCTCTCATGGCTCATATGGGCTTAATATGGCTTCATGGCTCAACCAAAGTGATTCCATTTCACTCACATTTGATCAATCTTCATTCTTCCAAAATTTTTTTTTTTGACCCCGGGGACCCTACACCCATCAAACCTACCAAAAGCCCTTGAAATTGCCCAAATTTTCCAAAATCTCCAAATCACCCAAAATTCCTCAAAACCAATCCCAAACATTTTCACATCACTCAAATTGATCATCCATAGCCAAATATACCAAAATTTCCAAAAATACACTCCAAATACACTAAAAATACACTTTTGGCCAAACTTTTATAAATTCAAAAAATTCCCAGAAAATTCCAGAAAATCCTAAATATTCTGAATTTCATTTTGCTCAACTACACCATGGGCCAATTTTGCCAATTTACCCCCACTTTTACCAAAACCCCCAATTTGACCCATTTTTAACCTAAAGTGAACACAATGTCGAACCAAATCAACCCAATTGACCCCAATTTTGGTCCAATACAATTCTAAACTTCAATTAAATATCCCTAATGTCAATCTAGACCAAATCCAAGCCCAATTTGATTGACATTTGAATCCAATTTCACTTTTGACCTTAAAGCCCAATTTGGACCCATGACCCAAACTTAGCTCAAACTAACCCAATTTAGCTCCAATTGACCCCAAACCTTTTCTAAACTTTCCCTAACATCCTCACAAACAATACACTAACATGATTTGCCCAAAATTTGAACCTAAACTCCACCCAAATCCAACCCAAAGCCAAAATTCCCACTTTTGACCTAAACCCAAACCTAACCCAAATGGGCCCAAATCCCAAAATTAAAGCCCAACCAAAGTTGAAAACTCTTTGTAGTACCCCCATAAACATTTCTCAACATTAATTTTACATCAATTTCAACCCTAACCCAACATTGGCTCAAATTAGCCCAATTTGACCTATATTGGCCCCTTTACCAAAGAGACCCAAATTAGACCCAATTCAATTCCAAATCACCTCAAACTTGCTTCAAATCACTCATGACACATCCCTAAACCAAACCCAACATTTATTTGGCATGACCCTTTACAAAATTTTCATCTAAAAGCCCATTTTGAAACATGAAGGCCCACTCCCTTAAACCATTCTAAAAGCCCACCTTTACCAAATTTTAAAAGCCCAAACCCATCCTAAAGTCCATATGACACTCTCCCTCATCTTACATTCAATTTAAAATCATTTCTAAAGTCCTAATTTATCATCAAACCATTCCAATTCTAGCCACATGACAATCTCCTTAAAATTTATAAAAAATCCTTAAAAGCCACTTTCATGAAACCAAGCCAAGCCATCCTAAGCCATAGGCAAGCCATGAAGCCATGCACAAGCCACATGGGAGCCATGAAAGCCACTTTACACCTCACCATCCCATTAATGGTAAAAGGAGAGCATCCTTTCTTAAACCTCCATTAAGCTTTTTAACCTCATCCATGATACACACTAAACCAAGATTAGCCACATCACCTTGGATGGGGACTTCACCACCCTTTCCTAGCTGACCCAAGTGATTCTCCCTCAGCCAAAGCAGGCCATGGGGAGGTGAACCTAGCCCAAAACCAAGGGTTGACCTAAACCAAGCCAAAATCACTCCTTTCCCATTCCAATTTAATGCAACTACTTTACACATGTCAAGAGCCAATTGACTCCACCATTGCCAAGCCCTGACTTCCCTGGTCAAGATGGTGACCCATGCCTGACCGGCCAGCCGCCCCAACCTCCGGAAAACGCCATGGCCGAGACCTTGGAAGGAGCCAAACATTGAAATTCCATCTTGCTGAGCTGCCCCATGCCCAATGGCTGCCATGGTTGTCCTTCCCTTGACCTAAGCAGCTGATTCAAACCATCAAACCCCCCTGGGAGGCCCTCTAGCCACTCCTATTTAAACATTACCTCCTCTCGGCCAAGAGAGACATTGAAACAAACCATACAGAAACTCCGCCAAAATCATTCCGTACTCTCCCCACACCCGGAGAACTTGATCCCCACTAAAATCCCCCGCCATTTCTCTCTCGCGAGCTCAATTTCGAGTTGAAATTTAAGCCCAAAACCGTGACACTTCACCACAGTCGAGTGATCGCCGAAAAATTTATTAAGAAATTCATACCTATTTTTGATGAAATTGCACTTTAAAGAAGGGTATTTTCTTTATTTTGTCAGTAGAATGAATAATTTAGGTGATAAAAGCAAAAATCATAAAAAGGAGCGAATTTGGAGCAAAATCATGCAATTTAGGCTGAGTCGCCGACGGCGAGATCGAGCCCGCCGACGACGAGGTTACAAGAAGAAAATTTTGAAGAATTTATAACCGCCTCGTCGACAACGAGCTCCGAGCCCGCCGACGAGCCGAGCTAGAGCGGTTCGAAGATCTTCTGAAGCCTCGCCGACAACGAGGTAGTTCCTCGCCGACGGCGAGGTAGTTCAAATGGCACAGATACATTGAACCTGGACACTTTTTGAAGAGATGCTTACACACCTCTTGGACTTTTGCTCACCTCTATATATAGAGGCCGAAAATCAGTCTTTGTGTGCAATCTTTTAGTCTTTTGTGAGTTCTAAGTGTGTTAATTTGTGTAGTGTGTCTTTAGTGAGTCTTTAGTAAGTTTAGTGAGTAATTAGTGAGTCGTGTCAGCATCGGAAGGAAGAGTCAAAGGAACTACGAGGATTCTGTTTGGGGATAAATCGAGATAAGTATTTGTATTTATTGTTTTTAACTTTAAATGAAATCCATGCTTAGTTTAGTTCTCATGCATTCCGAGTAGTTTATTACTTTTCTCCTCGTTTATGAAATTAAGTGACTTGATGAAATTAAAATAGTAGATACTTATATATATTAATAAATTGTGATAATTTTTACTTAAAACTTAATTTTCTTTCAAACTGGCCATTTGATTTGTTAAAATATGTCGATTATCAACTACAGTAAAAATTACATCCGATATTCGGGAATTCAAAAGCCTTGGAAGGAGGGTGCAAATAAATAGGGAAATAATATCATCGGGCGTAGAATCGAGCATTTTAGTGTGACGGACTAAAATATTCAATTCGGTCCTATTGTTTGAGAGTCGAAGTGTAGATGTTAGCCCTCGAGCGAGGGGAACGTGGGAGCTACAAGTGGCGATCGGTATCCTCCCAACTGTAGCTGCAGATTCGGTAATCAAACATAGGATTAGTCAATATTCTTTACACTGGACTAAAGGGTAAAGAATAAGGAATGCTCCTATTTGTCACAATACCTTAAAATTATCTATTTAAATTCATTAATCACTTAAATTTCTAAACAAGGGAAAGATACTTTTTCTAAATAAGTTAAGACTTATTTAGCAATTAATTTAATTTTCTCGCACTTTCAATACGTATTAATTTTCTACTTAGTTAAGTTACCTAATTAAAATACTTAGTTTACTTTATCGCGCTCAAATTTAGAATTCCAAATTTTCGTATACTATTTTAAAAAATTATTATTATTATTTTAAATTAGTTGTTAATTAATTTTCTCTTTCCCCGTAGGATCGATAATCGGACTCCACTAGAGCCCCGTATTACTTCGATACGATACGTATACTCGCGTAGCATCCACAACATAAACAATTACAATTCTATACATATAAATAATGGGTCAAGTTTTTTGCGCTGTCACGAATTAAATTAAAAATATCATAACAATATAAAATTGCGGGTGAAGCTTTTGACGCCGTTATTGTAGAAAGTAAGAAAAAATTTACTAAAGTAACTGATTATTTTAAAATAATCATAATAAATAAATTAATATCTATTCCGAAATTGTATGCGCAAATTTGGAAACGAAAATTTAATACCTTACGATTCGAATTAGAGCGTACAATTAAAAGAATTAGAAAACAAAAGAAACAAATTATTAATTTAACACAAATGGCGAATATTCCCGAAATTCAAAATATGAACCAACAAAGACCATTAAGAGATTATGCCAACCCTACATCGATGAAATTCATTTAACTATTCAAAGATGTAGACTGCTAATTCATTTGAACTTAAACCCGCAATTATCCAAATGGTACAAAACAATCAATTTAGTGGTTCACCTACCGAAGATCCTAACTTACATCTTGCTAGTTTTCTAGAACTTTGTGCTACTTTTAAATATCAAGGAGTATCCGACGATGCTATAAGACTTAGACTTTTTCCTTTTTCATTAAGGGATAAAGCTAAAATGTGGTTGAATTCGTTAAGCACTCGGATCTATTAAAACTTGGGGAGAATTATCACAAAAATTTCTATCAAAATATTTTCCACCATCTAAAACTGCTAAGTTTAGAAATGATATAACCTCTTTTTGTCGACTAGATTGAGAATCAATATAAGAAGCTTCGGGAGAGATTTAAGGAACTTCTTAGGAAATGCCCACATCATGCGCTACCAGATCGGTCGATTATTCAAACCTTTTATAATGGATTAAGTAGGATCTTTAAGATCAATCATCGATGTCATTGTCGAGGTTCATTAATGTCTAAACCATTTGATGAAGCTTATGTACTAATCGAATAAATGGCAACGAATAATTTCCAATGGCCTGCTAAAAGAGTAAATCCTAAAAAGATAGCCAGCATTCATGAAAACGATGCAATATCTATGTTAGCTTCTCAAATTGTTGCTATATCTAAGAAGATAGATCATTTTGGAATGAACTACTCTCCTATTTTAAGAAAACTCATCCTGGACAAATCATAGAATCTCAAACTAATTATGAAACTTTAAATGCTATTAATAATAGAACTAATAACCCTTATTCAAACTATTATAATCCCGGTCGGAAAACTCATCCAATTTTTAATCGGAATAACACATCTAATCAACAATGGATGAATCAACCTAATCAAGCAAATCCAAATTATAAACCTAATTACCCACCTCGGATTTAATAACAATAACCCTCAATTCAAGGATAAGAAATTATCCATGGATGAATTAATTTTCAATATGGGTCATCACCTATAAAATCAAGGAAATCAACTACAAATTCAAGGAAATCAATTACAAATTCAAGGAACATCTATTAAAAATATCGAAACTCAACTTCGACATATTGCTATCGCGCTAAATAATAGAATACCCGGAACTTTTCCTAGTAATGTGGAAATAAATCCTAAAGATCAAGGAAAAGAACAAATTAAAGCAATACAACTAAGGAGTGGAAAAGAATTAGAACCTCAAATTCAAAAAGAACTTGAAAGCCAAAAAGAGGAAGTGGAAATCGAAAAGGAAACAATTCAACAAGATTCAAACTTGGAACATCCTTTAATACCTATGAAAATTGTCGTTGAAAAGCCTCCACCACCATTTCCTCAACGACTAGCTCAACATAAAAAAGATAAACAATTTGCTAAATTCCTCGAAATATTAAAGAAATTAACAATTAATATACCTTTTGTTGAAGCTTTAGATCGTATGCCAAATTATGTAAAATTTATGAAAGATATTCTAAATAAGAAAAGAAAATTCAATCGATAATGAAACAAGCCGCACTTAGTGAAGAGTGTAGTGCTATTATTCGAAGAAGCTTCCCGAAAAATTGAAAGATCCCGGTAGTTTCACTATACCCCGCGCTATAGGAGAAAAATTTTATGGAAAAACTTTGTGTGACTTAGGAGCAAGCATCAATCTAATGTCTCTATCGATTTTTAAGAGATTAGGATTAGGAAAAATTACACCTACTTCAGCAACCCTTCAATTAGCCGATCGTTCTGTTACCTATCCTAAGGGAGTTATCGAAGATGTGTTAAGTAAAGGTCGATAAATTTATCTTCCCAAGAGATTTTATTGTTTTAGATATTGAGGAAGATAAAGAAATTCCTATCATTTTAGGAAGACCATTTTTAGCTACTGGAAAAGCTATGATTGATGTTCCGAAAGGAGAATTAACTATGAGAGTAAATGACCAAAAAGTTACATTTAATATTGCAAAATCAATGAAATATCCCGCGCTAGAAAAAGATGATGAATGTTTTCGGATGGAAATACTTGAATATTTACAACAAGAACATTTTAAGGAATATTACGTGGATAAATTAGAAAAAGAAAACACCGAATTAATCGAAGATAATCATGAAGAACTAGATTTTATTCATGAAAGATTTGAATTTTTGGATAATACCGAAAATACTAACAAGAATATAGTTCCATCAATTATTAAACCTCCCGAACTTCGAGCTAAAAATATTACCCGATCATTCGAAATATGCTTATTTAGGTAATTCTTCAACTTTACCAGCTATTATTTCATCCGCATTAAACGAATCTCAAGAACAAAAACTTTTAGAAACTTTAAAAAATATATAAAAACTTTTGGTTGGACTTTTAGCAGATATTAAAGGAATTAATCCTTCAATCCGTATGCATATAATTATTTTAGATGATGAACATAAACCTAAAGCAGATCCCCAAAGGAGATTAAACCCGATAATGAAACAAGTAGTTAAGAAAGAATTTTTAAAATGGTTAGTTAATGGTATTATATATCCTATTTCCGACGATGCTTAGTAAGCCCAATTCATCGTGTTCCTAAGAAGGGAGGAGTGACCATCATCGCTAATGAAAATAACGATCTTATTCCTATAAGACAAGTTACCTGGTCGGCGTATATGTATCGATTATAGGAAATTAAATACCGCCACCGTGAAAGATCACTTCCCTTTACCATTTCTAGCACTCGTATATTAGATAGATTAATCTGACATAAGTATTTTTGTTTTCTAGATGGATACACCGGTTATCATCAAATACAAATTGCTCATGAGGATCAAGAGAAAACTACATTTACTAGTCCTTATGAACTTTTGCTTTTCGAAGAATGCCATTTGGATTATGTAATGCACCAAGAACATTCCGTAGATGTATGATGTCTATATTTAGTAAGTTAATCGACAATGGAATAGAAGTATTTATGGATGATTTCTCCGTTTTGGAACATCATTCGACACATGCTTAACTCATCTCGAAAAAGTATTAGAAGTATGCGAGAAAACAAATTTAGTTCTAAATCGGGAGAAATGTCAATTTATGGTTGCGGGCGGCATTGTATTAGGGCATAAAATTTCGAAAAAGGCATGGAAGTGGACCTCGCAAAAATTCAAGTTATAACTAAATTACCACCTCCAACTACTGTAAAAGGGGTAAGAAGTTTTCTGGACATGCCGGATTCTACAGTATGCTATATAAAAGATTTTTCAAAAATTACTAAACCTCTATGACAACTTCTCGAAAAGGACAAGAAATTTGAATTTACAATCGAATGCATGAATGCTTTTGAACTCTTAAAAGAAAAATTAATTACAAAGACCTATAATAGTTTCACCTAACCTGGGAGAAACCATTCGAGCTTATGTGTGATGCTAGTGATTATGCTCGTAGGAGCAGCTTCTAGGCAAAGATATGAAAAGATTTTTAAAGTTATATACTATGCTAAGTAAAACTCTAAATGATGTCGAAATAAATTATACAAGCTATGTAAAGAGAATTATTAGCGGTAGTATATGGTTTTAATAAATTTAGACCTTATCTCGATCGGAACAAAATGTATCGTGCATACCGATCATTCTCGCTATCAAATATTTAATGCAAAAGAAAGATTCCAAACCAAGATTAATTAGATGGATGCTATTAATGCAAGAATTCGATTTCGAGATCGTTAATAAGAAAGGAACCGATAATCAAATTGCGGATCATTTATCAAGATTAGAAAATCATGAATTATCCGATATCGAAAATGAAATTATAGACAGCTTTCCCGATGAACAACTATATAATATCAATGAATGGAAAATATCATGGTATGCCGATATAAGTAAACTATATAGCTTAGTAATATTTTACCACCTATGCTAACTTCGCAACAACGTAAAAAATTCATCCATGATACGAAAACTTATTTTTGGGATGAACCATATTTATATAAGCAATGTAAGGATTTAATTATTAGAAGATGTGTACCTTATGAAGAAACCGAACCAATTATTCAAAAATGTCATGATTCTAATTTTGGAGGACATTTTGGACCGATAAAACTCGCTTATAAGATTCTACAATTTGGATTTTACCGGCCTACTCTATTTAGAGATGTATATAGATATATTAAAACTCGCGATAAATGCCAAAGAGTAGGAAATATATCTGAAGAAACGAAATGCCTCTAAACTTTATATTAGAAGTCGAAATTTTTGATGTTCGGGGATTAGATTTTATGAGACCTTTTATTCCTTCGTTTGAAACTCATATATATTAAGAAGTCGTCGATTATTTTTCCAAATGGATTGAGGCACAAGCTTTACCTAGGTGTGATGCTAAGAGTGTTTCAAAATTTCGATGAAAAATATTTTTACTAGATTTCGAATGTCGAGAGTGATTATCACCGACGGAGGAACTCATTTTAGAAATAAATACATTCACAAACTAAGTAGAAAAATACAATATTACTCATAAGATATTCACTCGCTTATCATCCACGTACTAATGGATTACCGAAGTATCTAATCGCGAGATTAAACGTATTTTAGAAAAATCCGTAAACCCAACAAAGTTAGATTGGTCTATTAGATTGACAATCGCATTATGGGCTTATAGGATCGCTTATAAAACTCCGATCGGAATGACTCCTTACGAGCTTATATATGGAAAAACATGCCACTTACCAGCTGAATTAGAACATAAAGCATATTGGGCGATTAAAGAATTTAATTATAATATGAAGGAAGCTTCAGTGAGAAAAGATTGTTGCAATTAAATGAATCGGAAGAATTAAGAAATGAATCGTATGATAATGATCGGATTTATAAAGAAAAGATGAAATTATGGCATGATCGGAAGATTAATCGGAGAAATTTTGAACTAGTGATAGGAAGTTTTTCTATATAATACTAGATTGAAATTATTTCCCGGAAAATTGAAGTCTCGATGGTTAGGACCTTTCACCATAACTCAAATATTTTCATACTGAACTATAGAAATCGAAGATCCAAAAACTGGACATAAATTTAAAGTTAATGGACATAGATTAAAACCATATTTCGAAGGTATAAGACCTAACTATAAAGAGGTTTTAATGCTTAGTCGAATTCGATTAATAATCGAAATTAGGTCGAGCCGACGACGTTAAACCAAGCGCTTTATGGGAGGCAACCCATATTAGTTATCTATTTTTATCGTATCTTAATAGTTAGTTTATATTATCGAAACTTTACTACTCAATTATTATTAAGAATCATCACATATTCGAACCATTATGATGAGAAAAGAAATTATTCGATTTAGAGCGAAATCGACATTATTTTGAAATCTCGCCGACGGCTGAGGTCGATACTCGCCGACGGCGAGGTTCGCGCCTAAATTAGATTCAGCTTATTTATCGAGCTCGCCGACGGTGAGAAACGTCCTCGCCGACAGCCGAGAACCGGAAAGGCAGCTTTTATAACTAAGTCGCCGACGGCGAGAAACGTCCTCGCCGACAGCCGAGGAAGTTATAAAGATGAGTTATTTATACTTCGAATGCCGATTCGGACGGTTTCAACACCAATTCCTTCGTGAAAACCCATTCTTAAACCACTCTAAGTCCGCCTTCTTCACTAGAATTCATTCCATTCACCATAATGGCCTCCAAATTCTTAGATTCCTCTAAATCTGAGTGTTTAACCTGAGGAAATTTGTGAGTGCGGAAGCGCAACGGATCTTCAACAAGGTTTTGATAAAGAAAAGAGTTATCAAGGAACGGGATTCGTCAATCGAGGATTAGAGAATTCCACTACTAAGATAGAAGAAACGATCGCGCAAGCAGGCACTGGAGGTATTTTGTTACACTACGTCCGTCGTTGTTATTCCAGCTTGTGAAAGAGTTCTACTCTAACTTACATGCGATCAACAACGGGAATATCTACGTCCGAGGAAGATGGGCGACGTTTACTCCATCAAGAGTAAATGAATTATTCTCTATAGAAAACACCCCGTATGTCACTATTCAAATTTTGTGCCTTCTCGATATAATATGAATGAGATATTTCGATATCCGACCGATGAACCGAAGATCGGGAAATGCGTGAAGACGGGTATGTTAGTTTCTCCGCATCACTTTTGAATCCCGTCTCAAAGCACTCGGCACTTTTTCATCTCATCTAAATTGTTACCTACTATGAGGGTAAACAAGGTTTCGAAGGAATGCGCTATATTGAATTATTAGTATTCAAAGTGGATTACCTATCGATGTTGGATCAATAATTGTTAAATCTGCGATCGGTTTAATCGTGCATGGGTCGGCTCACTGACTAGGACATCCATCTACTATTTTTGCATTATGCAGTCGACACTGTGTTTCTTATGAAGCTTGGGAAAAGGTTCCATTACCTTGAAGCCGCTCGATCCTACGTATATGTTCCCTACTTTGACAATAATGAAGACATTACATTTATCTCTCGATAGAGCTTCACGTAACAATCCTATAAGAAGGCCTATTTCTGATAAAACGGAGTTACTTATGAAGAAAATTAATGGAATGGAGAAAGAACTACGAATGTGAGAGATTTAATCGACAATATATCCGATTTATTCGATCACATCGACCGGAGGACGAAGGAACACTTCGATCATTCCGGACACCCTGAAGCTAGCTTTCTTCATTTACCGAGACGAAGGGTTGGATCACCGAAGAATCCGCTTCGGAATTTCCCTTCGTGCCTTTCTATAACTTATTTGTGCATCATCGTCATATCGGAAATATCAAAGAAGATGAAGATTCCGACCTCAAGAGTAGTAGTAAAGATTTTCATAAGATGTTTGTATTTATGTTATTTGATTTTATTTAGATTTTATTATGTGTGGAGTGATGATTGGAATATCTCAAACTTAATCGAGATATGTGTCATAGTTTTGTATCAGCATTTAGTGTGTCGTGGATTGGTCTGCGATGCCGATTAGTAGTAAGGATCGAAGTTCGAAGTTCGATTATAGCAATTTTAAATTATGTTAGTTTGTATGTCTCATGGATTTCAATATTAAAGTTAATTTGTTGTGTTGTGTGAATTTGTTTGTGTATAAGTAGCTAATCTTCATATTAAATTAATAAATGATATGATCGGAAATATAATATAAGGCAAATCGAGGTTGAAAATGATTGACGAAATTCAAAAATTGAAATTTTTAGGACCTCGCCGACAGCGAGAAAAATTTCGCCGGCAGCGAGATCGATCTCGCTGACAGCGAAGAATTTCTCGCCGACGGCGGATTTTTCCCGAAACTTTTGCCTTATGGAATTAATTATCTCGCAGACGGCGAGAAAAATCTCGCCGACAGCGAGAACGCAAAAAGACCTATATTCGACCGGTCAAAAACACTATTCATCATCCCCAACCTCTCATTTTCGCAAAAACCGACATAGTGGCTTCGAGAGATCTTGGATTTAGAGGCGATTTCATCACTCAAAAACACCGGATTTCATCTTCTCTCGGTAAGTGCTTCACTCCTATGCAAAAATTTTTTATTTTCACCATGTATTTTCACCACATTGCAAATTTTGGGAAAAATCAAAATATGGAAGAAATATTCGGTGGAAATCCATGAAATTTAATTTAAATTGCTTATAAATGTTGTAGGAAGCATTCTTAGGATTATTTTTAAGTTTAGTGAAAATTTTCATGATTTTCACAGCATCGATCGTATGGCTCCACGACAAAAACGTCGAGTAGAATTCGACGAAGACCGATTCATCAATGCACGAGCACGTACTAAATATTTTGAAAATATTCAAGGAAGAAAGTGCATTGCAGAACGGGTTTTCAAAAATCCGGGAGGAGAAGTAGAGCGGATTATTAAGGAACGAGGTCGGGAGAATTTCCGTTACGTTCAATATAGTAGCACCGTGGAAGTGGTTAAAGAATTTTATGCCAATTTAACCGCCGCCGAAGATGCACCAGTAAAGGTACGAGGGTTTTTCGTAGAATTCAATGCCGCAAGAATAAACGCGTTCTATGAAGTTCATGACTCGCCCTTTAGCGAGTATGAAACTTTTGGAACGATGGAAGGACCACCGGAGGAAGTCATTAACTTTCTCACCGATGGGACCGAGTTTGGAAAATTAAGCAACAGGAAAGAGTGAATTTTCCTCTTTCTAAATTAAATGCAGCCTCCAAAGCTCCGGCATTACTTTATTTGTTCTACTCGTTACCCACCTATCACCACAATGAGGTAACACGAGATGTAGCAATTCCGAATTTCGTATTCGAATAATGAAGCATCAACATCGGAGAATTATTTATCGAAACATCCCGGCCACTCCTCGAAATGAGAGTGGAGCCTGGATCGGGACACCCTGGATTAATTTTTACACTCGCCAACTCTCTCGGAGTCGAGGCTGTAGATAATGAAGAATGGGTAGAACCAATGAAACCACTCACAACTCGCTAATATTAAGAAGTATGAATCTCATGAAGGGTGGAGAGCATGAGTAAGAAGTTATTTCACTCAGCCAGTAGAGATATACCCTCTACTAGCCATGAACCTCCCGAGCCTACCACCCTAACCCTACAAGATCCGATGAATGAATCGACACCGCATAGAAGAAGTTTTGAGCAGTTGAAATACAATGGGGAGAAGATTTGATCATTTTGATCAAAGAATTGATAATCCGGAGATGAGACATGATTATGATAACGAATATCTCCAACGACATTCGAATACGAGATTGCATACTATGAAGCTCGAACGTCGTTATAGGAGTGGTGATTTAGATGTTTTCTTTCCCGAGTGCCCCCGATATTCACAAGTACTGCACTGCTCGGCTCTTCTCACCTACGGATCGAGGAGGAGATGATATAGCTCAGGACTTCGATGTCGAAGAATGGGACTTTATTTGTTTTATTTGTTCGATGTTAAGTTATTTTAAAGACTTTATATATTTGTAATATTCAAGATACTTTATGTTTCGAGACATTGGATGTTTGTTGGATTATTTGCTTGAATTGTTGTAGTAGTTTAGTTTTTGTTTTTGTATTAGTTAATTGCATTTGTTTTTTATGTTAAATAGGATGTTAGTTTTCTTTAGTATTTTTTTATTTTATTCTGTATTGTTTTAAATTGTAAAATTGTTAATCTGTTAGTTAAAATGTTTTTAATATGTTAGTAATTCATATGTATAGTGTAGAGTTAATTTTAATTGTTATAGTTAATACTTATCTTAGATTTTATCCCCGCATTTTTTTTAAATCGTTATATATATATGGATAATACTAACAAGACAAGGTTCAATAAAAATGAAAAAGCTTCGCAAAATTTTCAAAGAAAAGAAATACCTAAACTTCAAAGGTATGATTTATTTACTTTCCCTTTTTCATTATTTAGAATAGATATAAAAATTTAAGTTTGGGGGGAGTAAAATACAAATTTAGTTATTAACTTGTTCTCAATTTCTATTTTCAAATTATTATAAAATGATTTTTATAGCAAATTTTTCAATTTAATTAATATGAATTATTTTATTTAATTATTATAAAAGGTTAAATAAATTATTTCTAGTGCTTTAATTAATTAAATAGAATAAAATTTTTAGTTAAAGGGAATAAGAATATAGTAAACTATTTTTAGTAAGGAAAACTATATTCTAAAATTAAAATTCTTAAGTATTCAAGTGAAAAAGAAAAGATTGAAAATCAATGAAGTAAAAACTATGAAGTATATATAAGTTAAGAAATATTCCTAAGTTTCAAATTTAGGAAGATGAAAATGAAGTTCAAAATTATTAACAGGCTCTCCAGATACAGTAATCCTCAAAAGAAAAAAAAAATAAAAATAAAAATAAAAATAAAAAGAAAAAGAAAAATGAGGAGAAGCTTGAGGAGATGCCTTATCAAAAATTGGCTTCATTTGAATTAACCTAAAAGGAAAAACTTAGATATTTCCAAACTTATGTTTATGGATTAGAATTTTACCTAATAAGTGTTTTCTTGAATTTCTTATCATATGAATATCTTAAGTAGTTATTCTTTTAAATATAGTCATTCCCGAAATAAATAAGTAAGCTAGAAATCTTAGATTCGATAACTAAATAATTTATTTCTATAAGATTAATTAAAATTACATGAATTATTTTTATTTAACTTTATTATATTAATTAATCTAATTCATAGTTTATTTGAATTGAAAAGTTTTACTATAGAAATCATTATTTTTTATGTAGTATTAAAATTACTTGAGGACAAGTAATAAGTAAGTTTGGGGGATTTTGATCGCTGAAAAATTTATTAAAAAATTCATACCTATTTTTGATGAAATTGCACTTTAAAGAAGGGTATTTTCTTTATTTTGTCGTATGAATGAATAATTTAGGTGATAAAAGCAAAAATCATAAAAAGGAGCGAATTTGGAGCAAAATCATGCAATTTAGGCCGAGTCGCCGACGGCGAGATCGAGCTCGCCGACGGCGAGGTTACAAGAAGAAAATTTTGAAGAATTTATAATCGCCTCGCCGACAACGAGCCCGAGCCCGCCGACAGCCGAGCTAGAGCGGCTCGAAGATCTTCGAAGCCTCGCAGACGACGAGGTAGTTCGTCGCCGACGGCGAGGTAGTTCAAATGGCACAGATACATCGAACCTGGACACTTTTTGAAGAGATGCTTACACACCTCTTGGATTTTTGCTCACCTCTATATATAGAGGCCGAAAATCAGTCTTTTGTGTGCAATCTTTTAGTCTTTTGTGAGTTCTAAGTGTGTTAATTTGTGTAGTGTGTCTTTAGTGAGTCTTTAGTAAGTTTAGTGAGTAATTAGTGAGTCGTGCTGTACTGGAAGGAAGAGTCAAAGGAACTACGAGGATTCTGTTTGGGGATAAATCGAGATAAGTATTTGTATTTATTGTTTTTAACTTTAAATGAAATCCATGCTTAGTTTAGTTCCCATGCATTCTGAGTAGTTTATTAGTCTTTCTCCCTGTTTATGAAATTAAGTGACTCGATGAAATTAAAATAGAGATACTAATATATATTAATAAATTGTGATAATTTTTACTTAAAACTTAATTTTCTTTCAAACCGGCCATTCGATTTGTTAAAATATGTTGATTATCAACTATAGTAAAAATTACATCCGATATTCTGGGAATTCAAAAGCCTTGGAAGGAGGGTGCAAATAAATAGGGAAATAATATCATCGGGCGTAGAATCGAGCATTTTAGTGCGACAGACTAAAATATTCAATTCGGTCCCATTGCTTCGAGAGCCGAAGTGTAGATGTTAGCTCTCGAGCGAGGGAACGTGGAGCTTCGAAGTGGCAACAGTATCCTCCCGACTAGCCACAGATTCGCGAATCAAACATAGTGATTAGTCAATATTCTTTACACCCTGACTAAAGGGTAAAGAATAAGGAATGCTCCTATTTGTCACAATACCTTAAAATTATCTATTTAAATTCATTAATCACTTAAATTTCTAAACAAGGAAAGATACTTTTTCCGAATAAGTTAAGACTTATTTAGCAATTAATTTAATTTCCTGCACTTTCAATACGTATTAACTTTCTACTTAGTTAAGTTACCTAATTAAAATACTTAGTTTACTTTATTGCGCTCAAATTTAGAATTCCAAATTTTCGTATACTATTTTAAAAAATTATTATTATTATTTTAAATTAGTTGTTAATTAATTTTCTCTTTCCCGTGGGATCGATAACCGTGACTCCACTAGAGCCCTGTATTACTTGATACGATACGTATACTTGCGTAGCATCCACAACATAAACAATTACAATTCTATACATATAAATAGCGGGGTCAAGTTTTTTGGCGCCGTTGCAATTAGATTAAAAATATCATAACAATATAAAATTGTGGGTCAGTGAGTCAATCCTCAAATTGATTGACTCTACACCTTCACCAGACCAAGAGGAGAAGTTTCCCAGCAAAAGCCCCCTCACCAGGCCAGCCATTGCTTCCAGCCTCCAAGCTTCAGTGATCGGCTGTGGTCACTTTTGTACCTGTGCAATTCACTGTGCCAAGGGACTTCATCTGGAGCTTGCTTGGACCCAATCGAAAGTGACACAACTCTCAAATCGAAGCTTCACTTCTCTGAGAAAAGGTATGAGCTCTCTCTTCTTCCCGAGATTCTGAACATTCTCCATTTCAAATGCCTTAATTTCAATGCATGATCGCCGTATAGATGTATTCGTCTCTTCAAGACGAATCCATATAGCACAAGAACACAAAAATCCGTTGAGAATCGAGTGAGTTCTTAGGGTTTTAGTGTGGACGGTCATGGGTGCACACCAGTCGTAGACGATGACCGAGAGCCGCTCTGATCGAGCGTGTATCGAGTGGACGGTCGAGATCGAGTCAGACAACGCAATGGTACATGAACCGCGGGCCCCTAGAGCGCTGAGTCGGATGGCGGCGTCGAATAGGAATGCGACGCGTGGGCGTTCGGAGCTGCCGAGGATTGCATGGCGCCGCGTGGATAAGTAGATAAATAGGGATTTTTCTTATTTATTAAATACCCAGAACTTCAAAAATGCATATCTTTGTGTAGAAAAATCCTAAAAATAAAATAAAAATACCCTCTTGCTCAGTGAACAAAGGAGAATAATGTGGAAAAGAAATCAATTAATTTCATCAAGTATTTTATTTTTAATAATTTATTTACTCTCTGCACTATTTTAATTCTCCATGCACATAAACAATTCACCATGGCATGAGACCATAGGGCTTTTGAAGCCTCTAAACTTGGGAACATTCCCTGAATTTTCCAAGGTCAGAGACCATCCCTATGAGAAGTTATAGATTTTTCAATTGCATGTTACTGTTTTGAATATTTTAATTCCAATAATTACAATATTGAGAAATAAATTCCAGGAAAATTTGGCGATGTTTCTTATGACCAGAGGAACCTAGGAAAAATAAGCTTTGAGTTAATTCACTTGGAATAACCCTAATTGGTCTAAATACCAAAAATTGAATTTTAATTAATTAAGGTTAACTACACATCAAATTAACTTAAAAATAATTCTCCACTGATCTTTGGGATTAGAGGAACATCTCATAAAAATTTGAAATCAATTGACTTGATTAACCCCACCAAATGGGTTCATTAAGCCTATTAAGCAAAATGGTAAAATTAAACTTTAAAAATTCATAACTCACAAAATACTTTTCAAAAATTCACAAAAATGGTTTTGGAGCTTCTTTGATATCGGAGGAACTTAGGAAAATTAAAATTGTAATTTTCTAAAAAAGTTGATTTTTATCATTATTTTAATATTTTTAATAATTACAAAATAATAAAAATCACAAAAATATTAAAAATCACCAAAATGTCACATTTTGAATCCTAATTACTTAGGAACAAACCAAATATTTTTCTTAAGTCCCTAGGATAAGATATTGAATTTTAAAGGCTTAATGTGATTTTTAATATTAAAAAAATGTATTTTCCAACCTTTTCACTAAAATAATTCTAATAAATCAAAGACAAATCAGAAAAATAAAAAATTTGTTTCTCTGAACTCCTTGAGTTCAGAGAGATTTAAGAAAAATATCAAATCCATTTTTCAACTTTAAATTTATTTTAAAATTAATTAATACTCCAAAACTCAAAATAATTCTAAAAAAAAATATAATTCAAAAAATCACCAAAATTAGTCCAAATGGTCCTCTGGTCATTAAGAACATCCCATAACTTTCTTAAGAACAGAAACATTTCCTTGGTCATGTTATTTAATTTTCCTTGAAAACCCCTATTTTCCATTAAAAATAATTACATAAATAAATTAAATACAGAAAAATCACATTTTCTCCTCTAATGTCTTAATTGACATGTGAGTGAGGTTACATAAAAATCTCAAGTTCATTTAAGCTTAATTTAGTGAGTTATAGAATTATTAAGCTTGAAGGGCAAATGGTAATTAAAAAACAATTTCAACCGATAATTAAAATTTTAGGATTAATTAAAAAAGGGAGGGTAAAATATTTGATTTTAAACTGATTTTGGATGATTAAAACTTAAATGATTGAGGGTAGAAACCTACTAACCATTTCAAAAATAATTAAAATAAAACTTTAATCAATTAATTAATTGAAATTTTGGGAAAATAATATAAATTGGAATTATTAAAGTAGGGATATTATTAAGAGGATATTTATTCTTTAATTTAAAAAATCCCTAAATAAATCACTTCAATAATACTTAATTCTTAATTAAAAAATTAAAATAATAATCCAAATTAAAATTAAACTAAAATTAAATTAAATTAAAATTAAAATTAAATTAAAACTAAATTAAATTAAAATCAAATTAAAACTAAATTAAATTGAAATTAAATTAAAATTAAATTAAATTAAATTAAATTAAATTAAAATTAAATCAAATCAAATTAAATTAAAGTTGAATTAAAATTAAATTAAATTAAATTGAATTAAATTAAATTAAAATCATTTAACAACAAACCTAAATGAAATCATTAAGAATTAAATCTAAAATAACTTGAACACTATTCCAAACTTAAACTAACTTTTTATAATTAAGTCAAAATTAAAATTAAATCATTAAGTTTAAACCATTAAAATACTTAATAATTTGGTTTGCCCTTTTAAAGTTCTTATTATTATAACTCTTAAACGAGGCATCAAGTGAAGTGTTACTTCACTTATAGGATATTCAAATGTCCTAGTTCACTGAGCAAGATAACAAAACTTAAACTCTTGGATGATTAATTCACTTGTATAATTAAATTCTCTTGCACTTAAAACAATCCTAGCAGATATTGAAAAGATGTTTAAGACTCGTCTTAAGCACTTCCTCAATATGATAGAATGTTTATAAGAACAACCGAATTTAATTGTTCTTGGAGAAGAAAGTCATCCTTAAACCAAGACACAAGAACTTAGTACGTCATACGAGATGATTAACATAGGATTAGGACTTTGGTAGACAACCAAAACCTTTCCCTTAGCTTTACCTAGTACTTGTTGAAATATTTAAATGCCTTAACATGTGTTTTAAGTGCAACTTGGGATGACGGGAAGACCCTCCAGGTACGCTTTTACTTTATTGCAATTTATTTTATTGCAATTTACTTACCTGCACTGTACTTTACCTTTCTTGCATGTTAAATAAAACTGTTGCATGAAAACCAAAAGCTTTAGGATAGTCCCAGAACTGAAACCAAAACTAAATTAAAAGTCATTACAGGATAAAATCACCACCACAACATTTCAAAATATAAAACAACTCAAAATTTAATCACAAATAGAACAACAAAACTACAATTGCAACTAAATTAAAACGTATCCTTGAATGATCGGGAATACCTCGGATGATGTAACCCACATGTTGCTAACGGGAATTCCCAAGGTCTAAATGAAAGTGTGGAACTCATTCATTTGAGTTTAGCAAATTCATCTGGACTAAGTGAATTCGATGAAAATAACTGGTGTCTGGATGACTGGAACCGTGGGATCTTAATCGGCTCTGTTTAACCAACTTTAAGATTTGTTTAATTAAAATATAAAAAAACACTTGGATTTTAAGATTTCTAAACCAAAACACTTTTTTCATCTCCTGATTTATGACTTCTAAAACCAAACCTCTGCAACAACAAGGAGCTCGGAGTACGGTGGGCAGCACGGCCATCTTCGTCAGCAAAACTGGAATCTACATCAACAAAAACTTTCTTAGAATTAAATAACCAAGCCATAGGATTTCGAGGTAGTTTGCTTAGTGCAACATAAATCCTCAACCCTTCTGTTAGGCATTTTCATAATTATGTTATGTAAATTAAGCCCTAACCGGTCTTAGGATTCCGAGGTAGTCGTTTAGTACGACATAAACCCTCACATCTTCAAGGCTATTTGTATGATCATGTTATACGAATATAAGTCCTAATTAACTAAAATTGGCAAGATTGAAATATCAGATAATATTAGGATTTTCTTAAATTCAAGACAAACAATAGGATAGTTGGGAAGTTGCCGAGATTCCTCTTGATCCTCAGCTTCTCCACTTCTCTTCCCTTGGATTCTCAAAATAAACCTTTCCTAATTTGAGCTAATCCCTATTGGAAATTCCAAAATTTAATCCTTTGAAAACCCTAAACTTTGAAATTCTTGAGAGAGAAACCACTGATCATTATCGAGAGTTTTCTTAAATGATTCACGTCATTTAAGATGTAATTAACTATAGCTTGCCCTTATAGGGAACTTTAAGAACCCAGGTAATATAAACCCCGCTTAATTCATTTATATTAAGTAGGGAACTTGTCGGCTTATAAAATTGGTTCGTAGCATCAAAAGGATGTCACAGAATCTTCTAGTTTATTTAATCGAGCCCCATTATCAAGTAGATGTGTCTATTCTTCGAGATGTATACACTGGCTTCATGGTGCGGTGCTCGTTTATATAAACTATTTGGGATGTGAGATCGGTTTGATTTCATATCTTAAAATTTTCAAACTTAAAATTACTTTCAAAATCAAATGCTACTTTCTAAATTATATATATATTTAAATTAAATTTAAAATTTAAATTTCGCCGACAATTTCTGTAGGCGACCCCTTTTCAAAAATACAACACTCAACCTAAAAATATGCCGACAACTTCTGGCGACTCCGCTGGGGACTAGTTCTTCTCTCCATTTTAATTGGATGGTTTTGCTTTCATAAGTCGATAGTGGGTCCATATCCCTAGTGGACCAAAACTATCATTCTCCCGTTGACATACTACGTTCATTTCTATCTTGAACAGGTATAGTCAATTTCTCTCGGATTTAGGAGCCACTGTCTAGACACCCCTAAACAGAGAGGTTACGAGATCCTTTTACCTCTTTTCTGAGGTGAGGTGGACCCCCAATATGTGTTAGTTTAGGAGCGGTCCTTCGAGTTGAGAAGTCCTGCTTAAGATTTTCTCTCCCTTTCCAATTCTTAATCGTGTCCTTTACCTTTTCTATAACATTTTCCTTTAATCGTTTTGTTTCTAACAAACGAACTACTTAATAAACAACCTCTTTTGTAAATCACAAATGCACTAACATAAACGAAAATGTGTTCGGACTCTTTCTTTTTCGTCCTAAACTTTACGACGAAAGGAGGTATAATTCGGGATTGACATTCGGAATCTGCTCTGCAAAAAATAGATGCCCCAAAGTTAATCTTCCCCTTCACCAATGGACTGGACTTCGCTGTTTACAAGGATGAGCTGCCTGATAATGGGATCATCTGTTTTGGACAAGGATTTGGCAACACAGATGTCAAGATCGCCGACGTCACTCTCTTCACACTAATGGACAAAATGTCGAAACTCGAAGAGCCCGCGATCGAATTTAACCCGAAGTCGCTCAAGAGTTACCTCCCCCGCAAAGGGTTTCAACTCGAGAGGAATACTACCGTTCGTAGGAGGACCGTTGTCTCTACCTCCACCGGCCTAGTCGTCTCGCACCTACCCCGGCTCCCACTAAACTAAAGGGGAAGGAAGTCCAAGTTTGTAATGAGCCCGTTACCGCGGAGGGTACGGATCTCCCCGCGAGACCTTCCGTTTTCGAAATCGGGGTCCAGCTTCAAGGGTTCCACCCCTAACACGGACTCGGAGGAGAAACGAAGGTAGAAAGATCGCCGTAAAAGCCGTAGCCGCCGAAGTCGCTTTCTTAGAAGAGATCCCTGAGTACACACCATTCCCTGAGTACATACCATTGCCTGAGTATACACCACTTTTGGAAGGAAGTAGATTCCATCCCCTCTCCGCCGCAGCTGACGAGGAAAATGTCTGCAAGATTGCTTCTACAAGACCTCAACTCACATACTATAAAGCAATGACCGAAAGAAAATGGCTAGGATTACACCATTCGCTCGACCGCAGACCGTGATGAGAAGTTAGCAAAGAAAGAGAAATGTCCCGTATCGTAGATTTTAAGAAGAATAGGCGGGTGCCGACCAAATCCCGTCTCGGCCGCGAGTAGAACCCGTTAGCGCCTACGAAAAGCCGAATAAGAAGGTGAAAGCTAGTCCACCTCGTTGTTGTTTCAGGTTTACGTATCGAGGTGGATACCACCTTCCAAGCATTCGACCCGACGGACCATCCGGTCCTAGGCCTTCGTCGCTGAAGGATGGTATGGCGTCCTACTACCGGCCAATTAAGACCGAAACAACGACTTGAAAAGGAAAGTCTCGTCAGGAGACTCGAGTCCGAAGAGAGCGCCACTGCGATGAAGGGGACTCCCGAGAAGGAAATCCAAAAGCCATCGCATGATAACTGCGAAACCATACGAAAAAGACCATTGGAAGACGCTATGGAAAAGCTAAGAACCGACATTCAACGATTAGCAAGAGAAAGAGAAGAAAAGTTTGGAGATGAAGTGGATTCGTCAGAATTCATGGATGACGAATATGTGGAGATCAACATGGTCGAGACACGAGCATCGTCGCCTTCGCAAGGTGCTCCGGCAATGGCGGAAAGAGATGAACCGGAATGTTAAGAGCACAACTTCGAGAAAAAGATGATACAATCTCTCAAATGGCGAAAAGGATGGAAGAGATGGCTGCAGCCCTAGCCACTCTTCAGAGTCCGGTTCAACCCCCAAGAGAAACGCCTCCAGAAGTTATTCATATTACGTATGGAGGAAAAGAGATTACATCCGTTAACGGAGACGATCGACCGAAGAAAGATTCTACCGTAATATGATTCCGAGAAAGACATCAAGAGCGTGGTAGAACAGACAGGTGCGAGAAGCCTTAGCACAGCTCTAAGAGCGGAGCATCTATTCAGACGGTAGACCTTACCCCGAAGAATTTGATGCAATACAATACCCAAAAGGCTTCGTACCACCTCTCGTTCAAGACTTTTGATGGTACCGAAACCCTCGACAAGCATGTCGCACATTTTCGCGCTAGCTGTTGCAACGCCGGTGGAAGTGACGCCTTACTCTTCCGACCGTTCGTCGCCAACTCGTCGGGATCACCTTCGATTGGTACGCGAGTTACCGAACGGTTCGAGTAAAGACGTTTTCGAATTAGAGAACCTCTTCGTGAAACGGTTTGTCGGGGCTCAACACCATATCACCATCGGTGATCTAGTAGCAGAGAAACGAAACCGAACGAAACTTTAGTGAACTACATACTTCGATGGAGGAATCTAAGCATGAAGTGCGAGCCACGACTACAAGAGCAAAGATGCAGTCAGTATCTTGCTTAAAAGCATTCACGGCCCGATAAAGACTTCTCCTTAAGGGATTTACGATTAAGACTTTCGAGAAGTTGTTAAGCAAGGCCGAAGCTTGCAAGAGGAAGTGAAACAACTAAGTTTCGTCGACAAGACGGACAAACGAAGCCTCGTGAAAACATTCGAAAAGAAATCCGAGATCGTCGCGACGAGTCGATAAGGGCAAGCGACCGATGCAAATACAACTGAGTAGCCACAGCAATCTACTATCACCCACCGCAACAGATGTATCAAGAACCTCACAGAACCACCAACAACCTCGACCCGTATATCAGCCAACTCAACAAGCATGAGCAACCGCCTGCCGCAGCAAGCACGTTAAAGGAGCTTATAAATAGAGAATATCCATTCAAGAACGAGGCAAGGCCAAAGATGTTCCGCAGCTTAATGAAGACTCGGATTTTCGATAGAGCTCGAAGAAGTCAATAAGAAAGACCATCCCATCTATCGCCCTTACCACCGGATGCTCGGGCACAAGATGGAGGATCGCATTACCTTCAAGACTTGGCTCTACGACAATCTCCGAAAAGGGAACATAACAATTCTGAAGGAATACATGAAGGAACCCCAGAAAGGCGGTTCTGTCAATGTTATTTCAACGGATCCTATTGTTCCTATAGATCCCTATACGACGAATGATGGATGGAGTACCGCTTGGACGAAGTCATCGAAGAAAATTTTAGATCGCATCCAAACCGCTTCGGTGCGTGCTTCGATTCAAAGTTCGAAACCTGTCAAGCCGGCGCTATCACTTGCGATTGAAGAACCACCCCAGGAAGAAAAGATCGAAGAAAAGAAGGAGATCGTCGAAGAAGAAAAGACCGAGGCTCTTAAGGCTAGACTAGGGGCTACTTATCCTAGGATGGTTATTTCCGATTCGAGGAAAAAATTCCTCGAACCTCTGACTCTGTATGATTATTTGCTCACTCCGACGGGATCTTATAATGATAAGAGTTATGGCGTTGGCTACGTTTTGATTGTTTCTAACGATTACGCAACTAATGACAACCAACCTAATCCGGATCTCGATTCCGATACAAATAACAATTCTCAAATCATACACAACCTCGACAATCACGATGACAAAGAAGACATTCACCAAGAAGGCTACGAAAGTTCAACAAGCAATGAATCTATTTGTGAATTTCGAGGAGCTCCAATCACAATAAGAGTTAGAGCTTTCGGATTCCGAAGCCACTCCGAAGAACCCGTCATGCCGATTCAAAAGGAGACACCAAGAAACTCAGCACTGGATTTGAAGAAATCACGAAGTCAACTTAAGGAGCGAAAGGGTTCTACCTCCGAGAATGGGTCCAAAAGACAAAGGAAAGCAGTGGTTGTTCAGGAAGAATCAACCCCAGCAGAATAATTGCCCATTCGGAAAGAAACTGAAACACATGGTAACAAAGTGGACTATAACGTGCTAGCCCATCTTAGGAAACTACCAGCCAAACTGAGCATCTACAACGCTCTCATCTTATCAAAAAAGATGAGGGAAGCTCTGATCAAGGCCTTACTCGATCCGGAGATTTGTTTAGCTCGGATGGCCGGAGATTCCTTAGACGAGGTTCGCTCGTTAAAGGAACAACGAGGTGTTACCTTCACTGGACAAGCGATCTACTACTCGGGACGACTCGATCACAACCGACCGTTGTACATTTCAATCACAATCGGAAAGTTTACGCTCTCCGCAGTATTGGTGGATCCAGGAGCGTCAATCAACATAATGAATCTTCGGACGTTAGCATACTTGGAAATTGATGCTCGCGAGCTTGAAGCGGACAAGATGTTACTAAGAGGATTCAACCAGAAAGGAGAAAGAGCCCTCGGATCAATAACGTTGTTGATGAAGACCGGTGATTTAGCAAAAACAACCACAAAATTCCATACAATTGATTCTGAAACATCGTTCAACGCACTACTGGGCCGACCATGGATACATGAGAACCGGATGGTACCATCGTCTCTGCATCAGTGCATAAAATACTACGATGGAGGAGAACAGTGCATTAAAGGCGACTTGAAACCTTTCTCCATACATGAAATTGGAATTTATGAAGATGCAGCCTACTACGCGCCTCCAAAGAAAACAATCTTCTCAGAAATATCATGTCAAATGAAGCAAAAGAAGTTCAAGACGACGAAGAACCTGAAGTTCTAGTCCAACAGTCACTCACCACTCCCTTACGGCGAGATGGTGAAGGTTTCTTCACAACTTGCACCCGAGGTCGAGGCCGAGGACGAGGTCATGGTAGAAACGTTGGGACAGCTGACGTAAAAGCCGATAATCAACGTGAATCGGGAGAACAACTCGAAGAAGAAGAAGAAATCAAGAAAGAAGCCGCTACAATAAACCGAAGAAACCACAATTCAAGATCTCCTCGAAGATGAAAAGAATGAAGAATATAAATCAATATACGAGAAGATTAACTACCATGTACACACTATGGCCCTCGACCCCGATCCAGTCTAATAAGATCGAGGGTATGGTGGTCAAGGAAGTGCATGGCGGTGGTGCTAAACCAATCAAATTTTACCGTGGTACTTCTTCTTCCAATAATGAAAAAGATGTACACTTTGAAGATGTCACTTCTTCTGAATTAATGAAATTACCTTTTGAGTGGTACTCTCCCTGTGTTCAAAATTTAATTCAACATGGTGTCTTACCTCGACAATGGACAAAGGGTCAATCACAATATTTTGAAAGACTATGGAACAATGCCGCTCGGCCTCCCAACTCAAAACATGGTCTCGGATTCGGCACAGTAGGTTCAGTTGACGATACGGAATTTTGTTTGGTTGTCACTTGCAAACCTAATAAAGACTGCTTGGAAGCTTCAGAGGACCTCGAAGATCTACCAATCGGAGATGCTCCACCAGAATTCGAAGAAGAAATCAAATCTACAATAGACGAGTTAATGGAAGTTAACTTAGGTACTAGCGAAAAGCCTAGACCAACCTTCGTTAGCTCCTTACTCAATAAAGAAGATTCCGAGGAAATGATCAAGCTATTAATGGAATTCAAGGACTGTTTTGCTTGGAGTTACGATGAAATGCCAGGATTAGCTCCGAAGTCGCAGCTCACAAGTTAGGAGTAGATCCTACTTCGCTCCACGTACAAGCTCCCGTAAGAATGCATCTAGAAATCGAGCAACAAGTAATAGCCGAAGTTAAGAAGCTAATCGACGCTAAATTTGTCCGCGAAGAACAATACCCTACTTGGTTACCCAACGTGGTACCGCTAGAAAGAAAAATGGTCGATCGAGATCGCGTAGACTTCAGGGATTTAAATAAAGCATGTCCAAAGGATGAATTTCCATCGCCAATCCTGAACCGATGATCGACATTGCTTCAACACATGAAATATTTTCATTCATGGATGGATCATCGAGATACAACCGGATAAAGATGGCACTGTAAGACGAAAAGCTCACAGACTTTCGTAACGCCGATCGGAGTGTATTGCTACACAGTAATGCCATTCGGACTAAAGAACACAGGAGCAACATATCAAAGAGCAATGACAAAGATTTTTGATGATCTCATTCACAACCAAGTCGAGTGCTACGTGGACGATGTGGTCATCAAAAGCAAACTGAAGGAAGATCACCCGTATGATTCGAGAATTGTTTTCGAGCGTCTAAGGCAATACAACCTTAAGATGAATCCCTTGAAATGCGCTTTCGGCATCACCTCGGAAATTCTTAGGATTTGTTCTCCGACATCGCGGAATCGAAATCGATCCGGAAAATATTAAAGCTATTTTAGAAATGCCGTCTCCCAAAACATTAAAACAACTACGATCTTTTCAAGGAAGTCGGCATATCTTCGACGCTTTATCTCGAACTTGTCAGTAGGTGTCACTCTTCTCGCATTAGTTAAAAAGGACGCCAAATTCGTTCGGAAGAGAAATGCCAACGGGCTTTCGAGGACGTTAAGCAATATTTAATGACACCTCCCGTCTTAGTAGCCCCGGCCTCGTGTCGACCGTTGATACTTTATACCGCGGCTTTAGACGACTCTCTCGAGCCCCGCTAGCCTGTGTCAATGACGAGGGGAAAGAAAACGCTCTCTACTACTTAAGTCATTGTCTAATTCCGACGAAGTAAAGTATCCCCCGATTGAGAAGCATTGTTTGGCCCTGATCTTCGCCGCTCAAAAGCTCAGGCATTACATGCTTTTTCATAAGGTCAACCTTATTTCGAAGTTTAATCCGTTGCAATATTTGATGACCCGACCGACGCTTTCTGGCAGACTTGTCAGTGGTCGATGATACTATTGCAATTCGACATAACTTTCATTCCTCTTCGCGCCGTAAAGGGACAAGTCCTAACAGACTTCCTCGCAGCACACCCTTTGCCGGCAGATTCGTCTCTCGGCAACGATTTGCCTGACGAGCAGATAATGAGCCTAGAAGACCCTGATGATCGACGTTGGGAACTGTACTTCGATGGTGCGTCCTAAGCACAGAAGAATAAAGAATCGCAAACGATAAGTGCTCGTGAGGCAGGAATCGGACTAATCTTTATAACACCGGAGCGGGGATGTTAAGATACTCCTACCACTTACCGCAGTCGTGCACAAACAACGAGGCGTAATACGAAGCTCTCATAACAGGACAAGAACTAACCATTCAAACGGGAATAACTGATATCAACATCTATGGAGATTCTCAGCCGATCATTCAACAGGTCGCCGGACAATACAGAATTTTAAAGCCAAGACTCGAGCAATACTTTCAGTATGCCATGAAACTGTTGGAACAAATTCCGAATGTAACAATTTACAAGATCCCCATAAGAGAAAATGCTCTCGCGGATGCGCTAGCTCGCCTTGCAAAAGAATTCTGCTCGCTTACAAGATGAGTCGGCTGAAGTGTCGGCTCAAGGACGACAGTGTCCTATCACAGCTCGACATGGATATGATACAGTAGATCGAAAAGCAGAGGAATCAGCTAGCAAGCAGTGATTTAAAACACGTGAGATCGGGCGTCAACCGCTAACGTGACTACCTGCAAACAGGTAAATTACCAGACGATAAGTCATTAGCCCATCAAATCAAGAAAAGAACTCTGTTTTACGCATTAATAAACAATACGTTATACAGAAGGTCTTTTGACCAGATACAGCTAAGGTGCCTGAACGAGTCCGAAGCTCGTAAAATTGTCAAAGAAGTGCATTCAGGACTTTGTGACGCTCATCAGTCGGGTCTGAAAATGAAAATGAAAATTAAAAGACTAGGGTACTACTGGCCCTCAATGATGACCGACCGTATGAAAGTCACCAAAAGTTGTCACCGATGCCAAGTGCACGGAGTGGTTCTACACCAACCTCCAAATGTGTTACATCCGACAATCGCGTCGCGGCCATTCGAGTGTCGGGGCACGTATATAGTGGGTCCGATGAACCACCTTCTTCAAGAGGACATCGCTTCATCCTCGTAGCCTACGTACTACTTTTCTAAACGGGCATAAGCAGCTCCACTCGTAGAAGTAAAGGCACACCACGTGCTACAGCTTTTCAAAAATCAAGTTGTCTACCGTTTCGGAGTACCGCGCAGAATCATTTCAGATAATGGGTCCGCATTCAGAAGCACAAAAATCAACAATTTTGTCGAAGACACGGGATCGATCGGCGATACTCAACGATCTATTACCCAAGAGCAAACGGCTCGCCGAGGCTTTTAATAAAACTCTCATTCAAATTTTAAAGAAAACTTTGAACGATAACAAAAGAAATTGGCACGAGAAGTTGTTAGAAGCCTTATGGGCCTACAGGACGACTTTCAGGACTCCTACTCAGTATACGCCTTACACTTTAATGTACGGGTCCGAGGCCGTTTTACCTTCGGAGGTTTAGCTTCCATCACTCGGATCGCAGCTTGCAAATAAAATCACTACGGAAGAAAATGCCAGATTACGACCGGAAGAACCGGAAAGCTTGGAAGGGAAAAGACTTGCAGCTACAACGAAAATGTGGAACCGTACCAAGCTAAGATGATCCAGCCCATGATAAACCGGTCCGCCCAAGAACTTTCAAAGTTTGTGACTTAGTTCTTGTTCTCGAAGACCTATTCTCGCACATCGCAAGATAGAGGCAAATTCGAACCGACTTGGGAAGGGTCGTTTGTGGTCGAGGCAAGCCTACTCGGAGGCTCCTACCAACTTGTGAATTGCCAAGGAGAACGACAAATGCTTCCAATCAATGGACGATATTTGAAGAAGTATTACGCAACCCGATGTTTCGAAGGGTGGCCTCTAAAATAGAGTCTTATCCCTAGAAACACGGTGAAGCAATCACTTTGCGATCGGGTCCGAACCCAAAAACATAAAAATGGATTTTATATATATATATATATATATATATATATATATATATATGTGTGTGTGTGTGTGTGTGTGTGTGTGTGTGTGTGTGTGCTAAAAATGAAATATGTGAAATCATGATAATAAAGTTTTACCCTTCCTTTCAAATCAAATCTTGTTCCCGATATTTCATCTTTTCCTACTTTCCTTAAAAATTAAAATTAAAATAAGAGAATAAAAATCTTCGATGATAAATATTTTCTTAATGTTCTTGTTCTTAAGTACTGCCTCCCGATCCTTTCCTTGTCTTCTTCGCAGGGAAATGTCGAACGGCGATTGGTCCTAAACTTTAAAAATGGCGTGAGTCTCGCACTCGATGAAAAGAGGGTGAAGGATGGAGCAGTGATAGAAATTGATTCCGACTTCACACCACCAAACCTACAGTATGAAGAAAATGATCGGGTCCCACCTGGACCGAGAAGAGCTTCATAGTCGGACAAGTGATGAAGATGGGTGGCCCAAGCCACCAATCCAAAGAACAAGAAAAGAAAGACAAACACCGAGGAAAGCAAGAAAATCAAGTCCGTAGTTGCCACTGCAGAGGGCAAGGTTGTCGGCACAGCCGCCCGTGAAGTTCAAGGGGTAAGGAGAGCTACTCTCACTGCTACCCAAAGAAGGAATAAGAATCGTCATATCCGCAAAATGTTGACTAAACTAGCAGCAGATCAACACGAGAAAACAGCCACCTTCGCCAACACACACATTTCAAAGATACCGGTTCGTCAGGAACCAGAAAGAAGAAAGTCAACGCCGAGAAAATCGTAACAGTATCGAAAAAATGCCAAGAAGAACAGAGATAGAATCAGTGCCTCGACGCCGGACAGAGATACCATATCTGAAGAACCTTGTTGCAGAAGCAACCCCGGATTATGTCCCAACAGAGACAATCCCCAAAGAGCCAAGATATGCAGGAGAACGTGACGGGATTGAGCCATACATCCCGCAGTACGTTACTAGGCCTCGTCACTTGCAGATCATCCCAGAATATGAACTAGAAAGAATGCAAAATGTTGAGAAGAAGACTTTCGAATACTTTAAAAGATTAGAGGCAAAAGAATCAACATTTTGGAAGGCCTCGAGTTACACACGTGTGTGTTCTCGTAGTACGAGCAACAAAGAATTGTGGATTGCATCTTAGACCGCATAAAATGGGTCGAGCAGCCGTCCGAGAGAAAAGACTTATTCGGAACCCCGAAATGGATGCCGTGGAAAGGAAGAGTCGCAATACAATGCGGATGTTGCTATAACTTCGCAGAGGACTAAAAGGAAATCCACCAGGGATACTCCGTCACGGTGAGGTGGATCCAATGCCGAGGATAATTAAAAGAATGGTGAAAAGAATGATAACGTTGAGGGTATCGCCGACAGACCGCATACCCAATAGTTGCATCATCAACATTTATTAGAAGGGCGATCGCATACCTCCACACATAGACCACCATGACTTTGTCGGACCTTTCGCACGCTTCGTTCGTCAACCAATGCAATATCATGTTCGGATCCGACCTCCGGATAACGAGCCCGGTAAGTTCCGAGGGCCGGTGGAGATACCACTTCCGTAGGTTCCGTCATGATATTACAAGGAAATGGAGCAGACATCGCAAAACATTGTATACCGGGAGTACCAGTGGAGCGGATCTCCATCACTTTTAGAAGGATAGACGACAGAAATGCGCCTTACCACTTCCAGCCAAATCCAGAAATTGAGAGTCTTCGGCCCTACGAGCTGTGAGTTACACGAAAAATAGCACATCTCCAATGCACATCCATGTGGCATTCCTGCCAAGGATGGCTTGGAAGGTGACGTTATTGACCGTGTATCTCATTATTCAGACATGTATTTTTAACAGATACTTTTTGGATGGATCAACAAGAATCATACATAGTCCGTTTCGAGTCACTGGATTGTATGAGAAATATTTCGATCGAGTCGTATGATGTATCTTCAACAAGATCGGAATGAAAGTGACCATGTCACATTTCGACTTCACCTCTTTTTGTGCAAATCGACCAGGAAACGCCATTGAGAGTTAAATGAACTTCGAACAAAGAACATAAAAGAAAAGAGAAATAAATAAGAACCTTTCTTAGAAATCCAAATATTCAAATGAACTTCAAATCCACATGAACACCAAATAAAATTCACGTGAACATCAAATAAACAACAAAAATAAAATTGGATCATTAAAGGACAAACAAAATGAAAATGAATCTCAAATGGAATTACAATCTCAATCTATCTCTTTCAAATCCTCCAGTTCTTTTCAAATCAAATCTACTTCAAACTCCTCTTCCAGGATGGTTCTTCCTCACGGGAGGCCCACACTTCAACTTCAAAATCCCACACCTTTTTTCGTCACATCGAAATCCTTTTGATTTTTTGTGATCTCCTTTCCCTCTTGTACGGAGATTGACTAGGTCTATTGACACGGAGCCACGAACCTGGTTCGGTTTGGTTCTGATGGCATGAGACTGGGTCCTTCTTCATACATTACAACTTCCGAGACTGGTACCTAAATTCCCGTTCTCATTTTGAAGTCGGTACCTAAATTCCGACTCTCCTTTCGAGATCGATACCTAAATTTTGATTCTCTTTTGAATTGATACCTAAATTTCAATTCTAAACTTCTGAGACTGGTACCTAAATTCCAGTTCTCATTTCGAAGTCGGTACCTAAATTCTGACTATCCTTTCGAGATTGATACCTAAATTTCGATTCTCTTTCAAATTGATACCTAAATTTCAATTCTAAACTTCCGAGACTGGTACCTAAATTTCAGTTCTCATTTCGAGGTCGGTACCTAAATTCTGACTCTCCTTTCGAGATCGATACCTAAATTTCGATTCTCTTTCGAATTGATACCTAAATTTCAATTCTAAATTTCCGAGACTGGTACCTAAATTCCAGTTCTCATTTCGAGGTCGGTACCTAAATTCCGACTCTCCTTTCGAGATCGATACCTAAATTTCGATTTTCTTTCGAATTGATACCTAAATTTCAATTCTAAATTTCGATTCTCTTTCAAATTGATACCTAAATTTCAATTCTAAACTTCCGAGACTGGTACCTAAATTCCAGTTCTCATTTCGAGGTCGGTACCTAAATTTCGACTCTCTTTTCGAGATCGATACCTAAATTTCGATTCTCTTTCGAATTGATACCTAAATTTCAATTCTAAACTTCGAGACTCGGTACTTCAAATTCCAGCTTCTCATTTCGAGGTCGGTACTAAATTTCCACTCTCTTTTCGAGATCGATACCTAAATTTTGATTCTCTTCTAATCGATACCTAAATTTCAATTCTAAACTTCCGAGACCGGTACCTAAATTCCAGTTCTCATTTCAAGTCGATACTCAAATTTCGACTCTCCTTTCAGAGATCGATACCTAAATTTCGATTCTCTTCGAATTGATACCTAAATTTCAATTCTAAACTTCCGAGACCGGTACCTAAATTCCAGCTCTCATTTCGAGGTCGGTACCTAAATTCCGACTCTCCTTTCGAGATCGATACCTAAATTTCGATTTTCTTTCGAATTGATACCTAAATTTCAATTCTAAACTTCCGAGATCGGTACCTAAATTTCAGTTCTCATTTCGAGGTTCGGTACCTAAATTCGTACTCTCCTTTCGAGATCGATACCTAAATTTTGATCTCTTCGAATCGATACCTAAATTTCAATTCTAAACTTCCGAGACTGGTACCTAAATTCAAGTTCTCATTTCGAGGTCGGTACCTAAATTCTGACTCTCCTTTCGAGATCGATACCTAAATTTTGATTCTCTTTCGAATTGATACCTAAATTTCAATTCTAAACTTCGAGACTGGTACCTAAATTCCAGTTCTCATTTCGAGGCTCGATACCTAAATTCCGACTCTCTTTCCGAGATCGATACCTAAATTTCGATTCTCTTTCGAATCGATACCTAAATTTCAATTCTAAACTTTCGAGACTGGTACTTAAATTCCAGTTCTCATTTCGAGGTCGGTACCTAAATTCCGACTCTCCTTTCGAGATCGATACCTAAATTTCGATTCTCTTTCGAATTGATACCTAAATTTCGATTCTAAACTTCCGAGACTGGTACCTAAATTCCAGTTCTCATTTCGAGGTCGGTACCACTTCAATTAAATATCCCTAATGTCAATCTAGACCAAATCCAAGCCCAATTTGATTAACATTTGAATCCAATTTCACTTTTGACCTTAAAGCCCAATTTGGACCTATGACCCAAACTTAGCTCAAACTAACCCAATTTAGCTCCAATTGACCCCAAACCATTTCTAAACTTTCCCTAACATCCACACAAACAAAACACTAACATGATTTGCCCAAAATTTGAACCTAAACTCCACCCAAATCCAACCCAAAGCCAACTTCCCACTTTTGACCTAAACCCAAACCTAACCCAAATGGGCCCAAATCCCAAAATTAAAGCCCAACCAAAGTTGAAAACTCTTTGTAGTACCCCCATAAACATTTCCCAACATTAATTTTACATTAATTTCAACCCTAGCCCAACATTGGCTCAAATTAGCTCAATTTGACCTATACTGGCCCCTTTACCAAAGAGACCCAAATTAGACCCAATTCAATTCCAAATCACCTCAAACTTGCTTCAAATCACTCATGACACATCCCTAAACCAAACCTAACATTTATTTGGCATGGCCCTTTACAAAATTTTCATTTAAAAGCCCATTTTGAAACATAAAGGCCCACGCCCTTAAACCATTCTAAAAGCCCACCTTTACCAAATTTTAAAAGCCCAAACCCATCCTAAAGTCCATATGACACTCTCCCTCATCTTACATTCAATTTAAAATCATTTCTAAAGTCCTAATTTATCATCAAACCATTCCAATTCTAGCCACATGACAATCTCCTTAAAATTTACCAAAAATCCTTAAAAGCCACTTTCATGAAACCAAGCCAAGTCATCCAAAGCCATAGGCAAGCCATGAAGCCATGCACAAGCCACATGGGAGCCATGAAAGCCACTTTACACCTCACCATCCCATTAATGGTAAAAGGAGGGCATCCTTTCTTAAACCTTCATTAAGCTTTTTAACCTCATCCATGATACACACTAAACCAAGATTAGCCACATCACCTTGGATGGGAACTTCACCACCCTTTCCTAGCTGACCCAAGTGATTCTTCCTCAGCCAAAGCAGGCCATGGGGAGGTGAACCTAGCCCAAAACCAAGGGTTGACCCAAACCAAGCCAAAATCACTCATTTCCCATTCCATTTTAATTCAACTACTTTACACATGTCAAGAGCCAATTGACTCCACCATTGCCAAGCCCTGACTTCCCTGGTCAAGATGGTGACCCATGCCTGGCCGGCCAGCCACCCCAGCCGCCGGAAAACGCCATGGCTGAGACCTTGGAAGGAGCCAAACATTGAAATTCCATCTTGCTGAGCTGCCCCATGCCCAATGGCTGTCATGGCTGTCCTTCCCTTGACCTAAGCAGCTGATCCAAACCATCAAACCCCCCTGGGAGGCCCTCCAGCCACTCCTATTTAAACATCACCTCCTCTCGGCCAAGAGAGACACTGAAACAAACCAAACAGAAACTCTGCCAAAATCATTCCAGACTCTCCCCCACACCTGGAGAACTTGATCCCCACTGAAATCCCCCCGCCATTTCCTCTCTCGTGAGCTCGATTTCGTAGTTGAAATTTAAGCCCAAAACCAGGACACTTCACCACGGTGAGTCAATCCTCAAATTGATTGACTCTACACCTTCACTCGGACCAAGAGGAGAAGTTTCCCGGCAAAGCCCCCTCACCGAGCCAGCCATTGCTTCCGACCTCCAAGCTTTGTGATCGACCGTGGTCACTTTTGTACCTGGCAATTCACTGTGCCAAGGGACTTCATCTGGAGCTTGCTTGGACCCAATCAAACATGACACAACTCTCAGATCGAAGCTTCACTTCTCTGAGCAAAGGTATGAGCTCTCTCTTCTTCCCAAGCTTCTGAACATTCTCCATTTCAAATGCCTTAATTTCAATGCATGATCCCCGTATAGATGTATTCGTCTCTTCAAGACGAATCCATAGAACACAAGAACACAAAAATCCGTTGAGAATCGAGTGAGTTCTTAGGGTTTTAGTGTGGACGGTCATGGGTGCACACCAGTCGTAGATGATGACCAGGAGTCGTCGGATCGAGCGTGTATCGAGCGGACGGTCGACATCGAGCCGGACAGCGCAATGGTACATGATTCGCGGGCCCCTGGAGCGCTGAGTCGGATGGCGGCGTCGAATAGGAATGCGCCGCGTGGGCGTTCGGAGCTGCCGAGGATTGCGTGGCGCCGCGTGGATAAGTAGATAAATAGGGATTTTTCTTATTTATTAAATACCCGAACTTCAAAAATGCATAACTTTGTGTAGAAAAATCCTAAAAATAAAATAAAAATACCATCTGCTCGAGTGAACGTAGGAGAATAATGTGGAAAAGAAATCAATTAATTTCATCAAGTATTTTATTTTTAATAATTTATTTACTCTCTCGCACTATTTTAATTCTCCATGCACATGTACAATTCACCACGGCATGAGACCATATGGCTTTGAAGCCTCTAAACTTGGGAACATTCCCTGAATTTTCTAAGGTCAGAGGCCATCCCTATGAGAAGTTATTGATTTTTCAATTGCATGTTACTGTTTTGAATATTTTAATTCCAATAATTAGCATATTGAGAAATAAATTCCAGGAAAATTTGGTGATGTTTTACGACTCAGAGGAACCTAGGAAAAATAAGTTTTGAGTTAATTCAATTGAATAACCCTAATTGGCCTAAATACCCAAAATTGAATTTTAATTAATTAGGGTTAACTACACATCAAATTAACTTAAAAATAATTCTCCACCTGATCTTTGGGATTAGAGGAACATCTCATAAAAATTTGAAATCAATTGGACTCGATTAACCCCACCAAATGGGTCGATTAAGCCTCTTAAGCAAAATGGGTAAAATTAAACTTTAAAAATTCATAACTCACAAAATAATTTTCAAAAATTCACAAAAATGGTTTTGGAGCTTCCGATATCGTAGGAACTTAGGAAAATTAAAATTGTAATTTACTAAAAAAGTTGATTTTTTTCATTATTTTAATATTTTTAATAATTAAAAAATAATAAAAATCATAAAAATATTAAAAATCACCAAAATCACCAAAACATCACATTTTGAATTTTAAAGGCTTAATGTAATTTTTAATATTAAAAAAATGTATTTTCCAACATTTTCACTAAAATAATTCTAATAAATCAAAGAAAAATCAGAAAAATACAAAATTTGTTTTTCTGAACTCCTTGAGGTCAGAGAAATTTAAGAAAAATATCAAATCCATTTTTCAACTTTAACTTTATTTTAAAATTAATTAATACTCCAAAACTCAAAATAATTCTAATAAATAAAATATAATTCAAAAAACAACCAAAATTGGTCCAAATTGGTCCTCCGGTCATTAGGAACATCCCATAATTTTCTTAAGGACGAAACATTTCCTGGTCATGTTATTGAATTTTCCTCGAAAACCCCTATTTTCCATTAAAAATAATTACATAAATAAATTAAATACGTAAAAATCACATTTTCTCCTCTAATGTCTTAATTGATACGTGAGTGAGGTTACATAAAAATCTCAAGTTCATTTGAGCTTAATTTAGTAAGTTATAGAATTATTAAGCTTGAAGGGCAAAATGGTAATTAAAAAACAATTTCAACCTTTAATTAAAATTTTAGGATTAATTAAAAAAGGGAGGGTAAAATATTTGATTTTAAACTGATTTTGGATGATTGAAACTTAAATGATTGAGGGTAGAAACCTACTAACCATTTCAAAAATAATTAAAATAAAACTTTAATTAATTAATTAATTGAAATTTTGGGAAAATAATAGAAATTGGAATTATTAAAGTAGGGATATTATTAAGAGGATATTTATTCTTTAATTTAAAAAATCCCTAAATAAATCACTTAAATAATACTTAAATTCTTAATTAAAAAATTAAAATAATAATCCAAATTAAAATTAAACTAAAATTAAATTAAATTAAAATTAAAATTAAATTAAAACTAAATTAAATTAAAATTAAATTAAAACTAAATTAAATTAAATTAAATTAAATTAAATTAAAATTAAATCAAATCAAATTAAATTAAAGTTGAATTAAAATTGAATTAAAATTAAATTGAGTTAAATTAAATTAAAATCATTTAACAACAAACCTAAATGAAATCATTAAGAATTAAATCTAAAATAACTTGAACACTATTCCAAACTTAAACTAACTTTTTATAATTAAGTCAAAATTAAAATTAAATCATTAAGTTTAAACCATTAAAATACTTAATAATTTGGTTTGCCTTTTAAAGTTCTTATTATTATAACTCTTAAACGAGGCATCGAGTGAAGTGTTACTTCACTTATAGTGATATTCAAATGTCCTAGATTCACCGAGCAAGATAACAAAACTTAAACTCTTGGATGATTAATTCACTTGTATAATTAAATTCTCTCGACTTAAAACAATCCTAGAGATATTGAAAAGATGTTTAAGACTCTTCTTAAGCACTTCCTCAATATGATAGAATGTTTATAAGAACAACTGAATTTAAATGTTCTTGGGTGAAGAAAGTCATCCTTAAACCAAAACACAAGAACCTAGACGTCATAGGAGATGATTAGACTATAGGATTAGGACTTTGGTAGGCAACCAAAACCTTCCCTAGCTTTACTAGGTACTTGTTGAAATATTTAAATGCCTTAACATGTGTTTTAAGTGCAACTCGGGATGACGGGAAGACCCACAGTGCACGCTTTTACTTTATCGCAATTTACTTTATCGCAATTTACTTACTCGCACCGTATTTTACATTTCGCATGTTAAATAAAACTCGTTGCATGAAAACCAAAAGCTTTAGGATAGTCCCCGAACCGAAACCAAAACTAAATTAAAAGTCATTACAGGATAAAAATCACCGCCACAACATTTCAAAATATAAAACAACTCAAAATTTAATCACAAACGTAACAACAAAACTACACCGCAACTAAATTAAAACGTATCGTCGAATGATCGGGAATACCTCGGATGATGTAACCCACGTGTTGCTAACGAGATTTCCCAAGTCTAAATGAAAGTGTGGAACTCATTCATTTGAGTTTAGCAAATTCATCTGGACTAAGTGAATTCGATGAAAATAACGGTGCCGGGATGACGGAACCGTGGGATCTTAATCGGTTCTGTTTAACCAACTTTAAGATTTGTTTAATTAAAATATAAAAAAAACACTTGGATTTTAGGATTTCTAAACCAAAACACTTTTCTCATCTCCTGATTTATGACTTCTAAAACCAAACCTCTGCAACAACAAGGAGCTCGGAGCACGGTGGGCAGCACGGCCATCTCGTCAGCAAAACGGGAATCTACATCAACAAAACTTTCTTAGAATTAAATAACCAAACCATAGGATTTCGAGGTAGTTTGCTTAGTGCAACATAAATCCTCAACCCTTCTGTTAGGCATTTGCATAATCATGTTACGTAAATTAAGCCCTAACCGGTCTTAGGATTCCGAGGTAGTCGTTTAGTAAGACATAAACCCTCACATCTTCAAGGCTATTTGTATGATCATGTTATACGAATATAAGTCCTAATTAACTAAAATTGGCAAGATTGAAATATCAGATAATATTAGGATTTTCTTAAATTCAAGCCAAACAATAGGATAGTTGGGAAGTTGCCAAGATTCCTCTTGATCCTCGAACTTCTCCTACTTCTCTTCCCTTGGATTCTCAAAATAAACCTTTCCTAATTTGAGCTAATCCCTATTGAAAATTCCAAAATTTAATCCTTTGAAAACCCTAAACTTTGAAATTCTTGAGAGCAAAACCACTGATCATTATCGAGAGTTTTCTTAAATGATTCACGTCATTTAAGATGTAATTAACTATGAGGGCTCGCCCTTATAGGGAACTTTAAGAACCTGAGTAATATAAACCCCGCTTAATTCATTTATATTAAGTAGGGGAACTTGTCGGCTTATAAAATTGGTTCGCGGACCAAACGAATGTCACGAATCTTCTAGTTTGTTTAATCGAGCCCCATTATCGAGCGATGTGTCTATTCTTCGGGATAGATACACGGTTTGTGGTGTGGTGCTCGTTTATATAAACTATTCGGGATGTGAGATCGGTTTGATTTCATATCTTAAAATTTTCAAAATTATAATTACTTTCAAAATCAAATGCTACTTTCTAAATTATAAATATATATATTTAAATTAAATTTAAAATTTAAATTTCGCCGACAATTTCTGTAGGCGACCCCTTTTCAAAAATACAACACTCAACCTAAAAATATGCCGACAGTAGTATGGCCCTAAGATGAGGGAGTGACCAGTTTTGGCCATCCCAGAAATCAGCTACTTTAAGAGTATGGTCAGTAGGTTCCAGTCTAGGAATGAGTCATTCCTTAGGGCACCAATTGTCCAGCCAGAAGTTGATCTCACCATTTCCCAATTCCCAAACAAATAAATCCTCAGAAATTTGTCTACTCTTAAGCATCATGACCTAGATTTTGGAGTCCCGCATTTTTCTAACAGTGAGTGAAGAATGTTGGTGTCTACAATACTTCCTTTTCATGAATTTGGCCCATAGTGAGGTATGGGCTCTAAAATTAATCCAAAGTTTACATAAGTTGACCTGCAGGAGTTGATGGAGGCCTTTAAATCCCGTGCCACCAGCCATAACGAGTTTAATCACCTTCTGCCAAGATGCCCAATGTAGTTGTTGTCTTTGGCCAGACCACAAAAATCTGTTGAATGTCCTCTCCAATTGCAATTGAGTGCTTTTCTTCATAGTTGTCATTTGCATAAATACACACACACACACACACACACACACACACACATAAATGTTTATACTTTTTTCAATTGATTAATAGGATAATAGCTGCTAAAAGTACCTCTAAAAATTGCATAGATGACACAAAACATTTATGGGCATACGTCACCAAATTAGAGAATTTGGGATCAATAAGAGCAAGAGACATTGTAGAATTTCAGTGTCATTTTTGTTAAGGAAAGTTCAAGAGAGCATATTCGAGGGTTATGACACACTTGCTTCAACAATCTGGAGTTGGTATTAGAGCATGGCCTAAAGTAACTTCAGCACAAATCCAATAAATGTAAAAGTGAGATGTTGATGTATAGTAGAAAAGAAGAATGTTGCATATAAGAAGGTTCCATTTCTTTTGGCAAACTAATTTTAATCAATCATGTAGCTCTCAATCAAGTAAGCATTTATTTAGAACAGATGGTTAAGATTATAATCATAAGAAAGGCCAAATATCTAACAATAGTGCTATTGAAAGAACATTAAATTTGCAAGCTAGAGGTCATTTACATAAAGAAATCACTCGAATGTTTTATTTTATAGCTCTTTCATTTCATTTGGTAAAAAACCATATCATTTTAGTGTGATCTCAAATGCAGCCAGTAGCACAATCAATGAATGTATTTCTCTTAGTTAATCTGTTAAAAATAACATTGCTTTAAAAAGAAAACACAAGTTGAGAGAATGCTTAAGTCTATAAAGGAGACTTGGAATGAGAAGGGAGTTATCATAGTTTGTGATAATTGAACAAATGCGCAAAGAGATCTCTCATTAATTTCATAGGTGTTTATACTAATGTTATAAAAATTATTAACTTTGAAGAGGCATATAAATGTAAGTTTTACAATGCCAATGAAATTAAAAAGTGGCATATAAATGTAAGTTTTACAATGCCAATGAAATTAAAGAAATAATTGCGAGTGTATGTACAGATAAAGTGATTCAACAAATCATTAATGCACCTGTGTGCAAAACTGCAAGAGCATTGATTGAGACTCAGTATCCTCATATTTTCTGGACTCGTCATGCAATTCATACATTGAACTTAGCATTGAAGAATATGCGTGCTCCAAAAATATATACAAGGCAATGAGACAGCTTATGAGCAATGCAGCTGCATAATTGATACTATAGGAGATGTCAATTTTATAAAAAAATAATTATGAATCATTCAATGAAATTATCAATGTTCAATGACTTTGTAAAACTGAAAATGTTAGCTATTGCAGTGACCTATTTTGCATCAAGTATAGTCATTCCTAAGAGATTCAAAGCAATAAAACATAGATTACAAATAATGGTGATCAAGGAGCAGTAAATATTTATCGTGAAGATGATACAAGAAAGGCAAAATTTGTGAAAGAAAAAATCTTGGATGCCGTGTGGTGGGATTAAATTAATTATATTACAGATTTTACAGAACATCTATATGACATGCTGAGATAGGTTGATACAAACAAATCTTATCTCCACCTGTCTACGATATGTGAGATTCTATGATAGAAAATGTGAAAGGTCCTATATATCGATATGAGAGAAAGAGAGACCATAAAGACTCAAATTTTTATAAGGTTGTATATGAGATATTAGTAGAAAGATAGAATAAAAACAACACTCCTCTTCATTGTTTAGTTCACTCTCTCAATCCAATGTATTTTTTGATTTGATGTTTATTCTTTATCAATTCTAACTTGTATTAATTTTGTCACTTATAAATGCATTTTTATTAGGTGTTACAATCACGTTTGGCTAAGTAAAGCTCCAAGTAGTGTTGCTCCATATAAGGATATGGAGGAATCAATTGAGAGAAATAAATGCTTAAAAAGAATTTTTCCCAAATATTGAAAAAAAATCAATTGTTAATTTGGAATTTGCTAATTTCTTTGGATCTAGTGGTGCTTTCACTAATCATGACTCCATAGCTTCTAGAGTTATTATGGATGGAAATGCGTGACGTCTGATTTATGAAGAAAGTTCCGCATAATTGCAAAGTTACCATGTTCACCTTTTTGTTGTGAAAAAAAATGAAAGTACAAATTCTTTATCAATTCACTTAAGGGAAACCAAATCACTCCACAACACGGTGAAAATTTGGTATTTGTTTATACTAATCTCCGCCTTCTATCCGAGAGGAGCACAAAATATTCTTAGGGGGACAATAAATAATGGAATGTTGGTGAAAATGCTTTAACTACAATGGAGGATATTAGAATTCTTGAAGTTATTATTCTTTCTCTTGATGAGCCAAGCTTAGAAACGGTGTTTTTCATTGATGAAGGTGAATGTGTCATTAATGAGGGCAATGGAGCAAGTACAAATGATGACAACGCTATTGAATGTATTGACCTTAATGAGTGATAATTATATTGTTATATTTTGCTTCATTTTATTAAGGATTACATTGGCATTAAATGTTTTGGTGATGGAGTTGTTTATAAGATCAAAGAAGCAAATATAAATGATGACACCACTATTAAATGCATTAACTCTAATTAGTAATAATTATGTTGTTATATTTTACTTCATTTTTTCATGAGTGACAATGGCATTAAATGTTTGGTGCAGGTGTTATTGATGAGGGTAATGGAGCAAGCACAAAATAATGACACCTTTATTGAATGCATTAACTTTAATTAGCAATAACTATGTTATAATTTAACACTTTGCTATATTTTACTTTATTTTATTATGGATGCCAATTACATTAAATGTTTTGAAACTTTTTTGATATTTTGAATGTAGTTTTGATACATAAAATAACTTTTATGAATTTATAATTATAATATTATCTTAATAATTATATTTGTTATTCTGTAATATTTTTAGTAGAAAATACTGTGAATATATATTTAAACCAATAATTTATTAGAAATATAAAAATGTGTCCATGCCGTATCAAGTCCTACTTTTGGTAATTATGTTGTGTCGCTATCGTATCGTCTCGTGTCCATGCTTTATAGGCTAGAACACAACTCTGCATCAATTTCTCCCACATTCTGTATGGCCTAAGTTTTATGCATGACATACACCTTTATTTCTATGTAAACTACAGAGACATCCTAAACGTCTATGCCCAAACATTCTGCTACAAAAAATATTGACGGTTTATTTGCTAAGCTAGAAACATTGTGATCTGTTAAAGGGTGTGATGCAAAGTGGAGATCATAAGAAATAGAACTTGACTGTTTCTGTTTTAAAGAAATGAAGGGCTAAAACAGCAGATATGCTGTTGTCCCTATTCCCAAACTTTTTAATGCAGCTTGTCAACAAGTAACAAAAAACTTTCTTTAAGAACTATAAGGATTAGCATCTTTACATTTCGTTGTCTGAGTCAACCTGTATCGAGGACAGGAAGCCTGCAGTGAAAGCTAATAGATTTATCCGTCAACCTTGTTCCAGGAACAAAGAACTGGAATATCACTGTCAAGCAAACACCCTGCGGAGATATGCCTGCAATTTAAACAATTATGACTATATGCAAACCACAACCAAATGCCAACATTTCAATGTTCAGTTAATTACAAAAGAATCTCACCATAGAAGGCACAATCAGGTTTAGCCAGATGACACTGCAAACTCTTTGCTAGGTGCTTCAAGCTCACTTGCTGCCAAATTACAAAGCCAAAAACAAAAGAACTGCAGAGTAAACCAATGGCCAGAGAAACAAAAAGCAGAGCGCAGGAACACAAAGTCAAATACCACTGAGAGTGCTTCTCCTCTCTGAATTGCCATTTCTGTACGGGTTGGTGCACTTAGGTTTTGATCACCAGTGGGAGCATCAGCTGCAGGATTGAAGTGAATTATTAATAGGAAATTTGCGGGCAATCACTCAAGTCAGAAAGGGTTAAATATTATACCTCGAATCCCAAGTACCTTAAGCCTCCGAAACTCAGATCCAACTGTAATAAGGGAGGTAGAAACCTGAAGATGGAGGTCACCATACTGTGTAATGGCCAACGTCAACAATTCTCCAACATTTTTTAGTCGGTCCACCAAGTTCTGCAACTGAGAGAGATCCGGAACTTGAACCAGAGTCTATCACAAGTACAAAAGAAGAAACCTTCAGACCTTTTGGCAGTTGGTTCTTTAAAAAATTAACTACATAGTAATATTAATCATCCTAAAGATAAGATTATTTGGAAGTGGTGTCGCACTTCAGAAATACTCTACACGCGCATCAAATTGATTTTTAAAACTGGTTACTCAACCTGCATCCTACAACTAATCAGGGAAAATAATCATCGAGTTTAAATCTCAAGAGTGGCAGTCCTCAGGAAAAGCGTTTCACTCAGCAAATTCTAGATGAAATTGGAAGGGTTTGGCTAAATTAGAAGTTGGAACTAAATTCCAACGTTCGTTTGGTATAAAGTGGAAAAATTAAAATAAATTTCCATATTTAAAACTCACGTTCATAAAGATGAGAAAAGAGTAAACTAAAGAGGAATTAGAAGTAAAAATTATTTTCTTTTACATAAAATAAAAATAATATATCATGAAATTGAACGGATAAAGAATTAGAATACCATATCTATCTCATGATAGTAATACATATAAAGTTGATGGGATAATGAGTAAAAATGAAATTTGTTGCACTCTAGAAAAATATTAAATACAAATTTACAATAAAGAAGTTCACACAAATAATAAATATCACTAAAGCTAACATTAATTTAGCTTACTTCCATACTCGCTCCAATCAGAACATACATCAAAACAAACTATTCCTAAATCAAGAAGAAGAAAAATTATAAATAAGGTAATCTATGCATAATTAAGGATAAATGGAGTTTCTAGTCTAAAGATAGTGGTGTACTATTGACCCCATTTTCACAGTAGATCATTCTCGAAGTCACCCATAGTTCTTGTACGGTAGTCCCTCATCGATCATGATCGTCATCGGCCTTGATGGCCTTTGATCAAGTTTGAATCGTGCATTATTTGCATGATTGCGTGTGTCGATTAGTCTAGAAGCACGTGGTCGGCCCGGTTCACAGTTATGCTCCAATTTATATTTTGTGAGTCACTTCGTGTTCTTCATTATGTTTGGAAAAACATGTGCTAAGTCTGATAGTGATTTGTTGACATTTTTACGTGAATTTGAGTGCGCAGAACTTCATTTGCATGAAATCTTGATCCATATAAATATTTTTCATTGAAAAATCATTTTGGAAAACATGTGCACGCACATCTGAATTTTTGAAACAATTCAGTTAGATCTGTACATGTTCAGACCAATCGTGGCAAGGTCCAAGTATTGAATGACTGAATCATTTAACACGTTATAAATTTAGTACACATTTATTATATATATATATATATATATATATATATATATATATATATATATATATATATATATATATATATTCATATATATTTAATTATTAACTTTATGTGACATTCAAATTTTAAATATTTCCCTCCTTTATTCTTTATAATAATTGAGTATTAATTGGTCTCATTAAAGATATTTCAAAAAAAAAAAATCTTGGTTTCAATTTTGGGGTGGCAAACAAGCAAAAAATAAAGAAAAATTTAGGGAAATTTTAGCTTTTCTTTTCCTATCTCTATCTCTCTCCTAAATTCATCTCTCTCTCTCTCTCTCTCTCTCTTCCAATTTTTCTTTCTCCTGATTTTCTCACCCTCTCAAACATAAATAACCAACCCCTCACCCATACTTTCTCTCTGTTTATCCCCTCATCTCTATTTTTCACTCTGAATCACTCTCTCAATCTGTCCCTCTTCTCTCTCGTTTCTTTGCACCCTACAGCCCGAAGAATTCACATAACCACACACAATTGCCCTGATCTACCCTCCGCTGACAAATGCAACCGGCAGGAGCTCGCCTCCGATGAACTCTCCTATGCAAAGTATCACATTAGTTTGGATCATTCTTGATTTGCCCGATTATCTTCAAGATTAAACAAATATATGATTTTATCACAAATACTCCATTTCATTAATTGAGGCATATCTAAGTTCAGACAAAGTTAATGACTTCTTTTAGATCGAATCATTTCATCATTCTTTAAATGAAACTTTTCAAAGTTCAATCCAGATTTACTATAATTTGCATATCAACTAAAGCACAATCAATGAAACAGTTTTGTTTAATAAAATATGTAACATAAAATATCAGATCATCTTTGAATCTCGCTTTAACATAATATAAGGCAAATCAATTGAGATCAATTCGTGTTTGCTGTTTAGTAGATTAATCTACAAAATCCCATGATGTCGATATCCTTTACTTTTGCTTTCTGGTTATTAAAATTTAAAAAGACCCTATGAAAGTGTTCGATGCGTAGAACTATTTCAGATATATGTCGTAGATTGCTCCCATAACACATCATCTCCAAGCCTATAAATTGATTTGGTTAACTCGGGAAGAAATTTGGCTAGTTCATTTTATTCATTGTAATGTTTAATATAAAAAAAGCAACATACATTCTGTGACATTAAGAAGTTGGAACTCATGCATTCTATGTTGATTAAGAAAATCCATGTATTAGTCATTCATTTGATTTGGAACATGGAAGAACCATGTTGTTGAACTTCTTATTTATCTTATATTTAAACGCATAATAACCAAGATGGTTATGAGAAAATAGAATGTATTCAAAATACATCTTGCTTATCACTCTTACATCTTTGGAGTATTACATGTCCCATTGCATGTGCAAATCATAAATCAAGCATCATGTTGATTGCATGCATAATCACTTCCATGCATTAATTATTATGTTTACATGCATATGATTATTTAACACGCCACTTGCAATAAATGTTTGACACATTTTATGCATTACTTGTGAGAGATTTCTGACATGTCTAGGTTGATGTCTCAATCAATGTGTCAATTTCCAGCCTCGATTGAGGTTAATTATTCATACAAGCATGCACACTCGCCTCAATTCAATCCTCTTAATTCAGTCGAGCAGAGCCCCATTGAAGTATACTTCTTTCTTTGTTGACCTACCCTTTGTTTGTTATGATAGAGGCACACACTATACCAAGACTACTTAATTTCCACTCATAAATAAGTCTGGTAGAACAAAATCTTAGGTACTCCCTTCACAACACAGTAATAATGACCCTCATTTTATACCACACAAAAAAGCGTTTGATCATGTATCGTCAATCCTCACTTGCACTTACTGAATTTGGACATAAATGTTAGGTTTTGTTACCACCAGTTTATGGCCGCCTGTGTAATGCAATATTAATGATACCTACTTGGATGTGAGTTTGACATTTAGGCACCTTCTTCTAAAACACCAAAAAAACCTAAAATACACTAAAAAATGATTAGTTGTGAACTCATGTAGCCTTAACTAATCTAATTAAACTCTTAAAATTCAAATTTTAAAAGACAACTAGCTTATTCATTGGGTGCTCTCGACCATAGCTTTCCTTTGTCGGATGTTAGGTGCCTTAGCTCACTCTTACCCACTAGCTTAGTCTAAGATGACCATAGATCCTTGCTGGTGGTTTGCCTCAGGCAATCTCATACAACATTTGAGCTGCCCAATGACTTTCAAACACAGTTCTAGCATTCCCCTTAAATGACACTAAGTAGACTAGAGACCATCCCTTAGGTTAGTTCTACTATTTCTAAACTACCTAGGGCTTTTTATCCTCATTGACCTTAGCCCACTTAGCCGACTATAAGAAAATACTTATTGCTTTGGAACGGCAAGTGGAGAATTGTGGGTGATTCTAGATGCTAAAAAGTTTCCTTAGGGACTATCCCACAGTCTTAAAACCCCATAGGAAATCCTAAGCAAATCAATCATTTGACCATATGATTTCATTAGTGACCATAGACAAACCTAGAGGACTCATCCTACCCATGGTTTTAACCTTAGCCTAATTAAGTATAGATGACTTATCTATTTCCAATCAACTAATCAACTATAAGTGACCCATGGATAGATTAGTTGCATGTCCCGAATAATCTTAGAGAAGCTTCGGTTTACTTATTGGCTGGAACAATCTCACCATCGTAGGCCAAGTTCACTATCAAGGCTTTTTTTTTTTTTAATTGGTAAGACTTAGACATAGTGAGCCTAGAATATTTAAAGTGAAATGAAGCCCATTTCTTAGCATCGAATCCCTAACCTCCCAGACCCATACCTTAGAGATTCAAGAATGGACCACCATCCACTCCTTTAGTATCTTTTAACATCACCCATAACTTTAGATCTAGAATTCAAGATTAGGAGGTGAGTCACATCAATTCCTTATTCTTTAAAACATTAGAATTATAATCTTCTAGGGCCAATATTTTAGAACCCATATGTGCCATGCCCCACCTTAGGGTGAGGGTGAGTTGTGTTTTATAACATATGGATTCTCCATAATAATTTAATGATGAAACTTCTAAATCATAAAAGATGTAATAAACTGACTTAAATTATTAACGAATTAAACTGAAACATCTCTGATTAATAACATGAACATCATTTGATCAAACTTACAAACAATAACAACCCATATTTAACTAGGGTACACTCTCACTAGCTTAACACGCAAGAAGTTGTGATAGGCACACCTTCGGACGTCTTAGGACTAGGGTATAGCTAGGAACTTTTCTTTTTTGCATGGTTTGATGTGCTTTGTTATTTGTTGTGATGTTTTGTTAGTTTGTGGTGTGATATTATAGGCATGAGCACTGCATGGCTAGGATAAAAATATTTTTTTATAGATGATCATGCTTAAAGTCATTATGAATATCATTATTCTACTTACAGATGCTGCATAATGAAGCACTGATGTACTAGAAGACAAGGATTGAAGACCCACAGTTGAAGTCATAAATTTAGCTTGAGTTGTATATAGCAAACGCATGGTTACCCCCTTTCTTTTTTTTTTTTTTTTTTTTTTTGTTGTGAATATATTGTGAAACAACCACACGACCTCTATTTATTTTTAAATTATGTTACTTTGATTACTTGTTGATTATTGGGTGTTGTTTTAAAAATACATATTTTTTTCATAAGCTTCTTTGATTGTTTATGCTTGGCTTGAATTTTTGTCAACATTAAGCTTTTAGGATGTTAAATTTTCTATTTTTACAAATAAGCAACCAAACGATCTAAAATCAACCATAAAAGATAATTTCACAATAAATAATTGCATGGCTCCCAAAACCATGTTATCTAGAAAATAATTAATCTTTAGCTCCTCTAGTGGACCCTAGATGTACAGTTAGTGTTTAGCCAACTTGTCAAGTCCATCTGAGACATGTTTAAGTCAATAAAAATCTCCAAACTAACACACACATATGTATAGCCTACTGAGTCAAAATAGTATAAGTTTAGGAAACCAGCTAAAAATTTTTAAATTCACATATCATGCTCATTCATGTCAGACTGCCTTTACTTTAGTGGCAAGGTTATGAATCTCATTTTTTTTATATCGTACATAACTAAACTTGTATTTGCATAGAGACTAGATGTCATAATTATGTGTGATTATATGAGTTGAATAGTCGGCCCTTCTTAAGCAAGATTGTAAGTTTATCAGGTCAAGGGCATTCTTAGGCCTAGATGATGCTAAGATACAAGTCTCAATGTTGCATTTATATTAGTTTGGATCGTGGGACGTACTTGATTAGTAAGTAGTCCTCCCTTTAGATCTAGGTTCAAGACTTGAATTATTCTTATGATGCTTTAGTCCTCATAGTCAAGTAAGCTTTTATTCATAAGGAAGTTGTAAGGCCTGCATGTTACGTCACTTAATGACGTCTCCTCACATGTTCAACTACTATGCATGCTATATTTGTTTGTACCCATTCTTGTGTGCTTAACTATGTTATACCTTATATGTAGAGTAATCATTTGAGTGTTTCTTACATTGGTATAGGGAACCTCACTTCGAAAATTTTGTGTGTCAAACCCCAAATGAAAATGAACAAACATCCTTAATCGAAAGTATTATTGGGCTCATCATCAAAAATGTGATTAACCATAGGAACTTACATCCACAGGAAACTTGATTATCTGAAGTTAAATAAAACTTATTTAGTACTACGTATTGAATAGAAGAAAACTTTGATTCATTTGAGTCACACATATTTGTCTTTTGATTCAATAGGGAAAGCTATCCTCTATCCTTCAGAGTAGTACAATATCCTCTCTATGGACTGCTCCAAGGACAAATATATGTGTGACTAGTCTTTCTTTTGTCGATCCTCATGTTGGAGCATAAAGGCCTATGATCGTTTCTATCCTTTGGGGTGTTGCAATCCAATCCCTGTGACTCTCCTTTCATAGGCTCGCATGAGTGTCAATTGAAGCCTACATTGACCAATTTCAATCCTCAAAAACATAAAGGGGATGGCTTAATAAAATATAACCTCAAAAGCCCAACGGACTACTAATTGAATGATCGATTATAAGGTTAAAGAGAGCTAAGTTGATTTTTAGGAGCATAATAGGCATTAATAATTGATATCATTAAATGATAGAAGCATGGATGTTCAGCAACATCAATAGTGAGATTATAGAGATCACAATTAATGATTGCCAGGCATCATGAGGGTAGGACTCATATGGTTAAGGAGGAATGCAATTGAGTCAAGTTGGCACTAATTTGAGTGCAAATTGATGTATTATGTAATGGCTCAAATTTGAACTCGAGCTCGACTCGATAACTTGATAACATGACTTTGTTAATTTTTAATGCGATATCTTAAGTAGATTAAATCATAAACTGCTCACATAAAGATCAACTAGGATTTTATTGTCATTTTATTGCAAAAATAGTCTTAACGAATAAACTTGAAAAGTTATTGAGTCAATTCAATATAAACTCATACATCATAGAAGCTTTAAAATATATACTCAAGCTTTTGTGGTTGGTCATTAAGTTGAGCATGCGAATTTATAAATGAGCCATGAGCCAATTAAACATAGTTACATCTAGTGTTTTCAAAGTGCAAAGTGCGAAGCGATGTGCAAAAATTCTTCTTTCTATAATGCACAAAACACAAAGCTAAACGACAATTTATTACCTAGAACACTAATAAGTTTTATGAATATAAAGATACGTTCATAACATTAGTTAAACAAAGAGCTTTTAATTGATGACTTAAACGATAAACTTGATACAAACTTGAAAAAAAATATGATGTTCTCAAATACACACCTCATTTGAAATAAACTTTGACAGTGAATAAGCAAATTAAAATTTCTAAGAATTTTCACTATGCATAGGAATGAAGAAGCGATTATAAGTTTTGTGTTAATTTGGATCAACCATATTGTTCTTTGTAAAAATGAATAAATCAAAGAATGAATACAACAACAACAAACCTTTACCCCACAAAGTGTGGTCGGCTACATGAATCCTTTCTCTCCATTGTGTCCTATTGAGTGTCATATTTTCATTTAATTCTAATAGATTAAGATCTTTTTCTATACAATATGCCCAAGTCATTATAGATCAACCTCTGCCTTTCTTAACATATGTCGAATCTAAAACATCTACTCTCCTAACCAGAACATCAGATGGTCGATGTTTAATTTGACCAAACCATCTAAGATTACTCTATCTAATCTTGTCCGCCACTGGAGCTACATCGACCCTATCACGGATATATTCATTTCGCATGTTGTCTCTAAGTATCAAGCCACTCATCCACCTAATCATTCTCATCTAAGCAATACTTAAATTTGTTTTGTGCTTCTCTTTTAAAGGCCAACATTCTACGCCACAAAGCATTGCAGGTCTCACCACCATCTTATAAAATTTTCCTTTAAGTCCAAGCGGTACTTTTCTATCACACAATAGGCCCAATGCATTCCTCCACTTCAACCAACCAACTTGAATTCTACTAATAACATCCCCATCTATATCACCATCACTTTAAACAATAGACACGATATATCTAAACCATTCACACCTTTTAATGATTAGAACACTCATAGTTACAACTCTACCACTAGAGCTACTATTACTACTAAAATTACATTTCATGTATTCACTTTTAGATCTACTCAAACGAAAAAACTTTAGACTTCAATGTAGACCTCCATAATTCAAGTTATTCCTGATCACTTTCTCTAGTCTTATCCCACAAGAAGGATATCATCAACGAAAAGCATACACCAAGGTACGTCCTCCTGTAAATGTTCAGTAAGAGTATCCATAACAAAAGAAAAATAATATTGGCTTAAAGTTGATCCCTGATGTAATCCAACTGAAATAGAAAAATACTTGGTCAATCCTCCTGCTTTTCCAACACAAGTAACAACTCTAGTATACATATCTTTAATGACTTGAATATAAGTTATATCAACACATTTGTTCTCTAGAACTCTCCAAAGAACTTCTCTTGAAACCTTATCATATCCTTTTGTAAATCAATATGTAGATCCTCCTTACTCTCTCTATGCTTCTCCACCAAACCTCTCAAAAAATGTAGCTTCCACAGTAGATTTGCCCGGCATAAATCCAAACATATTATGAGAAATTTTTGTATCACATCTTAACCTAAGCTCAATAACCCTCTCCCATAATTTTAAAGTATGACACATCAATTTAAAAGGTCTCTTAAAACACAAACTTTAGCACTAGAACAAGCAAAGCAATCACTTCCAGAACTAGCCATGCGCAAGCAGCATGCAATGCAAACATGCCTCGCTACACACAACATTGCTTCTGCAGCACACATTAATTCGTGCTTTAAAAAGCTTGATTACAAATAGGCACCAAAGGAAGGGATGGCAAGGTAGGGATTTCCAAAGCCCACTTTGATAAAGAACTTCTGAATCTGGGTCCTATTGAGAAACATCCCACAAAAAGTTTAAATGCACACGGAAGAGCTTACGGACGGCGAGGATGCATCCCCTGGAGTGACCCGATGACTTTTATTTTATTTTGGAATTGTAGAGGGGTTTGAAAGAAGGCTACAGGCAACTATTTAAAACAACTCATTGGTGAAATTAACGGTCTTGTGGAGACTTGGACTGAATACCTTGATCGTAGAGAGATTAACAAGCTAGTTGGCAACATATGGGAGTCTGAATTTCAGCCTTCCAAGGGGAAGTCAGGTGGTATTGTTGTTATGTGGCAGAGATATTATCTCTTTCACTATGGTGCTTAAGCATGATCAAATAATTCTTGGCAAGGCTGGGAAAGCATTTTGACCTATGGGGAATTGATACTCCAATGATTGAGGGTGATTTCATTGTATTAAGCTGCAACATGATAAGAAAGGTGGCAAGCGATTCCAATTCAGCAAAGGAGTCCAGGATCTCCTGGATTTTATGACGAATAATGATCTTCATGACTTGGAGTATATCGGGCCAAAATACAGTTTGTACAACAATACAGACAACAGTAGAAAATTTTGGGTACGACATGAAAGAATTTTGGCAAAACTCTGCTGCTTTTCGTCTCATTCCCATGACTACTACCAACCACTTAGTGAGGCTTGCATCAGACCATTGTAAGATAAGATTTAAAGCAACCAGCTATCAATCATTCTATGATCCTCCATATTTAAGACACTTGGCATTCCTACCCCATGATATGGGTCAATGTTAAAAAAGTAGAGTAAGCCCGACCACAGGACAGATGCAGAGATTCTTCAAAGGAGCTTGGAACTCTCAAAGTCTCTTGAAGCTGATATTTATGTAGTTGCAAAAACTTGAGAGCACGCGCTCAAGCTCTCTAAGGAGGCAAAAACCAAGCTCCAGAAGAAAACCCACGAGCTGAATGTTACTTTTGCTCACATCACAACTTAGTGGGTACAGCGAGCCAAAGTCTGATGACTCAACGAGCATGATGCTAACACTAATTTTTTTACTTGATGGCCACAAGAAGATACAAATCAAATCTCATTACCAGAATTATGATTGTGAAGGGGGTCTATACGGAGGATCAGCAGCAAATTCACCAAGATTTCTTGAACTACTTCGCCACCAAATGGGAAGAGTCTCCTATCATCGCCGAGGGATGGCCTGTTGATGAGAATGCTAGGAATATTTTGCCATTTTTTGCCATTCAGCTCAAGGCAGAAATCACTAATGAGGAAATCCTGCAATCTATTATGTAAATGGGATCTAATGGAGCTCCAGGTATTGATGGCATAACAACTTTTTACAAACATTTTTGGAGTATCATCAACAAGTGCTAAATGCTATACACGACTTCTTCTCAGGGGTCGATGCTGAAACATTGGCTGTGTTACTCCCCAAATCAAATTGTGCAGAAACTCAAATGTTTCGGCCAATTAGCCTTTGCCAAACTATTTATAAACTTGTGGCCAAAGTGTTGGTGAATCGTCTCAGGGGTCCACTCCCTTCCATCATGTCTAAAAATCAAAGAGCCTTTGTCCCTCATAGATCCATCTCTAATCATTGTTTATTGGCTCAAGAGGTGACTAACAAACTTCAGCATTTCCACTACAAGATCTGGGCTCATGGCTATAAAGATCAATATGGAGCAAGCAAAATGAGTTGGAAAACCCGTACCCATCAGAGTTTTGCAATTAGGTCATTAGTCGTGTCGAGCATCAAAAGTATACAATTATGATCAACGGGAAACAATCGCCTTGGATCAGAGCGGATTGTGGATTTCAGCAGGGTGCCCGCTTTCGCCATATCTTTTCATCATTTTCTTTGAACTTCTCTAGATAGCACTCTCGCAAAGAGCAAGCTATATTGGGATATATGCCTTTCCAACAACTCTACTCGAATTTCTCATCTCTTGTATACAGGTGATATAATCCTTTTTCTTTTAAGCTTCGATGCAGGCAGCTAAGCTGCTCTCTAATATCTTGGGAGATTATTGTAAGCGGAACGATCAGTGTATTAACACAGCAAGTCCATTATTTTATTCAGCAAGGCCACTTTGAGCTGGATAAAGAGAAGAATAAGCACGTTCTTAAAATTTCAATGTGCCAAGGAGATTGATATCTCGGGATCCGCTTGGCTTTGAGGAAGCTAAATAAAAATGACTTTCAACCTGAAACTTAAAGCTGCCACTAAAATTAATGCTTGGGGAATCAGACATCCACTGATTGCGGGCCGGGCCTCGCTCATTAAATCTTTGATTCCTTTAACACAAATGCATCTTGTTACCCTCACCAAAGTCCCTAACATTGTGCTCCAAGCATTGCAGATGTTATGTAGAAATTCTTCTGGTGGAATAGCCCGGCCAAACCGGTGTTGCACTATATAGCCTGGGGAAAGCTGTGCCAGCCTACTCACTCAGGGGAGTTTGGGTTTACACGCTACCGAGGCCTAGCAGGGCTCCCTGCGGTCAAGGTTCGCATGAAAATTCATACAGGATCAAGACTCTTCTTCGCAAGTGCCTCGAAAGCAAAATATAACATGCTTTTGGAGCCACCACTACCAAGTGCAATACTTCCACCACCTGAAAGTTTATGAGATGTGGTTGCAGCTTTACAGGTTATTACAAAATAGAAAATTGCAAATGCACTGAATATTAAAGTCTTGGAACATAGCTGGACACAGGATAGACCCTATCAAAGTGGGCCTGTTTTGGTAACATAGACCTGCTTGAAAACCTGAAAGTTTTGAACCACATTTATGAGGGAACTTGGACCAGCACTTGGTCCAGGAGTGATTCAGTCAAAAAATGGCTACAAGAATTATGCAAATCCCATTCACCATGAGCTTCAGGAGGATGAACCCAAACTCAATCCGACCAATACAAGCAAAACCATTTTTTGCGTTAGACTACAAAACAATCTTCCCACCACCAAAAAACAGCTTTGAGTGGCTAAAGAAGTTCCATTTGACCCCTGAGAGGGAATGTTTTAGTGGAGGCAGATGCTCGATTGGATTCCTAATAATTGCTTTTAAGAAGAGAGCTTACCGACTCGAGTGGATATCCCTGGGGATGCCCAGGAATTGAAGATAGATCGCACGTTATGTCCGAATGTCTACTCTTGCACAGGGTTACACAAGCTCTGTCGAATTGGGGTCTCAAATATCCAAATTTTTCTAACTTTAAAGGTGTGCTTAGCCAACCTAGCACAACCAACAGATTTAACCTACCCCAAGCTTGTTTGTTCTGCTATCTTGAGGATCATTGTTGGAGGGCTAGGAATGCAAAAGTGAATGCTAAATCCCACAACATGCCTACCATCATTGCTACTATGGTCCTAGAATCCTTCACAATTATTACTCATATCCATTCTGAAAGCAATGGAATGCTAGCCAACCGATCAGGTTGTCTTCCCCATTTTTTCTGCACCCCCCTCATTCTTAATGAATTAATATCAATATTGATGGGGCTCACTTATCATCCGGGGTTGCAGTTACCGGTGCTATCATTCGCAATGTGCAAGGGGTTGGTTTAGTTGACATGGGGCAAAAATTCGAACACTGTGATCTCACCCATGTCGAGCTCACGACAGTTCTCCAGTAAAGATATTATCGAGCAACGGATGGTTCAAGGCAGTGAAGTTATCATTGAGGGAGACAACAACAATATTATATATCTCTTAAGATTTTATAAAGAAAACATGGCAAGACCGGCCTCAAATGACCCCGGACATAGCTATTCTCAATAACTTCAGACAAGTGATTTTTTTATAGCTCCATAGATTGCAACCGTGCAACCCATTTTTGTGTTATGCTTGTCTTTTATTTTGAAGTATGTAAATGATCACAAGGCACTTTCTTCTATTCTTATAGATGATATGTCACATTTTGTACATGAATAGTTGCATACTTGTACATATTTTGTAATGTTTGTTTTTCTTAATGCAAAATACAATATTTTCAAAAAAAACTTGATTACATGTCTAATATATGTCGCTACTAAAACTAACTGAAACATAAATATCCTAACATATTGTGAAAGGGATAGGAAAGCCAGAAATCATGAATCCGTGTTAGACTTTTGCAACGGCTAAAATGCCCTAAATGTCAAGGAGGTGATTCTCAACCCGTCCACAATCTTGGCTATTATCAAAAATCATTTTTTACAAAAGTGCATACCAAAATTGAAAATGATAAATGCACAAGCTATTATTGTTGATATTAAGAAACATAAGACACACCATAGTAGAAAGCTTTGTTTTTCAACTATCAAATCGAAACCATTCGTGTGTAATCATCAAAGAGATCACCTATGATATCCAAACTTCTTAAGTCACTGCTAGGCTAATTAGATACGCCTTAATATTAATTTAAAATAATACTATAAATTACCATAATTAATAGTAGTCATCATAATTAAAATGAAACCCGTATAATTGTGAATAAAAATCATATTTTCTAAATTCTGATTTACATATAATATTACAATATGGTAAGCATAAATTTCTCATTTTTGTTGAAATTATAGATTTTTGGATGTTTCAAGAAGCTAACTTGATGCCTTATAAATTTTTTGCAAATCACTATGTTTAATTCTTGGTCAGAGTGTTTCAATAACATAAAAAATTAAGAAAAATAATTTATATTTTGCATTTAATGCTTCAAATGAGTTAAATTTGATTTAGAATGCTTTACACAAGTCAAAATATTTTATTCATAATTTTTTTAATATAATTAATATTTAAAATATATGTTTATTAAACATAATGGAAGCGAAGCACTATCTTAAGGTGCTAGGTCGTGAGGTGGTTGTCTTGAGTTAATTGGACAAATGGGTGTTAATACTTCAAATATTGAAGATGATTTAGTATTTGATAACAATAGCTTGAAATAGCATTATAGGAAAAAGATATCAAAAGTTCAACAAATAATACTATAATGCAAAAAAAATGCTCAAACAAACATAGGTGCAACAACTTTAAATAGAAATACATATGCAATTAAGAAGAAGAGCACAGTGATATAGATGATGATGATTGAATAGATAATAACGAAAAATATAATGTACTAGAATATACATATTATCATCTAAACTAGTTTAACCGTATATGTCTAAGATAACCTATTAAGATTTTTCTTACCATAGATTGCAATAAACTTTGAAAACTATTATTTTACCTAATATATATTTTTTTATCATGATTATCATTTTATAGTATCGAAAAAATACTCCTCATTAAAAAGATATATAGTGAGTCAAATAGAATATCAATTTTAATATCTCATATCACTCATGTGAATGCCTAGACCGGCACCTAGCACCCACCTCGAGCAATCATGGCACCTCACACTTTTTAGAACTTCTAAATTGGGGATTGCATCCATTTATGTAAAAAGAGACTAAGCTGCTAATAGATCATCCGCATCGATAAAAAAGCTAGTGTGGGTCAAAGCAACCCATTGCGTTCGCTTTAAGATGAAGCCAAATGTACATCGTACAAACTCAACTATTTTCATCTAAGAAAATGCTAAGAAAAGTTGATGCAAATTCCTCACCACTGACAAAAAATATGGATGATATAATTTGTAGTCACACCACCACATTTGCTTCTTAAAAGGGAGGCTGGTGTATGCCAAAGTCACAATTGACTTCTTTACAAGAAGTGAATACTTTAGTAGCTTAAGGACTTGAATAAAGTTTAGCAAAAGTTGCAACCACTTTATGTTCTATATAGTTCTTCAATTCAATGGAAGTTAAAGACAAAATTCACTCATTTAATTCGTTTCATAAGTTAAATGGAGGCAAAGCTAGAGCTACTCCAATTTTTAACATCAACAAAAAAGCTGGTGTTGGCAAGAATCCATGCCACCGACTTACAATCTTTTTTTTTTCCTCCCTCAAGTAGAATATTCAACTTTGTAGAGGCCCCGAAAATTTTGATGCACCCTTGCCCATTTGCCCGCCTACCCTAAAAACATAGTAAAAGCAATTGGTAAAAATAAATAGCTCTATATTGTTGTGAGTACAATTTGTTCGTGATTATTGACGTAGAAATTGCTCGAGATAGTTGTGTTGACACAACACTCAGTTTCATTGAGGTGAAAATAATCCTATGTTAGATGGTTATACTATTCATAGAACTGTTAATATTTTGATTGAAATTTATGCCTCTATTGGAGTTTGTAGATTATTGAAACTACATAGCAAAATCTTCATGGTGAATACCAAAAGAATAAGCCCATGATTCAATCAATTGAGATTAATAATGGTGATATTGTTACTTTCAAGAAGGAGATTGATTCTCTTCTAGTAATATCAGTTGGACCTTTGAGTTGCCAAATCATTCTAATCTCACAAGTGGTTTGAACCAACGTTTATCACTAGGAACTCAAAGCCTCCTTATTGTTAAAGAACACCTATGTAATCCTCAACATCTCTTCATAAGAACGTGTAGTGCTAAATAATAGGGAGCTAAAGAATGCAATCGTGTGGAGATTGAGCATCATAATCATTAGGGTCAGATTAATCAATTCATTATGGAAACCTAAACCCAAGTTAACAATTATTGAGCTTCAACTGGCCAAGTTATCAATGGCTTGAAACTCACCAAGCAAGTCACCCAAAGAAACAAAGCTTCTAGAATCATATCTAATCAAGTTGCCTAAGAGACATACCCGCTCATTAGCCTACAAAGAGTTCTCACATTAGTGCTCTTCGAGCATTTCACCCGAAAATAAGAATTCACCAAAATCTTCTGCCTCTTGGACAATCATCAACAAACTAACCAAGAACATAGTTACCTACACTAAGACCAATTATATTTTTTCTTGTTTTTCATATATCCTTTTTATATCACCAACCTTCTCTCTCACATATATATAGAAAGTCGAAGTGTGAGTGTTGACATAATACAATCCTATATTTCCTTAAAAAAATCATGATAAAATCTCTCAACTCTATCTCACAACTTGAATCGAGCACTCATACTAACCCTTTCTTTGTCTAAGATAACAATCAAGTCACTTGCAAACCAAAATCACTAAATAGAGCTCTGTATAAAGCCCATAGACTCAATCAACAACTATGGTGCTCTTCACGGAAAAAAATTGAATTCACGACATCTAAGGTGTGTTGAGCATTGAGATAGCGAACGAAAGAAAGTTGGGCAGCATCCTATGACAAAGTTGTTGCAAAGTGATTGGTTGATTGATTATATTATGACTAAAGAACTATTCCACATGAATGATTGACTCATTAGGAGTCAAAGAATCTTTCGATTCTTGTGATATGTTCCTTTTATGTTTTCTCACAAAAGCATGACTTAATCCATCCCAAAATCTGTCACTTCAGCTTATTCTAACAAGGAGTTGTATCCTCCTAAGGAGAACAACATAGAGATGCCTCTCCCATAATGATCTAAGCCTGCCAATGTAAAAGATGACTCTATGACTTGAACTAACGCCTCTTAGTTTCATGGAAGACATGCCATTAAGATAGTTTTCACATATTCCTATAGAAAACTACTAGCATTTTAGATTTCCAAATAATAACTAATAATGTAGTTCTCCAATGCACATCAATCATTACAGACTTTCGAAGCTCTCTTACACATGTGACAATAGCATGGTGAATTATCTCATTATATTTTTTAACTATTTCTAGCATATGATGTTGAATTTACAAGTATTGAAGATTATTGCCTCTCATGAAACTCTAAACCAAGGTCTTCAAAGAGGTTCTCTAGGGTATGCCCTCAAACTAGGATAGCATAACAGTTTTGCTAATTTGATTTAGCTCGCAACCAGCCATATTAATGCTAGAAAATACAATTGTGTGATCTCAATTCCTCCTTGAAAGTGCATAATTGTTCGCCTATGAGGAATACTTAACAAATTCGAAGCTATCATGGCAAGTCTTACAGCAGCCATCATGAACAATCGATCGAGAAGCCAATCAATTATTTTCGCGAACAAAAATAGCATTACCATGATTTTTATACTTGAAGAAGGAGCCAATTGACTACTACCACATCAAAATGACAGAGGTCACTCAAAGCAACATGCTTACACTTCTTCAAGTGTTTCTTGCAAGTATCTTCGATGCATTTCTCAACAATTATTTGTATTGGCTATCAATGATGCCCATGGCATCCCATGTTCGAGATCCATCAAAATATTGAGACTTTCTCCAACACCATGAATATAACACTGCCATTGCCGGTCACAAGCCCGGATGTAAAAAGTGGAGGGTTGTGTTTGGTACTCGACAGCTATCGTAAAACTTGTCGAAAAAAACATGACATGAATCCTTTTGATCATTGTGTAAGTGATAGGGTGTCCCCTGGAAGCAACGCGCTGTATGGCATGAATATAGTGAAAGTGTGTAAGGGCTGTTACACCAGCGCCCGAGTGTAGTGTCAAATAAGCAAAGATTCCCACATTACCGACGGATGCGGGTAAAGAAGTTAGTCCATGAAACTAATATTAGTATAGGATCTTGGAATATAAGTACTCTCAATGGTAAATTAAAGGAATTAGTTGGATATTATGATTCATAGAAAGATTAATATCTTATATATTCAAGAAACTAAATGGGTTGGAGAAAAGGCTAAGGAGATTGATAAGTTAGGTTTCAAACTTTAATATTCTGGTAAAAGTCGCACTAGAAATGGTGTAGGTGTGATTATAGATAACGGTTTGAAAGATAATATTGTAAAAATTAATAGAGTTGAAGATAGAATTATAACCCTTAAGATTATTATTGATACCAAGATTTTTAATATTATAGTATTTATGCTCCTCAAGTAGGTTTAGATATAGGTTCTAAAGATAAATTCAGGAATGACTTAGAAGACTTAATACAAACGATTCATCTGGAAGAAAGAATTTTTATAAGAGAAGATTTAAATAGACATGTCAGTAGAATGGTTGAAGATTTCAGAAACATTCATGGTGACTATGATTTTAGAGTGACTAATGAAGAAGGTAGAGTCATTTTAGACTTTATTTTAGCGTATGATTTTGTTATTACTAATACATTATTCAAGAAAAGATATGAGCATCTTACTTATAAGAATGGATCTAATAAAACACAAATTGATTATTTTCTTATGAGAAGAAGAGATTGTCGAGATTGTAAAGATTGTAAGGTCATTCCAAGTGAGATTTTAAGTACCCCACATTAATTATTAGTTCTAGAATTTAAGATGAAAACTTGTAAATAAAAAATACTATGACACATCATCGTAGAATTAGATAGGGGAACCAAAAAGGCACAAATAAAATTATTTGTATGAGTAAAATTCAAGATTTCAAATTTTGGGATGTTCATGAAGAAGCAAATGCTATGTGAGATAAAATAGCAAACACTATTAAACATGTAGCAAAAGATGTACTTGGAGAATCAAAAGATAAAGTTTCCATAAATAAAAATAGTTGGTGATGGAATAATAATGTGAAACAAAAGATAAAATATAAGAATTTATGTTATAAAAATTGGTTTAAATATAAAAACTTAGAGAACTGGAAAAAATATCAAACGGCTAGCAGGGAGTCTAAAATGTCAATATGTGATGCTAAAAATTATGCTTTAGTGATCTTTATAATATGTTAGATACTGAGGAGGGTGAAAAATATATGTATAAACTAACCAAACAAAGAGAAAAGAAAAATAAAGATTTAATCAAGTAAAGTGTATTAAAGATGAAAATCAAAAGAGTTTTTCTTAGAAAAAGATATTCAACATAGGTGGGTAAGTTATTTTGATAAACTTTTTAGTGACGTTTCAGGAAATACAATCGACCTTAGTGATTTTAATATTATTAGTAATAATAAAACATTTCATTTTTACCGTCGCATTAGTAAAAAAAAAAGTTGATGAGGCTTTAAAGAAAACCAAGTGTGGAAAGTCTGCAGGACCTTATATCCCAATTGAAGTATGGAAAACTTTAGGAGATTTGGGAATTTGTTGGCTTACTAAATTTAATATTATTTTAAAAACTTAAAAGATGTCTGATGAGTGGAGGAAGAGTATTTTGGTCCTCGATTTTAAGAATAAAGGTGATGCACAAGAGTGTGCTAATTATAGAGGTATTAAATTGATGTGTCATTCTTTAAAATTATAGGAGAGGGTAATTGAAAATAGGTTAAGACATATTACAAAGATTTCTCATAATCAATTTAGATTTATGTCGGGCAGGTCTACTATGGAAGCTATACATTTATTGAGAGGTTTGATGGAGAAGTTCAGAGATAATAAGGAGGATCTACATTTGATTTTTATTGATTTAGAAAAAGCTTACGATAAGGTTCCAAGAGATATCCTTTGGAGAGTGCTCGAGAAGAAAGGTGTTGATATGACTCATATTCAAGTCATTAAAGATATGTATACTATAGTTGTTACTTGTGTTCGAACTGAAGGAGGATTGACCAAATATTTTCCTATTTCTGTTGGATTACATCAAGGATCGGCTTTAAGACCATATCTTTTTGCTTTAGTTATGGATGGTCTTACTAGACATTTACAGGAGGAGGTAACTTGGTGTATGTTTTTTGTTGATGATATCCTTCTCGTGGATAAGACTAGAGAAAAAGCCCATGAAAAACTTGATTTATAAAGGTCTACACTGGAGTCTAAAGGCCTTCATGTAAGTAGAACTAATACTGAATACATGGAATGTAATTTTAGTGGTAGTGGAACTAGTGACAGAAGTGTAACTTTGGGTGATCAAATTATTAAAATGCGCGAACGATTTAGATATCTTGGATCTATTGTTAAAAGCAATGGTGATAAAGATGGGGATGTTAATAGTAGAATTCAAGCTGGATGGTGGAAGTGGAAGAATGCTTCAGGCCTTTTGTATGATAGAAAAGTACCGCTTAGACTGAAAGGAAAATTCTATAAGATGGTGGTGAGATCTGCAATGCTCTATGGCGCTGAATGTTGGCCTTTAAAAGAGAAGCATAATACTAAGTTAAGTGTTCTTGAGATGAGAATGATTAGGTGGATGAGTGGCTATACACTTAGAGACAAGATGCGAAATGAATATATCCGTGATAGGGTTGGTGTAGCTCTTGTGACGATTAGAGAGAGTCGTCTTAGATGGTTTGGTCACATTAAATGTCGACCATCTGATGATCCGACTAGGAGATTCGATGTTTTAGATTCGACTTATGTTAAGAAAGACAGAGGTAGACCTAAGAAGACTTGGGCTTATTGTATAAAAAATGATCTTAATTTATTAGAACTACATGAAAATATGACATTAAATAGGACGCAATGGAGAAAAATGCTTCCTGTGGCCGACCCCACGTAGTAGGACAAAGGCTTTGTTGTTGTTGTTGTTGTTGTTGTTGTCTCTAATACCATGAACATGTCATGAATGATTACGGTTACTTTCAAAATTTGGCTGATTAATTAATACACAAAAAATTCTCATCAATGTTAGACTAGGAAAACATACTGATCACATTATAAGGATTACCCCAGGCATTCTCAAAGAAGCTGAAGCAAAAGCATTGAAGCAAGCAAGCCTCAAACAATTATGACCAAAAGAGATGCAGGTCGCCTAAACTTTTAACTCTTCTTCTTTGAAGGTTTTGATAACCCTCAAATACACCAACCGATTAAACACCTAAAACGACATGATTGTTATGACAATGCTAGTTGTCAATTGTTATATTGGTGGAATTGTAATTAACACAAGAAGTAGTATTGAAAATATTATTATCAAATATGAATAAATGAATCTTGATTATTCTCAATTGACATCTACAGTTGGGCCCCTTTATGATTTTGCTAGTGAGCTCAGAAAAACTAGACAAATGATCATGCCACCAATCACCAAAGAGAAGGCAACCAACAATATATAGCCATGGCCGACTTCATCACAACCATTCTCTTATTGATCTATAATAACATTTTTGTCCATTGACTTCTTGACATCATCAAAACAGTTGTTTTTTTTTCATATCATTTGACAAAGGACTAGTAATTTATTTGGAGACCAGCAACCTACTTTGAGGAGTATAATCACAATATCATCAAAAAAACCTATTCAACCTTGCAACCAAGGATGGCCAAAGAGATTTGAACTCATTACTTACTATTTTCAATGAAAATGTATTAACCCTCTCTTCTAGCACTGAAGCAACACCTAAGAGAGCTTCCACAATCATCGCTAAAGTATTTAATCCCATAGTAGAAAAAATTATTTCCAAGACAACTTCTTGGTATAACACATTATGTGAATCAAAAAATGAAGCTAAAGGTCCAATTACAAAATTCCAATCAAGAGCCTACTTAAGAAGATATAATTAAATTTTGAATTTTCAAAAGTTAGAACTTTAAATTTTAAACTAAAAATTTGACTTTTCAATTTAAGGAACATGTATGGGAAAACCACTTAATATATATTAAAACAATAAAATGAACTAATGATGATAGTTGGTGCATTCCTTCATTAATGGCCACCCACCCTTTTTTTCATTTAAAATTTCTCCTTTTTTTGGATGACAACAGCTTGAGAGTTAATGTAACTCCTATAAAAAGGCTAATATGTAATAAAATTCTTTTAACTTTAGAATAAAAATATTTAAGAGAATTTCTTTCTTTTTGTGTTAACAATTGGTGCCTTAACTTGAACATTTTACTAGGTTGGATTGATTGTTTGTCTTATAAATACTTGCCAACCTTCTCAAAACCTTTTCTCAATCTTCCTCATGCCTCCCTTTAAACCCTAATCAACATCTAAACCTAGACATCCACAACCTAAACCTTCAAACCAACTCCAACACTTTCAATATAGATCAAGGTCAAGCCTAGATAAACAACTACCTAGTCTTATTCTCCTCACTAATACAATGCCTTAAACTTCACAAAACTCAACCAACTATTTCAAATCTTAAGTCCACATCATAAAATATTCCTCCACCATCATGTTCACTTAATTAGAGTACTTAAAAATCATTATAAAAAATCTTTTAAATAAATTCAAATTAGCCTAATCTGAATTAGTTCAGTCTTCTTTCCACCATACCACTCATCTACTCTAATTCACAAGTTAACATCCTGAGCTTTCCATCTCCATAAATTATATCTATTTATACCATAGAAAATCTATTTTCTAAAATGATCTTTTAAATTAACCCAAATTAGCTTAAGCAAGTCTATTTTTTTATTCCTCCCATTAAACCTTCTAAAACCCTCAACTTTCTACCACAAAGCTATAGATCATATCTATAGATATTAAACTAAAAAATGCAGGATCGTTTCCATCCCTAATTCTAACAAAAAGGATCCCACCATCATTACTTCTCCAATCACTCCCACCTAAATGAAGAAAACTTGGATGCCTCTTTTTTGCTTCATACATCAAGTCAATATTAATTTTTTCAATGGAGGATCTTCAGAAGATGCAGAACTCCATACAGCTATCACCATTTTGTGTGCCATTAAACATCTCAACCTTTTAATAAGCAATCAAATTTTCTAGAATTAGAGAAAACAAATCGTAAGAAAATCAACACCAAATAAAAATACAACAACAACAACAACAAGCCTTTAATCCCACTAAGCGGGGTCAACATCAAAGACCAATGATTAAAAAAAATTATTAAATCTTTTGACATGAAATTCAAGCCTCGTATTTATAGTAATGGATGGTAGTGTGTCTTGCACTTGTCACAGATTTGAGCACTTTGCATATTCAAACAACCGAATCACGTAGGTCAAACTAAGATCTCAAAAATCTAGTTCTTCTCTGCTTCACAAAAGACACAAAAAATTAGGAACTAACGAACGCCAACTTCATATAAATCAGCAGGTTGATAAAATCGTTATGAAAACCTAAACCCAATTCAAAATGTCATCGATCTTGAATCGATCCAAGCTACCAATGACTCAAAACTCACCAAGCACTCAGTAGCCTAAAATCATATCTCATCATTCACCCAAGAGACACAACCTGATTGCAATGTCGACTAAGGGTAATGGCTAGAAGAGCTCATCAAGAGTATTCAACTCAACTAGAAACTGGCCAAGAATTCTTGCCTATTTAATAATCAATCACTTGCTACATAGTTAGCTAAATAATATGTTATTATAACTTCTTGTATAGCTCTTCTTTTACTGCACACCTTTCCCCTGCCTATAAATAAGAGAAAAAAGTTCATGGTATGAGGATAATGTAATCCTATACACATTAGCCAAAATGATCTCCTGCTAAAATCTCTGAGGTTCTCTCTCTATCTCTCTACCTATCTAGACCATTATCTCTTTTAGTTGTCTCTCAACTTGATTAAAGCTCACTCTTTCTCTGCCTAAAGGGTCAACCAAGTCTCTTATGAAACCAAAACCACTAAATAGAATCTCTGAACTTAAGCCTGGGCTCAATTTGCAACTTTAAGTCTTGGTAATCTTCACTAACAATATTAAATCCAATGAAGATATTGTTCAAGGCTCGATGAAATAATCCAAAAGAAGTGTCAGAAATCGCTCTAGCTTTATCATAGAAAAGCTAAAAAAAACTGAGAGTGATTCCCCTTATTTTGATGATTTTTGGATAAAACAAAAGTATATATTAAAGTTGAAAACCTTGTCGCTCCCAATCACATAGGCATGCATGTTCATTGACATAAACCAAGCTATTGTTCTTGCAAACTCTTTCAACAACAACAACGAAGCCTTAATCTCACTAAGTGGGGTGGTCGGCTACATGAATCTTTTTTCTCCATTGCGTCCAATTTAGTGTCATATTTTCATTTAATTCTAATAAATTAAGATCATTTTTTATACAATAAGCCCAAGTCTTCCTTTGTCTACCTCTGTCGTTCTTAACATAAGTTGAATAAAAAACATCTACTCTCCTAATCGGATCATCAGGTGGTTGACGTTTAATGTAACCAAACCATCTAAGACGACACTCTCAAATTTTGTCCGTCACTGGAGCTACACCAACCCTATCACGGATATATTCATTTCGCATTTTGTCTCTAAGTGTAAAGCCACTTAACCTAGTATTATTCATTTCGTATTTTATCATATTTTGATTTTGCAAACTCTTTATCGAATAAAATTTTGAGCAATGCCTAAACATTCCCACAAAAAGGGATATTGCATGTCAGATATGAAAAGTCATGATGCAAGTCAAACCTCTTCAATAGAACATATATAACTACTTTTAATCAAAATAAATCTTGGGCTATTTTTGATTTTTTTTCCTTAAAAAACATGTTTGATGTGGACAGTAATCAAGCTAGTTCTACTCTGCCAAGAAGCACTCATAATCCAGTGAATTCAAATAAAAAAAAAAGAAACAAGGGAAGTGTGATTTAGGACTAAGTCAGAGTAAAAAAGTTAGATCCACTAATCAAACAATCGAAACTGGGATAAAATTTTTGTAATGTCCTCCACACTACTAAATTCATGCTCATTACATCAGAAATACGTCCCACAAACCATGTGAAAATCTAATGAACTAAGAGACAAGAAAGTACAACTAGGAAGGCCCACAGACGGAAGACAAAGAGTCTTATCACTAGAAGAAGGTATCATCCCTACTATCGCCCCAGCATCACCAACCTCCTCATAAGAGTCTTCTAGGGTCTTCATCAGGAGGCCCAAGATTTTATCATGACATACTTCACGAACAGCCCAAAGAACATTTTGTCAAAGGGTGAGCTACCTATCGAATTACGGTGATTCACCATTTGTCTGACAGTCTACTCTCATCCTGGCAATAGAAGCTCCTTGTCTAGGGGTCAATAATCCACAGCCAAACCAAAGCAAGCCGACCAATAGACTTAAGCCGACTAAACCAAGTCAGGAAGATCGAAGATCAATATGACCCGACTTACAACCCCACTTAGCATAGTCAGATGAACGAGCCTTGTCGAACCAAGGCCCACTAATCTCAGCTGAGCGAACAATAGGGTAGCCAAGTCATAGGCTCATGTATGTAAATACAAAAATACTATGTAACGCCTCCATTAAAGTAGGGGCAAGCATGTAATTATACACTTTCCACCCCCTCCCTCTTTTATAAATAGGAGGATCATTTCTTCAGTAAGAACTAATTGAAAATTCTTTCTACTTTTTATTTCCTTTGCACTCTACTCTCTCTCTCTCTCGCCTGTTTTACTTATGAACAGATTTGGATTCAACAAAAGCATTTCAGTAACCAAAGAGCAAAGCAAAACCTTCGCTTCAATTTCCTTAGGAAGATAGTCAGATTGGGGCAAAAAAAATATAACTACTTAGGAAGAAGAATAAATTTTCAATTTAATTGTTTACACAAACCAACATTATGTGAAAATTATAAAAACAGGACCTGAGGGAGATCCTGAGCAGAATCAAGAGCAGTCTGAAGCTGCATAACATCAGCCCTGGAGAGGGGTTTTGAGATAGGGACATCCTGAACAACGGCAGACTTCACTCCTTTGGTCTCAAACGTCAAGAATGGCGCCGGGTTAAGGGATCCAACAGGGAGTTTCTTGACGAGCTTGATCTGAATAGCAACAGTATCATCTTGGGACTGGAGTTGGATGGTCTGCGCACTGCGAAGCGCTCGATGGAGAAGCGCGACGTCAATGGCGAAAGCGATGCGGTCATCGTTCTGGCTGGAGATGCGGTAGTCGTGGAAAAGTACCTCTTTTTTGAATTGGGCTACAGACTGGACGCCATCACCGCCAAGGAGATTGTGGAGAAAGATGGCGTGGTCGCGGGTCAGGTAGAGGTGGCATACACGCCCGATTTTATCGAGGGAAGGCAGGAAACCTGTTAACGCAGTGCAGGTTAGGTAATTGTTGAAATGCGTAAGAGGAACAGAAAAGGTAAGGTTGTTAGGAGGTTACGCTTGTCCAGTAAATTGACGCCGTCTTGAGTGAGGAAAGCTTTGAACTTCATCTCATTTGATAGGTGGTCAGCGTTTAGAGATACAGTGTTTGTGCCATGGAGGAAGAAGCACAAGTTTTTCTCCCGTTTTTCCCGCCAGGTAGAAATAAATAGCGCTTTTTTTAGTTTTTATATGTGAAACTCCAGATATCTGATATTATATATCTCACTCAAAACCACATATTATATATATATATATATATATATATATATATATATATATATATATATATATGTAAGATTGAAGATTCACACAGCTTCATAGCATATTCTTAGGTGTTCTAATATAAGGTTTAGTTTGTTTCTCACAATTTCTTCTTACTTTATTGTCATTGTATAGTAGAAGATAAATTCAGCTCAATATTTAAAGTTGAAAGGCATTAGGAAAGTTGAAAGGCATTAGGGTTCGTAAATTTATTGTGAATCCAACTTGTTTTATTTGGTGTTTACGTCAAATGTGATAATCACATGAGTTGTTTTTATTGATGTTCAAGAAATTCAACATAACATAATTGTAACTATTTTAGAAGGATGGATGAAATAGATGATGGATTATAGAATCAAAAGTATATAGAAGGAGCAACATCTGATGAGACAGTCAATAGAATTTTTGATGGTTTGAAGTTCTTATTTAAAATATCAATTTTGTCACATTTTGTTACCAATGTCATGTCGTTATTAGTATTTGTGTAACTTTGATTTTAATGATTGTAATATATTATGAAATATGAACGATGTAATTCAATGTTTATCAGTAATGTATGACATGCTTTTTAGTTTGTTAATATACTTGTATGTGTATAATTGTGGCATTTGTAAAATGTAATTCAAAGTTTTATTTAATGTGGAGTTTCTATTATTCATGAACAACTATGTGTTGGTACTCACTTAAATCTAGAGCATCTGAAGTGATTTTGGTTGCTTCAAAAGTTTTGTGGTTTGCCATGCAGAAAGATTATGATAATATATTACTGATAAAAACTCAAAATTCATTTATTGTGTATATCAATTTTCATTTATTTTGCAAATTGATTGAGTTGAGAAATTATAATTTAGAAGTTTCTGATGCAGTATCTGTAGAAACTTATTCTTTCATTTATTTGTTTCTCTCTTTGTTGGGTTTCATTTTTATTATCAGTATTACCTCGAGTGCTTTAAGTGACATAGTAATGCAAAGTTAAGTCCAATATCTTTGAAATGACTCATTTTTTCAAAGGAATAGAAGTAATTATCCCAAATAATTTTATTAATTGAATATTCACATACAAACATAAGTTAAATATACAATGAACCCATTTTTATACAAGAATCACTAGCATATATTATACATAATAAAATGACTATAGAAGCTAGAAGAAACTTTCAATTACACACACACATACACAAACACACACACACACACACACACACAGAGACACACAAACATACATAGTAGTTCACATGATGTAAATTGTATGTTAAATAAATTAAGGTAAAATCATATACGGTGGAGGCAGGGGAGGTGAGGTCTTTCAACCATATCAAAACTAGCTCCTTCCCATCAAGGCTTGAAAGCTGCTCTAATCTTTAGAATGATGTTTTCTTCAGCCTTGCAGGATTTTGTGTTGCCTTCTTTTCCCTCACTTCATCTTCATGTTTTCAATTCTTGTCATCTGATGTCAAATATGTGTTTTTACTACCATATATGACCAACTGTGAGGTATTAGGCCAACTGTTGCAGCATGTTGTGCATCTTTTAGAGGATTGTAAGGAGATGGTTGAGCTAGTTTGCTACTCTGAAGCTGAAAATAAAAAAAGAATTATTAAAATCATTAAGTTTAGCAAATCATATGGACATAAATCTGATACAAATTCAATAAGAGGGGGTAGCAGTTGTTGTGCAGAGTGTAAAGTTTATTTAAAAGCTTCAGCTTTTGCTCTTTCTTGTACATGTGATATGAACTACCAAAAGAGAAGTATATAACCTTTGTAAGGAATTTTATACCTAAAAATAAAACAAAGAAATTAATACTAATCATTGACATAAGTTTGTCATAGAGAGTGTTCTTTAGAACTAATGAATGTTGTTGCATGAATGCATGGTAACCCTCTAAGTTACCATACTCTATAAGTACTTTCTCTTGTACTTATATTCACTTCATTCTTTTATGACACCATTCAATCTCCGTTTTGTAAAGTTTGGATGTCCTTACAATAAATTATTCTTTTATGGTAGATATGTTTCCTAAATTGTCCTCATGATATGGAACCAACTCACCCTTCCATGTGCATGACATTTCCTTTGTCTCCACCATTACTCCCATAAGCTTTGGGCATATCATGTTAATTAAATCAACCACTGACTAGATCCTAGCTCCACCCACCCAAGATTAAAATGACTTAACCAAATTATTTGTATTATTATGATTTTTAATCTCGGTCGAGAAATCACTTCTAGCCCACTTTTTAGTTAAACTTTGTAAATATGCATATACTTACTGGGAGATATATCTTAACTCATTCATCTTATCATCAAACCCAAGCTTAGTGTAACAATTAGTTGCATACCACACTAAGCTCGCAATCTTATCGGTGTCCTTGCAATGAAATATTTTTTAAATTCTTCCATAAATGATACATACAAAACCCTGTGTTATGTATATAGAAATTAAAGTCTAACTGCTTTTTCAAATCCTCTTTTATGTCAGATATGAAAGCTAGATTTTGTTGCTTAGACACAATTGAGTCAGCCAATCATTAGGTCTTATTTAACCTTGTTCAAACAACGAAGGCTAAGGGATATATTCTATTGTTTTCTTCTAATGAAGTAGCAGATAAGAGAATTCCCAGATACTTAGATTTCAAATGGCAAGCATCGATGCCAATCAAATCTTTACTCTCTTCTAGAAATCAATTAATGAAGACATTTAAATTAAATAAAAAAAATCTTTTGAATGAGAAGTCCTTCTTATTAAAAATGTAAGAAATACGTGATCCTAAATTTCTATTCATAAGTTTTGCTTGCAATCTAAGTACCCACATATAGTTATCATTAACCGATCTAAAGATATTGTTCCTTGCTTCTTCTCTTGACTACAAAAACTTCATATGAGATGGTGATAGCCTATATAAATTCTCCAAACTTTTTTTATCTACTTTGGAGGAAACTTAGGATTTTTTTCGCAATATCTTCTATTTTGTTAGCCGCTCAACATGATGTTGTTTATTTATTCCTAGCTCTATTTACACCATGGAATAAATGCATTGGCCTGAATTTTCTTATCTTAAAATAATCACCATCAACACATACTACGACACATACTCTCCAAGGGTATCTATGATGTGCACGTACAACAATGATGCAGGATCTATTTCTAGCTTGGAACTTGAACCCAAAATTATTTTTTATTGTAGTAGACTAGATAAATTACTTGAAATGCTTCGAATCACAAAAATGTGCACCAAATTTTAATTCATTATCATGGCCATATTTTATAATTAGATATTCATCATTGTAAACATCTCTCGTGATGTTCTCATTACATATAGAAGCAGATTGTGAACAATAACCACTTAACATTGTACCACCAACCTAGAATTTTTGTCCTTGTGAGCACATCTCATAATCTCTATAGTTTTGAGTGATAACCACTACCTCAACTTAGCCATATCCACCAGATTGAACAATTATTTGCACAACTTCAACCTCACTAGTGATGTGAATGTAATCTTTAAGCGATGTTCCACATTTAATATTGTAACTCAATCTTATGTCATTTAAGACCAGGATAAATCATATCAATCTCACATTTTAGTATTCATAAATTTAGAGTGTCTTTTTGAATCATTACAATTTTATGATCCCCAGCCATTATATCTCTTTCTTGATTAGTTCTTACTTTTCATTCAATATCCACCATATTTAAACGTGATTGGGTTTGACTTATCTCGATCCACAATTATATCCACTCCTATAATTGAATCACGTGAGTTCTTACCAAAAAAAAATATGATAAAACAAAATAGAAATAGATAAAACAAATAATTACAATTATTTAGTGAGTAATACATACTATTAAAATCAGTATTTCTACTTCTAAAGGTGTAAATTCTTCAGGGAAAAATACACAGACTTTAGTATGATTTATGAGAAATTATATTTCAAAACTTAGCTTAATGATTCAAATATGGAGGGTCAATTCCACTCTGATTGATCACTACAAAGTCATTTTCATTGTCATAGCAAACTTGCACACAACAAAACCGATTAACTTCATTGAATTTCCTCAATAATACGTGCATGTCTACATTCACTTTATAATTTAATTTAATGACTTGTTTGATTTTATCAATATAATAATTCTAACATGCTATAAAATGCAAATAAAAATATAAAAAAATGGTGCACAAAAAGAGAGCAAACACAAAAAAAAAAGTGCTAAAAAATACAAATTAAGAAACAAGCATGAAGAGAAAAAAATGGACATTGTTAGGGATGAAATCGTTGAATGACCAACACAAATCCAGAGAAGTTATAAAAAAAGTTGGGTGGACGTTCATTAATAGTGGCACTTTGACAACACAGATGATCTTCACAATAAAAGCATAAAATTCCAAATGATAACCAATTCACATCCTTAGTTCTCAGTAAGCATTGAATTCAAACAATATAAAATAAGTGGATCATATAATTCAAAATTAGAAATCTTAAATGGAAAAAAAATTGAAATAAGCAACAAGAGCAGAGAAATGAACATTGTCTTCAAGAGATAAAAAGGAAGGAGGGAGAATGAACCTCGTAGGTCTGTTGAAAATCTAAAATATGTTTGAATTTTGACCCATTAGGTATTTTCTGCAATGAATCTGCCTTTGATTACTATAAGCGTAAGAGTCTGTGAAAGAGTGAGCTCGATGGTTAAACAGAAAAAATAGCAATAAGCAACTAGATCAAAGAAATTGACATTTCCTTTAAGTGATGGAAAGGGAGGAGGGGGAATGAAATCCCATCTCTATATTCCAAATCAAAATAATGACGTTAATGATTTGGAGTCTGTATGTATCATCCATGATGATTGAACATCGAAAACTCAAAGTGAGGATGTCCTTAAAAGAGGGAGCTCAAAGGGTTTTTAGGCAAAATAGTAAAGTTAAAGAAAGAAAGAAACAGGGAAAGGTGTATCCATGTTTTTTTCGAATGCTTTCGAATGATGGGAATAATCCTTAGTTGACAAATATCACATAGAAAAACATAAAGGAAAACCAAGAGATCCCCATGATACCTAAGTCACAGAGAAACGAGCCTTATCACTCTTGAAATAGACCAAGTTTTTCTCTTCTTTTCGTTTTCTGTCATTTGTGATCATGATTTATTTTTCTATGAGGATTTTAGGATTTCAACCTTTTATTGTGATCACGCCAAGCTAGGTTCCCAAAACTAGTAAACTAATGTTTTCTACCAAGAATAATTGTTAATCATTTTTTTGTGAAATCAATACGTGGACTCTAAAATTATGTATTACTTGACACATATACTTACGTGATTGACTGACTTATCTTTTGGTAACTTTTCAGCCATCAAGTGTTTGTCTCCCTTGTCAATTAAATGTGTTAATAATTATTCTAATTTTAAAAGAGCCTTAGTTGATAAACTTATAATCTAGGTTTGACAAATTTTTTTCTATTAATTTTTATATTTTTTGTTATTGTAGCTATTATTTGTGCATAGGTTGTTATTCTATGTTTCCTTGTAGGTGTTGAACAAATTAAAAAGACTGAATAAAATTCTTAAATGCCAAAAGACAAATATTTTATGAGAGTCTATTTCTTCTTTTTTCCATGTGTTATTTGATTTGCATGTGTGTATGTTGTTTGACTCTTGTAGGTCGTAGTGATTGTTTTCTTGACTGGGGTTGATCATTTCTGTCGTAGGTTCACATTGTCATTGTCTTAGTGTATGCATTAGAGAGCCGAGTCTGATCTTGCCTTGTTAGACCCTAAAATTGACTGCACTTTTAAACGCCTTAGGAGAGCACACTCACTCATGGATACACCCATATAGATGGCTAAACCTAAAAGCCTCGCTATGAAATAACTTAAGGATTATTTCAACCCTTCTAGTGATAAAATCCATATAAGAATCAATTATCCAACTATAGAGTCCAACACCTTTGTGCTGAGACATGTTACGATCTAAATGGTTCAAAACAACCAGTTTGGGGGACTATTAATTAAGGATGTAAATCTTCACCTCTCTAATTTACTTGAACTATGTGCCACCTTCAGGTATAATGGTGCCTAAGTGATGTTGTTAAACTTAGGTTGTTCCCTTTCTCTTTGAGGAATAAAGCCAATGTACGGTTAAATTCCCTTGTCACAGGATCAATCGCCACTTACACTGGCTGAGCCCAAAAGTATCTGGCAAAATATTTCCCTTCATTTAAGACTACTAAGCTTAGGAATGATATTACATTGTTCAACCAAATAGATGGAGAGTCCATTTATGACGTTTGGAGAGATTCAACGAACTATTTAGGAGGTAACCACACCATATCATACTTAATTAGTGGATCATCTAAACCTTTTTCAATGGATTATTAGGCAGCTTTAGGTCCATAATAGATGTTGCAGGTGAGGATCACTGATGTTAAAACCTTATGAGGAGGCCCACCATTTGATAGAAGAAATCACCACAAACATTTTTTGAATGGTTGGTTGATAGAGTCAAACCCCTGAAATTTGCCAGTGTGCATGAATATGATGTCTTAATTATCCTAGTCACTCAAGTAGCTATCATTTATTGGAAGCTAGACGACCTTAGGGTGAATTTTGTGCAAGGATCGCTACCAATTAAAGGGATGTTTTATGGATCAATGGTAGATCCTAGCATGATCATTGTGGAGGATGTTAATACCATAGGAAACCATTCCCATAACTCTTATTCCAATATTGATAACCTAAACTGGAGAAACCATCCCATTTTTAAATATTGAATATCAATGAGAAAAGCTGGCAAATGCCTTAAATAATTGTTCCCTGGTAACGTTGAAGTAAACCCCAAGGAATAAGGGACTGAGCAAGTACATGCTATGAAACTTAGAAGTGGAAGGGAGTTAGAAGAAGCCCCTAGAATGGAAAACCTTGTAGAATTAGATCCTACCTTAGGAGGTGAACATGAGACCCATGTTGAAATACATGGCTCTCAATTAAAATTGGCCCAAAAGAGAGACCGCCACCACTTATTTCCAAGGTTTAAAAAGAAAAAAATGGACCAATAATTCTCTAGATTCTTAGAAGTGTCATGTAACTAACCATAAATATACCTTTTGTAGAGGCCCTAGAATAGATGACTAACTATGCTAAGTTCATGAAGGATATCTTGTCTAGAAAAATAAGAATAAGACATTGTTTAGACCGTGTCCCATGCTAAGACATGCATTGTTATTATACAAAGAAAGTTGTCCCAGATAAATAAAAGACTAGGAAGCTTCACCATCCCATGTGACATAAGAGAGAAGTTTGTAGGAAGAGTTCTTTTGTGACTTAAGAGCCAATATCAACTTGATGCACTATCCATTTTCAAGAGACTTAAGTTAGGAAAAACTAAGGCTACTAATCTGACCATATAGTTAGTTGACAAATATGTGATCTATCATATGGGAATTATTGAAGATGTATTAGTGAAGGTAAAAAAAATTCATTTTCCCTGTAGACTTCGTAGTATTAGACATGGAGGAGGACAAGGAAAAACTTCTAATAGTTGGCTGACCTTTTTTAGCCAATAGTAGATCCATGATTGATGTTAAAGAGGTAAAATTGGCTATGAGAATAAATGATCAGAAGGCCACATTTGATATTTTGAAGTCAATGAGATTTCCACATAATTCAAATGAAAAGCATTGCCAAAGGATTGATGTAGTGGACGGGCTTGTGCCTTGCCAATTTGTTGAGATCTTGGAAGAATATCTGGTAGAGAATTTTGAGATTGAGAATGAGAGTGAGACATCTAAGAAGGAATCTGCTCTACTAGGAGAGGGTAACCTTAGTGCCTTTAAGGAGACGTTTGATATTTTGGACACCACCACAAATGACAATCCTCTAGTGTCATTGATACCCTCCCGGTTCAGGTGCACTTGCACTTTTGGGTTCCACACAAATATACATGTTGTATCAATAATATCGGATTTTAAGTCTAGAATATCAATCTAAAAGGGAGTGAGGCTGTTAAACTTAAGAAAAGTTCTAGCTTACCGGGTTTAGTTCCTAGCCTGTAAATAAAGTTATTTTTTTATGATTACTAGTCCTACCAATTTACCACTAATCTTATTGGGTTTCTTCTAAAAAATTTAACTTGTGAAATTAAGTTATTAGGATACCCTCTCTTACAATGATCTAAGTGGTGTGGAGGAATATAATACTTTGAATTGTAAATATGGCTAGTGACAAATATGAGTAATTCTCTTCTTTACCCTCTTTCGAGTGCATACAAAACTTTGGTTAAACTGGTTTTAATTCTTTAAACCTCAATTTGAACCCATCAAAGATTATTTCCCTGTCTATTTGCATTACTGATCCCGTGTGGTGATCTCCAATGTCTCATCATTTACCATGATCTGCGTCATCTATTTTAAATAGAGAATATCAGATTCCACTATGCTATTATCTCCAATGAGCTAGAGAGCAGCCACTGTACTTCTTTTAGACCTAAGATCTTAAGCTAGGATGCATGGATTCTCTCTGTGATAAAACCTACAGATAAATCTAAGCCTAACGATCCTATCCATATGGTTAAATTATTCATTCACTTCATAAAAGACCGAACCCAAAGTATTTTAAGAAGTTTAGACCATTACCATAGTCCTAGTGGGTAGGCCTCACATTAGTCACGAGTACCTCCTTCAAGCTAAAATTTTATTCAACATTGCATTCAACTATGATTGAGGATAAATGGTGGCTTGAGTTGATGTTTGGACAGGGAAGAGGGCACAAGACAGAGGGATTTTCTTATAGCTAGAGGTTTCAAACCTTCATGAAGCTAATGAGATGGTTATTTTATGATTTTGAGGCTGTTGACCATGAAGGCATGAGAACGCCTGGGTTTCGATGATGAAATTAGGGTTGGGGAGTAGAAGAGATGGCTTGGAAAAGGTGGAATAAGTCAGCTAAGTCTATGGGAAGATTTTTGGTAGAAGGTGTGGGGTTTTACTAAAGGAATTCAGAGCATGGACTCCTTGCAAGCCTATCAAGTTGTTATGGCTGTGGAAGGACATGGGAGCTATGGCATTGCTTATGGATGCTTTAGGATTTTAACAGAGCTTGGGAAGAAGTCAATGGCTTGAGTAGAGGAAAAGAAGCTTTCTCCGCTTTTTATGTGTTGAGGATGGAAGCTCTCCAATGAACATGAAGAAGGCATGGGGAAGGCTCTAGGTTATTAGGGAGAGCTTAGACAAGGTGGCTTGATCCGTTTGGTTTGGATTTGGTCTTCCATGAGCTGATTTGGGTTAGTTTGATTTGAGTGTCAAGTGTTGGTCATTTGGATTTTAGTGTGATAGATTTTATTTAGTGGTTATCTTAAGGTTAATTAAATTCTAATTTTATTATAAGTTTATTGTGTCATTAGGTTGGTCTTAGGTCTTAGAGTTTAGTCAGATCATGGATCATGGATCATGGACTTTTGTTGTTGGGCTTAAACTTTGTGCTAATGAAAGTTAGATGAGGATTGAATTAGGGTTATTTAATTGATTAACAATTTTAATTCCTCATGTCAACTTAACCAATTTCAATTAACTTAGTTATTTATGAACTCATTTGATTTGACTAAATTTTGGACTTTTTTAGTGGGTTTAGATATTGGGGTTTTAGTTTGACATTTAGGTTTTAGGGTTTGAGATTGAAATTAGAGTTTTTAATATAATTAATATTTAAAATAGATGTTTATTAAACATAATCGAAGCGAAGCACTATCTTAAGGTGCTAGGTCATGAGGTGGTTATCCTAAGTTAATTGGACAAATGGGTGTTAATAATTCAAATATTGAAGATGATTTAGTATTTGATAACAATAGCTTGAAATAGCAATATAAAAAAAGGATATCAAAAGTTCAAGAAATAATACTATAATGTAAAAAAAATATGTTCAAACAAACATAGGTGCAACAACTTAAAATAGGAATACATATGCAATTAAGAAGAAGAGTACAATGATATAGATGATGATGATGGAATAGATAATAATGAAAACTATAATGTACTTAGAATATACATATTATTAGCTAAACTAGTTTTTCTATATGTTTAAGATGACTTATTAAGATTTTCCTTGCCGTAGATTACAATAATCATCTAAAAATTATTATTTTACCTAATATATATTTTTTTATCATGATTATTATTTTATAGTATCAAAAAAATACTCTTCATTAAAAAATATATGGTAAGTCAATTAGAATATCAATTTTAATATCTCAAATCACTCATGTGTGTGCCTAGACTGGCACCTGGCACACACCTCGAGCAATCATGGCACCTCACACTTTTTAGAACTTCTAAATTGGGGATTGCATCCATTTATGCTAAAGGAGACTAAGTTGCTAATAGATCATTTGCATTGAAGAAAAAGATAGTGTGGGTCAAAGCAACTCATTGCCTTCACTTTAAGATGAAGCCAAATGTATATCGTATCAACTCCATTATTTTCATTTAAGAAAATGCTAAGAAAAGTTGATGCAAATTCCTCACCACTGACAAAAAATATGGATGATATAATTTGAAGTCACACCACCACATTTTCTTCCTAAAAGGGAGGCTGGTGTATGCCAAAGTCGCAATCAACTTCTTTACAAAAAGTGAATACTTGAGTAAACTAAAATTGAAATACCCTTCCCTTACCTTCATGACTTGAATAAAGGCTAGCAAAAGCTGCAACCACTTCATGTTCTATATACTTCTTCAATTCAATGGAAGCTAGAGACAAAATTCACTCATTTCATTCGTTTCAAAAGTTAAATGGAGGCAAGGCTAGAGCTACTCCAATGTTCTACATCAACAAAAAACATTGGTGTTGGCAAAAATCCATTCTACCAACTTACAATCCTTTTTTTGTCCCTCTCTCAAGTAGAATATTCAACTTTGTAGAAACCCCAAAAATTTCGATGCACCCTTGCCCATTTGCCCACCTACCCTTAAAACTTAGTAAAAGCAATTGGTAAAAATAAATAGTTATGTATTGTTGTGAGTACAATTTGTGTGTGATTATTGACATAGAAATTACTCGAGATAGTTGTGGCTGACAAAACACACAATTTCATATAGGTGAAAATAATCTTTTGTTAGATGGTTATATTATTCATATAACTCTTAATATTTTGATTGAATTTTATGCCTCTATTCGAGTTTGTAGATTATTGCAACCACATAACAAAATCTTCATAGTGAATACCAAAAGAATAAGTCTAGCATTCATTCAATTGAGAGTTATAATGGTGATATTGTTACTTTCACGAAGGAGATTGCATCTCTTCTAGTAATATCAGTTGGGCCTTTGAGTGGCCAAATCATTCTAATCTTGCAAGTGGTATGAACCAACATGTATCACTAGGAACCCAAAGCTTCCTTATTGCTAAAGAACACCTATGTAACCTTAACATCTCTTCGTAGGAACGTGTAGTTCTAAATACTAGGGAGCTATAAAATGCAATCGTGTGGAGACTGAGCATCATAATCATTAGGGTCACATTAATCAATTCATTATGAAAACCAAAACCCAAGTTAACAATCATTGAGCTTCAATTGGACAAGTTATCAAGGGCTTGAAACTCGCCAAGCAAGTCACCCAAAGCAACAAGATTCTAGAATCATATCTAATCCAGTTGCCTAAGAGACATACCCTATCATTAGCTGCAAAGAGTTCTCTTCAAGCACTTCTTTCGAAATTTGAGGATCTCCCAAAAAAGAGTTGTACGTGACATAGAATAACATGAAAAGAAAGAAACTAGAAAACATAACAGTGCATACCTTGGTAAAATTTAGTCCTAAACTCTGGATATAAAGCTCCCCAAGAGGTTTATGTATCTGATTCTGGAAACCAGACCAAATAGATGATGAAAAGGAAACCAGCACAATGACATACATTTACCAAACCTGTTACAATCTAGTGTCATTCCTTGGATAGGCTTCCCTATAGTTCACCTGTGAAATAGTAAAGGAACAAAGCAAAGATGTAGATTGAGTGAAGTTACATAACCTGTGCTGCAACCTATTCAAACAAAACCCAAAAAGTTAGCCAGATAGTGATACTCAATTATCTTTTGTTTGTTGGCAATATTTTCAAAATTTTAAAATCAAATTATTAATTAAGTAAATGAAAGATTACTTTAAAATCAAAGTATTTTTATTAATGTATTTAAATTAATTAAATAATAAAAACTTGGTCCAAGTCACCCAATATTTGGGTGCAGTGGTGTAAGTGAACCATGCAAACTCATGAGATGGCTCAGGCTCGACTATATAAGTGGCTCATGATCTGAGCTCGATGCCTATATTTTTTTCTCTTCATATTAACTAAATAAGCCGACTCATGAGCTATCTCAAACTTGTAGAATTAAGCTTATGCTCCAGCTCGAACTCTATTAATATATAATCCACCTCAAGCTCAAGCTCAAGCTCAAGCCGAGGGTGGCTCAACATCGACTTGCGACTTCAACTTCAACTTCTATCGGGAATGTGACTTTGATCATTAAATAAATATATTACTTTATTTAAAAAGAGCATAATTTTTGCCATTATTTTTTATGTTCTCTTTTACCAACCCTAATAATGTCGGGGTGGCATCTAGTACGTAGTTCTTAAATAAATATTTTATATTTCTGATCGTTTTTGTTCATCTGTGTTGTATTAATTGAATTATAATAAATATCTTATGAAGATTTTTTGCATTTAACGTTAACTTGATTTTGACAATATACGAGAAAGCACAAAAATTTAATAAAATTTTAATTGATTTTAAATAAAAATAAATTAAATTTCACTTCTCCATTAATTCATATTTCTCTTCATTTCAATTGTGCAAACATCTTTTTCATAATATTTCAAATCTTATAGCATTGTAGTTCGCTATGTTTAAGGCCTATTATCGCTCAGGACGGTCATTTACGTACATAGCTCCCGATAGAGGGCTTTAATGGACGAGTTATTATAATTATATTATGCAACACAACGAAGCATTGTTATAGAATATGTAACAAGCTTCAAACAACTTGATCTCAATATGATAAAAAAAAAAAACAAAAGTCTTCATTCGAGATGGAATGATCGAAGGCCGAAGTTGGCATATCCTAATCCATAAAGGAGTTGAAATATCTATATAATTTTTATTACACCTTTGACTTTAAACAAAATAAAAACTATAGAATTACTTTCGAGCTCCAAATTTTGTTGACAGCGAGAACGTGAAGAAAAAGGCATTCTTATGCAAATTACCAACAGTTTTTATCAATTGCATATATTTTAACTACTTCAAATAAAAATTAAAACTTCGATATCCATTCAAAATAATAGATAAATGATACTTCATAATATATATATATGTGTTGTGCGTGCGCCGCTAGCCGTGGCCTGTTGGTTGACGGGTTTCTCTGTAAGTCTTCTCAGGTCACGGGTTTGATCTCCTGTAGCACGGGGTTCTCGAATATATAAACACATGGTGTCATGCCTCCATCACAGGGCTTTAGCACATAAGAAAATTGGTATTTGGGTCTCTGCCAAATGCCGATTTCTTTTAATATATATATATATATATATATATATATTTAAAAGAAACCAGCCAAAATATCGATTTCTCATGTGCTTGGGCCCCATGATGAGAGCTCGCGTCATGTGCCTAAACTAGCCAATCCCCCGCTCCACAGTGGGATCAAACTCCTGACTTGAGAGGACTTACAGTGACCCTACCACCAACAGCGCGTGTACGCGCACACACACAAACAGATATATATATATATATATATATATATATATATTTAAAAGAAACCAGCCGAAATATCGGTTTTCATCTGCTCGGGCCCATGATGAGAGCTCGCGCGCATGCCTAATCCAGTCATTCCCCGCTCCACAGTGAGATCGAACTCCTGACTTGAGAGGACTTACAGTGACCCTACCACCAACAGGCCAGAAACGCGGCACACACACAAACATATATATATATATATATATATATATATATATATATATATATATATATATATATATATGTATATATATGTGGCGAGTATCCAATTGTAATAAATGGCAAGCAAACTGAAGAATCTTGTGCTAAATTTGAGCTTTTTGCCTCACCAACAACATCTATGGAAACCCGTCTTCCAATTGTCGTAATTTATCATAACTGTTGTCTTTAAATTAACAACACTAACTTATCAGGTGGAGTCTCAGAAAAAATAAACTAAAATATGCTTTAGCTAATTTTGATCGTTGCATGTTCAATATTTCCATTTGTATATGTTTCTCAAAACAAATAAATAAAAAAATAAACTTTCATTTGGATCAAGTCCTTTCATCTCCAAATGGAAGGAAATGATTTTAACTGCGTTTAAAAATGCTGGGAAGCAGTCATGCAGGCTCCTATCAACCTAACACTCTTAGCATTTATTTATTTATCTTGGACAGAGTGACCATTTAAACCTAACATTATAAAATTTTTATTTTATTTTCAATTAGACTCATAATAATTTACACAAAATCGACCCAACTTAAATTTCTTGGCCAAGTGGACATCACATACTATTATGCAAACAAATTTAAGCAATATGAAGTATTAGAGTAAAAGAATTAAATTAATAAGTGAGCCTTAGTGTGAACCTATTTCTAACTCCGTGAAGAGCATTTTTTTTACTGCTTTCTACTCTACTTCCTAATCATTCAACTGTTTTATTAAACGTTTTTCATATATAACATAATTTCCTTCTTTTTTTTTGTTTTTTTGCATGAATTTCAATAATATTTATAAATTGTATTTATAAGTTAAACAATCTTGACATCATTTTTAGGCCGATTAACTAATGATAATAGGAATTGATGAGTGTTGAATCCTTTTAGGATGTACAATTTTGTATTATTCGTGAGTACATATAACTCGGTAAAGAACTAATTTTTAGAAGGAATGTGGAAGAAAAAGATCGATGTAAAGATTGAGAGTGTCTCAGGTTTTGTTTGTTGAGCTTGAACCTCTAGAACTTCTGGTAAGCTTGGGAAAAAAGGCTCGGAGAAGGTTTCTCGGATTACATTGTTTTCTCTAAAGTGAGAGAGAGAGAGAGAGAGAGTGAGAGTGGCTTGAGAAAGAAGTAAGGTGTTTTGCCTAGTCTCTGAGAGTCCTTTCTCTTACTCTCTTGACTTTCCTTTTATACGTAAAGTAGAAGGGATAAAAAAAAACATTTCATACAATGTTGTGTCCATCTGTGATGCATTGATGAAAATAGTGTGATGTGGATGCTATGCAGCACTTTTAAAAAGGAAGGGATTCGTGTACTTACAAATAATGAAGACCATCATTCAAAGTTGTCCATCCATAGATGGGCTAGATCACCTCAGAGAAGAGATAAATTTAGGCGCTTTGGCATGTGGGCTCAGTTCAGCCACTTCAATAAGTGTGCTCGGTTCAACGACTTCGGTAGGTGAGCTTAATTCATGAAAATGGTCTAATTCCTTAATAAGGGCTTACAAGGCTTGCAAAAATTGTTGGCTTCTCCATCAGACTTCGCATAAAAAAACTTTGTTTAGGTATACAGTCATATTTATGTACACATGTAGTTTCCTGATTCTCTTGGCTCTTCAATCAGATTTTATGAGAAGAACAAGAGCACGAAAACATTTTAACTCTCTGGAGCTACAAGAATCCTTTGTTTTGTCAAGCTTTATGACTTAGAGCAGGGATCATCGAGGTGAGAACTCAACAAGATTTGAGAGTAGGGAATGCTGGCTTTTCTTGTGCAAAGTTAACTGTTCATATCCACAAATGTTGACCTCACTTTTGGTCAACCCTTCATTCGCATTCAAAAGAACTAAAATCAATTTCAAACTCAAAACTAGTTCAAATTGAGTTGAGAAGGTCATGATCGACAAGTTCGAAGTTCATTTAATGTTTCATAAAAAATCTTAACTTTCGTGGAGAGGGACCCATACCCGAATCTGAAATACTTCCAACCACATCAGTCAAAATCAAATTCACTATTGGATTCCTTTGATTTTGTTTCTTCCAGGTGGGTCAAGTCATAATTTTTACCAAGAACAAAAGCCTCACATTTCGGTCCTCAGGCACACCAGAAGCATTGGAAGCACACATGTACGGGCACATCCATGCCTGATACACCCACGCACATACCCTTGTGAGTGCGCATCCACACCTTCATCGGCGTGACTATGCTGGTTCAAGCGTACGCCCAAACGTTACTGGGCATGCCCACTCCCACAGGTGGCGTGGCCATGCCTTTAGAACCTGAGTCTGACATTGTCACACTAACCGTGAGCGTGGCTACGCCGTCGACAAACAATTGCCTCTTCTTCGGATCTGGTTGTGGGTCGTTTCACCGTCAGTGATTTGCGATATCTTTCTGGTGATTCAAGGCACTTCATCAAAGAGCCATTCTCCCTCCACGCCATCGAATGGTGATCCCTGAATCAATGAGGGATAGATCCATGGACTCTAACTATTCTTGTCGTCTATGCTTCCCTCCTCATGTGCCTATAAATAACTCCTCATTCCGATTGAAAAGGGTGCCTCTTCCCCTCTTCTTTCTTCCTTCTCCTCTCTTGTGGTCTTCTTTAGGCTCCAATATGTAAATTTTTTTCTCTTTCATTATTTTATTTCATTTTTGTTATTTTTATTTATTTATTATCTAAAAATAAGTAATTAAATAATTATGCTTGGGTTTAGTTCTAGACTAGACTTAGGCGAGCCCGGACCAAACCTAACCCGAACCAAACCCAAATTCAAACTGAGTTGACTCGAACCTAAACTTAATCCAGTTTGATGAGAACCCAACTAAACCCAACCAAACATAAGCCCAGCCTAGTTTGACATAAACCTAACTAAAGGTAAACTGAACCCAACGCAACATAAACACAACCCATTTTGACAATAACCAAACTAAACCCAAACAAAATCCATCCTAAACCTAACCCAGTTTGACCCAACTTTTTTTTGAACGCAACATAACCCAAACTAAACCCAACGAAAGCTATACCTGACCCAACTTGACCCAAACCCATTTGAACCCAATCAAACTCAAATCTAACCTAACATGATTCAACCCAAATAGAATCCAACTCAATCGAACCTAGCTGACATTAGCTAAACTTAGCTGATTTTAGTTGACTCCAGCAACCCTAGCTCATCCCTAACCCAAGCCTAATTAAAACCATGTTTAATTCATATGTAATATTTCATGTGTATTAACTCATGTGTAATGTTCCATGCATTATAATTCATGTTCTATGTGCAATAAACCATATTTTCATGTACCATGTTTAGTTCTTTTTATATAAAAAAAAAAACAAGAAACTAGATAAAAGTAAATGACGAGGGGAACCTCTTATATACTAGTTCTCCCAATAAATGTTTAATATGAGGCAAAAATTCAAACACAAAACATCAAAACTTGTGGAAAAAACCAAATAGAGAAAATTGACCTAAGAACTAACAACAAAATTTTAGACTTAGGAGAAACTTGATTTTCATATCAATTGACAAACCTTGGAGCTAATAAAAAATCATGAACTAAATATCAAACTCAAAACCAAAATCTAAAATGTACCAACATAAAGGATGAAAGCCAAGCATATCCAGATATGTCATGAGTCTTAGGCTAGCCAAATTAAACACGAGGGACTAAGGATCACACTCATCATCTCTTAGTCTAAGTCTAGAATTCTAGTTTATTCTAATAAGTACCCTAGTTAGTGATAAGGACTAGATCATATAAAACAAGCAACCTTACTCTCTGAAACTAAAGAAAATGTCCTAGAATAAGCCAACCCATGGTTACAGATGAATAAATTTTGACCTGCCTTGAAATTAGGTAACCAACTACATGCCATGGACATCGCGCTCAAGGAGGATTTGTGGTTAAAAGGTTGGTTTTAGTTAAAGGACACCAGCACACCCAAAGTAATGGAAAGCTATGGGTATCATGACTGGAGGCATTATACACAATGGCTAGACTAGTTGGCCTATTTAGATTCCTTACAAAGTCTAGGTGTGTTTAAAAATTATGTTTTCACCTTCATCTATAAATCCTTGCTACCAAACTTCATCATTCAGTTTAGGAATTCCTTCAAACTCAAATAACTTTAAGTTAATCTTTCCAGCCTATGTTTTGAATTCAAACCTACAAACTTGAATTATCAAACAAAGCTCACTTGAATTGAAATCACCCAACTTGTTACCAATCCTTTTCAATCTCACCAATATCAATTAACTTAAAAGTCTTTAACCTTCACCAAAAATTCAATCCTTAGGGTAGACTTTCCTCCCTGGATGGACAAATTCATTTGTCTAGGATTTTTCATGATATAATTTTATCGAACTGTATGAAAAATCCTTTTAAGATTAATTATTCCAAAACTCTAAACTTTGATCCTTTATTCACCTCTAAAATCTAACGCCATACAAAGACATGCATTGTAAGGGGTGGAAAAAAAATCTAACACCCGATAGCAGCAACTCCGCAAGGGGTGCAAAAAACATCTAACACTCGATAGTGACAAGCTCAATGAGGGGTGAAAAAATCTAACGCCCAACAACAACAATCTCCATAAGGGGTGGAAAAAATCTAACAATCAACAACAACAAGCTCCCCGATGAGTGTAAGAGAAAATATAATACCCGGTAGTGACAAGAACTGTGAGGGGTGTAAAAAAATAAATCTAACACTAGACCAGTAGCGACAAGCTCTATGAGGAGTGAACACAAATCTAACACTCACTAGTGACAAGCTACTCGATGGGTGGAAAAAAAAAATCTAACAACCAACAGTGATAAGCACTACGATGGATGTAAAGAAAAAATCTAACACCCGATAACAATAAACTCCGCAATATGTGGAAAGAAAAATCTAACACCGGCAGCAACAAGCTCGCAAGGGTGAAAAAAAAAGCTAACACCCGACAGCGACAAGCTCCATGACATGTCAAAAAATCTAACACACTGGCGAGAGACAAGTTACACGAGGGGTGTGAGAAAATCTAACACTCGAGCAGTGAGAATATCCATGATGGGTGTAAGACGACTCGTCAACTTGCAGTGACAAGCTCTATGAGAGGTGTGAAATGATAGTCCTCAACCTTTCTAAAAATTTCACACTCGATAGTGAAATGTTCCATGAGGGGTGTAAGATAACTCGTCACCCTGCAACAACAAGCTACATGAGGGTTGCACAGTTAAAGGACTTGTCGGCCGTTGAAATTATTTGAGATTGTCGGTCGCCGGAATGGAAATCTCGTCACGCATTTTAAAGTAGATTTAATATTTAATATATATATATATATATATATATATATATATATATATATATATATATATATATATATATATATATATAGTAAAAGAAAATGGTATTTGACGAGAGGCCCAAATATCGATTTCCTTATGCCTACAACCCTATGATAGGGGCCTGACACCATGTGCCTGTAATTCGACCCCCCACGCACCACGACGGGGATCGAACCCTCGCTAGAGGGGACTTACAGTGACCCCGCCACCAACTGGACAAGAAATGCGGCACACACGGATATATATATATATATATATATTTATAATTTTGAAAAGTAACATTTTAATTTGAAACTATGAAATGAAACTGATCTCATATATGCAATAGTTTAAATAAAAGAGCACGACATTCAAGCTATGCATCTACCCAGAAGAACGGACACATTACTTGATGATGATGCTCATTTAAATAAAATAAAGAATCTATGGCATCCATTTAGTCCGCAAACTATTTATGTTGATTGAAAAGTTCCCCTATATAATATAAAAGATTAAATAGGGTTTATATTACATGGGTTCTTAAGATTTCCTATAAGGGCAACCTCTATAGTTAATTACATCTCAAGCAACAAAAGTTACTTATGAAAACTTTTGATGATGATCGAAATATTGTCTTCATGAATTCTAAAAGGTTTAGGATTTTCAAGATAGGACACAAGAAATTCAAAGGTGAAATGTGCAAATGGGAATGGTTTTTCTCAGCATTTAAATGAGGAAAAGCTAAGGAATACCACGGATCCTGAGGAAAACCTTTGTGACTTTCCAAACTATCCTATAGTTTGGCTTCAATTTCGAAGAGATATTGTTTAATGTTCCATCCTGCCAATTTATTATATAGATCTTACATCAGTTGATACCAATCATACAAATAGCCAGTAAGATAGGAAGGTTTATGTCGTATCAAACGACGACCTCGAAATCCTAAGAAACGTTAGGGCTTATATTGCACAACGGAGTTGTATATCAGTTGAGGATTTATGTTGCACTAAGTAGATAACCTCAAAGTCTTGTGGATTGTTGTTTACTTCTAAGGAAGGATGTGTTGTTGTAGACCTGTTTTGCTCTCTCGAAGATGTTCTTTTGGATGTCCTCATCATGCTGGCCAAGGTACATGCTCCAAGCTTCTTGTTGTTGAAGGTTTCAAGTTTACAAATGTAAAGTTCAAGAGGTTCAAAGAAGTTCCAAGATTTTTATGATGTATGTGTCGGATTTTGTTGTTATTTAAATGTCTTATGTGGAGGGTTTAAGTTGATTAATTGATACTGGTTAGGATCCCATGGTTCCCTTATTCTGGCACTACTATTTTCTTCATATTCACTTAGTTTGGATGAATTTACGAAACTCAAATAAATAAGTTCAATAAGTTCATCCAGATTGGGGAAAATCTTGTTAGCAGTCGAGGTTGCCTCCTCCAAGGGATTCCCGATCATCTAAATAGGGTGTATTGATTTAGTTATCTTTGGTTTTGAAAATGTTACTTAATTTTGAAAAAGAATTTTTGTTTTGGGTTTTGTTTTGAATGTCAATTTCAATTTTGGTTTTGTTTTGTATTGGTTTGGTTTTGACGGGCAGGTTTGCAAGTAAGTACAGGTATTCAAGTAAATGAAGGTAAGTATATGCAGTGAAAGTAAAGTAAAAGTAAGCTGCAATACAATAATATAAAAGCGTACCTGTCATCTTCTCGCACTACAGCAGAAACATCAGCTTTTGCAATGTATATATAATTTTTGCAAGAATTTAAATTAATTGCCAGAAAAGAAAGCAAGAGAAGTAGTTCAAGATGAATGCTTACCGATTCCTAGTCATAACTTGGTGAGTTCCTATTCACTTGGATTGAAGGATGATTTTCTTGAGCAAAGACGTAATGGTTCAGTTGTCCTCCAAGATATCCAAAAGACTATAAAGGAGGGTGAGGGATAACCCTACACTTCTTTTATAATCATTTGGAAAGTCTCAAGCTCTTCTGAACTTATTATGTTGCTAAATCATTCATCCATAAGTAAGTCAAAGTTTAATGGAGATGTTTTATCTTATGCTCAATGAATTTAGATGTTTTAATCACCCCATATGAGTGGGGTAATTATCACTTGATTTTTCACTTATGAATTATGTGAGTGGAGGCCCTTAAGGAAAAATTGATTAGCTAAAGAACTTAGCCAATTTAAACTTAGAGTTGGGCTAGTTTTGTTTCCAAATAATTTGGGATTAGTTATATTCTAAGTATCATTGAACAAACTTGGATTGAACCTAACTCACTACTTAGCCCTTAAAATTGCATGGGTAGATTTGTAATTTTAAGAGTGTCAAATTAGGTTAGCTTAATCCTGATCAGGTTTTGTGTCGTAATCCAACCATTAGTCAGAGTCTTCAATTAATGGGTTATCGTCTTCCAAAATCAAGCCCCTCACCTTAAGATCACTCAATATAATGAACTTCTAAATAAAGATGATTATGGGAAAACTAAAATTATACCCTTGTTAAGAAGAAGTGATGAGTTGGTTTCTACCATTTAACCGCTTGTATTTCAATCATCTAGATGAGTAGTTAAGATCATATGTTGCCCATTTTTCCTTTGATTTAACCAAAATATTAATAAGGGTTTAAATTCCATAATTACCATTTTGGCCTTTAAGGCCTTATCACCTCATAATTTTTTAAATCTAACTCAAATAACTTTGAATTTTTATGTTACCGCACTCATAGGTCAATTAAAATATCAGAGGAGACAATATGATTTTTTAATTTTTATTTTACTTTTGGAATTATTATTAATGTAAAAATAGGTATCTTCAATATTAATTCACTAACTTATCAAAAGTATATCATCTATTCTTAAGAAAATTAATGGAGGTTCACCTAGATCATAGGACCACTTAGACCAATTTTCATGATTTTTTAAATTTTATTTTAATTAATATAATTATTTGTTTTTTAGTATTAATTAAATATAAAATTGAATTTAACTTAAAAATTACTTTTTATATTTTTCTTAAACCTCTCCGAGTTCAGAGGACCAAGAGAAGCAAGTTTCATATTTTGTGGTTTTTATTTTATTTATTGTAATTATTTTATTACAAAATTAAGGAAAATTCAATTTTAGCCTTTAGAAAATTATAACTACTTTTAGAAAACTAGTAAAAATATCTTAATTGCTCTCAAGTGATCAGGAAACAATTTGGAACATTTAATTGCATTTTTATATTTTTATGATTTTTAATTATTTTTTTAATTATTTAAAATTTAAAATAAGCCTTAAAAATTAAACATTTATTTTAACTTCAATTTTGTTTTTTTTTTATGTTCCTCTCGTCACAAGGAACTCCAAAAATCATTTTTGTAATTTTCTTATTTATATTTTATTTATTATAATTATTTTAATACAAAAATATCATTTTAATTAAAAAATCAATTTTAGTGCACAAATTAATTCAAATTTAGTTCAAACTTTTACAGTGAGCTAATATAATTATTATTTACAGTGTGAGTTTATTTTTGTGATTTTTCTAATTATATTTTAATTATTTAATTTTTTAAGTTTTTAATGAGTTAATTATAATTATTGCTATTTTAAATTACTTAAATCCAAATTATATTTTTCCTAGGGTCCTCTGACCACAGTAAACCTTCCAAAATAAGTTTTATATTTTTCTGATTTATATTTTTGTTTTTATAATTTTTTAATTAAACAGCAGGGGATTTAACTTGAAAATTAGGGTTCTCTGGTTTGAGATGCTCTCTGACCCTTGAAAAATCAGAGAACACCCCTAAGAACAGAGCTAACAAACTCTCAAAATTTCATGCCATGGTGATTAGTATTTAGTAAGTTATAATTAAAATACTTTTTGAGCATTTAATTTATTTAAAATAAAATACATGATAAATAATTTTTATTTTTACATTATTCTCCTATGTTCACTAAGCAATATGATATTTTTATTTATTTTTTCCATTTTTCTACACCAAGATATGAATTTTCTAAATTCTGGAATTAAAATAAATCCTAAAAATCCTATTTTTCTAAACTCGATCGACGACTGATCGGATCCTATGACGCTCCGAAGTCACACACGTTGCTCTATCATTTGACGCCGCCACTTGAGTTAGCTGTCACACGACCTACGCTTTATGTATCAAGACTCCGTCCAGCGCGATTCTGACCTTCTATCCATTACATGCTCGATCTGATGGTGCTGGTTCATCATCTTCATCTGGTGTGAATTGTGAACCGCAAGCATTCAAACCCTAATATCTCTCTCTATTCTCAACCAAATCACTTCAGGTTTGTTTCTAAAGCTTCATCTACTCAAAACAAACACATTCATACGGTTAATCGAGTATGAAATACAAGTTCACTTCATAAAGACCCAAACCGAGTTCAATTTGGGGGGAAAATATCAATACTTTTGCCCAGAGGTCTGGCCACAAATGGATGCTTGCAGAAGCTTCATAAGAGCCTGATGCGTCCTGGATGTGTCACTTTGCCCTGGTGAATTTTCTATGTAGGACATCTTCCTATAGGTGGAAAGGCTGAGGAGAAAGTCTGGTGTAGAGAGCTTTGGAGATGGGGCTTTCAGTAGGAAGCTTCCTCTTTAGCTCTGAGGAAGCTCAGGGAACATTCAAGTTAAGGTTTGGTGAATTTTGGTGAGGCACCCTGTTTCTAGCCTAATTTTAGGTGATGAAATTGGCTTCAGGCAGTGGGCGCAAGGGCTGGAGAATGGTGGAGATGAGCTTCTCTCAGTTGCTAGAGGGTTTGGGAATAATTTAGCAGAGTTTTGTTTAGGTTTTTAATCATCCTCTCCTTTGGCCGTGAAGAGGGTGGTCTTAAATAGCTCTCGGAAGGGGTGGTCGATTAGGCTACTGATTTGGGTGCAAAGTGGTTCTTAGGTGGAGAGCTGAGCGGTGCCAGTGACCAATCAGGGTTAGCCACATTGTATGGGTGGAATTGGGTTTGGATTATAGTGAGGTGGCTCTCGATTTTGAGGATCTCTAGCTACTAGGCCAGCTGGCCAGGTCAGGGGAGCTGGCTAGCTGGATCAGGGAGGCCAGAGGAGCTGTTAATGGTGATTAGTTGGGTGTCTTGATGATAGATGGTAAATATATATTTGATTTAGCCAAATAAGAGAAGAGATCCCCTAATTCATGGGACCTTTGGTCCATGGCTCATGTAGATTGGGCTAGGTGGATCTAGCTTGAGTCCTAGGGTTCTAATGGCTGTGGTGGCTATGCTTTGGTCAATTTGAATTGATTTGGTTAAATTTAGGTCTTGGATTCAAAATTGGGATTTTGGCTTGGACATGGGTCTAAGTTGGGTTTGAGTAAGATTTGGGTTAATTGATTGATCAATTTGATCTAAAAGATTGTCACAGGCTTTAAGAAGTCAATTGGGCTGAAGATTGAGGGCTATGAAGTTCAATTTGGATGAATTTTTGACTTTGGGGCAAAATTAGGGCTTTTGAACTAGGTGGGATTTGAGGCTAGGTCAAGGCCAATTGAGGGCTCAAATTGATTTAGCGGAATGATATGAAGAGTTTAGAATTCAAATTTGGAGAAATTGATTTGATTATGTGGTTCAATTTGGAGAAATTTGAGCATATGGTCAATTTGGGGCAATTCATTTAGACTTGAAATTTGGGCTTAAAATTGGATTCAATTGGACTTGGAATTGGTTTTGGTTGGAATTAAACATGGTGAATTTTGGTTTGGAATTGAAATTGGGTGAGATTGAACTCAATTTGGTGGAAATTGAGGGTGATTTAGGGATTTTGGGCCTTTAAGGGAAATTTGGGGATTTTGGTCAAAATTAGTCAATTTGGTTAAATTAGACTCAATGGAGTGGTTTCAATTGATCTTGGGAATATTTTGAGTGATTTTGGAGGTTTTGGGAACTTTTGAAATTTTTGGGGCATGAAGGGCATTTTGGTAATTTTTGCAAATTTGGGGTATTTTGAGAATTTAGAGAATTTTGGGGTATTTTGGGTAATTTGAATGATTTTGAATGGATTAAAATGATTTTTGAAGAGAATTTAAGGATTTGGGCAATTTTGGGAATATTAGAGTTTCAGGGGCTTTTTGGTAATTTTGTGTTAATTGAGAATGTTTATCATGAGGATAGCCTATTTGAGTCATGGACCAAGGGAAATCTCATTTTGGATCCTCCATGTGTTGGTCTTAGCCAAAACCCTATTCTAGGGCTAATGGTTTGGGAGACCACCCACATGAGTTTCCAAAAGAAGTAGGGAACCAAATTAAACCTGTTTGGTTTAGGCTTTAGGTAGTGAGTGAGAGTGTGGGGTTCAAGTGTGTGTGTGCAGGCTTGCCCAACACCAAATCACCCAGGGTTGATCCTAAGGCTTGACCATCCTATAAGAATCAGTTCTTGAGCTCCCTCATATTTGACCCCCACCTACTAAGTGCTAGAGGTTAGGACCAAACATGTAGAACTCTAAGAGGAGCAAAGAGGTGTTTAGAATTTCTACTAGGGAAGGGTTTCATTACTAGTCCTCTAGGATAGTCATTCAGGAAAGTCCTATAGCTAGATCCTAGGCTCCTGAGGAAAAAAGACTAGACCTCGACAAAAGTGAGGTTAACGGGACTTCACCCCAGGGTGAACGGCTCCAAGACTCCACTCCGGAGCGAACGGTTCTAAGACTCCACTCCAGAGCGAATGACTTTAGGACTCCACTTCGGGGCGAACGACACTATGACTCCACTTCAGGGCGAATGGCTCTGGGACTCCCTTCTAGAGAGAGCAATTCTAGAAATCCTCCCTATGATAGGAAAACAAACAAAGAACTTTGACTGATGATTTTCTCCTCTAACGGTCGACCTTATCCTCCGACCAGCCATCGAAATTCGATGACTCCCTCGACAAAAAAACTCCAAAATGGCAGATCCAGCAAATGACAATAATGATATCAGAACCAAGCGTGAAAAGTGCTTAATTGGGAGTATCATTAGAAAATTATATGTTCAAGATTTGTTTGATTTATAAATTTCATTGTCCTTATTGTAGTTGTTGATATCAAAGAGAAAGAAAATTTGGGAACTTAATATGTATACTCATGAATGGTCTGAACAGATCTCGAGGCAATCTATAGTCTTCCCCGTCAAATTGGCTACCCTAAACCGTCTTTTCTCCTTCTAACAGAGGACCTTTTTCCCCAACATAGGGCTTTTTCCTCCAACAGAGGAATTGTCCCCCCGACGGTGAACTTCTTCCTCCGACTGGCGACCAGAACTCTCCCCAGCATAAACACTCCAGAATGACAGATCCAATGATCGATGAGGTACCCAGCAGAACACACCAACAGAAAAACTAAAATATCCTGTAATATCATTTTAATGCATGAGTAATATTATAATTTAATTTTTAGCCTTCCTATCATCTATAAAGAGGGTCCTTTCATTTAAAATGATTTTTGGCTCCCCCACTTATAACCTCCAATCTTTGTGGAATAAAATGGGTCCACGAGAGCGCAGTCCTTCTCTTCTCCTCCTCTCCTTCTCTTTTTCTCCCTCTGTCAATCTTCTTTCCTCAGTCCAACGCTTTATTTCTTGGGCACGGTTTAGCAGACAAATTTGAATTCAATACTATACAAACGTATCTTAAAATGAGAATTCAAAACAAATTTTATATAGAATAAGATCATCATCTTATTCGAAATTTATACAAATTTTTTTTTTTCAAATCAATGCCGACCTTATTAATCTAAGAATCATGCGATTAAAAGTTGTGGCACTTTATTATGTTCAATGATATTTTACCTTTTTACAGAATAATATCATCATCTTGTTCAAACTCTATACAATTTTTTTTTTTCAATCAATGTTGACCTTATTAATTTAAGAATTAAGCTATTAAAAGTAGTGGTAGTTTAAAATGTTCAAAGATGTTTTAATTTTCCATAGAATACGATCATCATCTTATTCAAATTTTTTACAACATTTTTTTTTTTCCAAATCTACGTTCACCTTATTAATTTAAGAATTATGCGATTAAAAGTAGTGATATTTTAATATGAACAGAAATATTTTGCATATTTTCCAAGAACTGAAAATTATTTATCTCTAAAATTTTAAGGGAGATTTTATTCTTATTCGACTAAACATTTTATTTTAAAATATTCATTTTGGTTTTATTCATTTATCTGCAATGCATGTCGGATTGGACAACCACTTATGTTAAGTTTCCAATCGCCATGTTCTTAAAAATTGGTCCAGACTCGTAGGTCTTAATATATTTATTCCTTAATATTAGAACCATTCAATCCAATAATAATTTGTTTGATTTATTGGTACACTGATTCTATTCTAATTCACGGCTAAAGTTGGTGTATGATTGAGTCAATCTAATTTTCAAATCATGCCGGCTAGAACCAGTAGTTGAGGTTTATTAATTTTGAAAATATTGCTTGTTTCTAGTCTTTATAAATTTTGGATTTATTATTTTTCATCAAATTGGATAGAAATGAAAATTTTAGATTAAAATATAATTAGGAGATTAAATATCATTTCCCAAAATTTTAACTTTTAGCCATGTTAAAAATAGTCAAAATTGAAGTGTTCTAAATTAAATATAAGTATTGATAAAAAATATTGATATTACATAAATACTATATCATTCAAATCTTTTCAAAATGATTTTAATATTAATTATGTCGATTCAACTTTAGTTGAACTTAACATGCCATCAACAAATTTTCATCATCTGACACGAATCTTATGGCACCACACAAAACTTGAGGGAACTTTTTGAGCAAGCAATGTTCAAAGTGATTAAAAATAATCTAGAACTCCGATTTCAGGAATTTATAGTCAAACCGTCTGGCTTTACTAGGCAGACCCAATCATACCAAATTTGATCTAATTTGAGCCAAATCAAGACTAAATCAATCGTTAAATCACATTTGGAAGCTTCTGATGCATACTTAGAAGGTTAAACAGATTTCAAATCTGACAAGATCACAATCAAATTGTGGGCCTTGAATACGTAAATTTAATGAGTCTAATATCACTCAATTATAATAACATTAATGCACTCAAATGTTCACTGAATACTGTTCAATCAAGGGATTCTCTTCTGGCCATCTGATGGAGTGGTCCGAATTTCTTTCTTATTTTGCAAAGAGACATCTCCCAAACTTTATAAATAGATCACTATCCCCCTTGAGAGGTGACTAGATTTTGAGCTAAAAATATCAAAGTTTGGAGAAGGAGCTGAAGTTCAACATCATTTCTGCACCAAATATCCAGCTAATACCTCCCGCTCCTACAATCACCAACCACCTTTAACCACCACCTACCAGCCATCATCGATCAATTTCAGTTGCCCCCTAGTCATAGCAAGGAAGCTCAATACTGAGTCAATACTTGTGTTATGGAGTGCTAAGAAACAACCATCACACAGAGTCACGAAGCATCCTACAGAGTAGTGCACAATGCTAAACCTCATTATAACCTCAAAGATGGTGTATCAAAGCTCCAACAACTAGTTCCTGCTACTGTCGTGCCATACTATGGAACAACAAGCTCTTATGTGCAACATTGTTAAAACTCCGTCAAGATTCTTGCTATGAAAACTCATTTGAGATATTTGCCCATAATTTTTTTACTAGTAGATAATTTATGATTTCTCTCAAGTCTATTTAACTACAAACAATGAGCCATGCCTATAAAAAATAGCCATGTGTAGGGATAAGCGAATTTATGATACAATTTTATATTTTAGTTGTTAAATCTCTATCTTCAAGCATTTTTAAGTATATTCTATCCAAAAGATTTAAACTTTTGATTTGATGCACCATTTCCCTAGTTAATGGCACAATCATATCTTATGTAATTCTTCATTAATAAAAAAATACACTAACAGTTTTTTTGTCTCTTCTCTTTTCTCTATTAAACCGCTTTAAGCTCATCTCAAACATGAAATAAGCTCTTAATGTAATTTCATTAGTAATTATTAGATTCAAGATCCCTTAAGATGCAAATTGATAATGCCAAATATTAAGAAGTAGACCACAGATCATATTGTTGAGCTTTTGGTTACAGAGCAACCAGAATAAGGTTTTGTCAATTCTAGGTAGCTTCCTAACATAAGGGATTGTCATAATCAGATAATTTAGAAAATCTTTAAGTAATTCTGTTGAGGTTCAACTACCTCTCCATTTTATTATCACCGGGCCTCACACTTTCTCTCTCAAACAATGAGAAGCAATATACTAATGAGAGTACTAGAAATATTCAACTTCCTTAAAGACAAGTAAACTAGTGCATTTTCAATTCACATTGCTGAGGCCCAATCTTCTGTGATGTTTAGTTGCATTGATATACTTTTACAAGATCAAGATCGACCCACATAAATATATCACCCACTTTTATTCAACTAGATAACACACTAATAGCGATAAGGTGAAGGAAGTGTCACTTACTCATTACCACATTTAAAGAGAAACCACTAGTATGGTTTTTATACTCCGTGCATGTTTTCCCTTTCTAGTTTAGTTATTTAAAATAACAATTTATTGTTTGGTTATTGGTTCGCAAAGTTTGCTAAGGATTTATTAGTCCTTTCTAAATATGAGACACTAACTTAATAAGCACTTAATTAATTTGTTATTCAATTAATTTCTAAGATGTTGGATATAAAAGACTTTTAGCATGATGTTGACCATAAAACTCAAGCTTAGGGCCTTTAAAAAGGTTTATTACGATATGCATCTAGTCATTAACATTTTATGAACTTAACCAAGTTGGTCATACACACCAACTCCCTTGTCAATATTGAAGTGTATATAAATATGCCACTTCCTTTTAGGCTTTTATAATTTCACTATCTAGTCCTACCATGAATCTTAACAACTTCCTTGGGACTTTAATAATGAGTCATACAAGTGCAAAAATTGGTTGATTGAAGTTGATTGAGTGTCCAAGAAATCATCGACCATAATTACAACATTAGCTATAGTCCTTGTTCATAAAGTTGCAACAAATAACATTTCATATTTGACCTCTTTAATGGAAGAGATCACTGACATAACCTTGATATTTAACTTATAATTCATCACAAGTGCTACTTAAAAAATTTGTGGGCACAGTTTATGACAATGGATATTTTATTGACCACCATCATTACACATAATAATTAATTATTATGATACTTCTAATTAATGTGACTTAAAAAAAGTAAAACATAGATATATAAGGTTGTCATCTATTTTGGAGTGTATTCTAAGAAACAATATTGCCTGTAAGTTAAAGGAGGTCATATTTGTTGGCATAAGATAAGGATCAAGTAACACAATGATCCATAAAAAATTACTTATTTTTAGTGCACATTTTATGAGCATTTTATGTACTTTTGTTATGATATTACACTTTAAATGAAAGTATTTTGCATGTTTTTGGTTTCAAGTACATTGAAAGGACATTTACAAAAAATGAGGGTAAAATGGAGTAAAATTGAAGTGTTTTGCGTGGCGGTATGGCACTAGCCTTGGCGCCATAGTGCCACCTTAGCTATAAAAAATATTGCTTGAAATTTGAAGGGGTGCTTAAAGCAACCCTTAGTTATTTTCAGAGATCTATTAAATGGGCAAGTTTGTGCACGAAAAAGAGGGCTTTTGAAGAGATTTTAGAGAGACTTTGTAGATTTTTAGTGTTCATTTTAGTGCGTGTAAGTGTGTGTGAGTAAGAGTTTGAAGATTGTTGGAAAGCGACTCTAGAATTTGCTTGGGGAGAAGACATAAGGTATCTAGTGTTTAAGTTTAAGTATTTGTTGTTAAGGCTTAAATTTCAATGCAAATCATGTGTTTTTATTTTATCTCCATGAATTCTGAGTAGTTTCCTTTCTTTCTTCTTGCATATAGGAATTAATCTTGTAGGATGAGAATGTTTTAAAGACTTTGTTTTATTCTAAAAATTGTGATGGTATATTCACTAATTCTTCATTGACTTTGTAAATTGGCCACTTATGAGGTTAAAATCCGTTGAGAAACATAATGACTAGGGAGGGCTATGGTTTCACCCAACTTGTAAATACCACACTTCACTTTTGAAAGAGTCGTTGCGATCACCCGAGGGGGAGTGCAACTAGATAGGGAGATAAGTTTTGATGGGCGTATAATTGTTGTTTCTAGGGTGACAGACTAGATTATTTTATCAATTTTGTTTACAGTTTGGATTGTAAGGGTCCCTAGTAGGACCTATAGAGAGGACACAATGTGTAATCTGGATGTGAGAGGCCAGAATCTACTCAGTACTACTACACAAGTTGAAGACAAACTTTAAATTAGCCAATGCTCTTTGCTAGCACCAAGAGGGGTAAAGAATAAGAATGCTCCTATTTTTCACAATACATCATTTTACACTTTTAATCATTCAAATCTTATATTGATTAATATCTCTTTGCAAAGGGAAAGATCTTTTCACTAAATCCAATCTTGCTTTTAAACTTTAGTAATCATTTGCATTTTATCAGATTATCAAATTTAGTTGTTGCTACTCGCTTAAATTTAGTTTTAACCATTGCAAACATATCGACATTATTCTCCTATTATATTTATCTGCAATTTAAATAGAGTTTTTTCAAGTTAAATATTAAAAGTTGCACTTTCTCTATGGGATCGATGCTAGGGATTTTAAACAAAATTATTTATTACTTGAAAAGATACGTATACTTGCATAATACCCCTAATGTGAAAACTTAGTATATATTTTTTAAATCATTTCATTTATTCATACTAGCCGCTAAACATAATTTGGGACAAGTTTTTGGCAATTTTAAGGAGGATAAATATTACCGTAATTGTGGGTCAGGTCAAGTTTTTGGCGCCGTTATCGGGGAAGGTTAGCGACTGAACATTTTAACTTTGAAATTATATTTGAAATTGTAGATTTATTTTTAGGAGAACTAAAAATTAATTTTAGTACTTTTTTATTTTTTTAAATTTCAAAAAATCAAAAAATACAAAAGATAGAAAAAATAAAATTAAAAAATTGAAAAATAAAAAATTTAGAAAAAAATTATTTCATTTTGAGTGTGCAATTTTATTTGCTGAACTTTTATTTTTCTCATGCATAGTTCTGGATCTAAAGGTTTTGTGCCTTTGACCCGACCCACAATTACATGAATATTTATAATTCTTAAAATTACTAAATGCTTGTATCAAATTATGCTTGGCAGCTTGTGTGAAGCAATACGATTTAGAAATTATATATTTAGGTTTCACAATAGAAGTACTACGCAAGTATACCTTTCATTTTAAGTAATATAAGATTTTTCTTAAAAACCTCAGTATCGATCTCACAAGAAAAACTGTAACTCTTAATATTAACTTGCAAATTCTATCTAAGTTATAGATAAATATAATAGGAGAACAAAGTCGACATGTTTGCAATAAGTAAAAACTAATTTTAAGCAAGATGTGACAACTAAGGTTAAAAGTTTACTAAAGTTCAGAAGACTAATTAAATATAATAACGAGTTTGAATATTATGAAAACATCTTTCCCCTTGTAAAAGAGATGTTAATCAGCGTAGCATTTGAATGATTAAAAATATACAATCTGATATTCTGACAAATAGGAGCATTCATATTCCTTACCCTCTCTGGGTGCTAGCAAATAACATTAGATAATTTAATGTATTTCACCAGCTTATGTAGTAGTGCTGAGTATCTTCTAGCATCTCACCTCTAGATTACTCACGATGCCCTCTCTATAGGACCTACTAGGGACCCTTACGATCCAAACTCTAAACCAAATTAATAAAATATTCTAGTTTGACACCCCAGAAATATCAATTCTATGCCCATTAAAACTTATTTCCCTATTGATACACCAAAACAATGTCTAATTTTTCATATAATTTTAATGCATATATTTGGTGATATTGCACTTTAAAGAAGGGTATTTTCATGATTTTGATGTAGGGCAACTTAGGTATTTCGGTTTAAAAGGAGCAAAAAGGATAAAATTTGGAGCATAAAAGTGCAAAAATTTGCACTAACGTCGAACAACGCCATAACAGGTGTTGAAGGGAGCCCAAATCCATGGAACAGCGTGACTAACGCCAAACGGCACCAGAACAGTGCAAAACGGTGCCGGGACGGTTATTTTTAAAAAATAGATTGAATTTGGACGGATTTTGAAGAGATTCCTATGAAGACTCTTGGAATTTCTGCCACACATTGTTTTAACACTCATATTAGAAAGAAAAAAGGAAGCAAGAAGAGAAATAGAGGTAAAAAATTCCATACTTAGGTTTTTGAGAGATTTAGAGAGATTCTTCTATAAGAGTTATAAAAGGAGAGGGAAAGTGAGAGATTTCTTATTCATTGCAAAGCTTAGAGAGGAGCGCCTACTATTGTAAGTAGAAGGAAGTGATTCAAATGAACTTCAAGGGATTTGCTTGTGGAGGAGAGTAAGATAAGTTATTTTACTTCACTTTAGTGTTGTGTAAAATTGTTTATATATATATATATATATATATATATATATATATATATATATATATATATATATATATATATATATATATATATCCATGTTTTGTTATCTCTTCTTCATGAATTCCGAGTAGTTGTTTTTGTCTTTCCCTTTACAATGAGATATAGTGATGTGAAAATCATTAAACATTTTGAATATGTTCTTAATTTCTTATTTGTGATGATTTAAATCTTGAACTTAATTTACTTATGTTCTTAATCTATTCGAAAACGTATGAGCCAGTAGGGCTATGTTTTCAACATTTAAGTAGAAATCACATTTAATATCATGGATGAGAGTGAAGTCAATGGGGTTAAGTGAAAATAGATAAGGACATATTGTTTGATGGGTGTAGAGTTGGTGATTTTAGGGTGAAAAAATAAAACCCCTAATTCGGTTCTGGAGTTTAGAAATTAAAGCAAGATTGTTAGCCCTCAGGTGAGGGAAAGTGGGAACTCAAGAGTGACAGCTTATATCTTCCCAGCCTAACCACGGATTTAGATTCGAAACATCTGAATTAGCTAATGTTCTTTGTCGCTCGTAAAGAAGATTAAAGAATACTATTGCTCCTATTTGTCACATGCAATTAATAATAAATTTGATTTTTTACTAGCTATAACCTTATTGTAAATGGGATGATACTTTCTTAAATTTGAAACCTTAGTAAATATAGTTATGTTAGTCTTGCATTACAAAATGTTATCTTTGCTTTCGTACTATTAGTTTTTGTAGTTTTCATACTGTCTTTTAAATTTTCTTTAATATTAAGAGAATTTTTTGTTCTCCCTGTGGGATCGATACTTAAGACTTTATTAGAGTATTATATTACTTGAGAGATACGTAGCTCGCGTTTAAGATCTAGTGAATATTTAATTTGGAAACATATTTTGGATCATAAAAAGTAATTTTATTAGCAAATAAAGCATCAAAGTTTGGCGCTGATTATATAGAAAAATAGCATACACTAGGATCTGCATCACCTATCTATTTACACTCCCCTCAAGTGATCGCAAAGGCTTTGCCCAAGTTAATGTGTGGCATTCACTAATTGGGTGAAATCATAGGCCTCCTAGGGTCTTTATGTTTCTTAATAGATTTTAACTTTACAAGTGGACAATTTGCAAAATTAATGAAGAACTAGTGAAAATATCATCACAACTTTTAGAATAAAAAGTAGTATTTAAATCAAACTCATTCCACAAGATTAATTCCCATATACGAGGAGAAAGAAATGGAACTACTCAGAATTCATGGAGATTAAATAAAAACACATGATTTGCAATGAAATCCAAGTCTTAAAACTAAACGTTAAGTGCAAATACAGAGTACCTTATGTCTTCTCCCCCAAGCAAATTTCTGGAGTTTCCTTTTAGAAATCTCTAAACTCTTACACAAAAATTACTCACACACACTAAAAATAACACTAAAAATCTCACTAAAGTACTCTCTAAAGCCTCTCAAAGTCTCAAAAAGTATCTTTCTCGTCTTTTTTTTTCGGCCAAAAAGATCCCAATTAATAGATCTCTAAAAATAACCAAAGTTTGCTTCAAACACCTCTTCAAAATTTGATCAAATTTAATGTATCTTCTAGTAGGGTAGTTACTTGCGCAATAACACCGGGATGCGGTGCTATAGTGCCAAATTTGCATGTATGATGGTGGTTTAACGTCAAAGGTGGCGCTATAGTGCCACACAAAGTAGTCTAATTTTGCTCCATTTTCTCTAAATGTCCATTTCATGTACCTAAAATAAAAAACATGCAAAATACATTCCTTTAAAGTGCAATATCCTAAAAAATGTACATAAATTGCTTATAAAAATGCACTAAAAATAGATAATTTTTAGATGGATCAATTCCCCCAAACTTAAACGTTACTTGTTCTCAAGTAACTCCTTATACTATATAAAAATTTATAACATGTGGTAGTGAGTTTAACTTAAATATTTCTATAGTTTTTGTCTTATAAATGCAATAGAAAAACTTTAGAAAATTTTTAACAACTCAGGTTAAAACTAAAATGAAAGAATATCTAACAATCAAGTCTAAAAGTTCTAATTTCTATTCATTTCAAGAGTAACTGCACTTTGTCATATTCAGGATGCTTAAAAATATTATAGAAAAGAATCTCATGAGAACTTTATTAGTGAGGGTGCTAATACTTTTAAGTTTAGGAATATAATTAGGTTTCTTTCCTTTAGATGATTCAAGTGGAGCTAACTTTTGATTAGACATCTCCTCAAGTTTCTCCTCACATATTTTCCTTTTTTTTCCTTTTCTTTTTTTTTTATTTTTCTTTTCTTTTTCTTTTAGGATTATTTTCAACACTTTCTTTTTTTTCTTTTTATTTCATGTGAGGATTACTATATTTGGACAAAATTTAATGATTTTGAACTCCACCATCCTCTACTTAAAGTTAAAAACACCCTACATTTCCTTACTTAAAAAATGTGTATTAGCTTTTAAAATGATTTTTCATAAAGTCTCAATTCTTTCTTTTCAAGTGTAAATCTAAGGCCCTTAATATTTCCAAAAATATAGTTTTCTCTACTTTAAATAGCAAAAGCATAACCTTAAACTCTTCATACTAAATATCTTAATTCTAGAACTAACATTTATCATTAAAAAATTTTACCTAAGTCTTCTATGGCATTCATAAAATCAAAAATATAGTTATCTAAAAGTCAACCCTACAAAAAATATGTTATGGTAAAATAATTTAAAAAAAATAGTTCTCTGAGGACAAATAAAGTTTAGTTCTTAAAAAGTTTTTATCCCTTCCACTAAACTTAAATTTTTAATTAATTTGAAACAGGAAAGTTCATGAAGAAAGAGAAAAATTTTAGAATTTAAAAAAGTAGAATAAGTGCAGGTACAAGTAATAAATACAAGTTTTGAGTAGTAGTAAATAAAAGATTAGCATTTATAACAATAAAAACAAAAGTAAAATCTACTCTAGCATATAAACTGGAGCAAATGGTAAACAGTAGAACAGTAGAACTAAAAAGTTCAACAAAACAGTTTAGTACAAAAACAAAACACAAGCACCACGCTCCAACACAAATTCAACTAAACACAAACACAAGAAAGTCCAAATATACAATGAATCAAAAGAAAGAATACTACAGACTACACAAAATCTTCCTCCTCCTCCACCTCCTCCTCATCATCACCCAAATTTATATCCTCATCCATCTCATGTGGCTGACATGGTGTAAAACTGGGGCGAGAAGGAAATTCCACAGAATGATCATACCTCATGTATCTCATCATAGCCTCATTAAAAGAAAAATCATACTTAGCTTTCCTCAGTGTAAAATCATCACTATGGAACAGTGAGCTTCAATGCCTTTCACTTGATTCAGTAAGGATATGATATCTCCTCGCTGAATAAATAATTGTTCCAAAATTGTATTCAAAGGAGTAGTATCTGAAGTAGATGGTCTAGAAGCAAAAGCTGAAGTAGAGGGTATGTCAGACCCTCCAGTGCTATGTCTCGTCCCAAAATGTTTTCCGTACTTCTCCAATTTTTTCTTCCTAATAGGTTTATGTGATGGTAAAATCTCCTCCCAAGTCTCATATTTAACACCAGAATCAACACAAAGAGTAGTAATCAGAGAAGGGTAACCCATACCTCTAGTAGTTCCTCCTCTTGAGGAAATAACCATATTCTTGTAAATCAGAGAGCCAATATCAACGGGTTTCTTCATCTAAATACAGTAGTTCAATATGGCTCTCTTATGGGTTACCTCACTGAAATGGTTAGTTGGAAGCAGTCTACCAAAAATAAAATAGTTTCAGGCACGAGAATGAACATTAAGCTTAGAAAATGGAAGTTTACTAGCGTCCATTCTTAATCTTCCAAACCCCATTTCCATCAGTCAAAAATCCCATAATCTCATCCAATTCAGCATCAGTAGGATTGAATTCAGTAAAAAAAAACAGGTAGGGACACGATGCGGTTTGTAAATGTGGTTAATCCGAAGAGAATTGATATCCACATATTGTCCTCTTACAAATACTAGATGATCTGACTCATCTGATATATTGGCATAAAACACTTGAATAATTGAAATCACAGCTACGAAGGTGAAATAACAAAAGCCTTTCCACTGTCGCTCCACAATAAAGTACTCGATCATTCCACCAAGATGAAGAAAACTTCATTTACATTCAATTTCTTTGATTTCATATCAGCATATCTGTCATGTGCCTTCGTACTGGCGAACTTATCAGAATCAAACATGGCCTTTCCCTTACCTCTCTTCATTTTCGGAGCCATGATCAATCTAAAAATTTTAAGAAAAATTCCAAAAATCACAAAAGTACTTCATGAGGCTCCTACAAGCACATTCTAAACCAAATAATCATCCAACCATGGGTTTCACACTATTTTCATCGAATATTAAGATTTATGGCCTAATCCACAATGTGAAAGAAATCCTTGGTTAAATAAAAAATTTTCAAAGCCAAGATGAAGATCTTACCCAAAGATGATGAAATCTTGAGTTTAAAGTCCTAACTCCAAGCCAATCAAGCACAAATCCAAACACTAGGGGAGCAAAATGTGAAAATAGGGGAGGAAGGAGTCGAACCAGGGGAAAAAATGGGAAAAACCATGGGTTCAAACTCTTAAAAGGCTCTCGGGTTAGTTTGGCGCTATATCACCGAGTTGTTGCGCAATAGCGCCGAGTCGTTGCGCTATAGTGCCATGCTTAGCATGATGAGTGGCGCTATAGCACCATTCAAAACCATCCAAAATTTTAAAATTTTTTATATTCTAAAAGAGAATAGAAAATCTAAGATGTTTAAATGCTAATATTCCAGTTTAAACGATCATTTTGCAAGTTATTGAGTTTATCATAATTCCAAAAATTAAGTTCACAATTATCATTTTAGTCATTTTGAACACACAAGACCAATTTTTAACAACAAAACATAACTTGTTTTCTTATATTAATAATCAATTTGATTACAAATGACACAACATAGACATATTACACGCAATACAACAAACACACATAATATGAAGTGCTAAAGCCTTAATCCATACAAATTCGACACACCACATTAAAGACACATAATAAAAACATAAATATCATTTTAACAAACCATATAGGAGTAGTCATGCACAACAGTGTCACCCTCCTTTTCACCCTCCAGAAAATTACGATCGAAAGAATGGTAAAAAGGGGTACGAGGAAAATTTGAAGCAACCTTATCATCAATCCATTTGTTGTTGTTGTACACACTTACTTGGTATTTTTGGAAACTGCCCAAATTATTAAATTTGAGTTTCAACTGCCAATCCAAATTCTTGAATAAGTTAAACAAATCTTGGTACTTGGTATTCAAGCAAGATATCTCTTCTTGAATCTGTCTAAGTTTGTCCATTAGCCGCTCCAAATTGAGTGTTAAGAATCCATTGAAATAGACCTAATCATCCTTATGCATCACCTTCTTATCTTCAAATCTCTCATTGCCCATAATGCACTATCAAGTATAGCAGACCAATCAGTCCTAGTAGGACTTACCGTTTTTCCAATGTTCTTTTAATTTCACGATTGAATACTTCTGATAGACCACTGATCTAAGGGTGATAAGGTGTGGCAATTTTGTGTTAGATTCCATACCTTTGAGTTAAAGTTTCAATTATAATGTTCTTAAAATGACTTCCTCCATTTGTAATGATTACATTTGGCATTCTAAATCTTGTAAAAATATTTTTTCATAAAAAATTTGCAAAACTTTTAGCATCACAGCGAGGTAAAACAACGGCTTCAATCCATTTTGAAACATAATCTATACCTATCAAAATATAAATATTTCCAGAAGATGGTATAAATGGTCTCATAAAATCTAAACCCCAAACATAAAAAATTTTAACCTCTAGATAAAATTTAGGGACATTTCATTTCTTTTAGAATATTGTCTACTCTTTAGCATCTATCACATAATTTTATGTAAGTATTAAAATCTCTAAATAATGTAGGCCAATAAAATCCAGATTGCAAAATATTAAATGTACTTTTATCAACCCCAAAATGTCCCCCAGAATTTGATTTATGGCATTTTTGTATAATCTCAAGGGTTTCTTCTATCGATACACATCTTCGAATAGCTAACTTTATACATTGTTTGTATAAATAAGGGTTCCAAGAAGTAAAACTTTGAATCATGGATGAATTTTTTGATTTGATGGCTATCTAATCTTTAGGGTTAAAATATTACTAACCAAGTAGTTTATTATATCAGCTTATCACGAAATTCGCCATTCATCGATCGCATATAATTGTTATTCAGGAAAATTTTCATTTATTCACCATTAAAATCAACATTATTCTTCTGTTCAAGTCTTGACAAATGATCCGCTATTTGATTATCAGTACCCTTTCTATCCACAAATTGAAAATCAAATTTTTGCATCAGAAGGACCCATCTAATTAATATTGGTTTTTCATCATTCTTCATCATCAAATACTTTATAGTAGAATGATCAGATGCACAATACATTTAGTACCAATAAGATAATACCTGAATTTATCAAAAGCAAACACAATAACTAGTAACCTTTTTCAGTAGTAGTGTAATTAATTTGAGCTTTCTTACGTGTTTTACTAGCATAATACATCACTGTAAACATTTTGTCACATCTCTGCCCTAAAATAGCCCTTATAACATAATCACTTGCAACACACATTAATTCTAAATGTTTTGTCCAATCAAGTGATTAATTTCTCTTTTAATAAATTGAAGACATTTAGGCATTCTTCATTAAAATCAAAGTTAGCATCTTTTTCTAAAAGATGACATAAAGGCTTGGAAATTATTGAAAAATATTTAATATTACACTTGTAGAAACCAACATGTCCTAGAAAACTTCTTATCCCTTTCACATTCGTAGGAGGTGGCAATTCAAAAATAACTTAAATTTTTGCTGCATCTACTTCCATGCCTTTCTCAGAAATTTTATGCCCTAACACAATTCCTCATGTAACCATAAATTAAGATTTTTCCCAATTGAGTACAAAATTTTTTTCTTCACAGCATTTTAGAACCATTTTTAATGATCTAAACTTAAATTAAAAGATGTTCCAAAAGCTGAAAAATCATCCATAAGAACTTCAATTCCTATCTCAATTAAATCCCATAAAATTGACATCATAAATCATTGAAAAGTTATGGGTGCATTACATAATCCAAATGACATTCTTTTAAAAGCAAGTTCTGTATGAACTAGTAAATGTTGGTTTCTCTTGATCCTCAGGAGGGATAGGTATTTAGTGGTATCCGAAATATCCATCCAAAAAGTAAAAATAGCGGTGCCCAGCTAGTTTATCTAACATTCGATCCAGAAAAGGTAAATGAAAGTGATTTTCCTAGTCAAAAGGTTTAACTTCCTATAATCAATACAAACTCACCATCCAATAACTGGAATTATTAGAAATAATTCATTCATTTCATTTACAACTACAGTCAATCCTCCCATCTTAGGAACACAACGAATAGGACTAATCCAAGAATTTTCTGAAATCGGGTAAATAGTTCCAGCATCCAAATACTTTAAAATTTCTTTCTTAAGAACCTCTTTCATGATAGGATTCAATCTCCTTTGAGGATCGGTCATAGGCTTATAATTATCTTCCATTAAATTTTTGTGCATACAGATTGAATAATTGATTCCTTTAATATCAGCTAATGTTCATCCAAAGGCATTCTTATGATTCTTCAATGTCTCCAATAATTTTTGTTCTTATTCTACAGTTAAATCTAAGGATATGATAAATAGTAATGTAGATGAGTTCCCCAAATATGCATACTTTAAATGAGTAGGAAGAACCTTCATCTCAAGTTATGGAGGTTTTTCAATAGATGGAATCGGAGGTACACTATTCTCAGTAGTGTCTAAAATTTCAAAGTTTTCATGAATATAATTTAAATCCTCAGCAATTATCTCATTTGATTCATCTTCAAAATCACTTTCAATTTCATTTTTCAGTTCCTGATCTGATTTAACTTCATCTTTTTTATTTGATATGACACCACATCTTTCTTGAAAATTATTAACAATCATATAATCAGTGATGTCCATTCTGTAACATTTTCCCTCAGAATACTTCATTGTTTTAAACACATTAAATGTAACTTCTTGATCATTATTCTAATGGTTAGTTCTTCATTTTGTACATCTGTCATTGCACGTCTGGTAGCAAGGAAAGGTCTCCCAAAAAAATAGGAATCTCATTATCTTCTTCCATATCTAGCACTATGAAATCAACATAGAAGATAAATTTATCAACTTTAACCAAGACATCTTCTATAGCCCCTTTAAGATAAGTGATAGATCGATTAGAAAACTTTAGGGTTACAGTAGTGGGAGATATTTATCGTAACCCAACCTTCTGAATATAGATAATGACATGAAGTTAATACTCGCTCCTAAATCACATAAAGCTTTTCCACAAAATTTTTCTCCAATTATACAAGGTATAGTTAAGCTACTAAGATCTTTGAGTTTTTAAGGGAGCTTTTTCTGAATTATTGCAGTACATTCTTCACTAAGTGTAACAATCTCATAATTTACAAACTTCCTCTTTTTCTTTAAAACTTCTTTCATAAATTTGACATAACTTGGCATCTGTTCCAACGCGTCTGCAAAAGGGATATTAATTGTAAGCTTCTTTAAAATTTGAAACAATCTCAAAATTTGTTGATCCAATTTTTGCTATCTATGTCTTTAAGAAAAAAGAGGTAGTGGTCTTTCTAAATTGCTTTAGTTGGAGAGACATGTGTTTCTAGTTCCTCAGGAATAGTTTCTTCATGTTTCTCAGCGTCTTTATCTTCTCTTTCAACTTCAATCTCCATTGTACTCCAAAAATTAATTCCTTTCCACCCCTTAGTTAGATAACTTTAACATATTCTTGTTCTTTATTTTTGTCTTTAGGATTGATCTCAACATTACTAGGAAGTGTTCCCTGAGGCCTATTGCTAAGATCGTTAGCAATTTGTCTCAATTGCTTCTTAATATTTCGAATAACAACACTTTGACTTTTTAATTGATTACCCATTTGTAACACTACTTCTTCTATAGAGAATTTATTCTTCTTCACTTGTTGGTTATTAAAGCTAGGATGATGAGTAAGTCTATAGTTAGTACTACCCTGGTTGTTCCAATTTCTCAATGGGTTTAATTGGGTGTTTGACCACAGAAAAATATATTAAGAATTTCATTCCAATTTTATATGAAATTGCACTTTAAAGAAATGTATTTTCTTTATTTCATTGTAGGAATGAAGATTTATAAGTACTAAAAGCAAAAAGCACAAAAGAAGCGGATTTGGAGCAAAAAGGACTCAATTAGATGAAAATTGAACTATCCCGCCGACGACGAGGAAAAAGCCGCCGACGGCGAGTTTTTCCCGAAAGTTTTGAATATATTATAAGGAGCCCGCTGACGGCGAGATCGAGCCTGCCGACAACGAGATCGGCGCGGTTAGCCCATCTTCTAGAAGCCCGCCGACGGCAAAACAGTTGAAAAGAGCCAAAATACATTGAACCTGAATGCTTTTTGAAGAGGTGATTAAGCAACCTTTGGAGATTTGACCCCTTCTATAAATAGAGACAAATTATAGTCAGTTGTGTGTCAGTTTTGTGGAAGTTAAGTGTAATTTAAGAGTCTTTGAGTGAGTAGATAAAGTGTTTAGCGATTTGGTATGCTGTACTGGAAGGAAGAGTCAAAGGAACTTCAAGAGTCTGCTTGGGGAGAAGAATTGAGATAAGTATTTTTGTTATTCGTTTGTTAACTTTAATGAAATCCATGCTTTGTGTTATTTTTCCCATGCATTCTGAGTAGTTTCCTTAGTCTTTCTCCTTGTTATTGAGATTTCGTGAAATGATGAATTAAAGTAATTGTGCCTAAAAATATGAAAATAGAATTTGTGCTAATCTTTAACTTAAATCTTAATTTACTTTCAATCTGGCCAATTGATTTGTTAACATATGTTGAAATATCAACTATAGTAAAGATTACATCCAAGATTCAGGGAAGTCAAAAGCCTTGGAAGGAGGGTGCAAATAAATAGGGAAATATTAACTATCGGGCGTAGAATTGGACATTTTAGTGTGACAAACTAAAATATTCAATTCGGTCTTATTGTTTGAGAGCTGAAGTGTAGATGTTAGCCCTCAGGCGAGGGGAAAGTGGGAGCTCTGAAGTGGCAGTCGGTATCCTCCCAGTCTAGCCGCAGATTCAGTAGTCAAACATAAGACTAGTCAATATTCTTTGCACCTGGACCAAAGGGTAAAGAATATGAATGCTCCTATTTGGCACAATACAAATAAAAAAAATTTATTTAATTCTTCATTCACTTAATTCTCTAAAATAAGGAGAAAGATACTTTTATGAAATCTTATATTCAACCTTAAGCATTAATTTATTTTCGTCTAAGAATTCTTAATTTCCGTATACTAGATTAGTAAGTAAGTTTACTTTAATTTGTCTTTGAAATTTTCTAACTTCCCTGTGGGATCAATATCTAGGACTCCATTAGAGCCCTATATTACTTGATAACGATACGTATACTTGCGTAGTATCCACAATATAAATCATAAATCCATAACAGAATCATCAGTATCAACATATATTCAGTGCGGGATCAAGTTTTTGGTGTCGTTGCTAACTTTTAATATCATAGTTGTAAGTATAAATATTGAAAAGTGGATCAAGTTTTTGGCGTCGTTGCCGGGGAAGTGAAGTAAAGTAATTATTAAGGTAATTAAAAGAATTATTAAAATAATTACTAGAGTAACGGACTATTTTAAATATTACTAAAAAATTGTATGCGTAAATTTGGAAACGAAAATTTAATACCTTACGATTCAGAATTAGAGCGCACAATTAAAAGAATTAGAAAACAAAAGAGAGAAATTATAAATTTAACACAAATGGCAAATAATCCAGAAATTGAAAATATAAATCAACAAAGACCATTAAGAGACTATGCCAACCCTACATTAGATGAAATTCACCTAACTATTCAAAACCCTGATGTAGCTACTAATTCATTTGAACTTAAACCTGCAATTATCCAAATGGTACAGAATAATCAATATAGTGGTTCACCTAATGAAGATCCTAATCTACATCTTGCTAGTTTTTTGGAATTATGTGCTACTTTTAAATATGAAGTAGTATCTAATGATGCTATTAGACTTAGGTTTTTTCCTTTTTCTTTAAGGGATAAGGCTAAGATGTGGTTAAATTCATTAGCACCTGGATCTATTAAAACTTGGAGAGAATTATCACAAAAATTTCTATCCAAATATTTTCCTCCTTCGAAAACTGTAAAACTTAGAAATGATATAAAATCTTTTAGTCAGTTTGATGGAGAATCCATATATGAAGCTTGGGAGAGATTTAAAGAACTTCTTAGGAAATGTCCACATCATGCGTTACCAGATTGGTTAATTATACAAACTTTTTACAATGGATTAGTAGGATTTCTTAGATCAATCATTGATACTGCTGCTGGAGGTTCATTAATGTCAAAACCATTTGATGAAGCCTATGCGTTGATCAAAGAAATAGCTACTAACAATTTTCAATGGCCTGCTGAAAGAATAAATCCTAAAAAGATAGTTAGTGTTCATGAAAATGATGCAATATCTATGTTAGCTTCTCAAATTGCTGCTATATCAAAGAAATTAGATCATTTTGGAATGAATTACTCTCCTATGTTAGAAGAAAACTCATCTGGACAAATTATAGATTCTCAATCTCCTTATGAAACTATAAATGCTATTAATAATAGACCCAATAATCCTTATGCGAATTATTATAATCCTGGTTGGAAGAATCATCCAAATTTTAATTGGAATAACAATACAACTAATCAACAATGGATGAACAACTCTATAGGAAATCCAGCTAATCAAGGAAATACAAATTATAAACCATCTTATCCACCTAGATTTAATAACACTCAATTTAAAGATAAGAAGTTATCTATCGAAGAATTAATATTAAGTATGGGTCAGCACTTACAAAATCAAGGAAATCAATTAAAAATTCAAGGAAATCAATTACAAAATCAAGGAACAACAATTAAAAATATTGAAACTCAACTCGGACATATTGTTACTGCGCTTAATAATAGAATTCCTGGAATTTTTCCTAATAATGTGGAAATAAATCCAAAAGACCAAGGAAAAGAACAAATTAAACCGATACAACTAAGAAGTGGAAAAGAGTTAGAAACTAAAATTCAGAAAGAAACAAAAAGAAAAAATGAGGAAGTGGAAATTGAGAAATAAAAGGATCAACAAGATAAAAACTTAGAATATCCATTGATCCCTATGAAAATATCTATAGAAAACCCACCACCACCATTTCCTCAACGACTTAAACAATATAAAAAAGATAAGCAATTTGCTAAATTCCTTGAAATTTTAAAAAAATTAACGGTAAATATTTCTTTTGTAGAAGCATTAGAACAAATGCCTAATTATGTAAAATCTATGAAAGATATTTTAAATAAAAAAAGATAATTTACATATAATGAAATTGTTGCACTTAGCGAAGAGTGTAGTGCAATTATTCAGAAAAAGCTTCCTGAAAAATTAAAAGATCCTGGTAGTTTCACTATACCTTGCGCTATTAGAGAAAAATTTTATGGAAAAGCTTTGTGTGACTTAGGAGCAAGAATTAATCTAATGCCTCTATCAATTTTTAAAAGATTAGAACTAGGAGAAATTTCACCTACTTCGATAACTCTTCGATTAGCCGATCGTTACGTGACTTATCCAAAGGGAGTTATTGAAGATGTGTTAGTAAAAGTGGATAAATTTATCTTCCCGGTAGATTTTATTATTCTAGATATGGAAGAAGATAAAGAAATTCCTATAAAATTAGGAAGACCCTTTTTAGCCACTGGAAAAGCTATGATTGATGTTCAGAAAGGAGAATTGACTATGAGAGTGAACGATCAAAAAGTAACTTTTAACATAGCAAAATAAATGAAATATTCTGCTTTAGAAAAAGATGATGAATGTTTTCGAATGGAAATACTTGAACATTTGCAAAATGAACATTTTAAAGAATATTATGAAGAAAAGTTAGAAAAAGAAAATATAGAATAAATTGAAGAAGCAGATAATGAAAAACTGGATTATATACAAGAAAAATTTGAAATGTTGGATAATACTGAAAACGTTGAAAAGAATATAGTTCCGTCAATAATTAGACCTCCTAAACTCAAATTAAAAATTCTACCTAATCATTTAAAATATGCTTACTTAGGTAAAAATTCAACCCTACCAGTTATTATATCAGCTGAATTGAATGAATCACAAGAACAAAAACTTTTAGACGCATTAAAAAAATATAAGAAAACTTTTGGTTTGACTTTAGCAGATATTAAAGAAATTAGTCTTTCAATCTGTATGCACAGAATTATTTTAGATAATGAACATAAGTCAAGAGTAGATCCTCAAAGGAGATTAAACCCAATAATGAAAGAAGTAGTCAAGAAAGAAATATTAAAATGGTTAGATAATAGTATTATATATCCTATTTCGGACGATGGTTGGGTAAGCCCAATTCACTCGTGTTCCTAAGAAAGGAGGAGTGACCGTTAAAGCCAATGAAAATAATGATTTAATACCTATAAGACAAGTTACTTGGATGACGTATATGTATTGACTATAGAAAATTAAATGCGACCACCAGGAAAGATCACTTCCCATTACCATTTCTAGACTCGGATGTTGGATAGATTAGTCGGACATAAATATTTTTATTTTTTAGATGGATATACCGGTTATCATCAGATACATATTGCTCCTGAGGATCAAGAGAAAACTACATTTACTAGTCCTTATGGAACATTTGCTTTTCGAAGAATGCCTTTTGGATTATGTAATGCACCTGCAACATTTCAGAGATGTATGATGTCTATATTTAGTAAATTAATTGATGATGGAATAGAAGTATTTATGAATGATTTCTATGTATTTGGAACGTCATTTGACGCATGCTTGAATCATCTTGAAAAGTATTAGAAGTATGCGAAAAAACTAACTTAGTTCTAAATTGGGAGAAATTTCAATTTATGGTTGCAGGAGGAATCGTATTAGGGCATAAAATTTAGGAAAATGGCATGGAAGTAGACCCTGCAAAAATTCAAGTTATAGCTAAATTACCACCTCCAACTACAGTCAAAAGGGGTAAGAAGTTTTCTTGGACATGTTGGATTCTACAGACGCTACACAAAAGATTTTTCAAAAATTACTAAACCTCTATGCCAACTGTTAGAAAAGGATAAGAAATTTGAATTCACAACTGAATGCTTAAATGCTTTTGAATTATTAAAAAATAAATTAATCACAGCACCTATAATAGTTTCACTTGATTGGGAGAAACCATTTGAACTTATGTGTGATGCTAGTGATTATGCTATAGGAGCAGTACTTGGGCAAAGATATGATAAAATTTTTAAAGTCATATACAATGCTAGTAAAACTCTTAATAATGCTAAATCGAATTATACAGTTACTGAAAAAGAGCTATTAGCAATTGTTTATGCCTTTGATAAATTTAGGCCTTATCTAATTGGAAATAAATGCATTGTGCACACTGATCACTCTGCTATTAAATATCTAATGCAAAAGAAAGATTCCAAACCAAGATTAATTAGATGGATATTACTAATGCAAGAATTTAATTTTGAAATCATTAACAAAAAGGGAACTGATAATCAAATTGCAGATCATTTATCAAGGCTAGAATATAATGAATTATCTGACACTGATAATGAAATTACTGATAGTTTTCCTATGAACAATTATATAATATAAATGAGTGGAAAACACCATGGTATGCTGACATAGTAAATTATATTGTAAGTGATATTTTACCACCTATGTTAACTTTGCAACAACAGAAAAATTCATTCATGATGCTAAAACATATTTTTGGGATGAACCATATTTATATAAGCAATGTAAGGATCTTATAATTAGAAGATGCGTGCCTTATGAAGAAACAGAACAAATCATTCAGAAATGTCATGATTCTGATTTTGGAGGACATTTTGGAACAGATAAAACTGCTTATAAAATTTTACAATTTGGATTTTATTGGCCTACTCTTTTTAGAGATGTTTATAGATATATCAAAACTTGCGATAGATGCCAACGAGTAGGAAATATATCTAGAAGAAATGAAACGCCTCTAAATTTTATATTAGAAATTGAGATTTTTGATGTTTGGAGATTAGATTTTATGGGACCATTTGTTCCTTCATTTGGAAACTCATATATATTAGTTGCTTTTGATTATGTTTCTAAATGGATTGAAGCACAAGCTTTACCTCGATGTGATGCTAAGAGTGTTTCAAAGTTTCCAATGAAAAATATTTTTACTAGATTTGGAATGCCAAGAGTGATTATCACTGACGGAGGTTCTCATTTTATAAATAAATATATTCACAAAATAGTAGAAAAATTTAACATTATTCATAAGATATCAACTACTTATCATCCACAAACTAGTGGATTAGCTGAAGTTTCTAATCGAGAGATTAAACGTATATTAGAAAAGACTGTAAACCCTAATAGATTGGATTAGTCTATAAGACTAGACACTGCATTATGGGCATACAGAACTGCTTATAAAACTCCGATTGGAATGACTCCTTACATGCTTATTTATGGAAAGACTTGTCACTTACCAGTTGAATTAGAACATAAAGCTTATTGAGCAATTAAAGAATTTAATTATAATTTGAAAGAAGCTAGTAAGAAAAGATTATTGTAATTGAATGAATTAGATAAATTAAGAAATGAATCTTATCATAATGACAACATTTATAAAGAAAAAATGAAATTATGACATGATCGGAAAATTAACCTGAAGAATTTTGAGTCAGGACAAGAAGTTTTACTTTATAATACAAGATTGAAATTATTTCCTGAGAAATTGAAATCTCGATGGTTAGGGCCTTTCACTATAACACAAATATTTTCATATGGAACTATAGAAATTGAAGATCCAAAAACTGGGCATAGATTCAAAGTAAACGGACACAGATTAAAACCTTATTTTGAAGGAATAAGACCAAATTTTGAAGAGATTTTAATGTTCAATCAACCTGATTACTAATTAAATTAGGTCGGGCTGACAACGTTAAACCAAGCGCTTTATGGGAGGCAACCCATAGTAGTTAATTATGATTTATTTATTAATGTTATTGAAAATTAAAATATAGAATGAATTCTACTCATTTTACTTTTTAGAATCATCACAAATTTGAATCTATACGAATAAATCAGAAAATATTTGGACCGGAGTGAAAAATTGGGCAAATTACCTAATGTCGCTGACGGCGAGATCGATCCCACTGACAGCGAGATCAGCACGCCCAATTTCAGTTTAAATATATTAACTATCCCGCCGACGGCGAGATCGTTACCACCGACGGCGAGATCGTTACCGCTGACGGCGAGATAGTTAAAAAGTGGTTTTTGTGAGTTATTTTGCTGTTTTGGACTGTTCTAAGAGCATTTCTTTATAAAAAACGTTTAAAACCTCATTTTTATACTATCTTCTTCCTTAGAAATGAGTAGAGTCCCTCCAAAACAATTTATTATGGCCTCCAAACTACTTGAAACTAAGAAATCCAGAGTTATTAACCGACGAAAGTTTGTCAGTTCTGAGGCTCAGCGACTATTCAATAAGGTTTTGATGAAGAAACGTCTGATTAAAGAAAGAGGGTTCGTAAACAGAGGAGCGGAGAATTCGACAACAACAATTGAAGAAATGATTGTTCAGCGACGTTGGGAGGTATTCTGCTATACCACATGTGTTGTAGTCATTCCAGTAGTCAAAGAATTCTACTCTAATCTGCATGCGATCCATAATGGAAGTGTTTACATAAGAGGCAGATGGGTAACTTTCACTTCTTCTCGAATAAATGAATTATACTCGATTGAAAATACCTCTGTTTGCCACTATTCAAATTTTGTTCCTACAAGATACAACATGAATGAGATCTACAGATATCTGACCGACGAACCTGACGATTGGGAATTACGAGAAGACGAGTATGTTAGGTTTTCTGCGTCACTTCTTAACCCCGTCTCAAAGCATTGGCATTTCTTTATTTCATCAAAATTATTACCTACTATGAGGGTAAACAAATTTTTGAAGGAATGCGCAATCTTAAATTACTATATTTAATATGGATTGCCTATTGATGTTGGATCTATCATTGTGAAGTCTGCATTAGGATTAATTGTGCATGGGTCAATTCATGGACTTGGACACCCATCAACTATATTTTCTTTATGTAGTCAGTACCAAGTTTTCTACGAAGCTTGGGAAAAAGTGTTATTGCCTTGGAAACCACTAGATCCGACAGATATGTTTCCTACATTGGATAACAATGATGAAACAGTAATTATTTCTGATCAAGCATCACAAAACAATTCTTTAGTTAAACTCCTGACTGATAGAACGAACTTCATTTTACGGAAACTTAAAGGATTAGAGAAGGATCTACAGAATGTGATGAATTCTATTGATAATATCTCTGATTTATTTGATCACATCGATTGGAGAATGAAGGAGCACTTTGACCATACAGGACACCTGGAGGCAAGTTTTATACGACTATTGAGACAGAAAGGGTGGATTGAAGAAGATTCTTGACTCACAATTTTATATTATGATATTTTTAATTTAATTGCAACGACGCCAAAAATTTGACCCCGCTATATTATATGTATAGAATTGTAATTGTTTATGTTGTGGATGCTACGCAAGTATACGTATCGTATCAAGTAATACAGGGCTCTAGTGGAGTCTCGGTTATCGATCCCACGGGAAAGAGAAAATTAAATAACAACTAATTTTAAAATAATAATAATAATAAAACTAGTATACGAAAATTTGGAATTCTAAATTTAAGCGCAATAAAGTAAACTAAGTATTCTAATCAGGTAACTTAACTAAGTAGAGAATTAATACGTATAAAAAGTGCAGGAAATTAAACTAATAAGTCTTAACTATTTAGAGAAAGTATCTTTCCCCTTGTTTAGAAATTTAAGTGATTGATGAATTTAAATAGATAATTTTAAGGTATTTTGATAAATAGGAGCATTCCTATTCTTTACTCTTTGGTCCAGTGTAAAGAATATTGACTAATCCTATGTTTGATTATCGAATCCGCGGCTAGGCCGGGAGGATACCGATCGCCACTTCGTAGCTCCCACGTTCCCCTCGCCCGAGGGCTAACATCTACACTTCAGCTCTCAAACAATAGGACCGAATTGAATATTTTAGTCCGTCACACTAAAATGCTCAATTCTACGCCCAGATGATATTATTTTCCTATTTATTTGCACCTTCCTTCCAAGGCTTTTGAATTCCCGTAATATCAGATGTAATTTTTACTATAGTTGTAAATCAACACATTTTAACAAATCAAATGGCCAGTTTGAAAAGTAAATTAAGTTCTAAGTAAAAATTATCACAATTTATTAATATAAAAGTATCTCTATTTTAATTTCATCAAGTCACTTAATTTCATAAACGAGGAGAAAGACTAAATAAACTACTCAGAATGCATGGGAACTAAACTAAGCATGGATTTCATTTAAAGTTAAAAACAATAAATACAAATACTTATCTTGATTTATCCCCAAACAAACTCCTCGTAGTTCCTTTGACTCTTCCTTCCAGTACAACACAACTCACTAATTACTCACTAAACTCACTAAAGACACACAACTGCACACAAAAGTAGACAAAAGACTAAAAGATTGCACACAACACAAAAAATTAACACACAAAAGACTGATTTTTGGCCTCTATATATAGAGGTAAGCAAAGGTCTAAGAGGTGTGTAAGCATCTCTTCAAAAAGTGTCCAGGTTCAATGTATCTGTGCCATTTGAACTAGCTCGCCGTCGGCGACGAACTACCTCGCTGTCGGCGAGGCTTCTAGAAGATCTTCAAACCGCGCTATCTCGCTGTCGGCGGGCTCGGGCTCGCCGTCAGCGAGACAGTTATAAATCCTTCAAAAATGTCTCCTCGTAACCTTGTCGTCGGCGGGCTCAATCTCGCCGTCGGCGACTCAGCACAAATTGCATTATTTTCTTCCTTTTTGCTCCAAATCCGCTCCTTTTTATGATTTTTTCTTTTATCACCTAAATTCTCCATTCCTGCAATAAAATAAAGAAAATACCCTTCTTTAAAGTGAAATTTCATCAAAAATAGGTATGAATTTCTTAATAAATTTTTCAGTGATCAATTCTACTGCAGAATTCTCTTTCAGGCCTTTCTATAATTTGTTTGTGCACCTACGTTCTATTGGAAACATCAGAGAAGAGATCAGTTCAGATTCCGATGAGTAGCTGAGATTTCTATTCATATTATATATATGTGTGTTGATTTGAATTTAGTTTTTGATTTAGTTTGAACTTTACGTAGCTAATCTCAGTTTAGATAAGATTGTATGTTGTTTGTTTAGTCTCAGCATTTAGAGTATCGTGGTGTGGATTGCAATGCTGAGTTAGATGTGTTTGGGTTAATTTGATAAGTCAATTGTAGTTTTGTGGTATTTGAAGTTTGTAAGTTCATGGATTTCATTTATAAAGTTATAATGTTTATGTTGTGTGAATTTATGTGTTAATATAGAATCTAATCTTAAAAAAATATATCAAATTAAGTGACCGGAACAATGAACAAGGCTTAATCTAAGTAGAATATAATAAAAAAATTAAAATATATTAAATTTTCGGAAACCTCGCTGACAGCGAGAGAAATCCCGCCGACGAAGAGATTTTCCCGAAACTTTAGCCTTGGTGAATTAATTAGCTCGCCGATAGCGAGAAATTTCTCTCCGACAGCGAGATCGCAAAATGTACTATATTTTGACCGGTCAACTGACACTATTCATCATCTCCCTCTTCAAAACTTCGAAAAACCGACCTAGGGCTTGTGGAATCTTGGATTTGAAGCGATTTCAACACATTTTGATGCCGGATTTTATCTTCCCTTGGTAAGAGCTTCACTCCTATGTAAAAATTTTTTATTTTCACCATGAATTTCTTCTACATTGAGAAATTTTGGAAAAATTTGAAATGAGAAGAAAAGAATTAGAAGAAATTCATGAAACTTGATTTAGATTGATTTTAGTAACTATTGGAAGCCATCTTAGTAATATTTAGAAGTTTAGTTAAAATTTTTGTGAATTCCACAGATCGAAAAATGGCTCCACATCAAAAGAGAAGAGTGGATTACGACGAAACTCGCTTTGTGAATGCAAGGGCACAATCAAGATATTATCACAATATTCAAGCCAGAAAATGCATTCAAGATCGAGTTTTTAAAAATCCTGGAGGTGAAGTAGAGCGAATAATTAAATAAAGAGAATGGGAAAACTTTTGTTACATAACCAACAGAGCAGCTGTGGAAGTGGTAAAAGAATTCTATGCCAACCTAACTGCTATCGAAGATGCACCAATCAAGGTGAGAGGATTTTTGGTAGATTTCAGTGCTGCAAGGATTAATTCATTTTATGAAGTACGAGATGTATACACCAGAGAGTATGACACCTTTGGAACTATGGAAGGACCACTGGAAGAAGTGATCAACTTTCTCACTGACGAGAAAGGAGTTTGGAAGATTAAGCAGTGAGAACGGGTAAACTTCCCTCTCTCTATGTTGAATACATCATCTAAAGACTGGCACTATTTTATATGTTCTACCTTGTTACCTACTTACCACCATAGTGAGGTAACAAGAGATAGAGCAGTTCTGAATTTCTGCATTCAGAACCAAAGAAGTATTAATGTGGGATGTATCATTTATAAGAATATATTAGCCACCGCAAGAAGTGAAAGTAAAGGATGACTAGGACACCCTGGTCTGATCTATGCACTCTGCCAATTATCTGGGGTAGAGGCAAGAGAAGATGAGGAATGAGTGGAGCCTATGAAACCCATTACTCCTGCTAATATTAAGAAATATGAATCCCACGAAGGATGGAGATCTGGGACAAGGAGCTATGTACCTTCTTCTAGTAGAGATATTCCCTCTACCAGTTATGACCCAGCTCCCTATAGTACTCCTACACTTCAGGATTTGATGAATGAGATGACTCTACAGCGGAAAAGTTTTAAGAAAATAGAAGAAAAACTGGACCATATTGATCAGAGAATTGGAGGCTTAGAAAGAAGACCTGATTATGACAGCGAGTATCTTCAGAGACATTCAGAGTATGAGATAGCCTATTATGATGCAGAGAATCGTTGCAGGAGAGGAGAGCTCGATGTTGTATTTCCTGAGTGCCCCCGATATACTCATTATCAGCCTAATCCACCAACTGATCTAGGAAATGACGATATAGTTTGGGACTTTGATGCAGAAGATTAGATGTTATGTTATTTGTTTAGTTATAGATTCTGATGTTGTTATTGTTTGTTTGTTGTTTTACATTTTAGTATTGATGTTTTAAGTTTATAAGCTTGATTATGATGTAGTATAGATTGTTTTAATATTGATGTTAAAGTTAGATAGTTTTTAAATTTTTAATGTTTTCAGAACTACTATTGTAACCTTGGATTAAATTAGTAAATGTATGTGGATGTAGTATAATATGTTAGTCTAAAATGTGGTAGTATTGTGTTAAACTTCTTTACCCAGCACTTTCTTTAATATTTTGTGTGTAAAAAAATACTAACAGTACAGGTTAATTAAGTAATGGAGAAAGCTCCGTGAACTTCAAAAAGAATAAATACCTAAAGCTCAAAGGTATGATTTAAATATTACAGCTTTATTTCCTTTTCACCCTATATAGATAGATAGAAAAATTTAAGTTTGGGGGAGGAAAAAATACAAATTTAATTATTAAATTATTCTCAATTTACATTTTCAAAATCATTATAAAATGAATTTCGTAGTAATTTTAATTCGATAACTAGAATTAATTTATCTAATTATTATAAAAGTTAAATAAATTATTTCTAGTAATTAAACTAATTTTATAGATTAAAAAATTTAGTTTAAAAGTATAAGAATATAGTTAACAATTTAAAGTAAGGAAAACTATATTTTAAAATATGAAATTCTTGAATCTTTAGTTGAGAAAGAAAAGATTGAAACTCAATGAAGTAAAAACTTTGAAATACATATAAGAGAAGTAAATGTTTCCAGTTTCAAATTTAGGAAAAGGAAAATGAAGTTCAAAATTATTTACAGGCTAACCAAAAATAGTGATCCTCACTTAAAAAAAAGTAAAGAAAAAGGATTGAAAATCAATCCAGAAAGAAAAGAAAAAGAATATATATATATTTATTTATATAAAGTGAGGAAATGCTTGAGGAAATGCCTTATAAAAAATTGGCTTCATTTGAATCAACATAAAGGGTAAACTTCAATTACATTTCTGAACTTATATGTATAGATTAGTATTTCACTGAGTAGTGTTTTCATGAACTTCTTATCATCTAAATATCTTAAGTAATTTAATATTGAAAAGTATAGTCATTCTTGAAATAAGTAGAAGACTAAAAATCTTATACTTGATAACTAAATAGCCTTATATCTATAGAATTAATTTAATTATTTTAAAAATATTTCTATTAAACATTACTATAATACTTATTTAAATCAAATTCATAGTATTTCTGAATTAAAACTTTACTACAAATAATCATTTTCTTTTATGTAGTATCTAAATTACTTGAGGACAAGTAATAGTTAAGTTTGGGGGATTTTGACCACAGAAAAATATATTAAGAATTTCATACCAATTTTATATGAAATTGCACTTTAAAGAAAGGTATTTTCTTTGTTTCATTGCAGGAATGAAGATTTATAAGTACTGAAAGCAAAAAGCACAAAAGAAGCGGATTTGAAGCAAAAAGGACTCAATTAGATGAAAATTGAACTATCCCGCTGACGGCGAGGAAAAGGCCGCCGATGGCGAGTTTTTCCCGAAAGTTTTGAATAGATTATAAGGAGCCTGCTGACGGTGAGATCGAGCCCGCCGACAGCGAGATCGGCGCGGTTAGCCCATCTTCTAGAAGCCCGCCGACGGCGAGATCAAGCAACCTTTGGAGATTTGACCCCTTCTATAAATAGAGACGAATTCTAGTCAGTTGTGTGTCAGTTTTGTGTCATTTGTGTGGAAGTTAAGTGTAATTTAAGAGTCTTTGAGTGAGTAGATAAAGTGTTTAGCGATTTGGTGTGCTGTATTGGAAGGAAGAGTCAAAGGAACTTTAAGAGTCTGCTTGGGGAGAAGAATTGAGATAAGTATTTTTGTTATTCGTTTGTTAACTTTAATGAAATCCATGCTTTGTCTTATTTTTCCCATGCATTCTGAGTAGTTTCTTTAGTCTTTCTCCTTGTTATTGAGATTTTGTGAAATGATGAATTAAAGTAATTGTGCCTAAAAATATGAAAATAGAATTTGTGCTAATCTTAACTTAAATCTTAATTTACTTTCAATCTGGCCAATTGATTTGTTAACATATGTTGAAATATCAACTATAGTAAAGATTACATCCAAGATTCAGGGAAGTCAAAAGCCTTGGAAGGAGGGTGCAAATAAATAGGGAAATATTAACTATCGGGCGTAGAATTGGACATTTTAGTGTGACAGACTAAAATATTTAATTCGGTCTTATTGTTTGAGAGCTGAAGTGTAGATGTTAGCCCTCAGGCGAGGAGAACGTGGGAGCTCTGAAGTGGCAGTAAGTATCCTCCCAGCCTAGTCGCGGATTTAGTAATCAAACATAAGACTAGTTAATGTTCTTTGCACCTGGACCAAAGGGTAAAGAATAAGAATGCTCCTATTTGGCACAATACAAATAAAAAAAACTTATTTAATTCTTCATTCACTTAATTCTCTAAAACAAGAAGAAATATACTTTTCTGAAATCTTATATTCAACCTTAAGCATTAATTTATTTTAGTCTAAGAATTCTTAATTTCCGTATACTAGATTAGTAAGTAAGTTTACTTTAATTTGTCTTTGAAATTTTCTAACTTCCCTGTAGGATCGATATCTAGGACTTCATTAGAGCCCTATATTACTTGATAACGATACATATACTTGCGTAGTATCCACAATATAAATCATAAATCCATAACAGAATCATCAGTATCAATATATATTCAGTGCGGGATCAAGTTTTTGGTGCCGTTGCTAACTTTTAATATCATAGTTGTAAGTATAAATATCGAAAAGTGGATCAGTGTTCCCCCATTGTTGACTTCCACCACTAGAACTATTATTCCAATTATAGTTAGGATGGTTTTTCCATCCTGGGTTGTAATAATTAGAATATGGGTTATTAGGTCTATTGATAGCATTTATAGTTTCTAGTGGAGCTTGAGAATCAATCATTTGTCCTAACAAATTTTCTTCAATCACATAATGTCTTGAAGAAAAATTCATTCCAATTTTGTCATATTCTAAGAAAATACAGCTACTTGAGATGCAACCATTAAAATAACATCATTATCATGAATACTGGCTACTTTCTTAGGATTTACCCTTTCATATGACCATGAAATTTTATTTGTAGTCATCTCTTCAATTATTGAATAAGCTTCATCAAATGGTTAGACATTAAAGAACCTCCAGCAGCAACATCTATGATAGATATAATGGATCCTACTAACCCATTATAAAAAGTTTGAATCATTAACTAGTTTGGTAAACAATGATGTAGACACTTTCCAAGGAGTTCCTCAAATCTTTCCCAAGCTTCGTAAATTGACTCTCTTTCATACTGAGTAAAAGAAGTAATGTCATTTCTAAGTTTAACAGTTTTTTAAGGTGGAAAATATTTAGTCAAAAATTTTTGTGCTAAATCTCCTCAAGTTCTTATAGATCCAGGTGCTAATGAATTTAACCACATTATAGTTTTATCCCTCAATGAAAAAAGAAAAAGTCTAAGTCTGACGACATTGTTTGATACGCCATACTTAAATGTAGCACACAACTCTAAAAAGCTTGCTAAATGTAAATTTGGATCCTTAGTCAAACTGATTGTTTTGTAACATTTGTATAATACCAGGTTTAAGTTCAAATGAGTTAGCCACTACAGTAGGAGTTTGAATTGCTAAATGAATTTCATCTATTGTGGGGTTCACATAATTCCTTAAATGTTTTTGTAAATTATGATGTTCATTTTTAGCAGTTTGAATTTCAATATTATTTTGAGATATGTTTGTCATTTCTTGAAAATTATGAAATCTTTCTTGTTTTGAAATTCTTCTTATGGTTTGTTCTAATTCAGAATAGTAAGAGACTAAACATTCAGACCCAGAACTACGCATGCACAAAGTAAAATTTTAGAAAATAAAATAGCACACTAAAAAAAATAAAAATATTTTGAAATTTCGGATTTTTAATATTTTGATTTTTTAATTTTTTGGTTTTTTCAAAAACAAAAACTAAATTTAATTCTGTCAAAAATAAATCTATAACTCAAGTATAATTCCAAAGTTAAAAAGTTCCATCGCTTTCCCGGGCAACGGATCCAAAAACTTGACCCGACCCACAATTACGTGAATATTTACAATTCTTAAAATTTCCAAAAGCTTGTCTCAAATTATGTTTGATAGCTAGTGTGAAGAAATGTAATGATGTAGAAATTATATAATAAGATTTCACACTAGAAGTACTACGCAAGTATATCTATCGTTTCAAGTAATATAAAATTTTATTTTAAAACTTCAGTAACAATCTCACGAGGAAAACCGTAACTTTTAATATTAACTTGCATATTCTATCTAAATTGCATATAAATATAACAGTAGAATAAAGTCGATATGTTTACAATAGTAAATACTAATTTTAAGAAAGATGTAACAACTAGGTTTAAAAGTTCACTAAAGTTCAAAAGACTAATTAAATATAAAAATGAGTTTGAATATTATGAAAAGATCTTTACCCTTGCAAAAGAGATGTTAATCAGTGTATGATTTGAATGATTAAAAATACAAAATGTAGTATTGTGATAAATAGGAGCATTCATATCATTTACCCCCTCTCGGTGCTATAAATTGATGAGTATTATTTTTAAATAATTTAATTGAATGCAAGACTACAAAAACTTATAATCAATTAAAATTATTAATTAAAAAAATAGAATAAATATAAATTAAATTCTATTTAAATGAATATTTTAATATAAATAATAAGATTTAAATCTCGTTTTTACCAATTATACAGCTGCATGATTAGGTTTTAAAAAGGGCTAGTTGTTCTTGAACGGCTTGTGCCTGTCTTAACAAATAAATGAGTCAAACACGAATAAATTTTTTGAGATCGATATATAAACAAACCGAATACGAGCTGAATACTAACTAAGCCTAGGCTGCACAAGCTCAGCTCGTTTACACCACAACATGCACCTGTCGAATTAAGCTATAAATTTTCGGTGCGATAAAATTCTTCAAAACCCTACAAATCTATATAAATCAGTTGATCTAATGTGGGTTAATTTTACATATATTTAACGGTTTTCAAAATCCATACGGTGAAACCACTTGTATCTTCATGTTGTTATTCAATTATGGCAAATCTATCCATTATTATTAGCAATTAATCTATTCAAATAGTAGAAAAACTTCCATCATCAAAATTATTAGCAATTAATCTAATTCAAAGAGTTGAAAAACTTCCATCATCAAAGTAAACTAACTTAAAGGCTCTTTTTTTCCTCCCTTCTTTCTCTCTATTTTAAATTTCAAAAGAACTATTGGTCAATCTTAATTTTTTGCACATCTATCCCATTTCTTCCAACTCCCACTGCAGCTACATCACAATTCGACAAAATTATATATGTAATAAGTCAATAAATCAATCATACGTGCTATCGACAAATAAGCTTTTAAGTTTTTAAAATTTAGTATATCCATAAATCAGGACTTACTAAAATCCTGAAATGATTAAATCTTGAAAACTGTCTGGTAAACGATTTACTAAATCCTGAAAGTTTATATAACGAACTTAAATCCAACGATTCAGGAAATTTAGTAAATTCCAAATTTACAGCGGAAACTCGTGAAATCCAAACTTATGGAATTCTTATTTTGTCCAAAATAATTTTCTATTAAGATTTATGAGATTTACATTTTATGGTCTGTTTGGGGCAGCTTCTGCTTATCTAAATAAAGAATGTTAACCGTATAGCTCGACTGATGTTCCGCGTTTAGTGTAAAAACCAATTGCATTTTCAGATAAGTTATAAAAATATAATTTTTAAATGATAAGATGTTATTTTAAAAATGCCACCAAAATAAATAAACTGTCCAAATTTATGTGCGCTTACTTAGGGCTGTAAACGAGCCGAGCTTGAGCGAGCTTAGGCTTGGCTAGTGTTCGGCTCGTTCGAAATTAGCTCGGCTCGAAATCGGCTCGTTAAAATTAATTGGAAAAAATATATGTTCAGTCACGGATTCGACATACGACTAAATGAATGAAAACAAGAAACATAACCACGCTACCATACAAGCAATTATGATTTAAACTTAAATATAAATATATATAATATATTAATATATAAATAATATATATAATAAATTATTATATAAATAATTATATGATTATTTTTTTATTTCGAGCCAATTCGAGCCGAACACGAGCGAACAAACAGTTGTTCGTGTTCGGCTCGTTTACATTTCGAGCTTAAAAATTTGTTTGTGCTCGACTCGTTAGGCTTAACGAACGAGCCGAAAATAAACTGTTTGCGAACAACGAGCCAAATTACCAGCCCTACGATTACTCCTAAATTATTTGATTTTAAAGTAGAAACGGAAGAAAGTGTCCCGAGCCACGTTGGTTTATAAAAGGGGTATTATTTGATTTTAAAGTAGAAATGGAAGAAAGTGTCCCGAGCCACGTTGGTTTATGAAGAGCGGGCTCTACTGACTCCGCGCTTTTGCCTCCAACGGCAATCAGCTTCTATATCTGCGTCCCATTTCGGATGATTCTCCCGTATCCTTCTTCTCCGACGCTGTTATAGGGGGTCGGAATGCTTCTATAGCATGAGCAATTCGGTGGAGGGTGAAGAGCAGGACGAGTTCTATGAGTCTCTTAATCGCGACCTCTCAGCTTCGTGCTCCTCTACATCCTCTTCCGATGACGAAGGCGACTATGGTTGTCCAAAGCAACACCGTCACCACGCCTTCTTTCCTCTTCCGTCCCCCATCTCCTTTGATGTATGGCTCTCAGAGCCGAGCTCCGTCAAGGAGCGTCGCCGCCATTTCCTCCAACAGATGGACCTTGCCTGTGACCCAGAGCTCGGTCTGGTGAATCCCAATGGTGGGAGAAGCGGCGTGGGGAGGGAGGGAGAGATGGGACGAAGCACTTCATGCGACGGTCTTTGCCCTCTGGTTGATCCTGCCCGGGCTAAATCTATTGTCGGAACTTTCGCACGTTCCAGATCCGACGGCTGCGTCAAACCGAGAAGTTTGCGTAGACAGCTTGCTTCGGTCACTGACAAGCCACCGCTGTTCGGGAGATTGAGGCCGTCGGTGGGGGGAGTAGAGGTGTTGGATGGGGAGGGGGAGGAAGCGCAGAGGTGTACAATCAAAGACCTCGGAAACGGTAAGGAGTTTGTGGTCAAGGAGTTTCTGGAGGACGGGATGTGGAATAAGCTGAGGGAGGTGGAAACTGGTCGGCAGTTTTCGATGGAAGAGTTCGAGTTATGTGTTGGAAGTTCACCCATCGTAAAGGAGCTAATGCGGAGGGAGAATGTCGTGGGTAGAGGGATCGACTCCGGCACGTCCGGCCATCGTTTGAAGGACGGTGTTGATTCAAACGGTGGTGGAAGGTCGAAGAGGAGGTCGAGCTGGCTCAAGAGATTACAGAACGTTGTGGCTGTGGGTCAGCAGCGGGATCGGCGAAGCAGCGACGAGAAGGACACGTCTTCGGAAAAGGGAGGGAGGAGGTCTAGTTCTGCCACAGATGATAGCCAAGACAAGCTGCAATCACTTTGCCATGGCCCTGTGCCGATAAAAGTCCGGCAGTATGGGAAGTCCCATAAAGAGCTCACGGGATTGTTCTTGAGCCAGGAAATTCAAGCCCATAGTGGATCTATCTGGACCATCAAATTTAGTTTAAACGGTCGTTACCTGGCTAGTGCTGGGGAGGATTGTGTGATCCATGCGTGGCAGGTCCTCGAGCATGATAGGAAGCTGGAGTTCCTGGTGGATCGAGCAGGCCAGGATTATGGCATTGTTAAGCCTTCATGCATGGAGAGAATTGATTGTGAAGAGAAGAGAGCTGCGAAGAGTCCTACTGGTAGTAAATCTTTGAGTTCAGACCATGTGATGATGCCTGAACAAGCATTTGCGCTCTCGGAGAAGCCTGTTTGCTCATTCATAGGGCATTTGGACGATGTGCTTGATCTCTCATGGTCCAAATCACAGGTACTTACTATTATTATTATTTGTTCTGTTCTCTTAAGTAAATTGTTTGTGTATGTTCTTGCTAGTATTTTCATTGAAAAATCAGTAGCATAAATCATACAATAACACCAGTCTTCAAACTCGCAACTCAGAGAAAGCTTACAATCACTCTAACCACTTGCTCTAGAGTCGGACAACTATACACAAATCTTGACTGCCATGAATAATTTTAGATTAACAACTTAAAAACATGACAAGCTATTGGAAAACCATATCTGATGGCAGAAACGATTTTATCAATTTTGATACTTCATAGCCATGAACTTATTCTCTTAACTACATGGTATCTTTGGAGTTTATTTTTTTTATGATTTTGCTATTTGATGAATAAATTTTTTGTACTTCTTTATGATTGCATTAAAATGTTCCTTTCCTTGATTATGTAATGCAGGATTGAGCTAATATATTCTTGGGATGTATATTTAGACCGATAGCCCAGGACTAAGGATGGGTAGTGCATATAAAAAAAAGTATATAAGAATTAAGTGGTATGTATGTTAATTTTCCTAAAATTTTATCCTGTTTAGGACCTTTTTTTGTTTCCTTTATTTTAAAAAATCATATTTTATTAGTGTGTTTTTAACTATATTATTTTTGAAAAAAGCAAATAAATTTATTTTAAAAAACAAAAAGAAAAACTAGATGTTTGAGTTTTTTTTTTTTAGGCTCTATTACTGTCAACCACTGCCAATATCGTTGATAGTTGCGACTGCTGCCACCACCATCATTGGCAATCACTTCCGTTATCATTATCTCTTTGACCATCATTAAAACTCCATTGGCAACCATCACCTTGACATCATAAATAAAAAATCAATATTCTAAGATAGCAAGCACATTTTATTTCATATCAAAATTTAAATAAAATAATATAAAAATAAGACAAAAAAAAAAGTATAAATTATCACAACTGAACCAAAACTGCCAAGAGTGTTTAACTTCAGGAAGTGGGTGCATAATATTGGAATTAAAAGGGATGAGAAATAATCTCATTTAAATAGATGGAAAGTAAGAGATTTTAATATGATAGTACAGCTTGAATTCAGATTGAAACCACTTCAATTTCTCATATGATTAAATTCTGTGTAGGTTATATTATATTCCAAAAATAAGAGTCATAATAATGTATTGTAATTACAGGAAGAATCTACTGAACATCCAACTTAATAATGCTAAATTTTTTATTGGGAGTCAAATAAACTGATGTTCAGCATCAATGTTAATTTTGTCTATTTTATAAAAATCATTAAATGTCGACCATTTGATGATCCAATTAGGAGAGTAGATGTTTTAGATTCGACTTATCTTAAGAAAGACAGAGGTAGACTTAGAAAGACTTGGGCTTATTGTATAAAAAATGACCTTAATTTATTAGAATTAAATAAAAATATGACACTAAATAGGACGCAATGGAGAAAAGGATTCATGTAGCCGACCCCGCTTAGTGGGATTAAGGCTTGTTGTTGTTGCATAAAAATCATGTTGAAGTGTGTGATCTTATACTTAATTAAGAGTATGCGGTGAAGTAAATTAGATGTTTGTCAACTGCAATTTCAAAATGAAAACTGAAATTAAATATAGTTCATTGATGATTGTATCATGTTCTTATAGTTTCTTAATTATTAACTTGTCATATTAAATAATGAATTATTGGATAAATTCTACAGAACTGCATCAAGTTGAGAGATTGATGCTGTATTTTATAGTGTGTGATTTGGAAAGAATTATAGCATCACATTGCTATCATACCTTTTCATGGTTTAACTTATTCGCCATAGAAGATATTACACAACAACATATTGGATAAGATTTAATAGATTGAGGAGCTAGATGTTTTGGAGTTGCATTTTAGGATAGTGAACCTATCAATGTGGTAAGAACTCAGGAAACATCTTTTTTTAAGGTTGAAAAGGTAATGTAAACCTTAATGATAGTGACAGTCATACTTGGAAAGCTAAGTTGGAGCAAGTTCACTGAATCAATTATGGGAAATTAGAACAACGAAGAAATCTCATGATGCGGGCTAAGTAAGAGATATCCCTGCAATTATCATGACCCCAAAAGTCACCTAGTTCAAATTATTAGGATGAGTGGAAAACCTTATTGGGTAGATCTGCCCATCAGTAGTTGTGGAGAGATGATGTTATTGTCTTGTCTAATATAGGAGAGTTAATGTTAGAAGTCGTCGCCGCCAATATGGAATGGAATTGTCCATTTGGTGTGGAGTTGGCATCTATGCCTAGTGCTGAGAGGAAACAATTTAGCCATTCCTATAGATATGGTATTTGATAAATACAAAATATAATGAATTTCAAGTTGAGAATATGCAATCAAGTTATAAATAATATAAACTAAATTTTATTAATAAAGTTGTCATTACAAGCTTAAAGTTTATGCTATTCGGATGAAGCCTAACTACTAGACTAAAAAAAAAAATCAATACACTCCAAAGAAACCCATCTGTAAAACCAACGATAATTCACTTGACTGCTCTCCTTCGATGGTTCCCCCAAACTTGACGACTACCCCGTCAACTTTCTTCCTAGCTCTCTTTCACCTCATTCCTTGCCAACCCAATACCTGTAGAGATAAAATTTGTCAAATACTACAATAGAAATATATGAAATAATAACTATAGAAATCATGATGATGGTGCGGGTCATGTGGCAACTCCAATGACTGAGCAGAAATATTTTTTTGGGAGTGCATAATTTAATTATTTATATTAATAAATTTAAGCATGATTTTAAGAAAAAAAAGCAAGAACAAACACATACACAAATGATAAATATATATTTATAATATATATAATTTTCTTAAATATGTAATCCATCTTCTATGAAATTATCTTAATAATTAAATCTTAAAATTTTGGAGAGGGCACAATATGGTATCTAAGAACATCTAAAATGTTGATCTTAGTAACAATAGACTAGATGTAGATGGCACAAAATTAACATAATTGAAAGTTGTGGAGCTTATCTATTTGATTTAATTATAAGAATTTTATACAAAGTGAATAGCTTAATCATTTAATTAACTTACACTAAGATTCATGCTAATTCATGAATTATTTTTAGCGGAATCAATCCAATAATCCATCATACGTACATGTTAATATATAGGGTGATTTCGGTATTTGCCACATGATTTTTATGTATTTATATATCTAATATCTAATATTAATATTTTCTTTATTTCAAAAGGAGTTTAAATTTAGAACATATGCTTTTAAGTGATAAAAAATTGAATGACTACTAAGAAATTGAAAGATAGCTTTCAATTTATACAAGCAATGTTTAGACTCAAGAAAATTATAAACTATTTGTTAGAAATTAGGAAACAAAATTATGTCTTTGTGCATCTTTTTTAATATATATATATATATATATATATATATATTGAAAATTTTCATTACCAAACATGTCTTCTAAATTTAAAATGAATTATGAATTGATTTATAAATCATGTTATTAGCATTACAAACCTCTGCTACCTTCATAACTACAGTTGGTTAACTTTTAACGAAAGAATCCTTTGCTAAAGGCTTGATTTGGTTAGCTAATAATGGAAAAGTACTATTGTGATGTTCTTTGATAAAAATTGCCTTGTTGAGATGTCCACATCTCCCAACAGAATAATTGAGCTTGATTTGGGGCAATGATTTCAAAACCATGTAAATTGCATAATTTTAATTGCTTTATTAGGTCAAGGGTATATCGCCCCCATCCCCTCTTAAGAAAAATCATTCGAGCAACACTGAATGCATGGCTGTTAAATAGTAAAAGATGGTGGCTCTATGTTGAGTGGCATCATACATGCATGATTGAAACCATTGACATTAAAATGTTATCATCATGATTATTCACTATCATTTTCTTAGGTGTAGGTTCCTTGTAAGACTAATACTTATAGCAACCAATTTCTTCATTACAAAGTTGACGTGCTTTTAATGTCGGCAACTAATATGTCATGATAGTGTTTTTAGTAAGATTCTTCTGCCTGCTGCAAAATATTTCATCAAATATTCTTTAAGATAACACTATTTTCATATTGTCACACAGTGCCATCTAGATGCACTTTTCATGCATGCAACGGAAAGTGACCATCTATGTTATGCTATTAGCAAAATAAAATTTATAATTAAGTCCTCGTAGCTCACATACCTTAAATGAAGATCTACATCAGTTGCTTTTTTAGAGTTGTCTGAGGTTTAATGCCAAGCTACAATAACCTTTCTCGATAAATATAAACCTTATTTTTTAGAGAGACGACAGGGAGGGAATAATTGATATTCTCAAGCAACACTTATTGGTGTAGATTTCTTTGCATATGGCACTTCTCAATGTGTTAGTAACAATTTCTTACTCCACAAAACTACATTCCCAACATTCACTAGCTATATGGCTTTTATTCGTGTTACCAATTGATCATGATGATCAAGTTTGAGCATAGTGAAATGCATGTTATAGAGCAAGCCATCAAGGCATGTTGCCAAGACAAACATGTCCTTAGTGCAAAATGACTTGGTGGCTCAGCTCCATCGGGCGGGTGAGTTGGTAGCTCAATTTGTCAATTTTCCTTTCTCACCGAGCTTTGCTTGCCTAGTCAATCATCAACCTATTGAGGCCCCAAGCCTAATTCATAATTCAGTCTAGTGTCAGCCTATTGCAGTTCCTGCCATATAGACTTACCAAGTCTCTCTTGTGGTTTCTTTTTAGCCAACATAAATCTGCCTGCTGGGTCTACTTAAAACCAACAAAAAAAAAAAAAAAAAAAAAAAAAAAAAAAAAAAAGAAAACATAAATTTTCTGGCCCTTACACAGCAGTTCTCCATATGGATTAATGCTTTAGTTTTACATTCAAGTAATTCTTTGTATTGAACTTGGCAAATCTCATAAAACACATATCATAAAAGTCATGAAAATATTATATTTCATTTTTGTTAATTTCATTTCATTTGTTTATGTCTACTTATTTAAATTTCTAGTCAACTTATTATGAAATAAATAAACTTATAAATTTGTTGAAATAAAATGTAAAATATAAAATTTCTTTATAAATTCATATGATATTTAAAAAATCTATTATGCAAAATACAAATTTGAAGAATTTTTATAATGCCGTAGGAATCGAAAGTTAAATAAGTTAGCAAACGCGAGAAATGAATTTAATAGACTAGAGTAATGAATTTTTAAATTACGATGCAAATATCTTGAAAATGACTTGAAAATATTTTATTATTATCTTATATTGTTTAGATTTTAAAATTTATTTAAGAGTGGGAAAATGTTTTCAAATTAAAAGTCTTGGATAAGACTTTCTTCTTCTCTATTTCACTAGGTATTTCTACCAATGAAATGAGGTATCAAGAAGAAATAATTATATCACCCATAAACTAATTCCAAGTATTATCAATAGATTTTAAGTATATGAAGTGATAATAAACAAATTAAAGTGCACATTTCTCTTTCTGTTTATGAATTTCTATTTCTTTATCTTTTCCCCTATAGCTTAACACTCTTCTTCTTCATCTTCAAGATTTACCATTTAGAACTTGAACTCTTATGCTTATAATTTTTCTAACTAGTTTTAAGACAACATTCTTGTTTCTTGTACTCTTGATTTTATTTTTGCATCAACTCATGCTAAATTATATCATGAAAAGCTTACTCATCTTTTGCATTTTAAGGATTATCACGAATCTCTTCATACAGTGCAGAATGCTCGCCAAAGTGTGCCTTAGTAAAGGTGATTTTATTGGAGTTGCGTTGCATGCTATGGAATCTCTTCCCGGGCTTGAATGCATTGGCAGGAAGCTAACAAAGAATACTAAGATAGAGATTAATATATTGAATTTTAATAATCTGTGAGAGATTTTGTCCCTACCTAAATAAAAGTCAACATGACTTACCAAATTATCGAAGTAATAAATTAGATAGTAATTTGAAGATTCTTTACTTGTGTATGTGCCATTTGACTTATTTTGAGCATTTGTCAATGCAGAATTTGCTCTCATCCTCCATGGACATGACCGTTAGGCTTTGGGACTTGTCCAGTAATTCTTGCTTGAAAATATTCACACACAATGATTATGGTATGGTATCTGATTCTTTGCACTTTCTCTTGCTTTTTCTTTGTTTTAACTTGTGATGGTAAACATATTATTCCAATGCAGTGACATGCATCCAGTTCAATCCTGTTGATGATAGATACTTCATTAGTGGTTCTCTTGATGCAAAGGTCCGCTTATGGAATATCCCTGATCGACAAGTTGTTGATTGGAATGACCTGCATGAAATAGTCACCGCTGTTTGTTATAGACCTGATGGACAGGTTGTCTTTTTTAATAAAATTTTCCTCTCATTTTTCCATTACCTCATCACTGTACACTAACATTTCATTCTTAGTGGTTTAATAATGTTTGCCACCTTCTGCAGGGTGCTTTAGTTGGTTCAAATGTAGGCAACTGCCATTTGTATGACACTGCTGGTAATGATAAATTAGATATTCCCTTTTAATTTGCCAAGCTTCGCAACGCATATTACTCCTTTCACATAAAATTTCTCTCTATTTTTCCCTTTTGTTTCTTCATATCACTGACTTTTAACTGTGTTGGAATATTTGCTTAGGACTGCTTACAAGTTTTCTAGTTTGGTTGGATTTAAATTAGTCCTTAATTCTAGGAATTAGTTTTATTTTCTTTAAATCTTGTTTTAAAGTTTTGATTTCTTTTAGCTATTTTTATGGACGTTAATTAGGGAGCCTTTATTACTTTCCTTTATTTTTTTTTTTGTTTTGTATGTGGCGGTATTTCAAATAAGGGTGCCGCAACCCTTCTTTTTTTTCTAAGGAAGCAGATTCAAACTTTTTCTTCCTTCTTCTTCCTCTTTCTCTTGTTCAAGAAACCTTCAATTGGTATCAGAGCTCACTTCTTAAGGGGCCTGTGTGTGTGTTCGCTTGTTATGGAGATCGGCACCAGTTTTTCCTCGATTGTTCCACCGGTGTTTGATGTTGACAACTACCGGATTTGGGCAGTACGCATGGAGACTTATCTGGAAGCGTTGGATCTCTGGGAAGCAGTGGAAGAAGACTATGATATTCCTCTTCTCCCCGACGATCCCACCTTAGCATAAATTAAATTACAAAAGGAGAAGAAGATAAAGAAGTCTAAGGCAAAGCTTGCCTGTTTGCTGCAGTTTCCTCCACAATCTTCACTCGTATCATGTCGTTGAAAACGGCAAAGGAAATTTGGGATTTTCTCAAAACTGAGTATGAAGGAGATGAAAGAATTCGAGGGATGCAGGTGCTGAACTTAGTTCGTGATTTTGAGCTGCAAAAGATGAAGGAGACAGAAAATATAAAGGAGTACTTTGACAGGCTACTCAACATAGCAAATCGTGTCAAATTATTGGGTTCTTCATTGGAAGATTCAAGGATTGTTCAGAAAATCCTTGTAACAAATGCTCGAAAGATTTGAGGCTACCATCACCACCTTAAAAAACACAAAGGATCTGACAAAGATTACTTTGTCAGAACTCTTGAGTGCCTTGCAAGCAAAAGAGCAAAGGCGTGCAATGAGGGAAGAAGGAGCCGTTGAAGGAGCCTTGCAAGTTAAGCATCAAGAAGATGAAAAGAATTGAAGATTCAAGAACAAGAAGTCTCAAGCCACAAATGGACAAAGTTCTACATCTGGGAACAGAAGCAAAGTTGGAGTAAAGAAAGATTTTCCTCCATGTCAGCATTGTGGCAAGAAAGGTCATCCTCCTTTCAGATGCTGGAGAAGACCAGATGCAAAGTGCAGCAAGTGTAATCAAATGGGACATGAAGATGTCATTTGCAAGAATGAAAATCAGTAGCAAGAAGATGAAGCACAAGTGGCAGATCAAGAAGAAGAAGATCATCTTTTCGTTGCAACTTGTTTCACTAATTATGAAACAAGTGAAAATTGGCTCATTGATAGTGGCTATACTAATCATATGACACAACAAGGAGTTGTTCAAAGAATTGAAGAGCACCAATTCCAAGAAGGTCAGAATTGGGAATGGTGAATATATTGCAGTCAAAGGAAAGGGCACTGTAGCCATTTCAAGCTGTTTAGGAACTAAGTTGATCTCCGATGTTCTCTATGTACCAGATATTGAACAAAATTTGCTCAGTGTTGGTCAATTAATAGAGAAGGGATTCAAAGTGATGTTCATGGAGAAGGCCTGTGTGATAGAGGATGCTACAGGCAAAAAGATGTTCGAAGTTAAGATGGCAGGAAGGAGTTTTTCACTCAATCCAATGCAGGAGGAGCTTGAGGATCACCAGTTAGTCAGTGACATCTACAAGAACAAGGATGCTGTCATCCACTTACTGATACGCAAGTCAGCCAAGGTTAGGACAAAACCTATTGGCAAAGACTTTAAGTTATCAATTAACGCCCCATGCTTAGAGGAGAAGGAAGATGCCACAATGAAGCTTGTTAAAAAACCACCAGAAAGGCATGCTTTGATCGAGCCAGTTATCATCAATCAAAAAATTGAAGCTTCAGTGAAAAAGATGATAGGGAAATATGCAAAGAAGGTTCTTTATGGGTTGAAACAAGCTTCAAGAGCTTGGTACAACAGGATTAATGAGCATATCAACATCAAATTGTTTTTTCTAAGAGAAGTGCAAAAAGAAGAATTTGTGACTCAGGTTGACTTCAAATCAGAAAATCGGTTGGCAGATTTGTTTACAAAGTCACTTCCAATCAGCAAGTTTGAGTTTCTAAAGCAGAAAATTTGTGTTCACAGCTCCTAAAGCAAGGAGGAGTGTTGGAATATTTGCTTAGGACTACTTACAAGTTTCCTAGTTCGGTTGGATTTAAATTAGTCCTTAATTCTAGGAATTAGTTTTATTTTCTTTAAATCTTGTTTTAAAGTTTTGATTTCTTTTAGCTATTTTTATGGACTTTAATTAGGGAGCCTTTATTACTTTCCTTTACTTTTTTTTTGTTTTGTATGTGGCGGTATTTCAAATAAGGGTGCCGCAACCTTTCTTTTTTTTCTAAGGAAGCAGATTCAAACTTTTTTTTCCTTCTTCTTCCTCTTTCTCTTGTGCAAGAAACCTTCAAACTGCTTACTGTGTTAATTTTCTCATGCTTATTTTTCTTATCATTTGGCAGATAATAAGCTGCTTCAGAAAAGTACAATTGATTTACAGAACAAGACAAAGAAATCCAGTCACAAGAAAATCACTGGTTTCCGGGTATTATATGTTTAATCAATGATTTTTTACTTTCAAGCAATGCCAATAAAAATAGAGCATTGACGCTCTGTGCTTAACCAAGACTTTGAAATCTGATTTGGACATAACATGACCTGCTGGGGCATGTTTTATGCTTTTGTAATGAACAAAGTTTTCATTGGAATGATGGCTGCGCAGTGCCTTGCATGTCATTTTCAAGTAGATGATACCATTTAAGAATTTTTTTTCCTTTCACTATACATTGGCCATTTTGATATCTGATTTGAAGATGCCTTTTGGAACATTTTTTTATGCTTTGTAATGCACGAAGTTCTCATTGGAATGAGGGTTGTGCATGCCATGAATGTCATTATCTAGTAGATGATACCATTGAAGAACATTTTTTCACTATACATAGGGCTACAAACTAGCCAAATTGGGCCGATAAAATTAGCCAAAAGCTTATTAGAGCTTGCTTCATTTTTTTATTATTGAGCTTTAAATGAGCAACTCATGCAAAAATATAACTGAGTGCTATCATGCCGAGCATATTGAGCATCACCATTTTTTTAGTAAAATAAGCTTTTAAAAAGGGCATAAAAAGTACAATCCTATAATATCCACCCACGAGCATACTTCTAAACCATTGAGTATGTCATCACGTCCCATGCGACTATGAACTCAACAAATTGTAACCGAAACTATGATATAGGTCAGAGTAAGTTAAACTTCCAAATGATGTGGGATGAAGTAGCTAAGACTGCAATTTTTTTGATGGATCTTATAAGTAGCATAACTAAAACTAAAACTACAATACATAAATTAAGACTACAATAGATATTTTTAATTAATTTTTTAATTAGTTTTTTAAAGTTATTTGATAAGTCTTCCATTTTTAGATTATTCAAAGTAAAAAAAAAAATTATATTTACATATGTACACATTAATGGTTAATATTAATGTTAATGAGTTTTATAAATTAGTTAATTGAACCATAATATTGAGCATCATATGGAGCTTTCATCAGCTTTTATATTGACTGAGCCTTAATCAAGTTTTTTAGTGAGCTTAAACATGAGTTTTAAATTATAATATTTATGATCATTAATGAATCAGTAACAAACTATTCAGGTTTGTTTATTTGACAATCAATTATTTATAAAACTTCTCAAATTTATTCAATTAGTTAATCAAATGATCAAGATTATTTATTTAACAATCAATTTTGTATAAAAAATTTTTAATTTGTTAATTTAGTTAATCCAATGATTGTGAGTGAGCTCTAATCAAATCTAGCTCTTTGTTGTTGATCGAGCGCTTGGTTCATCTGAACTTCTAATTATAAATAGTTGTTGCTTTTTCTAATACCAGCTATTTGTTTTTTATCATTTTTGTACAAATCTTATGAATGTTTATGCGGACAATTCTTTGACTAGTCTCATCAAACAGTTTGTTCGAGGAAAGTCATCAGAAGTTCTAATCACTTCTGCTGACTCACGGATCCGAGTCGTTGATGGTAGCAATCTTGTTCACAAGTTCAAAGGTAATTTCTTTCTTTTATGCCTCAAGATTAGTGCTTACAGCCTTGCGTTTTAACTTGTGTAAATATATGTAAAAATAAAATAAAATCATATCATTAGGTAGATGTATTTTAATACGTGATATGAAGCGACTGATTTTAAAGAGCAAAAATTAATGGTTAAATTATCTCCACTGTGATATAGCAAGGCTTGAGCCATGAAATCATTCCTTTTATAAAAGTAAGGATAAGATTATATGCTTCAATGAACTTCACATTGGTTGGAGCTTCATCTACTTGGTTCTTTTATTCACATCAAATTTCGTTATCGTAATTCAATTTACTATATGAACTGAAACATTATAGGTGAAAATGAGTTTTATTCAAGGTTTTTTCTTGTTGGATCATGGAATTCATATAATCTTGTAAATAATCTACAAAATGATCGGGCATGTACTTGCATTCCTCTCTATGCATTTAGTATATTCTCATGGCTGCAGGCACATATATGTAAAGCCCAAATATATGCTTAAACTTACTGCATCTCTTTTTTTTTTTTTCATTTTGTGACATTTTCTCTCTTTTGTTTAGCGTTTTTTTATTTGGTTGTTTACATGAAACTTGCTGTATCTTTCTAATGGTGCCCGTTGAATTGAGTACACATGTTACTAATTTCCTCTGGTATTAGGGTTGTTATTCTGTATGGTCTTGAGTGTTGGACATTAAAATGCGATCAACTATCAAATTGAGTATAATATAAATGAAAACATTTAAAATGCATTTGTTGTAAAACCTTAACAAAGAGTGAAATATGATTATGTTAGAGAGGTGGTGAAACTTGCACCTATTGTTGATGATGTAGTAGAATATAAAATTACATGATTTATCATATAAAACAGAGCGTAAAAGTTACACAAATAACGCAAGATTATATTGAATAGCCTGTTTAAACTAGTGCCAACGCCTAGCATTCAACATTAAAAGAATTAGGTAGTTGGATTGAAATTGTTGGGATAGGTTTAGTAATGATGATGATGATCTTCATTTTTTATCTTTTCTTTTTTTCTTCTCTGAATTAATTCTATGGTTGCTTCTAATGTGATAGAATTGTCAACTTGGGATTAGCTAAAACTGTGGATTGTTCATAAAACATATCCATCTTCTTCCTTCTTTTTTCCAGGTTTTCGCAACACAAGCAGTCAAATTTGTGCCTCCCCAACAGCAAATGGAAAGCATGTTGTCTGTGCTAGTGAGGACTCTAATGTGTATGTATGGAGATATGATGTTGATACAAGTCCAAATAGAAGCGGTGGTGTTGTCAATGCCTCTCAGTCCTACGAACATTTTCATTCCTTGGGCGTCACTGTTGCTGTTCCCTGGCCTAACACTAGCTTGAGGTCCGAAGAAATTTCTTCATCTGTTAACTGCAAGGAAGACGACCTCAATTGTATATCAAACCTTAATAACAATTCATCCTCAGACAGACATAGTTGTCATAGCAGTCAAGATCTTTCTAGTGGTATTTCAGTGCAGCAGAGCAGGTTGGCTTGGGGAATGGTGATTGTAACTGCCAGCCGAGGAGGTGTTATCAGAATATATCAAAACTATGGATCACCTCTTTGTGTATGACCGACTACATGGCACGAGACTTTTCTTTACATGGCAAGACCTACAAGCTGCTTATTCTGCAGTTTTGGTTGGATACTTGTAGTGGTGAGATAAGTACTCTTTAGGGCTATCTTTGTGGGCATATCCCTCTTACTTTTGTTCTTATATTTTTTCATGTATGTGGGCAAAATAGAAATTCGTTGTGTAGCCTTAAATGGTGTGGTGGATATTGGCGCCTCTCTGGGAAGTAGTTGCTCTTTTTGCTTTTGTACTGGGAATTTCCCGGGGAAATACAGAAAGATAAGATGTAAAGATATACAAGGGACTGAAGTCATATATTTAAAATTTGTTTAAGAAATTGAAATCTTGGAAGGAGAATTGGGCTAAAAAAAAATAAAGTACTGCGTGCAATTAATTCTAGTGGCTTGTATTTTAGCAGGTTGTTTCCATCGGTTTATGCTTATTGAGTGAAATTTATGAGATATGGTAAGGGTTTTCAGCTTTTATTTATTTCTTCTTTTCCCTCTGATTTTGTTTTTGTTCTCTATTTCAGTGATGTTTAAGTCAAGAACTCTTTTTTTATGCTTATGATTTATTGATAGAGGTGCCGAACTAGTAATTCTGCTTAAATTTCTTCTGCAGAGTAACGGCATGGCAGATGATGGTGTCAAGGCGGGCGAGCGGACAGGCAGGTGGATTTGCTGTAGTGGGGAAACTTGAAAATATCAGGTAGTTGTTTTGTTGATTAATGGAAGCCTCATTTCCGCATTATCTCACCATTTATGCAGTGTTTGGTAGTTTATTATTTAGACGATTTAATTATGAATTTAGCTTAAATCCAGCCAACACCAAAAAACAAAAAGAAAAATTAAATCCTACGCTCCCTTAATTACAATTTTCTTGAATTCCATATATTCTTCTTGCATACCGGATTTATTTGGCCGTCGCTCTTGATTTCTCGTCACCGACCACTATAGAAATTAAAATTTGCATCAGGCTGGTTGGACGCAGAACTATGACAAATTCGACGTTAATATGGGATTATCGTCAGATTTGCGTTCATTTTATTCCATGGCTAAAACAGGAGTTGATAATGTAATTTACATTGCATTTACGTCCAAAAACTTCGACGCAAATTTTTTTCGTCGGATTTTTAATATATTTGCGTTGGTTAATATCGAAACTGAAAAAGATCCACTTTGCAACGGAAAATATCGACATAAATAGTTTAGTCGAATTTCTGGTGTACTTGCATCGTTTATTATAGAAATGAATTTGCGTCAGAAAATATCAAAACTTGTCAAAAAATAATTGTCGGGTAAGCATCAAAAGACTCATAACACAAAAAAAGATATAATAGAATGATTAGATTTGTACAACCTACATGCAACAAAAAATATATATCACAAAAATATATTAATCATTAAAACAATACAAAGTTTATAGCTCAAATAAATACCATCAGTGAAAAGTGAAATAATGTAACAATTTCTTCCAATTTTTAATAGTAAAGTTCACATAGAAGTTCATAATTAGAAGTTCAAAGGAATACTGAAGATAAAAAGAAAATATAAAAAACTCCTGATTATCATCTCCCTCCTCATCCTCAACTACAAAAGTCATTGCCCCACTGATATGCTAAACTCTCCGTCATGCGTGCGATGGAATCTTTAATCCTATATTATCTTTGATCATCTGGTCATGTAACTGATGGAGCTCTTCATTCATTACAACGACCTACCTAACAAGTGTCTCGTGATTGATACCTATCCCAGGTGCTATAACACACAGGGGCTCGCACTAGTGTATGTGTAATATCAGTAATATCGAATTTTAGAGTCCGGAATGTTGGCCTCAGAGGGAACAAGGGAATTCTTTTTAGAAAAAGTTCTAGCTTACTGGTTTTAGTCCTAGCCTGAAATTTGGGTTTTGTTAGTCTTACAAAGCAATCCTAAAGTATCACAAGCAAATAAAAAATTTATGTCCTATAAAAATAATCCTAAGTTATCAAGATTATATTCAAAATATCAAATACTTAGTGGATATTGCTTGTAATGAGTTAAGAGGATTTCATGAAATGGAGAATAGCGATTAGAAAAGTCTAGTGACAAATATGAGCAATAGTCTTCTTTATCCTTTCCCGAGTGCATAAATAAGCTTGGTTAGAAAAGACTTTATTCCTATAAATCTCATAGCTAACTCATCAAAACATATTTCCCTAACATTTGCATCTCCCTACAAGACATATGCACTTATACCCTATAGTTTGATATGATTAACCTAGTTGATTCTACTATAGACTTTCTCAAGACTTATGGTTCACAACATGTTTTATTAATTCACTTGACCAGAATAAAAAAAAATGAAGTGTTGAAAGTTAAACACCACCATATAAATTAATAAATTACTAAGCAATTATCATTCCATCCATCCAACTTAATCATCAAATAGTAAAAGGTCTACACACGAAGCATGCTGAAGACACCAAATAGTTTCATTTAATCAAAGAGAAATCCACTAATCAGTTTGCTAAAAAAGAAATACAACAATCAATACAAATATGCTTAGTTATTTTACCTTTACAATGACCAGAAGATGCTTAATCAGCATTCTTCCTGTTTTACTAATGCTTCTGCACTGGAAAAACTCCACCTCTTATGTATTGGAAGAAGAATAAGGAATTCCAAGAAAAACCACTAAGTACTCCTAAAAGTATCAATCCAATCAAGCCTGCCATGCACTGCTATTTATAGCTCCTTAACTTAGGCTTCCATCTTCCACACGATCCTCCACGTTTGAAGTCTCCGAACCGCAGCAACTACAGGTTTCAGTTGCTGGCACATGGGAGACCAGGGGTGGCGCCTAGGCGCCATGCTCTTTGTCTGCTGAAGGAAGGGCGAGGGCCGAAGTGCCTATTCCTTTGGCGCCTAAGTGCCCAACGAGTGCCTAAGCACTCTATGGTCCGGTGCCCAGGCGACAGTATCGCGGCGCCTAGCGCTATCGCCTAGGCGCCCATGAGCTGGTACCTGAATGACGAGCTCTCCAATTGGTGAACCAAGGAACTACACTTAGTCGCCCAAGGGTCCAGGGCCTAAGCACTCAATAGCCACTTTGCACTTTTTTAGCTTCAAGTCCTCTCCTGTTTTCCCCACTTTAATCACCTGTTGTACCTATAAAATAACACAAAATTACATTTCTTGCAGTGCAATTTCATCCATACACATATATAGAATGAATCAAAAATATTAGTTAAATTTTTCATACATCAAAATCCCCAAAACATAGAAGTTACTTGTCCTCATGTAACACCACAATTTAAATATTGGATTTCATTGTTTTAATACAAAAAATTACAGAAGCTCATTTCTGTTAACCTTGCTCAGATTAGTGGAGGGGAACAGCTTAGCTGAAATGAAATAATGGCAGGCTTTCAATTTTCCATTTAAGGTGGAAGAAGGGAAATTGATCTTATTTTCATTTCTAACTTTCCATGTCCCCTTTCCATCAGTTAGAAACCGAATAATTTTATCCAAGTCAGAATATACAAGAGTGAAGCTAGAATAAAAACTCTCTAAGAACATTTATCAATGAATATAACACATTAATGGGAGAAGGAGAGAAGTCTATCAGCTTCTCTCTCTCAAATACTGACCCATTGGAAGCCTCTGGAAGTTTAAAATAAAACTCTCTAACCACATGAATCACTGCTACACCATTATTGTAGCAGAAATCCTCCGTTGTTGACTCACTATCATGCTGTTAACGATGCCCCCAGGGCTTAGGAATCCGTACTCCGCAATTTGCTTCTTCGATACTAAGAATTCATTGTATCACTCCTCATCTTTAGAGCTAACAAACTTCTTTTTAATCAATGATTCAGCTGTGATGAGCTTGGCGAACTCACAGGGAGCACGAGAGATCTTAGCTTCAAATGCTATGCCCTTCGCACAGAGGCCATAAATCCTCCCCTTTTTCCTGCCACCTGCGTTCATAGCTCAAACTCGAACTGTGCAGTGGTGAATGGTTAGCACTGCTGCTTACAATGTCTAACGCCAAGAAGCCAAGTGTCTCTCCCAAGGCTGCTCGAATTCCAACTACATAATTAAAACCAATTTTTAATTGTCAGTTTGAATAGCAAGACTTTAAATAAATGTATAAAAATCAAATTTTTACCTTGCATTCACTTTCGGGAATACTCGAAGACCCGCTGCTGCATCCACGGGCGCCAATGGGTTCTGACATGCGACAATGGATATCTCACGACTCAACTCATTGGCTTGTGTAGCATAGGAGAATGATTAGCACCACATAATTACATTAAACATTGAATTTTTGTTTATTTATAAGACTCTTATGTAGTACTCTGTATGGAGGACTGATCCTCCAGTACAGAGCGCAACTCCCTTTATCCCCTTGGTTGCCTGGTCAATTGATCCTGAGCTCCTCACCAATCCAGATGGGTCACTCTCCCTTCTAGCGGGCTGTGGTGAACATGTCACCCAATCAATGGCTGCCACGAATCTTGAAGCTTCAACATATCTAGTGGTGATGCTCCGACAACCAGGTGAATAACCTCTCCAACAAAAAAAATAATCCATGTTTGTTAGTATATCAAAATAAATTAAATTTACAATTTTGATTCAAATTAAATTATCCTACCTCGAACTCTCAGAACCACATGTCCTGAGTGGCAGTAGGGATCTGCTTCAAAGAAAGATACTGATGATCATATCTGCTCTGGATGATATCCGTGATGCATGTCATGGGCAGCTTGTGTGGGATGAATCTGGAGGGAAAAAACTAGTTACACAAAAATATCTAAAATAAACAATGAACATAATCTAATGTTAAAGATAACTTCGAGTCTCCCTTCGGTAGAATATTGACCCTCACATGGGCGGAAGTCGAGGAGCCAAGCTCATCAAAGGACATAGTTGGAGCCCGAGTAGGAGGTGGTATAGAAGTTGGTGCAGTAGGCGTGACTGTAGTAGGCGGAGTTGCAACTGGTAGTCGACAACAACAAATGTAGCAGCGGGTGTCATAGTAGGTGTGGCAGCAGGTGAGGGAGCAGCTGCAGATGCAGGTGTTGAAGAAAATAAATCCTTGCACCTGCTGCAGTAGGTGGCCTTTAACATGCTGAAAACACGGGTGCTCTCATCCATCGTAGCTATTTCTCGACCCTGCTTCTTAAAATACTCCAATGATTCAACGATCAACTTGGCACATTCGTCCTCCGAATAGATATGGCTATTCTGCAATTTTAACTAATACTACTTTTCCTACATCTTATTCTCAAGCTGTAAACAGACTTATTGGATAAAAGCCATGCAAGAGGAACTTTAGACACTTCAAGACAATCACACTTGAGATATTGTTTCATGTCCTGCAGGCGTTAAACCCATTGGCTGTAAATGGGTCTATTCTCTTAAGCTTCGATCTAATGGCTTCCTTGACAGACATAAGGCAATATTAGTAGCTCTTGGTAATCGAGAGGAATATGGGATTGATTATGAAGAGACCTTTGCACCTGTGGCTAAACGGACAACTGTTCAGCTTGTTCTTTCTATTGCTACATCTTAAAACTTATCCTTATGACAGATGGATGTTAAGAATGTATTTTTGCATGAGGACCTCAAAGAAGACATCTATATGACTCCTCTTTCGAGCTTGTTTTCTACACCCTCACAAGACGTTTGTAAGCTCAAACGATCACTATGCGGTTTGAAACAGGCTCCGTGGGTCTCGTTTAAAATTTTTTTCAATACTCTTTTAAGCTTCTCTTTTATTCAAAGTCATTATGATTCTTCATTCTTTCTTTGCAAGACTGATAAGGATAGTATTGTTATTAGTTTATATTGATGATATTGTCATCACAGGATCTGATATCCTATTGATGTCTAAATTACACAAGCGTCTTCAGAATTTTTTTCATATGAATGATTTGGGGTCTTTAACTTATTTCTTTGGTCTTGAGGTTCACTTCTCTCCCGCAAGTATTTTTCTTCACCAGCATAATTATATTAAGGAACTCATTACTTTGGCCAAGCTCCAAGTTGGTCGTTTGTTGACCTCACTTTTGTTGAGGTTTAGTCTTTCTTTAGAATATCTAGGGTTTAGCCATAGGACTTTCCTGATGACTGTCTTAGAAGACTAGCAATGGAACCCTCACCCCATAGAAATCTAAAACACTTATTTGCTTCACTTGAAGTTTTCAAATGCTTAAAGTCTAACCTCTAAATACTTAGGAGAAAGAGACCGAGCATTAAGAAATTCAAGAGTTCCCTATAGGATGGTCAAGCCTTAGGACTTACCCTGGGTGGTTTGGGTGAGACTCACACACACTTACACATCACACTCTCACACACTACCTCACAATCCTATACTAAACTTCTTCACACTTGATCCCCTACTCTTTTGGAAACTCATGTAGGTGGCTTCCCCAAGCTCTTAGCCCCAGGCGAGGGTTTGACTAGTACCAGCACATGGAGGATCCAAATTAGGAATTCCCTTGTTCCATGCCTAAAATGGGTTATCAATCTAACTCAACTCCAAATTTTACCAAAAATCTAAATTTTTAACCCCTTAGCTCTAAACTCTACCAAATGACCAAATTCTCCTAAAACCCTAATTTTGTCCAAAATTCCCAAAATCAACCAAAAATACCAAAATCCCTCAGAAGTCATCACAAAACATTCCTCACCACTCAAAATACCCAAAGCATCTCATATTTACCAAAATCCCATAAATAACCCCAAAACCCCCAAAATTACCAAAAATGTCCCTCTTATCCCAAAAAATCCAAAAATGCCCAAAACCTTCCGAATATTCCCAATTTTAGTTTTAGAACCACCACATTGACCCAATTTGACCAAAAGTCCTAAATTATCCTTAAAGCCCAAAATGCCTAAATCACCCATAATGTCCATCCAATTGACCCTAATCTTGCCCAATTTCTATTCCAAACCAAAATTCATCATACCCAATACCAATCTAAACCAAAGCCATGCCCAATTTGACCCACATTTGAACTCAATTTCAACCCAAATAAAAAATCCTCAATTTTGACCCTATGACCCAATTCCCCCAAATTAAACCCCATGAGCCAATCAATTCCCTAAATTAATATCCAAAGCCCTTCATGACATTCCCTTAAACTAAATTGAACCATCAATTTTCATTAATTTGAGCCCAAATCTCACCCAAGTCAAACCAAACCTAAAATCCCCAAATTTTCCCCAAATGTGTCACATACCCAAATTCCACCAAATTGAATGCCCTAGCCTTAAAATTTCTACCCAACTAATGTTGAAAACTTTTCCTAACATCTCTATGAACCATTTGGAACTTTCAATTGGCCTATGAATCCACTCTAGCCTAACCTAAACCCAAGCTAACCCAATGCCTATAAATTGACCAAATACCCAATTTAAACCAAATTAACTCCCCAAACCAATTCAAAACCACTCCAATCCTCTCCCAAACACTTTATGACAATTATACACACCATATTAAACAATCAATTGGACCTAAGCCAAGTTTAACCCAAACTAGCCCAATTTGAACGGAAGTGACCCAAATTGAACCCATGAGCTAAATTAACCAAATCAAGCCAAATGTGACCAAACCAAGCTCACCATAGCCAGCCATTGAGCCTAAGGACTGACCTAGATGCCTCTAGCCCACCCTACTCAAGCCATGGACTAAGGGTCCCCCAAATTGGGGATTCCCTTCTTTAAATGGGTAAAACCTAGGGAGATTTGCCATAATTCATTAACCACTTAACCTCACCCCACTTATGGCCTGCCTACAGGCTCACATGACCACTGACCACCTCCCCTGGTATGGTCGGCCGGCCTAGTCTCCGGAGGAGCTCAAACTGAGAGCCACCTCAAGCCAAATAAACCCAATTGAGCCCACCCAAGCTGTCCAGCTCTGACTGCTCAACAGGGCTGGTCTGCCTTCCACCTAAGCAGACATTTCCACCCACGTTGGCCCCCCTTGAGCTCCACCAGGCAGCCATGACCATAAATAGAGCTCTTCACGGCCGAGAGATGGTGCTGAAATTTTTAAGGAAACTTTGCCAAATTGCTTACAGAGTCTCCTGGAGACCTAAGTGCAATCCCACTGTCTTCCAGCCCTAATCCTCACTCCAGAGCCAATTTCCCTACCAAAATTCCAGCTGAAACCATGACACTTTCCACCATAGCTCCACATTGCACCAAATCCAACTTAATTGCACCCACACCTTCACCACACCGAAAGAGGAAGAACCCCCCATAGAAGCCCCATCACAGAGAGCCTCCAGACCAGAGTTTGATCAACAACTGAAATCGTCCTTGGTTGAATTCAGGTCTAGACATTTCACCATAGCTCAAGGCTTCATATGAAGGTTCGTTGGATCCAATCGAAGCTACCACAACTATCTGATTGAGGTCTCCTCTCTCATACAAAAGTATTGAACTCTCTCCCTCTCCCAAGCTATTCTTCGTCCTTCATGTATGTATATTGTATTACATAACGTATAAACCATACAAATATGTTCGTCTTGGTTAGATGAAGCTTTAGGATCAAACCCATGTGATTTGGTTGAGTCTAGCTCGAGTTCTTAAGGCAAGAAGATGGACGACTCTCGGGATGAATTAGTTGAAGATGATGAGGGAGGACCGTTCAAACGCGCATGTTTTGGATGGAAGACACTGATGTAGTAGGATAGGGAGATGATACATAAAGTGCTAGCTGACGAGGCGGCTACGTGGATGGCGGCGTCAACGGCGGAGCGACGCGTAGTATTTCGAAGCTGCAGAGGACACAGTCAGCGCCGCGTGGATAAGTAGAAAAATAGGATTTATTTGAATTATTTAAATCAAGCCAACTTTAAAAATGCATAATTTGGTGTAGAAAAATCATAAAAATAAAATAAAAATGCCCTAGTGCTTAGTGAACAGAGGAGAATAATGTGGAAATAGTTTGAAATTTATTTATGTATGCTTCATTTTTAATTAATTAAATATTGTTATAGGTATTTTAATTCTCCATTCACTTAGACATTTTACCATGGCTTGACCTTTGGCGGTCTTAATCTCTCTGTCATAAGGGATCTTACCTGATTTTTTTTCAAAATCAGGGGAGATCTCTATGAAAAGATTCCTAATTTTTAAGTTTATGGTTACTGTTTTGTAAATTAATTATAATAATTAGTGTATTGGTTAGAAAAATTCAAAAATATTTTGGTAGGTTCCCTGTGACTAGACGACAAAAGGAAAAAATATAAACTTGATTTAACCAATTACAAATCACTCTTACTTTAATCAACTTATTAGGACAAAGAAAAATTAATTTGGGTTAAATATAAATGTAATGGGTTTAATTTTGGTTCCTCATTGTAGGTTAGGGTCAGAGGAACTCCCATAAATGTTTTTAAGTCAATTGGAGTTGATTTCCATACTCAAAACAATTTTCTAAGCTAAATGATATTTTTGACACTAAAATGATTTTTAATAATTAAAATATAAGTCAAAAAAATATGAAATTGGTTTTGGGAGTTCCTTGTGACCAGGAAACTTTTCTGAAAATAAAATGATAATCAAAATCAACACTTCATTTTAAGCCTAATTTTGGAATTTTAAAATATTTAAGAATTATTAAAATGAATAAAAAATCACAAAATTAATAAAATTGATGAAATTGTTCTAAATTGCCTCCAAATCACTTAGGAACAATTGGAGTTATTTCCTCACCCTCTAAGTAAAGATATTGAATTTTAAAGGGTTAAAAATAATTTCTAAATGATTAAAATGGAATTTCTCTAATTTCTCATTAAAATAATTCTAATAATTAAAATAAAAATCACAAAAATATGAAATTTGGTTCTCGGGTCCCTGACCTCAGAGAGATTTAAGAAAGGTATAAAATATAATTTTCCAATTAAATAATATGTTATATTTAAATAATATTCCAAAAATTAAAATAATTATAATAATTAAATTAAAGTTCCAAAAATCATGAAATTTGGTCGAAATGATTCTCTGGTCTATGTGAACCTCTAGTAATTTTCTTTGGGACATATGTTTCATTTTTAATAAGTTATTGAATTTTCTTTAACAATCCCTATTTTGCATGAAAATAATTATATAAATAAAATTAAATTGAGCAAAAAATACATTTTCTCCTCTAATGTTCTAATTGACCCATAAGTGGGGTAATATAAAATTTTAAAATCATTTGAAATAAATTTAATGAATTATGAAGTGATAAGGCCTTTAGGGGCAGAAGTGCAATTTTGAAAATTTAGACTTAATTAACATTTAGGCTTGATTTAAATTGTAATGGATAATCTTAATAAACATGTTGGAATGATTGAAACATATGAGGGGATAAATTGTAGAAATTCATCTCATTTTTTTCACATTAAGTTTATCGCTTTCTTAATCACATTAATTTGGATGAAATTAAAGAAAAAAGAAGAAAGAAAAGAGATTCTTAAGGTTAGGGAATTGACTTTGGAAGTTAATAATTCATCAATTAGATACCCTTTTGTGATGTTTAAATGATAATTCATTAATTTGATAAGAATCATAGTTATACAACTAAACTTTTCTAAAAAAAATTACAAACATACCCACTTAAGTCTTAAGGGCTTGGAAGTGAGACTAGTCTTAATCAAATTTGACTAATGGAGTTTGGAAAAGAAAGCATAATTAATTTTAAACACATTTGAAACACTACAAGCCCATCAAAACTGGTTAAATTCTTTCATAAATTAAGTTGCCTCTAAAGGCCCCACTTACATAACTTATAAATAAAATATCAAGTGATATTTATCCCACTTTCGGGACAATTAAAACATTAGCTCACTGAGCATAAGAGTATGAAATAGATGAATCATTTAATAATTATGAAAAGTCCAAATGAACTCAAGAAAGTTCAAAAGGATTGTGAAATACCTAGGTGTTCCCTAGACCTCACAAATCTTCTGGACACCTTGAAGGACAACTGAACCTATCATAATTATTAAAGGAAGACATCTCTTAAATGAATAAATAAGACCCACTAAGTTATGACATAGGATTTGGTATGATTGTGATTAGGGCTGTAAACGAGCCGAGTTCGAGCGAGCTCAGGCTTGGCTCGTGTTCGGCTCGTTCGAAATTAGCTCGGCTCGAAATCAGCTCGTGTTCGAAATGGCTCGTGAAAGGTGTGTTCGTGTTCGGCTCGAATTAAATATTCTTGTTCGTGTTCGGCTCGTGTTCGGCTCGAAATTGGCTCGTTAAAATTAATTGAAAAAATATATGTCTAGCGCCGAATTCGAACATGGACCAAATGAATGGAAACAAGAAGCATAACCACGCTACCACAAAAGCAATTATGATTTAAACTTAAATATAAATATATATAATATATTAATATATAAATAATATATATAATAAATTATTATATAAATAATTATATGATTATTTTTTTATTTCGAGCCAATTCGAGCCAAACACGAGCGAACAAACAGATTGTTCGTGTTCGGCTCGTTAACATTTCGAGCTTAAAAATTTGTACGTGTTCGGCTCGTTAAAGCTAACGAACGAGCCGAAGACGAGCTACTTAACGAGCCGAACACGAGCTGTTCGCGAACAACGAGTCAAATTGTCAGCCCTAATTGTGATGAACTTATCTATGAGCTTTTACTTTACTGCAAATTATAAAATGTTTATTGAAAAGATACTAAAGTTTTAGGTGGAGGAATGAGAAGACTCGCTAGGTACACTTTTACAAGTTTATAGCACCTGCTTTCCAGTATTTTCTTTACTGTACTTTTCTTGCTTACAAGCTTGCATGATAAACAATAATATCACCCCGCATGAAAACCAGGACAACCACAAAACTGAAACTAAAATCAAAATTAAAATGAAAATAAGATAAAATTTATCGCCACAACAATCAAAATATAAGACAACTCAAAATTTAATCACAAACAAAACAAAAATCACAATTGCTACTAAATTAAAATATCTCTATCTGATGATCGGGAATACCTGCTAACGAGATTTCCCACTTTTTAAATGAAAGTATGGAACTCATTTAGTTGAGTTTAGTAAATTCATTTGAACTAAGTAAATTCGATGAAAATAGTGGTGCCGGAATGAGGAAACCGTAGAATCTTAATCGATGTCGCTATAATCAACATAAATATTCCCCTAATAAGACACTAAGACACCTTAATTTAAATCCTCTAAAAAACATGCTACTTCTTTTTTCTCTTCAAATCGACGCTTTTAAAACTGAACCCGCTACGACGAGGAGCTTGGAGCATGCACAGTGGGAGACACAACCATCTTCAACAGGAAAACTCTTTAGAATTAAACAACAAAGTCATAGAACTTTGAGGTAGCTAGCCTAGTGTATCATAAACCCTCACTTCATCTCTTTAGGTCTTTGCACATTGTGCAATATAAGCCGTAACTCGCCTTAGGATTCCGAGGTCGTCATCGGATATGACATAAATTCTCCTATCTTCCAAGCTATTCACACGATTGGTATCAAGTGAATGTAAGCCCTAAATAATAAAATTGGCAGGATGAACCATTAATTAAATATCTCAAATTGAAGCCAAACCATATGATAGTTTGGGAAAGAACACCAAGATTCTTCTTGGATTTTTTTTCTTTCCCCTTGCTTTCTCTTCCTTTGGATTCCTATAATAATTATTCCAAAACTTGAGCTACTCACCTATTGGATTTCCTATTATCACATTTTCTTGAAGAATCCTACCATTTGGAAGTCATCAATACAATATTTTTTGATTGAAATCAAGAGTTTCTTTGGTGCTTCAGTTGTCTAAGATGTAATTAACTATATAGGCTTGTCCTTATAGGCAAATTAAAGACTCCAGATTAATATAAATCTTATATAATTCCTTCATATTAGATAGGAGAAATTGTCGGTCAACATAAATGGTTCGCAGAACAGATGGATACCATGGATTCTTTAGTTTATTTGATCAAGACTCACCACCAAGCAATGTATCCGTTCTTTGGGATAGATACATAGTTTGCGGTGAAGCGCTTGATTATTTAAACTATTGATCATGTGAAATCGGCTTGATTTCATATTTTTAAAAATTTAAAAAATGATACTTTCTGAAAAATATATATGCACTATATTAAATTAAATCAATCACGGAGATTTTAATGACCGACAATTTTCTGGCGACTCCGCTGGGGATCTAGTTTATATCTTCATTAAGATCAGCAAATGTATATTCATATATCGGTAATATGTTCATGTCCCTCATGGACCAGATACCATTCTTCTGTTGACATACATTACCCATTTTCTTTCTCGGGAAAGTACGATCAACTCTACTCGATTTTAGGACAATCTGTTTAACTATCCTTAAACAGAGGGGTTCAGGAACCTTTAGGATCCTTCCTGATTTTGTGGGGTCGGACCCCCAATAGGTGTATTGGTGAACAAGTTTCGCCAAGGCAATATGCATTGTGAAGGGGATTCCGGACAGGGTACACTTCACTTTCCCTTTGTACCTCCCGGGTTCGAGCTTGCTATCGGCAATCGAACCAGTTCTTCTTAAATCTTAAAACTCCTTTTAACAAATATACGGGAATCGAAGAAAAATAAAACACTTAAATCCAAAAAGAATTGACTAAAATTGAATTGTGCCCAGTTCACATAGCGACCTTTTTTTCTAGTGTTTGTTAAATGATTAAAGGGTTTAAGCCTTCGCTAACTTTCAAAATTCTTTTTTCCTTCGACAATCACAATGACGACCCCTACGCTTACCTTCTCTTGCAACTTTCTCTCTTCCCGCGAGGCCCGTCTTGCGGCACCAATGATTCAGTTCGGGACCGGCTTCAATGAGTTTGAAGTTGTACTTGAAAAGGCCCCATTCGTTGTGGTGAAAGTTGCTAGCCCCAAAGTCCAAGAGCCGTCTGTCAAGTTCGTATTGAACTCCCATCAGGATTTCCCTTCTGCTAAGAAGGTGAGGGCTTCTACTGCCCCCGTCAAGTCAGTCGTCTCCGAGCCTAGGAGAAAAGTTACCCCTACTGCTACCGATTTTGTCGTCGCCGCGTCTACTTTCTCGCTTGCAAAGGGGAATGAAATTCTGTATGAAGAAGATTCTGATAATGTCTTTCTTGCCCCGCCGTCAGTCTTTGAGATTGGTTCTAGTTCTAGAATTCTTCCGCTAACAAGATCTCAAAGGAGGAATCAAAATCGTAAGATTCTCAGAGCCACTAAAGCACAAGCTGCAAGTCTACCAGTGATTAATGAGATTCCTCAGAAGGAGGAACTCAGTTTACCGGAGACCTCTCCTCTCCTTCGAAGAAGTAGGTTCCACACGTTGATTGATACTACCGAAGATGAAAGCCTCCACAAGATTGCTGCTACGCTTCCATCACCACTTGGTCGCGATGAGGTGAGGGAGAGGCTCACACTCATCACCTAAGTTCACACCCTTCTCCGAAGATTGGCTGAGAAAGAAGGATGTTCCGTTGCCAAGCTTCTCAAGAGGATGGGATGTGCAATATCCATCAAAATAAAGAATGAAATTCTGAGGAGTGAGAGATCCGTCCGAGTATTCGTTAAACACCGTTTAGGAAAACATGTTGATTCCACTACTACAGATGTTACTACTGTCATTCTGACACCAACAGTGTGCAGATCAGTCAAATCGCGGTTGGGTCCGAGATTACCGCCTGCCGATGATTATGAAAAATCCCGGAAGAGAAAGAATAAGAGAGGATTGTTTCCCTATGTACATGGTCTACACCCTAGGGAGCACACTTCTGTTCACTACTCCGATGTCCCCGCCGAGACACTCCATCTCAAGGCGTCGACTTTTAAGAGGAAAGTGTAGTTACCGAAGGTCGTTGCACCAGTATGCTCCAAAATAATTTCTAAATTTTTTTTCTTTCTGCTTATAATTATTTGTATTGAATGCTTTATATGTTAAAGATTAAGTTTGGGGGTAGAAAGGAAAATAAAATTTTAATGTGAAAATACTTCCTTTTATTGTAATTTTATTACAAGCATGTTTTAGGTTAGATTTACTTTCTCATACAGTCATTTTATCCTGATTATGCATGTATATGAATTTGATAGGATTTTGTAGTAGTAAGTAGATTCAACCTTTACCTTTTCTTTCTGCTACATTTTATGGAATTAATTGTAAAATATTTTTAAGTTTAAGTTTGGGGGGAAGAAAAATTTTTAAAATGTAACTTTATTTGTCCTCAGTAACATGTATTTAATTTGATATCACTTTTAAAATGACTTGTGGCATGTGGTGTTACCTTTAGGTTACTATAATTTCAATTTTAGGAATGTTAAAAAAATAACTTAGTTGAAATCCTATTTGAAAAAACTGTTCTAGAGTTAAGATATTTTGTAGGAAACATTGGGAAAATGATTTTTCTATTTATGGTAGAAGAGAGTTGAATATTTGAAAAGCTAAAATTCTTAGATTTATACTTAATGAGAATTGATTCTTTATTGAAAACCTTTTTCGAACTAATACTTACACTTATAAAAAATGAGGAAAAGTTTTGAGTCTTGGATTTTAGAGAGAGGATAGTGAAATTTAAAATTATTAATTGCATATCCAGATATAGTAATCCTCACATAAAAAAAACTAAAAAAAAAGGATTAAAAATGATCCCGAAAGAAAATAAAAAAAAAAGTAAAAAAAAGGGATTGAAAATGATCCCAAAAAAAAAAGAAAAAAGAAGAAGAAAAGAAAATAAGTGTGGAGAAGCTTGAGGAGAAGCCTAATCAAAAATTGGTTTCACTTGAATCTTTTTAAATGAAAAAACTTAAAAAATTATCCGAAGCTTATTCTTATTTTAAAAGGTATTAGTTAAATTGGTATAGATAAGGTGCTTAAATTTTGTTTTTATACTTTCTATGAATCTTTAGTTTGACAATTTTCAATAACTTTTGAAGTAAATAAAAAAAATCGGGATTCTTAAGTTGAATATGAGATATTCTTACACTCTAGTCCTAGGTTGATTTGCAAGAATTTCTCCTATGTTATATGATGCACCAAAAATATATACGGTTTTTGCTATATAATTTTACCCATTTTTGTGATATTGCACTTTAAAGAAAGGTATTTTTCATGATTTGTTACATGTATGATGATTTTAGGTTATAAGAGTGAAAAGAAGCGAAAAGGAACGAATTCGGAGCAAAAAGGAGCAAAATGAAAGAAAATAGGTTCTGGCGCTGCCGGCGCCCGAAGTCGGTGGAGTTCAAATTTTAAGAGTTTGGTGAATTTTTGAAGTGATGCCTATGGAAACTCTTGGGATTTCGTCCCTATCTTATAAGTAACTTTTTTTGGACGAAAATGAAGTGTTTCTTTAGTGGTTCTAGTGTAGTTTTAATGTGTGTTAAGTGTTAGGGTTTAGGAGAAGAGTGCGTAGAGTGAGGATTTGAGAGGAATTCTTCTCTAAGGAGTGAAGGCGAAGGAGTAAAGTAAGAGATTGCTTCTTCCTTTCCATTCTAAAGAGAGAATCAAGTGTTGTAAAAAATAGAGAAGAGAATTCAAAGGAACTTCAAGGGAATTGCATTGGGGAAGAGAAAGAGATAAGTTGTATTTTCTTTTGTGGTTTGTATGAATTTTCTTTTATATATAAAATCCATGTTTTATTGTATCTTCTCCATGAATTCTGAGCAGTCTCCCTTATCTTTCTTCTTGCATAGAGCTGTGATAATGGATTGATGTGGATTTGATGTGCTTTATTGTAATGAAAAAATTGTGATGATTTTTCATTTCAAACTTAATTTACTTTTCGATTTGGCCAATTGAAATGTTAAAATATGTTGTTGAACATTAAGTTTGAAATGATTTATTGTCCTACAATAATAATGAAAGATCCATTCAATTTCTATGGATGAATTGTGTAGTTCATGGGAATTGAGTGTAAATAATTAGGGAAATATGTTTTGATGGAATTCAATGTGGAGATTTCAGGGTGACAGGCTGAAATCCCCAAATTGGTTCTAAGATTAGTAACTAATATCAAAAGTTAGCCTTCGGGTGAAGGGTGAGTGGGAGCTCCAAAGTGAGAGTCGGTATCCTCTCAGCCTAGCCTTAGATTTAGTGACTAAACTTAGGATATGTCAATGTTCTTTTCTTTCTTAGAAGAGGGGGTACTCTTTTAAGGGTAAAGAATCATCTATGCTCCTATTTGACACAATAACATAGATAATTGTTCCATATCAATCCACACATCATATTCTCATTGTAAGAGGAAACATACTTTTCTCATATATCGAAAATCTTTCAAATACTTAGTTTAGTGTGTCTGTTAGTTAATTCTGATTTTAAAGTTGTTAAAAGTAATTGTAGTTTAATTAATTGTTACTGATTTTTGCATAGTGTTAGTAGGAGTATGTGTTAAACCTTAGGTGCTATTTAAATATCGGATTTTAGTGTTATATTATTTATATTGTGAATGTTTTCTTATACTTCGAACTTCCCAGTGGGATTGACAACCAGGACTCCATTAGAGCCCTGTATTACTTGATATGATATGTATACTTGCGTTGAATGCTTGGACTTAACAAAATCATTATAAATATATAAATTTGAGTTCATAAATTCTTGCAAAATATAAGTCCCGTGCATCAAGTTTTTGGCTTCGTTGCCGGGGAAGGTAACGAAGTAGTAAGTAAGAAAGTATAAACTGTATTTGTTGATAATATAGCAATAGAAAACCTTTTATTTTGTAGTGTATAATTGTGTGTTTGTTTACCTTTATAAAAATATTTGTGTTATTGTATATGCATAGTAGTGGATCTATATGTTTAGTGTCTGACGATTCAGAGTTAGAGCGTACTGTCAGAAAAATTAGAAAACAACAAAAACAAATTGAAAATCCTTGCAAAATGGCGAATATTCAAAATAATCAGAGAAATGATATTGGAAATTTGCCAAGACCTTTAAGAGATTATGCTAACCCAACAACAGATGAAATTCACATAACTATTCAAAATCCTGATGTTGTTGCTAATTCATTTGAATTTAAACCTACTATTATCCAAATGGTACAAAATAATCAATTTGGAGGAACACCTAATGAGGATCCAAATTTACATCTCGCTAGTTTTTTAGAACTGTGTGCTACTTTTAAATATGATGGAGTGTCTAGTGATGCTGTCAGACTTAGATTTTTTCCTTTTTCATTAAGGATAAAGCTAAGGCGTGGTTAAACTCGTTAGCACTTGGATCTATTAGAACTTGGGGAGAATTATCCCAAAAGTTTATATTAAAATATTTCCCTCCATCAAAGACTGCTAAACTAAGAAATGATATTACATCCTTTTGTCAGTTTGAAGGAGAGTCAATATATGAAGCTTGGGAGAGATTTATAGATCTTCTTAGGAAGTGCCCACATCATGCTTTACCAGATTGGTTAATAATTCAAACATTTTATAATGGATTAGTGGGATCATCCAGATCTATTATAGATGCTGCTACAGGTGGATCATTAATGTCAAAATCTTTTGATGAAGCGTACGCATCAATTGAAGAAATGATTACTAATAATTTTCAATGGTCCTCTAAACGGTAAATCCTATGAGAGTAGCTAGTGTTCATGATTCCGATATGATGACTATGGTAGTTTTTCAAATTGTATCCCTTTATAAGAAAATAGATCAATATGGAATGAATTATTCTAAACCACCTCAAGTGTTGGAAGAAAATTCATTTGGACAGATAACAAAATCTGAAACACCTTATGAGACTTTAAATGCTATTAATAGACCTAACAATCCTTATTCAAATTATTATAATCCTGGTTGGAAGAATCACCCAAACTTCAATTTGAATAATAGCAATGCTAATGTTATCCCGCACTGGGCTAACAGTTCTATAAATCCAATTGGAAATTCGAACAATCAAAGAAATACTAATTTTAGACTATCTTATCCTCTTGGATTTAATATTAACCCACAATTTAAGGATAAGAAGTTGTCTACTGAAGAAATGATTCTGAATATGGGAAATCAATTACAAGCTCAAGGTGTTGCTATGAAAAATACTGAAAATCAATTGGGACATATTTTCACTGCACTTAATAATGGACCTTTTGGAACACTTCCAAGTAATGTTGAGATCAATCCAAAAGATCAAAACAAGGAACAACTTAAGGTTATTCAATTAAGGAGTGGAAAAGAATTGGAAACTAGAGTGCAAAAAGAAGTTGAAATAAAAAAAGAAGGTGAAAATTGAAAAAGGTTCAAACAAGATTTATCTACACTTGGATTATCCTCTTGAGCCAATGAAGATAACTGTTGGAAAACCACCACCTCCATTTCCTCAAAGATTGAAGAAACAAAACAGGGATAACGGATTTGGAAAATTTTTAGAGATCCTTAAGAAATTAATGATAAATATTCCTTTTGTTGAAACATTAGAACAGATGTCTGATTATGTCAAGTTTATGAGAGATATCCTGAGAAAGAAAAGAAAGTTTACAGATCATGAAACTGTTGCACTTAGCAGAGAGTGTAGTGCAATTATTCAGAAGAAACTTCTGGAAAAACTTAAAGATCCTGGTAGTTTCACTATTACAGTGTGCTTATAGGTGAAATTTTTTCGGAAAAGCTTTATATGATCTGGGAGCTAGTATTAATCTTATGCCTTTATCAACTTTCAAAAGGTTGGGAATAGGAGAAATTTCTCCTACATCTGTGACTCTTCAGATGGCCGATGGTTCCATTACATACCCTAAAGGAGTGGTGGAAGATGTGTTAGTGAAAGTGGATAAATTTATCATTTTGGAGAAAGATAAAGAAATTCCAATCATTTTGGGAAGACCATTCCTTGTTACTGGAAGAGTGGTAATTGATGTTCAAAAGGAGAATTAACTATGAGAGTTAATGATCAAGAGGTGACCTTTAATATTTTAAAATTTATGAAGTATCCCTCAATGGAAAAAAGATAATGAATGTTTTAGGATGGAGTTCTGTGATTACTTGAGAAATGATCATTTTGAAAATATATTTGAAAAAGAAAAAGAATAAAAAAATGTGTTTGAAGAAGAAATTAAAGATGAAGAAAATTCAGATAGTAAGAAGAATGAAGATTTGGAGTATGTTCAGGAGAGATTTGAAGTATTAGACACTATGGAAGGTGGAGATAAAAGCTTAATTCCATCTATAATAAAACCTCTTGAAGTTGAGATGAAAATTCTCCCTAATCATTTAAAGTATATGTTTTTAAGAGAATCATCTACCTTGTCAGTTATTGTATTTTCAGAGTTAAACGATTATCAAGAACAGAAGTTGTTGGAAACATTAAAAAGATACAAGAAAGCTTTTGGATGGACTTTGGCAGATATTTAAGGAGTCATTCCTTCAATTTGTATGCACAGAATTTTATTAGATGAAAAACATAAACCGAGAGTTGATCCGCAAAGGAGATTGAATCCTATAATGCAAGAAGTAGTTAAGAAAGAGATTTTAAAATGGCTGGATGCTGGAATTATTTATCCTATTTTGGATAATTCTTGGGTGAGTCCAATACATTGTGTCCCAAAAAAGGGAGGAGTGACTGTTGAAGTGAATGAATGTAATGAAATTATACTCACAAGATAAATTAATGGATGACGAATTTGTATTGACTATAGGAAATTAAATGCCGCCACCAGAAAAGATCACTTTTCTCTTCCTTTTCTCAATCAAATGCTAGATAGACTTGCTGGACACAAGTACTACTGTTTTCTGGATAGATATACCGGTTACCATCAAATACCTATTGCTCCTGAGGATCAAGAAAAGACAACATTTACTAGCCCTTATGGAACCTTTGCTTTTCGAAGAATACCTTTTGGACTGTGTAACACACCAGAAACATTTTAGAAATGTATGATGTCTATCTTTAGTAGTATGATAGATAATGGAATAGAAGTTTTTATAGATGATTTCTCTATATTTGAGACTTCATTTGAAATTTGTCTGAAAAACATAGCAAAAGTTTTGGAGTTCTGTGAGAAAATAAATCTAGTTCTGAATTGGGAGAAATGTCAATTTATAGTTGCAGGAGGAATTGTGCTTGGACATAAAATTTCTGAACATGAAATGGAGGTCAACCCTGCTAAAATTAGAGTGATTGAGTGATTGCCACCACCCACTACTGTGAGAGAGGTGAGGAGTTGCTTAGGACACGCTGGATTTTACAGGCGATATTTTAAAGATTTTTCTAAAATTACTAAACCTTTGTGCCTACTTTTAGAAAATGATAAAAAATTTGATTTTAATGATGAATGCTTGAGAGCTTTCGAATTATTGAAAGAAAAACTAATCACTACACTTATAATTGTTTCACCCGATTGGGAGAAACCATTTGAACTTATGTTTGATGCAAGTGATTATGCGATCGGGGTAGCATTGGGGCAAAGGCACGATAAAGTTTTTAAAGTCATTTACTATGCTAGTAAAAGTCTTAATGAAAGAGAGTTATTAGCTATAGTATTTGCTTTCGAAAAATTTAGACCTTAATTAATTGGAGCTAAAAGTATAGTGCATACAGACCATTCGGCTATCAAATATTTAATGCAAAAGAAGGTTGTGAAACCTAGACTCATTAGATGGATACTTCTTCTGCAAGAATTTGATTTTAAGATAGTTGATAGGAAGGGAGCTGATAATCAAATAGCTGATCATCCATCAAGAATAGAATATGATAAATTATCTGAATTTGAAAAGGAAATTACGGAAATTTTCCCTGATGAGCAACTCTATACTATTGTGGGAAGCAATTTGCCTTGGTATGCTGATATTGTGAATTATATTTTAAGTGATATTGTACTACCCGATTTAACAAGAAAACAATAAAAGAAGTTCAAATATGATGCAAAATTTTATTTTTGGGATGAGCACTATCTATATAAACAATATAAGGATCTGATTATTAGGAAATGTGTGCCACAAAAAGAAACAAATTTGATTACTTAACGATGTTATGATTCTGAATTTGGAGGTCATTTTGGTGTTAATAAAACTGCTTTTAAGATTCTACAATCTGGATTTTATTAGTCTACTCTTTTTAGAGATGTTTATAGATATATTAAATCATGTGATTGATGTCAGAGAGTAGGTAATATCTCTAGAAGAAATGAAATGCCTCTAAATTATAATTTGGAAGTTAAAAATTATAATTTGGAAGTTAAAATTTTTTATGTATGGGGATTAGATTTTATGGGACCATTTATTCCTTCATTTGGAAATTTATTTATATTAGTTGCTATTGATTATGTCTCGAAATGGATTGAAGCTATTACTTTACCTATATGTGATGCTCGGAGTGTTTCAAAATTTTTAAAGAAAAATATATTTACAAGGTATGGAATGACGAGAGTAATCATAACTGATGGTGGATCGCATTTCAGGAATAATCGAATTAAGAGATTAATTGAGAAATATAATATTATTCATAGAATCTCTACTACTTATCATCCCCAGACTAGTGGTTTAGCAGAAGTTTCTAATCGTGAAATTAAAATATTTTTGGAAAAAGCTGTGGATAATCATAAATTAGATTGGTCTGCTCGATTAGATACTACTTTATGGGCTTATAGGACTTATTTTAAAACCCCTATTGGAATGTCTCCTTATAGAATAGTGTTTGGTAAGACTTGTCATTTACCAGTTGAATTGGAGCATAAAGCATATTGGGCGATAAAAGAGTTAAATTTTAATTTGAAAAATGCTGGAGAGAAACGATTTATGCATTTGAATGAATTGGAAGAGATTAGAAATGCATCTTATCACAATGATATGATCTATAAAGAGAAAAGAAAATTATGACATGATTAGAAGATATTGAAAAAGAACTTAGAATTTGGACAAAAAATTTTAGTATACAACACAAGATTGAAGTTATTTCCAGAAAGCTCAAGTCTAGATGGTTAGGACCTTTTACAGTTGTAAAAGTTCATTCTTTTGGAGCTGTTGATATTAAAGATCCTGATGCTGGAATTATTTTCAAGGTTAATGGACATCGATTAAAGCCTTACTTTGACGGGTTTTAACCTGACTTCAAAGAGGTTTTAATGCTGAGTCATCTCGATTAACTGAATATTTTGTCGGGCTAACGACGTTAAACTAAGCGCTTTATGGGAGGCAACCCATATGTATTTTTGTGGTGTGTTTGCTTGTTCGATATAGTTGTGCTTTTTAGATAGTTGTTTTTGAATCCTAATTACTCCTAAATACTTTAAAAATTGATAAATGATGGATCGAATCGAGATAATGGAATTTTTTGGGCCAAACGAAGTTCGGTTAGAATTTTTGACCACTGACACTGCCGACGTCTTATCACATATGTAACACTGAACTTAACTGTTTGAGCGCCGCCGGCGCCCTATCGAGCACTGCCGGCACCCAAAACCTGTTGACGATTTTTAAGTTTTAAAATACGAGTTTTGGCGGTTTTTGACGGGATCTTCGTCTTTTTAACTCCCTAAACTCCATTTTTGACTTCTTAAATCCAGAAAAACGAAAACCACCAAGCCTAATTCATATCCTACGGATTCCTAACCCATTGAAACCCCTCAATTTCATGTTTTCAACCGAAGGAAGTTCATAAGTTTCATGGCGCAGGGTTTGTTCAAAAAAGTGATGATGAAAATAAGGATTATTGATCTACTTAAAAAATATCCATTTTTATGCCTTATTTATGATTTAATTCTTAAGGATATTATGCTTTAATGAAAGGTATTTTCATGTTTTTGGATGTAGATGATTAAAAAGAATCCAAGAAGGAAGGGAGCAAAAAGGAGCAAAAATGGAGCATATGGAGCAATTTTTGGAATTATTGGCCTGGCGCTTAGGCGCCAAAGTCCGGCGCCTAGGCGCCAGTTCGATACACGCTGTTAAGTTTTTTTGATGACTTTGGGTAGTTATTTTGACGGTGTTAAGCGGTTATTGGAGCTTTTAGAAGACTGGAAGTTACTCCTAATATATAAGACATGTGATACAAAGTATTTGGACACAAGGAAACGGTCTGGATCGCGAAGAGGTGCGACCCAAAGTGAAGAGGTGCGAACGACCTGGTTACGGAGTCCGGCGCCTAGGCGCGACGGTTACCTTCTAAAAGCTACATTGAATTAGGACGAATTTTGAAGAGGTGCCTTAAGCAACCCCTAGGCAAATTCAGAGCTCTATAAATAGAAGCCCATTCTATAGAGAAAATGGCACAAAAACCCCCCCTCTTAGTACACATACCCATTTTAGCCTATTTTAATATCTTCCATATTTAGGGTGCCACTTTATTTTGTATATAGTGAGTTTATTTTGAGTGTTTATTGTGTGTAATTGCTGTTGGAGTCTTTCATCATTGCGTTGGAGTCAGTAGAAGTCAGCAGAGCTCTTGAAGGGACACTTCAGATAAGTATTTGTACTTTGGTTCAAAGTTTTATAAATATGTATTGTTGTGTTATTTTAATGAGTTCTGAGTAGTTAATTATCTTTCTCCTTTCAACTATGAAAAGATTATAAATTAATTAAATTTTGTAGGAGAATTAAATATAAAATATTTTAAAATATTGTGATGATATTAAAACCTGATCTTAGTTTACTTTTTAAATTGACCATTTAATTTGTTAAAACCTGTTGAAGATTTTGAGACCTATCCGGAGATAAATTCTTAACTAGTAGATATCACATTAATCCTTAGGTAATCGCAGCCTATATGCAGATTGTTTAAGGTGAAGTGTAAATAAATAGGAAGATATTATTTATTGGGCATAGAATTAATTAGTTTTTAGAGTGACAGACTAAATTCTAACAATTTGGTTTATAGTAAGGTAACGCGTCACTGGTAGGGCTAACCATAGCCACCCTTGAACATCTAATAGTGTGAGCCTAGATTAACCTATTCTACTAATAATACATCCTGAGCCTAACTATAGATTAGTCAACGTTCTTTGCACTGGACCAAAGGGTAAAGAATATGAATGCTTCTATTTGGCACAATACTATAATCTTAATTCCCTACAAAAGATAATTAATCTATAATTCTTGGATTAGTTGAAAAAGGAGAAAGTCATTTTTATAATTGCATTGAATTTTAATTACTGCTTACTTTACTTTCCTGCTTATTGCTTTTTTTCTTTTAGTAAAAGTTATTGGTTAATTAAATTTGAATATATATATAAAAAAGTATATATAATTTGCATAAGAAAATTTCAAAATACTACTTACATATTTTTACTTTTTATTTTTATTATCCCTGTGGGATCGATAACCAAGACTCCACTAGAGCCCTGTATTACTTGAACGATACGTATACTTGCTTTTAAAATTGTGACTTTTACAATAATTAAATCTAATAAAATAATAAAAGTAAACCTCACACATCAAGTTTTTGAAGCCATTTGCCAGGAATTAAATCTTCTAAAAAGTGGTATCAAATTCTTGTATTTTAAAACATATTTAAAGTCGTATCGCATCAAGTTTTTGGCCGCCGTTGCCGGAATGAGAAAAAAATAAAAAGTAAAAGAAAAACAAATTAAAATAAATAAATAAAAAGTAAAAAAACAACAAAAACATAAAAACAAAAAATAAAAAAAATATTATCCTTAAATTTTTATGCATAGTTCTGGATCTGAAGGATTACTATCTTTTGATTATGAATTAGAAAGAACAATTAAAAGAATTAAAAAAGGAAAACAAATTTCAAAACATAAAAAAATGGCTAACTTACATAACAACAATCAAAATCCAATCGAAATTAATGAATAAAATATTTATAAACCATTAATGGAATATGCAAACACTACAGCTGATGAACTTCATGTTAGTATTCAAATTCCAGCTGTAGATCCTAATTCTTTTGAGCTTAAACCTTCTATTATTCAAATGGTTCAAAAGAATCAATTTAGAGGAACACCTAATGAGGATCCAAATTTACACCTTGCTAGTTTTTTAGAACTTTGTGCTACCTTTAAATATAATAATGTTTCTCATGATGCAATTAGACTTAGACTCTTTCCTTTTTTCTTAAAAGATAAAGCAAATATGTGGCTTAATTCATTAGCAACTTGTTCTATTAAAACATGGGCATATATGGCACAAAAATTCCTTGCTAAATATTTTCCTCCTTCTAAAACTGCTAAATTGAGAAATGATATTACTTCATTTACATAATTTGATGGAGAAACAATTTATGAAGCTTGGGAAAGATTTAAAGAACTATTAAAAAAATGTCCTCATCATGCTTTACCAGATTGGTTAATCATTCAAACATTTTATAATGAACTTATTGGATCACTTAGATCAATTATTGATGCTGCTGCTGGTGGTTCTTTAATGGCTAAGACATTTAAAGAAGCCTACACTTTAATTGAAGAAATGACTAACAACAATTTTCAATGGCCTTCTGAATGGGTTAATCCTAAAAGAATGGCCAGTATTCATGATAATGAATCCTTTTCTATTTTAGCTTCACAAGTGGCTGTGATATCTAAGAAATTAGATAATTTTGCTATTAATATATCGCATGTGAATAATGAAAATGCTGCAAATTCTGATGATTCTCAAACAATGGAAACTTTGCAAGCTATTGCTAGTAAAACTAATCCTTATTATAATTATTATAATCCTGGTTGAAAAAATCATCATAATTTTAATTGGAGTAATGGAAATCAAACCAATCCAAATTGGAACAATCAAGAAAATTCAAACTATAGACCAACTTATCATCCCGAGTTATAACAATCGACAGAAAAAGTTGTTCGCAGATGAATTGATCTTGCAACTTAGCAATCAGTTACAAAGTCAAAACACTGCTGTTCGTAATATTGAGAATCAAATGAGTCAAATTGCTAATTTCATTAATTACATACCTCAAGGAACACTGCCTGGCAACGTCGAAATTAATCTTAAAGGATGTGGAAAAGAACATGAACAAGCAAAAGCTGTACAACTTAGAAGTGGAAAGGAATTAATAGAGAGAACACGGAATGAGATTAAAAAAGAGAAATAAGTTGAAGAGATTAAAAAATCTAAAGATACCCTTTCTCCAAGTAAAGATCATACTGTTGTACCTACTGAAGTGGAAGTTGAAAGACCACCAGCACCTTTTCCTCAAAGACTTAAATTTTTTTGACCTTCAATTTTCTAAGTTCTTTGAAATTTTTAAGAAACGTACCATCAACATTTCTTTTGATGAAGCTTTGGAGCAAATGTCAAGCTATGCAAAATTTATGAAGGATATTTTAAATAAGAAGAGAAAATTTGAAGATTATGAAACCGTTTCATTAAGTGAATAATGTAGTGCAAAAATTCAGAAGAAATTACTTCATAAACTTAAAGATCCTGGAAGTTTCACTATATCATGTGCTATTGGAGAAAAATTCTGTGGAAAAGTCTTATGTGATTTAGGAGCTAGTATTAATCTCATGTCATTTTCAATCTTTCGAAAGTTAGATTTAGGAGAGATCTCTCCTACCACTGTAACTCTTCGATTAGTCGATCGATCGATCACTTATCCTAAGGGAGTTATAGAGGATGTTCTTGTTAAGGTAGATAAATTTATCTTCCCTGTTGATTTCATTGTGCTAGATATGGAAGAAAATAAAGAAATACCTATCATTTTAGGAAGACCTTTTCTAGCTACCTCGAGCTATGATTGATGTAGAATTAATGATGAGAGTTCATGATCAAGAGATAACATTCAATATTCTGAAATTAATGAGGTATCCTGAAAAAGAAAAATGCTATCGAATGGATATTTTTGATTATATGATTGAAAAGCATTACCAAGAAAGATGTAAGGTCATTTTTTATGATAAAGATAAAGAATCTTTATTATATAATGAGTCATTAAATGAAGAAAATTCATCTGAAGAAGCTCATTATATTCGTGAAAATTGGGAAATTTTAGACACAACTACAATGAGATATTATTACTCTCAATTGAAAAAGCCCCTGAACTGGAATTAAAAATGTTACGTGCACATTTAAAGTATGCAATTCTTGGAGATTCATTAACTTTACCTGTAATTATATCTTCAGAATTAAGCAAAGATCAAGAAAAAAAATTAATTAGAGTTCTGAAGAATTATAATAAAGCTTTTGGTTGGACTATTGCAGATATAAAAGGAATAAGCACTTTAATATGTATGCATAGGATTTTAATGGAAGAAAATTGTAAACCCACTATTGAACCTCAAAGAAGATTAAATCCAATTATGAAAGAGGTTGTTAAGAAAGAGATTTTGAAATGGTTAGATGCTGGAATTATTTATCCTATTTCGGATAGCCAATGTGTAAGTCCTATTCATTGTGTTCCGAAGAAAGAATGAGTAACTGTCATTGTTAATGAAAAGAATGAATTAATCCCAACAAGACAAGTTACTGGATGGTGAATTTGCATTGATTATTGAAAATTAAAGAACGCCACTAGAAAGGATCATTTTCCTTTACCTTTCTTGGATCAAATGTTGGATAAACTTGCTGGACACTCATATTTCTATTTTCTAGATGTATATTTTGGTTATCATCAATTACCTGTTGCTCCTGAGGATCAAGAAAAGACAACATTTACTAGTCCTTATGAAACATTTACCTTTAGAAGAATGCCTTTCGATTTATGCAATGCACATGCAACTTTTCAAAGATGTATGATGTCAATATTCTGTGATTTGATTGATAAAGGAATTGAAGTATTCATGGACGATTTTTTAGTTTTTGGAACTTCTTTTGAATCTTACTTGGAAAATATATTGAAAATTCTAAAGAGATGTGAAGAAACAAATTTAGTTCTAAACTGGGAAAAATGTCAATTTATGGTCACATAAGGCATTGTAATTGGACATAAAGTTTCACAAATAGGGATGGAAGTTGATCAAGCAAAAGTGAAATTATTGTTGAACTGTAACCACCTACTACCGTTACTGATATAAGAAGTTTTTTGGGTCAGGCTGGATTTTATAGGAGATATATAAAGGATTTTTCTAAAATTGCTAAACCTCTTTGCCATTTATTGGAAAAAAGAAGCTAAATTTGAATTTAATGAAGATTGTCTGAATGTGTTCAATATTCTGAAAGAAAAGTTAATCACTGCACCTGTCATTGTTGCACCTAATTGGAATAAATCTTTTGAATTAATGTGTGATGCAAGTGATTATGCAATCGGCACTGTATTAAGACAAAAATATGAGAGGATTTTCAAATTTATATATTATGCTAGCAAAACCCTTAATGAAACTTAAATAAATTACACTACTACTGAAAAAGAGCTGTTAGCAATAGTATATGCGTTTGATAAATTTAGACCATATATTCTTGGAACAAAATGTATCATACATATTGATCATTCTGCTATTAAGTATTTAATATCTAAAAAGGATGCTAAACCTAGATTGATCAGATGGATTTTACTTTTGCAAGAATTTGATTTTGAAATTGTGAACAGAAGAGGGACTGACAACCAAATTGCTAATCATTTATCAAGAATCAAAATTAATAATAAGAAGATTTATGAAGAAAATATAAATGAGAAATTCCCGGATGAGCAATTATATGTCATTCAAGGATTACAAATGCCGTGGCATGCAGATATAGTTAGTTATTTGGTTAGCAATATTTTACCATATGGGATGAATAGTAAATATATTAAGAAATTCAAGAATGATTAAAAATCATATATTTGGGAAGATCCTCATTTATTTAAAATAAGAAGATATTCTGTTATTTAAAGATATGTACCTTATGAAGAAACTTTTGCTATTATTCAAAAATGTCACGATTCTGAATTCGGAGGACACTTTGGAGTGGATAAAACTACATTTAAAATTTTAAATTCTGAATTTTATTGACCTACTTTATTTAAAGAGGTTGGACATTATGTGAAAACTTGTGATTGATGTCAAAGAATGGAAAATATATCCAGAAAAGATGAAATGCCTCTAAACTTTATACTAGAAATCGAAATTTTCGATGTATGAGGTTTATAATTTATGGGACCTTTCGTACCATCATCTTGAAAGATTTATATTTTATTAGCAGTTGATTATGTTTCAAAGTAGATCGAAGCTGTAGCTTTACCGAACTGTGATTCCAAAAGTGTTTCGAAATTTTTAAAGAAAATAATTTTTATAAGATTTGGAACGCCTAGGATAATTATCACAGATGGGGGAAGTTATTTCAGAAATATAAGAGTTCAATCATTGCTGGAAAAATCGAAACTAAGCATAGAATTGCAACTGCTTATCATCCTCAAATAAGTGGAATGGCTGAAGTATCAAACAGAGAAATTAAAAGAATATTGGAAAAGAGTGTTAATCCTAAAAGAACTGACTGGGTTGATAGACTTGATTCTGCATTATGTGCTTATAGAACAGCTTATAAGACACCTATTAGAATGTCACCTTATCAGTTAATTTATGGTAAACATTGTCACTTACATGTTGAACTGGAGCATAAAGCTTATTGGGCGATAAAGGAGTTCAATTATAATTTGAATACTGCAGGAGAAAAATGATTATTACAACTGAATGAAATGGAAGAGATAAGAAATGAGTCTTATGAAAATACAAAAAATTATAAGGAAAGAATGAAGAAATTACATGACAAAATGATTTCAAGGAAAATATTCGACACTGGACAAGAAGTATTATTATTTAATGCTCATTTAAAATTTTCCCTAGAAAATTAAAATCTAAATGGATGGGACCGTTTATAATTGAGAAAGTATACCCTTATGGAGATGTGGATATTAAAGATCCCAAAACTGGAAGAGTATTTAAAGTTAACGGATTAAGACTGAAGCCTTATATGGGAAAAATGAAATTAAATTACAAAGAGGCTTATAAGCTGAGTCTACTCGATTAATTCAATTAATTAGGTCGGGCTGACGACGTTAAACCAAGCGCTTTGTGGGAGGCAACCCATATTTATTAGTTTGAATTTAATTATCGCTGTAAAGTTATGCCTTGGTCTTGACTGAATTTGTATATAACTTCTAGAAATAAATATCTAACAAGTCTGTATTGGCTTAAGCTAAATATTTTCTTGAAGTATATAGAAGTTGGACTTGGACCAATCCATGTCAAATGTGAGTAAAAAGGAGATCAAGTTAACCTTCGTTTGTGATTGTTTGTGATTTGAATTTTTTGTAATTGTGTTTGTGTGTTGATCATATTCGTTTATTAGACCTATTTTTATGACCGAAACTTTGCAAAATTTGACGATAGGCGAATCAGAGTCGATCGAGGTTCCGGCGCCTAGGCGCCAAAAGTTTGCGCCTAAGCGCCATAATAACTAGCATATCGATGATCCGGCGCATAGGCGCCAGATTTCGGCGCCTAAGCACCGCGATTACAGATCGTGAAAAAATTAATTTTCTTCAGTTTTTCACACGAAATCTCTTTAATTATAGCCTATTTTTCGTCCCCAATCCCATAGACACACTAATTTCGACCAGAGAAATTCATTTTGGAGGAGTTAGGAAGGATTTGAAGGCCGTGGATAGAGGAAATCATGGAAATGAGGTAAGAGACAAATCTCCTAAAGATCCTCAGCCTTATTTTAATGGTTTTATTCGTCGTTAGTTTGGAGAAGATGTTTAGTCGAATGGATAAGATTGAAGCGGAACTTCAAAGTATTAGTAATCATCTCCATGAGATGTATCACCAATACGAACACTTGGAATGGCAAACCAAACTTCAATCTGATCACATGGCTGCCTATCAAGATGCTCAAGTAGAAATGTATGCAAAGAACAAGTGGATTGATGAAAAGATGGCTTTGAAATTTCCAAGGGCGTTGGTGTTCTATCCCTTCAGTCCTAACGAACTTCATTGCGAAAGAGATGGAAATTGAAGATCAGTGTTAAATAGATTCTATATGTGTTTTAGGTGTTTTGAATATCTAATGAGTGTATTTGCTTAATTTGTTCAATGTGTGTTGTTGGATTTGAATATTTGCTTTGTTACTTGTTTGTGTTATTTATAAAACGATGAACCATGATACAAGTCATGTACTGAAGATTGTTAATTTTGGAATGAATATTAGGATTTTGAAGTGAAGAATTTGAATACATTTATGTGGATCTATGCTATCATTTTATATTGATTGTGAAAATATTTGGAGGATATAAAATGGATAAATACTCTCATAAGAGTATTTAGGAGTCAAATTTGATAAGATTTGGTGGAAAATATTTAATTTAAATCAATTTTTTGGAAAGGCGCCGGTTCAGCCTGAACCCGAAAATCATCTTCTTAACCCCCCCCCCCACGCCATTTTTGACGCCTAAGCTTCCTTCTCCACAGTATTTTCGCAAAAATACCACCTAGAGATCCCATTTAGAGCCGGATTTTCAAGTTTTTGGGCTTGAAATCACCTGATTTCTTCATCTCGAGGTCAGATCTACATTCTAAACTCATTATTTTTTTTTACCATGGATTTTGCTCTCATCTAAAAAACCAAAATTTTGAGGGAAATTTTGATTTTTTATGATTAAATCCATGGGTGTTTAAGCTATTTCAAGTTTGAAAAGCTTAAATTAGTTTATTTTCATAAATTCGTCGAATTTATTTCGCGTTTTTCTTTCATGTTTAGATGGCACTCAAATCTAAGTGAGGAAAGGAATGAGAAAACTTTGATCGTAGCAAGTTCGTCACTGCTGCTGCACACTTTCGATATAATGATTTTGCTACGACTCGGAAGTTTATCTCAGAGCGAAGTTTCTATAATCCTGGAAGAAGAATTGAGGAGACAATCGTTGCACTCAACTAGCAACGATTTTGCTATTTCACAGTTGTTGCCGTTATCCCGGTGGTTAGAGAACTTTATGCTAATTTCATGGATGCGGAGAAATAAGAGATTTTCGTTCGAGGAGTTGGAGTAGGATTCACTCCTGAATGCATAAACATTTTCTATGGCTTGCCGCCTAACATTGAGTGTTATTACTCAGGTTTATCTTCATCTGAGGAAGATTTGGATATGATCATTGCCTACCTGACTGATAGTACTGGAGCCTGGAAGACTCAGAATGGAAAAAGGTAAATTTTTCATCTTCTAAACTTAATGGTGTTTCCAAGGCATGGCACTACTTTATTTCTACTCGTCTCCTTCCATCTAATCATCTGAGTGAAGTTACCAGAGATAGAGATATTCTAAACTACTGCATTAAAGAGAGGAAGTCTATTGATGTAGGGAGCATTATTTATGATTTTGTGGAGGCTATTGCTCTTTCTAGCACATCTATTGAACTTAGTTTTCCATCACTGATCTATTCTCTATGTCAAAGTGCTGGAGTAGTAGCTGAGCTTTCTGAGGAAAAGCTCAAGTCGAAGAAGTCTATAAGAAGAGAGAGCATCAGCATTTATGATCGACTGCGAGGTAAGAGTTCTACTGCACCTACTGGTTCATTACCTACTTTAGGTAGAGCTTCTACTTCTAGACCATCTACTTCGCACGAGCCATCATCTACATTTTGGGAAACCATGCATGATCGGTTCATAGAGCGACGAGCATGAGTTATTCTTAACTCACTGCGGATTAGATACCATAGACAAGAAGATCGATCACCTTTACGAGTATACACAAAGAAAGAGTGATTATGATGCCGAGTATTCGCAGTCTTTAGTGAGATTTCGAAGAGAGAGCATGATGTTCGCTTCCCTACTTGTCCCAGATTTTCACCCTATGTTGATCCTAAGGATATGGAGTTCTCTTTTGATGATGATGATGATGAAGCTACAGACAGTGATTAGAAGCCTGATTTATCTCTAGAGTTTATTGATTATGTTTTTAGAGTGTTTTCTTATTTCTTCTACTGTTCATTGTGATGTTATTTGTTTGTGTCGTTGTGAACTTTTTATGTTAAAATTGTTTCTTAGCTTATCTGATGTGTGTTTAAGACTGAGATGTGAGTGAATTTCTATAAAACTTTCTTTTTATTTCAGCCTACTGTTTAGTGTTTATGAATAGTTAGTAATTTGCATGTTCTAAAAAAAAGGAAGAAAGAAAAATTTTAATTAACTCCCCTTTCTGCAAATATTTTCTATATATGCTTAATCATTTCTGTTATATTCATATTGAAGCATATGTAGAAGTAGAAGTTAGTTTTTCCTTACTACATCATTTTTATACTTAGATTAATTCATTTTTTTATCTTTCTCTCATGCTTTAGAAAATTTCATAATTCATATTTATACTAAAGCTGAAGTTTGGGGAAGTGAAAATATTTATCAAATTTAAATATTATTTGTCCTTAAAGAACTAATATTTTTTTAAAAAAATATATTAACATAACATAAGGAATGAAAAATCTGTTTAAGCTTACCTAAATTTTTGAATTTATAAATAATTTAGTAAACTTAACTAAAATTTCAAAATACTTGGTTGATTTTAAGAATAAAATTATTTAGCTTAAAGAATAATAAGATGAAAATTTTTCTATTTATAGTAAAGAAAATTTTATTTTTGAAATACTAAGGAATCAAGATTATTGCTTGAAAAAGAAAAGAATGAAATAAGTTTTAAAAAATAATAAATTATTAATGTCATATTCATTAAGTAAAAGTGTATAAGTTTTTGAAAATAAGTTAAGGATAGTGAAGTTCAAAATCATTAACAGACTATCCAAAAATAGTAATCCTCACTTAAAAAAAAAGTGAGGAGAAACTTGAGGAAAAGCCTAATAAAAAATTGACTTCACTTGAATTATCTTATATTAAGAAAACAGATTACATTTTTAACTTAATTTCTATGTACATATATTTTTACTAGAAAAATGTTTCATGAAAATCTTTTTTTTGTAAATATTCTATGTGACCTTAATATGATAAACTATAATTATTCTTGAAATAAATAAAAAATTGGAAGTCTTATGATTTGGTTGTTAAATGTTCTTTAATTCTTAAAATTAAACTTAATTAGTGAAATTTGGTTAATGATTTGCTAAAGCATTTATAAAACCAAAAATTATAAGGAATCTTAAATATTTTAACTTCATTCCAAATGTTATTTATTTTATGTAATTAAAAGGGTTACTTGAGGACAAGTAACGTTTAAGACTGGGGGAATTTGATCTACTTAAAAATACCCATTTTTAAGCCTTACTTATGATTCAATTCTTAAGGATATTATGCTTTAATGAAAGGTATTTTCATGTTTTTTGAATGCAGATGATTAAAAAGAGTCCAAGAAGGAAAAAAGGAGCAAAATGGAGCAAAATGGAGCTTATGGAGCAATTTTTGGAATTATTGGCCTGGCGCCTAGGCGCCAGAGTCCTACGCCTAAGCGTCAGTTCGATACAGACGCTGTTAAGTTTTTTTGATGACTTTGGGCAGTTCTTTTGACGATGTTAAGCGGTTATTGGAGCTTCTAGAAGACTGGAAGTTACTCCTAATATGTAGGACATGTGATACAATGTATTTGGACATAAGGAAACAGTCTGGATCGCGAAGAGATGCGACCCAAAGTGAAGAGATGCGAACGACCTGGTCACGGAATCCGGCGCCTAGGTGCCAGATCCCGGCGCCTAGGCGTCTAGAAGATACATTGAATTTGGATGAATTTTGAAGAGGTGCCTTAAGCAACCCCAAATCAAATTCAGATCTCTATAAATAAGAACCCATTCTACAGAGAAAATGGCACCAAAACCCCCCTCTTAGTACACATACCCATTTTAGCATATCTTAGTCTCTTCCATACTTAGGGTGCCACTTTATTTTATATCTAGTGAGTTTATTTTGAGTGTTTATTGTGTATAATTGCTGTTAGAGTCTTTCATCATTGCGTTGGAGTCAGTAGAAGTCAGCGGAACTCTTGAAGGAACACTTCAGATAAGTATTTGTACTTTAGTTCAAAGTTTTATAAATATGTTTTGTTGTGTTATTTTAATGAGTTCTGAGTAGTTAGTTATCTTTCTCCTTTCAACTATGAAAAGATTATAAATTAATTAAATTTTGTAGGAGAATTAAATTAAAAATATTTTAAAATATTGTGATGATATTAATACCTGATCTTAGTTTACTTTTTAAATTGGCCATTTAATTTGTTAAAACCTATTGAAGAATTTGGAGACCTATCTAGAGATAAATTATTAACTAGTATATATCACATGAATCCTTAGGTAATCGCAGGCTATACGCTGATTGTTTAAGGTGAAGTGCAAATAAATAGGAAGATATTATTTATTGGGTGTATAATTAATTGTTTTTAGAGTGACAGACTAAATTCTAATAATTTGATTTATAGAAAGGTAACGGGTCACTGGTAGGGCCGACCATAGCCACCATTGGACATCTAGTAATGTGAGCCTAGATTAACTCATTCTACTAATAACACATTATGAGCCTAACTATAGATTAGTCAATGTTCTTTGCACTGGACTAAAGGGTAAAGAATAGGAATGCTTCTATTTGGCACAATACTTTAATCTTAATTCCCTACAAAAGATAATTAATCTATAATTCTTGGATTAGTTGAAAAAGGAGAAAGTCGTTTTTATAATTGCATTGGATTTTAATTACTTCTTACTTTACTTTCTTGTTTATTGCTTACTTTCTTTTAGTAAAAGTTATTGGTTAATTAAATTTGAATATATATATTAAAAAAAAGTATATATAATTTGCATAAGAAAATTTCAAAATATTACTTACATATTTTTACTTTTTATTTTATTATCCTCGTGGGATCGATAACCAGGACTTCACTAGAGCCCTGTATTACTTGAACGATATGTATACTTGCGTTTAAAATTGTGACTTTACAATAATTAAATTTAATAAAATAATAAAAGTAAACCTCGCACATCAAGTTTTTGAAGCCATTCGCTAGGAATTAATCTTCTAAAAAGTGGTATCAAATTCTTGTATTTTAAAGCATATTTAAAGTCGCATCGCATCAATTATCAAGGAAAGATGCATCATAAATCGATGTATGGATAATCCTACTACTAGAATTGAAGAAATTATTAAGGAGAGATGTTGGGAAGTGCTTTGCTACACTACCGCTGCCGTTGTTGTTCCTGTCGTGAAAGAGTTTTATTTAAATCTTCACGGGATCAACCACGGGTTTGTATTTGTGCGTGGTAGATTTGTGCAATTCACTCCTGCACGAATTAACGATCTCTTTATGATCGAGAACGTACCTATTTACCATTATTCTAATTTCAATGCCACGAGGGATAATATGAATGATGTGTATCGATATTTGACGGATGAGAATGAGGAATGGGAAATTAGAGAGAATGGATACATTAGTTTCCCATCTGCATCTCTCAATCCAATATCGAAGCAGTGGCACTACTTTATTTGGACAAAGTTTTTTCCGACATTAAAGATTAGTAAGGTAACCAAGGAAAGTGCCATTTTGAATTTATGTATTCAAACAAGGAGGTCGGTTGACATTGGTAATATCATTGTGAAATCAGTTCTGGGATTAATTGTGCATGGATCTAACTAAATATGGGCTTGGACACCCGTCCACCATATTTCTGTTATGTAGTCAGTCACAGGTTCCTTATGAAAGTTAGGAAAATGTTCTTCTTCCATGGATGCCTATTGATCTAACTAATCCATATGACTACTAGATAGTTGGAGATGAAGATGACATAAATTTGCTTGCTGATCAACCAATACAGACTTCACAATCGATTCAACCCTATTTTCCTGAAGATTCCAGAATGATATTGAAGAGGATGAAACAGTTGGAGAAAGAGATATGAAATGTTATGAATACAATTAATAACATTTCTGATTTATTCGATCATATAGATTAGAGAATAAAAGAGCAATTCGATCACACTAATCGAATTGAGATGGGCTTGATCAATCTGATGAAGAAGAACGTGGTGATTGCTGAGGAATCGTCTGACAAATTTCCAATTCGTCAATTCTATAATTTGTTTGTGCATTAGCAATCGATTGGAGACATTAGAGGAGAGGATAGTTCTGAAACTGATGTGGAGTAATTAATGGATTCTACTTATGTTTGTTGTGTGTTTAGTTTACTTTGCTTAGTTATGTTTGGTTTGTGTAGTATTTGCTTTGTAATTTGAACTTGGATTTGGATGTGCTTACTTTCATTGTGTGCTTAGATCTTAGTGTTTGCCTATCGTAGAGTACTTGCTACACTAATTATTTAAGAGTAGTTGGTTTGAATGAACATATTTGGTGTCTATGTTGTGTATTGTTTGTGTGAAGAATTGTGTTAATTATTGCTTATGAGATGATGTAGATACCTATTGAAGTGTTAAACATCGTTGCAGATGTAGAAATGATCGAAATTACGAAAAAAATTTCGGACCCAGAAAATATTTTGGACTGGCGCCGCCGGCGCCCGAACTCAGTTAAAGGCCAAAAACCCACGTTTTCATGATTTTTACCCTGGGACCCTCAAATTCTTCCATTTCCTTCATCTTCCTCCTTCATTTTCGCGATTTTGAAGATCTAGGACTTGCTAGATCTCGGATTTAAGGGGATTTCAAAGCTTTTCGACTCCAGATCCACACTTCTCTTGGTAAGAGCTTCACTTTAAGTTAAAATTTTTTTATTTTCACCATGCAAATCTCTCATATTGTTTAGGTTAGAATTTTTGGAGTTTTTTTAGATTTCCATGATGAAATTTACTCTTGCTTGTTTAGAATAGTATTTGGAGTTTGTTACATTGTGAATTTGGGATTTAGTGGAATTTTCTTGCAAATTTTAGAAATTCACATGGCTCCAAGGTTGAGTAAAGGGAAGAGAAAATTGGATTTTGATGAGGAGAAATTCATTAATATTAAAGCCCAATTTCGCTTTAACTCTTACCTTTACAACAAGAAGTGTATCCAGGATCGAGCTTTTGATAGTCCTGGTGGATCTGTAGAACAGTTAATTGCATAGCGGAGCTGGGAGCGATTTTGTTATTTCACTGTGAATGCTGTTATGGGAGTTGTTAGAGAGTTCTATTCGAATGTACTCTGGACTGAGACACAGTATGTGCTAGTTAGAGGAAAAATGGTTAAGTTTACTCCTCAGCGTATCAATGCTATCTATCAGACTTGGGAACCATTTGTTTGTGAATGCGAAAACTTTGACACTTGAATGAGAGAATATGAGAGAAGTGATTGCTTTTATGACTGACGGGCGAGGAGAATGGAAAGTATGTAAAAAACAGTTGATAAACTTCCCCGCCTCCACATTGAATGTTGCTTCAAAAGTTTGGCATTATTTCATTTCTGCAAGACTATTACCATCTTATCACCAGAGCAAAGTTACAAGGGATAGAGCGATTCTGAACTACTGTATACAGAAGATGAAAAAGATTGATATTGGGGCTATTATCTACAAGAACATTCAAACTATTGCTAGAGGCGAGACCACTAGTGGGTTAGGACATTCTGCTTTAGTTCATACCCTGTGTATTCAGTCTAGAGTGGAGTTTAATAGTTCTGAAGAAGTGGCTATACCATTGAGACCAATTAAAAAGAATATTATCCGTACTTATGAGTCTCATGTGGGAGCCAGAGTCGAGCGTAGGAGTACTGATATTCTTACTACTAGTTATGATGTTCCATCTACATCCGAGCCGCCTACCTTATCCGATATTATGGAGCAGTCGAGATTACGAGTGCTTAGTGTGGATAGACTCCATGGTCGGATGGATGTGTTCGAGGCGAGGAGTGATGTGAATGAAGATTATCCGAGAGGAGAGTTGAGTTCGATATTGCCTATTATGTTGCTCAGGTCAGATTTATGAGGGGGAGTCTGATGTGATATTTCCTACTTGCCCCAGCTATACACCATATAGACCTCACCCTGTTGATGACCTGCTGATGACCCTGCTGCTGATCCTGGTGATAGAGATTGTTAGATTGTTTATTTCTATTTCTGTTGACCTTATTGTGTTGTGTTGTACTGTTGTGATCTAGTAGTTATTTATTTTTCATGTTATGTATAACCCCGTTGGTGTACTGTTATGTTGTACTGAAACATTGAAATTGTTAATTGGACTGTGTAGTACTGTGATAGTTTGTTTCATGTTATAGTGTTTTGATGGATGTTTAGATGTTTAAAGTTAATTTTTCTTTACCCATGCAAATATTTAAAATTGTTATATCACTGCTACTAATTGTTTTATGTCTGCTAGTTATAAATTTTGACTAATACCAGATAGCTGTTGAAGATTTCAAGATCCCAGCACAGAAAGGTTAGTTTTGTTTTACTCTCAACAGTTTCAAATTTACTGAAAAATTTAAGTTTGGGGGAGGGTGGAGAAATACTAACTTTTATTTGTTCTCAATTATTATATTTTCAAAAATTATTAGCATAACTTCTGGAAATTGAACCTCATTGTAAGATAACTAAAACTTTTTTTTTAGTTGAATATTATGGAAGGATATGATGAAAATTTTTAGTGATAAAGGTTGATTTTATAGAAATAAGATATTTGGTATGAAAGAATTTGATTATAGTTAACTATTTAAAGTAAAGAAAACTGTATTTTTGAAATGTTAAGGAACTTAAAGTATTGTGTTTTAAGAAGAGATTGTGACTTTATGATAAATAATGAAGCTTGTACTTAACTATAAAGTAAGGAGGTATCTCAAGTTTGAACTTTAGAAAGAGGAGAGTGAAGTTTAAAATCATTAAAGGCTATCCAGATATAGTAATCCTCATTAAAAAAAAAAGAAAAGAAAAGGAGGATTGAAAAACAATACTAAAAAGAAAAAAAGAAAAGAGAAGAAAAAGAAAGAAAAAATATTTATGAGGAGAAGCTTAAGGAGATATCTAATAAAAAATTGGCTTCACTTGAGTCACCATAAAGGGAAAACTTGATTTCATTTCTGAATTTATGTTTTAAGTACTAGCCTACATTCTGATGAAGTTTGCATGAACTCCTTTTTCACATAGTCTTTTGAGGCACTCTTAATCTGACAAATTATGGTTCATCTTGAAATAAATAGAAGACTAGAACTCTTAGACTTGATTACTGACTATTCTTATACCTGTAGTGTTGACCTGAGTTACTAAATTCTTTCTAGAAATCTAACCAATATATTCTTTTGAATGAAAAATTTTAGTGTCCTACAGTTGAAAAGTACATTGCCTAGAGTTATATTTTATGTAGTAAAAAGATTACTTGAGGACAAGTAATAGTTAAAGTTTGGGGGATTCTGATGCACCAAAAATATATACGGTTTTTGTTATATAATTTTACCCATCTTTGGTGATATTGCATTTTAAAGAAATGTATTTTTCATGATTTATTGCAGGTATGATGATTTTAGGTGATTGGAGTGAAAAGAAGCAAAAAGGAACGAATTCGGAGCAAAATGGTGGAAAATAGGTTCTTGCGCCACCGGCGCCCGAAGTTGGTGGAGTTTAAATTTGAAGAGTTTTGGCGACTTTTTGAAAGGATGCCTATAGAAACTCTTGGGATTTCATCCCTATCTCATAAGTAACTTTTTTTGGATGAAAATGGTGTGCTTCTTTAGTGGTTCTAGTGTAGTTTTAGTGTGTGTTAAGTGTTAGAGTTTAGGAGAAGAGTGTGTAGAGTGAGGATTTGAGAGGAATTCTTCTCTAAGGAGTGAAGGAGAAGGAGTAAAGTGAGAGATTGCTTCTTCCTTTCCATTCTAAATAGAGAATCAAGTGTTGTAAAAAAAAGAGAAGATGATTCAAAGGAACTTCAAGGGAATTTCATTGGGGAAGAGAAAGAGATAAGTTTTATTTTCTTTTGTGGTTTGTATGACTTTTCTTTTATATATAAAATCCATGTTTTATTTTATCTTCTCCATTAATTCTGAGTAGTCTCCCTTGTCTTTCTTCTTGCATAGAGATGTGATGATGGCTTGATGTGGATTTGATGTGATTTTAATGTAATGAAGAAATTGTGATGGTTTTTCATTTCAAACTTAATTTACTTTTCGATTTGGCCAATTGAAATGTTAAAATATGTTGTTGAATATTAAGTTTGAAAGGATTTAATGTCCTACAACAATAATGAAAGATCTATTCAATTTATATGGGTAAATTGCGTAGTTCATGGGAATTGAGTGCAAATAAATAGGGAAATATGTTTTGATGGACTTAAATGTGGAGATTTCAAGGTGACAGAATGAAATTCCCAAATTGGTTCTAAGATTAGTAACTAATATCAAAGGTTAGCCTTCACGTGAAGGGTGAGTGGGAGCTCCAAAGTGAGAGCCGGTATCGTCCCAGCCTAGCCTTAGATTTAGTGACTAAACTTAGGATATGTCAATGTTCTTTTCTTGCTTAGAAGAGGGGGTACTCTTTTAAGGGTAAATAATCATTTATGCTCTTATTTGGCACAATAACATAGATAATTGTTCCATATCAATCCACACATCATATTCTCATTGCAAGAGGAAAGATATTTTTCTCATATATCAAAAACCTTTCAAATACTTAGTTTAGTGTGTTTGTTAGTTAATTTTATTTTTAATGTTGTTAGAAGTAACTGTAGTTTACTTAATTGTTACTGATTTCTGCATAGTGTTAGTAGGAGTATGTGTTAACATTAAGTGCTATTTAAATATTGGATTTTAGTGCTATATTATTTATATTGTAAACGCTTTCTTATAATTCGAACTTCCTTGTGGGATCGATAACCAGGACTCCATTAGTGCCCTGTATTACTTGATATGATACGTATACTTACGTTGAATGCTTGGACATAACAAAATCATTATAAATATATAAATTTGAGGTCATAAATTCTTGCAAAATATAAGTCCCGTGCATCATTATACTATAACATTTCTAAGATGAAATTATATGAAACTCTATTGAAACCCACAACCACAAGTCAATATATTTGATTTTTAAAGTTATAGTGTTACTTGAGGACAAGTAACAGTTAAGTTTGGGGGATTTTGATGCACCAAAAATATATACAATTTTTGTCGTATAATTTTACTCATTTTTTGTGATATTAATTTAAAAGGAAGATATTTTGTATGTTTTTTGGTTTTAGGTACAAGAAATGGTGATTGGATCAAAAAGAAGCAAAACTGGTGCAATTTGGAGCAAAAATAAGCAAGAAAGCAAATTTTGTCCTGACACATTTCGATAAGTCTTTCTATGTTTAATTTATTTTACACTTCTTGCATATTTTTGAATGAGATTACACTTTAAAGAAATGTTATTTTTATGCTTATTTTGTAAGACTATCTGTCAGGAACGCAACACAACTGAAACGGGGCGAATCAGAGCTAAAAGGGAGCCAAACGGAACAAAATGATGGAGCTACGCATAATGGGCGCCGGCGGCGCCAGAAATCTGAGACCACCAAAATAGAGCGTCGGCAGCGCCCTATTCAGCCTCGGCAGAGCTTCGGACGGTTGGGATGTGATATTGGGCAGTTTTTAGCCATATGCATTGAATCTGGACGCTTTTTAGAAGATTTCTTCATGCAACTCTAGGGAAATTCGTCCCTACACTATTTTAAATCGAATTTAAAGTCAAAAAATGGGAGAGATGATAGGGAAAATGTGAGGAATGATTAAAGATCTTAGAATAGGAATATAAATGTAGATTTTTACTTTTTTGAAGAGATTGGTGAGTGATTTACCTAAAAAATACTCATTTTTATGCCTTATTTATGATTCAATTCTTAAGGATATTATGCTTTAATGAAAGGTATTTTCATGTTTTTAGATGTAGATGATTAAAAAAGAGTCCAAGAAAGAAAAAGAAGGAAAAAGGAGCAAAATGGAGCAAAAATGGAGCTTATTGAGCAAAATTTTGGAATTATTGGTCTGGCGCCTAGGCGCCAGAGTCCGGCGTTTAAGCGTCAGTTCGATACAGACGCTGTTAAGTTTTTTTGATGACTTAGGGCAGTTATTTTGACGGTGATAAGCAGTTATTGGAGCTTCTAGAAGACTGGAAGTTACTCCTAATATATAGGACATATGATACAATGTATTTGGACACAAGGAAACGGTCTGGATCGCGAAGAGGTGCGACCCAAAGTGAAGGGGTACGAAAGACCTGATCACGGAGTCCGGCGCCTAAGTGCCAGATCCCGGCACCTAGGCACGACGGTTACCTTCTAGAAGATACATTGAATTTGGAAGAAAGAGGTGCCTTAAGCAACCCCTGGTCAAATTCAGAGCTCTATAAATAGGAGCCTATTCTACAGAGAAAATCGTACCAAACCGCCCCCTTAGTACACTTACCCATTTTAGCATTCTCTCTCTCATCTCTAGTTTTATTTAGTCTCTTCCATACATAGGGTGCCACTTTATTTTGTATCTAGTGAGTTTATCTTGAGTGTTTATTGTGTGTTATTATTGTTGGAGTCTTTCATCATTGCTTTGGAGTCGCAGTAAGTCAGCGGATCTCTTGAAGGAATACTTCAGATAAGTATTTGTACTTTGGTTCAAAGTTTTATAAATATGTTTTGTTGTGTTATTTCAATGAGTTCTGAGTAGTTAGTTATCTTTCTCCTATCAACTATGAAAAGATTATAAATTAAATAAATTTTGTAGGAGAATTAAATATAAAATATTTGAAAATATTGTGATGATGTTAATACCTGATCTTAGTTTACTTTTTAAATTGGTCATTTAATTTGTTAAAACATGTTGAAGAATTTGAGATCGACCTGGAGATAAATTCTTAACTAGGAGATATCACATGAATCCTTAGGTAATCGCAGGCTATACGCGGATTGTTTAAAATGAAGTGCAAATAAATAGGAAGATATTATTTATTGGGCGTAAAATTAATTAGTTTTTAGAGTGAGAGACTAAATTCTAATAATTTGCTTTATAGAAAGGTAACGGGTCACTGCTATGGCCGACCAAAGCCACCCTTAGACATCTAGTAGTGTGATCCTAGATTAACTCATTCTACTAATAAAACATCCTGAGCCTAACTATAGATTAGTCAATGTTCTTTGCACCTGGACCAAAGGGTAAAGAATAGGAATGCTTCTATTTGGCACAATACTATAATCTTAATTCCCTACAAAAGATAATTAATCTATAATTCTTGGATTAGTTGAAAGAGGAGAAAATCATTTTTATAATTGCATTGAATTTTAATTACTGCTTACTTTACTTTCCTGCTTATTTCTTACTTTCTTTTAGTAAAAATTATTAGTTAATTAAATTTTAATATATATATAAAAAAAGAGTATATAATGCTTTCGAAAATTTCAAAGTATCTCCTACTTTTTATTTTACTATCCCTATGGGATCGATTACCAGGACTCCACTGTAGCCCCGTATTACTTGAACGATACGTATACTTGCGTTTAAAATTGACTTTTACAATAATACAATCTAAATATAAAATTATAAAAGTAAACCTCGCACATCAAGTTTTTAAAGCCATTTACTAGAAATTAAACATTCTAAAAAGTAGTATCAAATTCTTGTATTTTAAAGCATATTTAAAGTCCCATCGCATCAAGTTTTTGTCGTCGTTGTCGGGGATAGGATAAACTAAAAAGTAAAAGGATAGAATTAAAAAAAAAACACAAAAAACCAAAACAAAAAACATAAAACAAAACAAAGATATTCTTTTAATTTTTATGCGTAGTTCTGGATCTGAAGGATTACTACCTTTTGATTCTGAATTAGAAAAAACAATTAAAAGAATTAAAAAAGGAAAACAAATTTCAAAACATCAAAAAATGGCTAACTTACATAACAATAATCAAAATCCAATCAAAATTAATGAACAAAATATTTATAAACCATTAAGGGAATATGCAAACCCTACAGCTGATGAACTTCATGTTAGTATTCAAATTCCAACTGTAGATGCTAATTATTTTGAGCTTAAACCTTCTATTATTCAAATGGTTTAAAACAATCAATTTGGAGGAACACCTAATGAGGATCCAAATTTACATCTTGCTAGTATTTTAGAACTTTTTGCTACCTTTAAATATAATAATATTTCGATGATGCTATTAAAGCTAGACTCTTTCCTTTTTCCTTAAAAGATAAAGCAAAGATGTGGCTTAATTCATTAGCAACTTGTTCTATTAAAACATGGACATGTATGGCACAAAAATTATTTGCTAAATATTTTCCTCCTTCTAAAACTGCTAAATTGAGAAATGATATTACTTCATGTACGCAATTTGATGGAGAAACAATTTATGAAGCTTGGGAAATATTTAAGGAACTATTAAGAAAATGTCCTCATGATGCTTTACCAGATTGGTTAATTATTCAAACATTTTATAATGGACTTATTGGATCACTTAGATTTATTATTGATGCTGCTTCTGGTAGTTCTTTGATGGCTAGGACATTTAAAGAAGCCTACACCTTAATTGAAGAAATGGCTAATAACAATTTTCAATGGCCTTCTGAAAGGGTTAATTCTAAAAGAATGGCCAGTATTCATGATAATGACACCTTTTTTATTTTAGCTTCATAAGTGGCTGCAATATCTAAGAAATTAGATAATTTTGCTATTAATATATCGCATATAAGTAATGATAATTCTACAAATTCTGATGATTCTCAAACAATGGAAACTTTGCAAGCTATTGCTAGTAAAACTAATAACCCTTATTCTAATTATTATAATCCTGGTTGGAAAAATCATCCTAATTTTAATTGGGTAATGGACATCAAGTTAATCCAAATTAGAACAATCAGGGTAATTTAAACTATAGACCAACTTATCTTCTTGGTTATAACAATCAGCAGAAAAAGTTTTCTGTAGAAGAATTATCTTGCAACTAAGCAATCAGCTATAAATTCAAAACACAGCTATTCGTAATATTGAGAATCAGATGGGTCAAATTGTTAATTTCATTAATTACAGACCTCAAGGAACACTGCCTAGCAATGTCAAAATTAATCCTAAAGGATCTGGAATAGAACATGAACAAGCAAAAGCTGTACAACTCAGAAGTGGAAAGGAACTAAAAGAGAAAACACGGAATGAGATTAAAAAAGAGAAAGAAGTTGAAGAGATTGAAAAACTTAAAGATACCCTTTCTCCAAGTAAAGATCAGACTGTTGTACCTATTGAAGTGGGAGTTGAAAAACCACCACTGCCTTTTCTTCAAAGACTTAAACAGCTGAAACTTGACCATCAATTTTTTAAGTTCTTTGAATTTTTTAAGAAACTTGCCATCAACATTCCTTTTGCTGAAGCTTTGGAGCAAATTCCAAGCTATACAAAATTTATGAAAGATATTTTAAGCAAGAAGACTAAATTTGAAGCTTATGAAATTGTTGCATTAAGTGAAGAATGTGGTGCAATAATTCAGAAGAAATTTCCTCAGAAACTTAAAGATCTTGGAAGTTTCACTATACCATGTACTATTGGAGAAAAATTATGTGGAAAAGCCTTATATGATTTAGGAGCTAGTATTAATCTCATGCCATTTTTGATCTTTCGAAGGTTAGATTTAGGAGAGATTTCTCCTACCACTGTAACTCTTCCGTTAGCTGATCGATTGATCACTTATCCTAAAGGAGTTATAGATGATGTTCTTGTTAAGGTAGATAAATTTATCTTCCCAGTGGATTTCACTATTCTAGATATGGAAGAAGATAAAGAAATACCTATCATTTTAGGGAGACCTTTTCTAGCTACCGGTCAAGCTATGATTGATGTGCAAAAAGGAGAATTAATGATGAGAGTTAATGATCAAGAGATAACATTCAATGTTCTCAAATCAATGAGGTATCCTGAAAAAGAAAATTGCTATTGAATGGATATTTTTGATTATATGATTGAAAAGCATTACCAAGAAAAATGTAAGGTCATTTCTGATGATAAAAATAAAGAATCAATGTTATATGATGAGTCATTAAATGAAGAAAATTTATCTAAAGAAGCTCATTATATTCATGAAAATTGGGAAATTTTAGATACAACTAAAAATGTTATACTTTTACCCTCAATTGAAAAAGCCCATGAACTGGAATTAAAAATGTTACCTACACATTTGAAGTATGCATTTCTTGGTGATTCATTAACGTTACTTGTAATTATATCTTCAGAATTAAGCAAAGATCAAGAAGAAAAATTAATAAGAGTTCTGAAGAATTATAAGAAAGCTTTTGGTTGGACTATTGTAGTTATAAATGGAATAAGCCCTTAAATCTGTATGCATAGGATTTTAATGGAAGAAAATTGTAAACCCACTATTAAACCCTAAAGAAGATTAAATCCAATTATGAAAGAGGTTGTTAAGAAAGAGATTTTGAAATGGTTAGATGCTGGAATTATTTATCCTATTTCGGATAGCCAATTGGTAAGTCCTATTCATTGTATTCCGAATAAAGGAGCAGTAACTGTCATTGTTAATGAAAAGAATGAATTAATCCCAAAAAGACAAGTTACTGGATGGAGAATTTACATTGACTATCAAAAATTAAACAATGCCACTAGAAATGATCATCTTCCTTTACCTTTCTTGGATCAAATGCTGGATAAACTAACTGTACACTCATATTTCTATTTTCTGCATGGATATTATGGTTATCATCAATTACATGTTGCTCCTGAGGATAAAGAAAAGACAACATTTTTAAGTCCTTATGGAACATTTACCTTTAGAAGAATGTCTTTTGGTTTATGAAATGCACCTGCAACTTTTCAAAGATGTATGATGTCAATATTTTGTGATTTGATTGATAAAGGAATTGAAGTATTTATGGACGATTTTTCAGTATTTGGAACTTCTTTTAAATCTTGCTTGGAAAATATAACGAAAGTTTTGAAGAGATGTGAAGAAACAAATTTAGTTCTAAACTGGGAAAAATGTCAATTTATGGTCACAGAAGGCATTGTACTTGGACATAAAGTTTCACAAATAGAGATGGAAGTTGATCAAGCAAAAGTGAAAATTATTGTTGAACCGGAACCACTTACTATCAAGTATCGATGTAAGAAGTTTTCTAGGTCATGTTGGATTTTATAGAAGATATATAAAGGATTTTTCTAAAATTTCTAAACCTCTTTGCCATTTATTGGAAAAAGAAGCTAAATTTAAATTTAATGAAGATTGTCTAAATGCGTTCAATATTTTGAAAGAAATGTTAATCACTGCACATGTCATTGTTGCACCTGATTGGAATAAACCTTTTGAATTAATGTGTGATCCAAGTGATTATGCAGTTGGAGTTGTATTAGGACAAAATTATGAGAAGATTTTCAAAGTTATATACTATGCTAGCAAAACTCTTAATGAAACTTAAGTAAATTACACTACTACTGAAAAAGAGCTTTTAACAATAGTATATGCCTTTGATAAATTTAGACCATATCTTCTTGGAACAAAATGTATCGTGCATATCATTATACTATTAAGTATTTAATATCTAAAAAGGATGCTAAACCTAGCTTGATCAGATGGGTTTTACTTTTGCAAGAATTTGACTTTGAAATTGTGAACTGTAAGAGGGATCGACAACCAAATCGTCGATCATTTATCAAGAATAAAAAATAATAATGAGAAGATTTATGAAGAAAATATAAATGAGAAATTCCCGGATGAGCAATTATATTTCATTCAAGGATTACAAATGCCTTGGTATGCAGATATATTTAACTTCTTGGTTAGCAATATTTTACCATATGGGATGATAATAAATACATTAAGAAATTCAAGAATTGTTGTAAATCATATATTTAGGAAGATCCTCATTTATTTAAATTAGGAAGAGATTCTGCGATTCGAAGATGTATACCTTATGAAGAAACTTTTACAATTATTCAAAAATATCACGATTCCGAATTTGGAGGACATTTTGGAGTGGATAAGACTGCATTTAAAATTTTAAATTCTGGATTTTATTGGCCTACTTTATTTAAAGATGTTGGACATTATGTGAAAACTTGTAATTGATGTCAAAGAATGAGAAATATATCCAAAAAAATGAAATGCCTCTAAACTTTATTTTAGAAATCGAAATTTTCGATGTATGGGGTTTAGACTTTATGGGACCTTTCGTATTATCATCTGGAAAGATTTATATTTTATTAGCAGTTGATTATGTTTCAAAGTGGATCAAAACTGTAGCTTTACCGAACTGTGATTCCAAAAGTGTTTCGAAATTTTTAAAGAAAATGATTTTTACAAGATTTGGAATGCCTAGTATAATGATCACAGATGGGGAAGTCATTTCAGAAATATAAGAATTCAATCATTGCTGAAGAAATTCAAAATTAAGCATAGAATTGCAGCTGCTTATCATCCTCAAACAAGTGAAATGGCTGAAGTGTCAAACAGAGAAATTAAAAGAATATTGGAAAAGACTGTTAATTCTAAAAGAACTTACTGGGTTGATAAACTTGATTCTGCATTATGGGCTTATAGAACATCTTATAAGACACCTATCAGAATGTCACCTTATCGGTTAATTTATGGTAAACATTGTCACTTACTTGTTGAACTGGAGCATAAAGCTTATTGGGTGATAAAGGAGTTCAATTACAATTTGAATACTGCAGGAGAAAAATGATTATTACAATTGAATGAAATGGAAGAGATTAGAAATGAGTCTTATGAAAATGCAAGAATTTATAAGGAAAGAATGAAGAAATTGCATGACAAAATGATTTCAAGGAAAATATTCCAGCCTGGACAATAAGTATTATCATTTAATGCTTTAAAACTTTTCCCTGAAAAATTAAAATCTAAATGGATGGGTCCATTTATAATTGAGAAAGTATACCCTTATGGAGTTGTGGATATTAAAGATCCCAAAACTGGAAAAGTATTTAAAGTTAACGGATTAAGTCGAAGCCTTATATAGGAGAAATGAAATTAAATTACAAAGAGGCTTATGAGCTGAGTCTACCCGATTAATTCAATTAATTAGGTCGGGCTGACGACGTTAAACCAAGCGCTTTGTGGGAGGCAACCCATATTTATTAGTTTGAGTTTAATTATTGTTGTAAGGTTATGCCTTAGTCTTGACTGAATTTGTATATAACTTCTAGAAATAGAAGGCTAACGAGTCTTTATTGGCTTAAGCTAAACATTTTCTTGAAGTATATAAAAATTGGACCTGGACCACTCCATGTCAAATGTGAGTAAAAAGGAGATCAAGTTAACCTTCGTTTGTGTTTGTTTGTGATTTGAGTTTTTTGTAATTGTGTTTGTGTGTTGATCATACACGTTTGTTAGACCTATTTTTACGGTTGAAACTTCGCAAATTTGACGATATGCGAATTGGAGTCGATCGAGGTTTCGGCGCCTAGGCGACAAAAGTTGGTGCCTTAGTGCAGAATAACTCGCGTATCGATAATCCGACGCTTAGGCGCCAGATTCCAGCGCCTAGGCGCCGCGGTTACAGATCGTGGAAAAACAAAAAATCTTCAGTTTTTCACATGAAATCTCTTTATATATAGCTTATTTTTCGTCCCTAATCCCATAGAAACACTAATTTCAACCAGAGCAATTCATTTTGGAGGAGTTAGGAAGGATTTGGAGGCAATGGATAGAGGAAATCATGGAAATGAGGTAAGAGACAAATCTCCTAAAGATCCTCAGCCTTATTTTAATGGTTTTATTGCTCTTAGTCTGGAGAAAATGTTTAGTTGAATGGATAAGATTGAAGCGAGACTTCAAAGTATTGGTAATCGTCTCCATGAGATGTACCACCAATACGAACACTTGGAATGGCAAACCAAACTTCAATCTGATCATATGGCTGCCTATCATGATGCTCAAGTAGAAATGTACGCGAAGAACAAGAGGATTGATGAAAAGACGGCTTTGGAATTTCCAAGGGTGTTGGTGTTCTATCCCTTCGGTCCTAGCGAACTTCATTGCGAAAGAGATGGAAATTGAAAATCGGTGTTAAATAGATTCTATATGTGTTTTAGGTGTGATCGAGTCTTGTGTTAGTGTATTGAATATCTCATTTATGTATTTTCTTAAATTGTTCAATGTGTGTTGTTGGATTTGTTTACTTTGAATATGTTGTTGTTTGTGTTATTTATAAAACGACGAACCTTGATACAAGTCTTGTACTGAAAGTTATTGAATTTGGAATGGATATTGGGATTTAGAATTGAAGAATTTGGATACATTTATGTGGATCTATACTATCATTTTAAATTGATTGTGAAAATATTTGAAGGTTATAAAATGGATTAATACTCTCATAAGAGTAATTAGGAGTCAAATTTGATAAGACTTGGTGGAAACTATTTAATTTAAATCGAATTTTTGGAAAGGCGAGCCTGGCGCCTAGGTGTCGGTTCGACCTAAACCCGAAAACTCATCTTCTTAAACCGCCCAGGCCATTTTTGACGCCTAAGCTTCCTTCTCCACAGTTTTTCAAGAAAATACCACCTAGAGATCCCTTTAGAGCCGGATTTTCATGTTTTTGATCTTGAAATCACCCGATTTATTCATCTCGAGGTCAGATCTACATTCTAAACTCATTATTTTTAATTTTCACAATGGATTTTCCTCTCATTTAGAAAAACAGAAATTTTGAGAAAAATTTTGATTTTTTTATGATTAAATCCATGAATTTATAATCTTTTTCAAGTTTGAAAAGCTTAAATTAGTTTATTTTCCTAGATCAGTTGAATTTATTTCGTGTTTTTCTTTCACGTTTAGATGGTACCCAAATCTAAGCGAGGAAAGGAACGAGAAAATTTTGATCGTAGCAAGTTCGTCACTGCTCCTGCACACTTTCGATATAATGATTTTGCTACGATTCAGAAGTTTATATCGGAGCGAAGTTTTTATAATCCTGGAGGAAGAATTGAGGAAACAATCGTTGCACTCAACTGACAATGATTCTGCTATTTCACTGTTGTTGTTGTTATCCAGATGGTTAGAGAATTTTATGCTAATTTCGTAGATGCGGAAGAATACGAGATTTTCGTTCAAGGAGTTGGAGTAGGATTCACTCTTGAATGCATCAACATTGTCTATGGCCTGCCGCCAAACATAGAGTGTTATCACTAAGGTTTATCTCCATCTGAGGGAGATTTAGACATGATCATTGCCTACCTAGCTGACAGTACTGGAGCCTAGAAGATTCATAACAGAAAAAGGGTAAATTTTTCATCTTCTAAGCTTAATGGTGTTTCCAAGGCATGGCACTACTTTATTTCTGCCCGTCTCCTTCCATCCAATCATCTGAGTGAAGTTCCTAGAAATAGAGCTATTCTAAACTACTGCATTAAAGAGAAGAAGTCTATTGATGTAGGGAGCATTATTTATGATTCTGTAAAGGCTACTGCTCGTTCTAGCACATCTATTGGACTTGGTTTTCCATCTCTGATCTATTCTCTATGTCAAAGTGCTGGAGTAGTTGCTGAGCTTTCTGAGAAAAGCTCAAGTCGACGAAGCCTATAGGAAGAGAAAGCGCCAGCATTTATGATCGATTGTGAGGTAAGAGTTCGACTGAACCTACTGGTTCATTACCTATTTCAGGTAGAGCTTCTACTTCTAGACCATCTACTTCTGCTGAGCCATCATCTACTTTTTGGGAAACCATGCATAATCAGTTCATAGAGCAGCAACATGAGTTATTCTTAACTCACTGTAGAGTAAATACTATATACAAGAATATTGATCATCTTTCTAAGTATACACAAAGAAAGAGTGATTTCGATGCTGAGTATTCAGAGTCTTTGGTGAGATTTCTGAAGGGTGAGCATGATGTCCAGTTCCCTACTTATCCCAGATTTTCACCCTATGTTGATCCTAAGGATATGGAGTTCTCTTTTGGTGATGATGATGATGAAGCTACAGGCAGTGATTAGTAGCTTGACTTATCTCTAGAGATTGTTGATTCTGTTTTTAGAGTATTTTCTTGTTTTTTGTGCTGTTTATTGTGATGTTTGTTGTGAACTTTTTATGTTAAAACTGTTTTTAGATTATCTAATGTGTGTTTAAGACTGAGATGTGAATGAATTTCTATAAAGTTTTATTTATGTTTCAGCCTACTGTTTAGTGTTCATGACTAGTTAGTAATTTGCATGTTCTAAAAAAAAATTAATTTTTAGAAATTAACTCCTGCTTTGCAAAACTTTTCTATATATGCTTAATCATTTCTGTTATATTCATATTGAAGCATGTGTAGAAGTAAAAGTTAGTTTTTCCTTACTACATCATTATTGTACTTAGATTGATTATTATTTATTTCTTTCTCTCATGCTTTAGAAAATTTCATAATTCATATTTATACTAAAGCTGAAGTTTAGGGGAAGGAAAAATATCTATCAAATTTAAATATTATTTGTCCTTAAAGAACTAATATTTTCTTTAAAAAAATATATTAACATAACATAAGGAATGAAAAATCTATTTAAGATTACCTAAATTTTTGAATTTATAAATAATTTAGTAAACTTAACTAAAATTTCAAAAATTTTGGTTGATTTTAAGAATAGAATTGTTTAGCCTAAAGAATAATAAGATGAAAATTTTTCTATTTATAGTAAAGAGAATTGTATTTTTGAAATACTAAGGAATCAAGATTATTGCTTGAAAAAGAAAAGATTGAAATAAGTTTTGAAAAATAATAAATTATTAATGTCATATTTATTAAGTAAGAATGTATAAGTTTTTTAAAATAAGTTAAGGATAGTGAAGTTCAAAATCATTAACAGGCTATCCAAAAATAATAATCCTCACTTAAAAAAAAAGGATTGAAAAACAATCCAAAAAAAAAAGAAAGTGAGGAGAAGCTTGAGGAAATGTCTAATCAAAAATTGGCTTCACTTGAATTATCTTATAGTAAAAAAGCTTATTACATTTTTAACTTAATTTCTATGTACATATATTTTTACTAGAAAAATATTTCATGAAAATCTTCTTCTTGTAAATATTTTATGTGAGATTGATATGATAAACTACAATTATTCTTGAAATAAATGAAAATTGGAAGTCTTATGATTTGGTAGTTAAATGTTCTTAAATTCTTAAAATTAAACCTAATTAGTGAAATTTGGTTAATGATTTCCTAAAGCATTTATAAAACCAAAAATTATAAGGAATCTTAAATATTTTAACTTCATTCCAAATGTTATTTATTTTATGTAATTAAAAGGGTTACTTGAGAACAAGTAACGTTTAAGTTTGGGGGAATTTGATCTACCTAAAAAATACCCATTTTTATGTCTTATTTATGATTTAATTCTTAAGGATATTATGCTTTAATGAGAGGTATTTTCATGTTTTTGGATGTTGATGATTAAAAAAGAGTCCAAGAAAAAAAAGGAAAAAGGAGCAAAAAGGAGCAAAGATGGAGCTTATGGAACAAAATTTTGTAATTATTGGCTTGATACCTAGGAGCCAGAGTCTGGCGCCTAAGCGCCAGTTTGATACAGAAGCTGTTAAGTTTTTTTTATGACTTAGGGAAGTTATTTTGACGTGTTAAGCAGTTATTGGAGCTTCTAGAAGACTGGAAGTTACTCTTGATATATAAGACATGTGATACAATGTATTTGGACACAAGGAAACGGTCTGGATCGTGAAGAGGTGTGACCCAAAGTAAAGGGGTGCGGAAGACCTGGTCACGGAGTCGGCGCCTAGGCGCCAGATCCCGGTGCCTAGGCGCGACGGTTACCTTCTAGAAGATACATTGAATTTGGACGAATTTTGAAGAGGTCCCTTAAGCAACCCTTGGTCAAATCAGAGCTCTATAAATAGGAGCCCATTCTACAGAGAAAATTGCTCCAAACCCCCCTAGTACACATACCCATTTTAGCATTCTCTCTCTCATCTCTAGTTTTATTTAGACTCTTCCATACTTAGGGTGCCACTTTATTTTGTATCTAGTGAGTTTATTTTGAGTGTTTATTGTGTGTTATTGTTGTTGGAGTCTTTCATCATTACTTTGGAGTCGGTAAGTCGGTGATCTCTTGAAGGAACACTTCGGATAAGTATTTGTACTTTGATTCAAAGTTTTATAAATATGTTTTGTTGTATTATTTCAATGAGTTCTGAGTAGTTAGTTATCTTTCTCCTTTCAACTATGAAAAGATTATAAATTAAATAAATTTTAAGGAGAATTAAATATAAAATATTTTAAATATTATGATGATATTAATACCTGATCTTAGTTTACTTTTTAAATTGGCCATTTAATTTGTTAAAACCTGTTGAAGAATTTTGAGACCTATCCGGAGAAAATTCCTTAACTAGTAGATATCACATGAATCTTTAGGTAATCGCAGGCTATACGCGGATTATTTAAGGTGAAGTGCAAATAAATAGGAAGATATTATTTATTGGGCGTAAAATTAATTAGTTTTTAGAGTGACAGACTAAATTCTATTAATTTGCTTTATAGAAAGGTAACGGGTCACTGGTAGAGCCGACCAAAGCTACCCTTGGACTTCTAGTAGTGTGATCCTAGATTAACTCATTCTACTAATAAAACATCTTGAGCCTAACTATAGATTAGTCACTGTTCTTTGCACCTGGACCAAAGGGTAAATAATATGAATATTTCTAATTGGCACAATACTATAATCTTAATTCCCTACAAAAGATAATTAATCTATAATTCTTTGATTAGTTGAAAGAGGAGAAAGTCATTTTTATAATTGCATTGAATTTTTATTACTGCTTACTTTACATTCCTGCTTATTGCTTACTTTCTTTTAGTAACAATTATTAGTTAATTAATTTTGAATATATATATATAAAAAGAGTATATATTGCTTTCGAAAATTTCAAAATATCTCTTACTTTTTATTTCACTATCCCTGTGGGATCGATAACCAGGACTCTACTAGAGCCCTGTATTACTTGAACGATATGTATACTTGCGTTTAAATTTGTGACTTTTACAATAATACAATCTAAATATAAAATTATAAAAGTAAACCTCGCACATCAAGTTTTTGAAGCCATTTGCTGGAAATTAAACATTCTAAAAAGTGGTATTAAATTCTTGTATTTTAAAGCATATTTAAAGTCGCATCGCATCAATGAGGGGATTTTGAGAGAATCTGTAAGGGAATGTTCTAGCATTGCATGGATCGGCGGGAGATTTTGTGGGAGAGATTTTCATCTTCCTTTCAAGGGGAAAAAGCGAAGTATTGTGTTCTTCATTATCTTATGATTTTGTAAACACTTATTTTGTGGATTTGCTTTGAAATGAAGTTTTTCGTTGTGTTTTCTTCGTGCTTGTGATGTCTTTCACTTACTCTTTCTTCTTGTTTGGAAATAGTGGCATAAGAAGTTTATGCCATTGCTTTCACTCTACTTTTCTTTTGCAATGAGTAGGATTCATGTTTAGGATATTGAGATGCTTTCTAAAAGATATTTTAATTATAAATGTGATGGTTTTTACTTGCACTTCATTTAAATTACAAAAAGGACCCGTTGTATTGTTAAAATTCGTTGTAATTGCATTGTACCAAAAGGGCAATGTAATTCTCAACAAAGTGGAACCACATTCAATGTTCGTGAATGAATTACGTAGTTCAAGGGGATTGAGTGCAAATAAATAGAGAAATATGGTTTCATGGGCGTCGAATTGGAGGTTTCGGGGTGACGAGCTGAGATCCCCAATTTGGTCCTAAAGTTTGGTAACTAAAGCTAGGGTTGGCCTTCGAGTGAAGGGAAATGGGAGCTCGAAGTTGCGGCCAGTATCCTCCTGGCCTCAACCTTGGATTTAGGGACTAAGCTTAGGATTTGTCGATGTCTTTATAGCACTGCGAAGAGGGGTACTCGGAAGAGCGTAAAGAATAAGATTGCTCTTATTTGGCACTGTCGGCATATTTTTTTTAGGTTGTAAGTTTAATTTAAATATATATATAATTTGAAAAGTAGTATTTTGATTTTAAAAATAGTTTTAAATTTGAAAATTTTTAAGATATGAAATCAAACTGATCTCACATCCCAAATAGTTTATATAAACGAGCACCACACCACAAACCGTGTATCTATCCCGAAGAATAGACACATTGTTTGATGATGGGGCTCGATTAAATAAACGAGAAGATTTGTGACATCTGTTTGGTCTGCGAACCAATTTTATAAGCCGACAAGTTCCCCTGCTTAATATAAAGGAATTAAGCAGGGTTTATATTACCTGGGTTCTTAAAGTTCCCTATAAAGGCAAGCCCCTATAGTTAATTACATTTTAAATGACGAGAATCATTTAAGAAAACTCTCGATAATTATTAGTGGTTTTGCTCTCAGGAATTTCAAAGTTTAAGGTTTCAAAGGATTGGATTTTGGAAATTTCAATAGGGAATAGATCAAATTTAGAACAATTATTTTTCAGAATCTAAAGGAAGAGAAGTAGGGGAGGCTGAGGATCCAAGAGGAATCTTGACAGCTTCCCAAACTATCCTATGATTTGGCTTAAATTTAGGGAGAATTATTAATGTTTCAATCCTGCCAATTTTAGTTAATTAGGACTTATATTAGTATGACATAATCATACAGATAGCCTCGAAGATGTGAGGGTTTATGTCGTACCTGTTGACCTCATTTTTGATGAGGTCTTCTCTCCTTCTTTTTAGTACTTAGGATCTAGCCTTAGGCTTTTCCTTTGACTATCCTAGAGGATTAGATTCGGGACCCACCACTAAGAAATTCAAACCACTTCTTAACTCCCTGCAAACTCCACAAACTTGATTGTAGACCCCTAATCACCTAGAGGGTTGAAATCAAATGTGGAAGTTTAAAGAATGAGTTCCTATAGGACTCTTTGGCCTTAGGACTGTCCTGGGTGGCCTGGTCTGGTGAAGGGGCTGACTTACACTCACACTACACTTATACACTACACTTTCACACACCTCCTAAAACCACACCCATACCCAACTTGACCTCCTGACTCATGAAGGTAATTCACATGAATGGTCCTTAACCCCTAAGCCCTCGCTAAGAGGGTTAGGAACAACATAGTGAATGCCTCGAATGAGTCCCTTCATAGCTCATGTGGGCTTGATATGGCTTCATGGCTCTACCAAAATGATTTCATTCCACTTACATTTACCCAATCTTCGATTTTCCAAATTTTTAATTTTTGACCCCGGGGACCCTACACCCGCCTAGCCTACCCAAAACACTTAAAATTACCCAAATTTTCCAAAATCTCCAAATCACCCAAAAATCCTCAAGACCAATCCCAAACATTCCCACATCACTCAAATTGACCATTCATAGCCAAAAATACCAAAAATTCCAAAAATACCTCCCAATACCCTCCAAATACCCAAAATGCCCCTCTTAGCCAAAAAATCCAAAAATTCAGAAAATTCCCAAAAAATTCCAGAAAATCTCAAATATTCCTAATTTCATTTTGTCCAACTACACCATGGGTCAATTTTGTCAATTTACCCCGCTTTTGTCAAAATCCCCAATTTGACCCATTTTTAACCCAAAGTGAACCTAATGTCAAACCAAACCTACCCAATTGACCCAAATTCTGGTCCAATTCAATTCTAAACTTCAATTCAACATCCCCAACACCAATCTAGATCAAATCCAAGCCCAATTTGATTGACATTTGAATCCAATTTCACTTTTGACCTTAAAGCCCGATTTGGACCCATGACCCAAACTTAGCTCAAACTCACCCAATTCAACTCCAATTAACCCCAAATCTTTTCTAAACCTTCCCTAACATCCCCACAAACAAAACACTAACATAATTTGCTCAAAATTTAGACCCAAACCCCACTCAAATTCAACCCAAAGCTAAAAGACCCAATTTTGACCTAAGCCCAAACCTAACCCAAATAAGCCCAAACCCCAAAATCAAAACCCAACCAAAGTCAAAACCTCTTTGAAACACTCCCATAAACATTTCCCAACATTAATTTTACACCAATTTCAACTCTAGCCCAACAATGGCCCGAGTTAGCCCAATTTGACCTACATTGGCCCATTTACCAAAGAGGCCCAAATCCAACCCAAATCAAACCCAAACCACCTCGAGTTTGTTTCAAACCACTCATGACACATGCCTAAACCAATTGCAACATTTATTTGACATGGTCCTTCACAAAACTTTCATCCCAAAAGCCCATTTTAAAATCCAAAAGCCCACTTCCCTAAACCATTTTAAAAGCCCATCTTCACTAAATTTCAAAGGCCCAAACTTCATGCTAAAGACCATATGACATTCTTTTCATCACCCCATTAATTGATATCATCCCTTAAGTTCTAAATCAATCATCAAATAATCCTAAATTAGGCCTCATGCCAAAATCACCCATAAGTCCCAAAAATTCAAAACCTTCTTTCATGTAAATGACCAAGCTTTGTCCCAAGCCACATGGAGCCATGAGCAAGCCATTTACAAGCCATATGAAGCCATGGAAGGTTTGACATGTGACCAAGCCATTAATGGCAAAAGGAGGGCCCCCTTTCCTAATCCTTCATTAAGCCTTTTTAACCATAAGCATGTCGCACACTAAACCATGCTTAGCCACCTCACCATGGATGGAGACTTCACCACTCCATGGCAGTGACCTAATCGATTCCCACGGCCCAAAATCGGACCATGGGAAGGTGAACCAAGCCCAAATACATGGGTTGACCAAATTGAACCCAAAATGAGCCTCTCCCATTCCATTTCAATCCGGCCACTTTACACATGGCCATTGCCGATTCCCTACACAAACATCGAAGCCACCGAGCCTCCCGACCCCGAGGGTGACCCATGCCTGCCCAGCCCGGCCACTGGGCCGCCGGAAAACACCACACCCGAGAGCATCATGTGAGCCCGAGCTTGGAATTCTCACCTGCCGAGTTGCCCCATGCCCGATGGCCACCATGGTTGTTCTTCTCCTCACCGGAGAGCAGTCGATCCCGACCCCTAACTCCCCCGGGAGGCCCTCCGACCACTCCTATTTAAACCTCACCACTCTCGGCCATGGAAGAGGTGTCTGAAACAAACCTATCGAAACTGCGCCAAAATTGTCCCGGACCACTCTCCACACTTAGAGCAATTGAGCTCCGGTGCCGATTTGCCACTAATCCCCATTACCGGAGCTCGATTTCGGAGTCCGAATTCCACCCAAAAACGGGACACTTCTCCACGGTGAGCCAATCCCCAAATTGATTGGTCCTACACCTTCACCGGACCAAGAGAAGGAGTTTACCGGCAAAAGCCCCTTCTCCGGGCCACCCACCTGTTCCGGACTCCAAGCTTTGTATTCGGTCGTGGTCGAAATCATACCTGGACAATTCACCGAGCCAAGGGACTTCATCCGGAGCTTGCTTGGACCCAATCGAAGGTGACACAACCCTCGGATTGAAGCTTCACTTCTCCGAGCAAGGTATGGACTCATTCTTCTTCCCGAGCTTACGGAGATTCTCCATTTAATTTGGATCAATTTCAATGCATGTTTACCGTATGGATGTGTTCGTCTCTTCGAGACGAATCCATAGAAGCATAAGAACACAAAAATCCGTTGAGAATCGAGTGAGAAATTAGGGTTAGAAGGTTGACGGTCACGGGTGCACACCAGTCGTAGACGATGACTGGGAGCCGTCGGATCGAGCGTGTATCGAGCGGACGGTCTGGATTGAGCCGAACAGCGCGATGGTACGTGAACCGCGGGGCCCTGGAGAGCTGAGTCGGATGGCGGCGTCGAATCAGAAGACGACACGTGTACGTTCGGAGCTGCCGAGGTTGAGCTGGCGCCGCGTCACTTAAGTAGAAAAATAGGATTTTTCTTATTTAATTAATTACCATAACTTGGAAAATTCATAACTTTGTGTAGGAAAATCCTAAAAATAAAATAAAAATACCCTCTTGCTCAGTGAACAGAGGAGAATAATGTAGAAAAGAAATCATGTAATTTCATCAAGTATTTTATTTTTAATTATTTATTTACTCTCTGCACTATTTCAATTCTCCATGCATGTATACAATTCACCATGACATGAGACCATAGAGCTTTGAAGCCTCTAAATTTGGGAGCATTCCTCGAATTTTCCAAAGTCGGAGGCCATCCCTATGAAGAGTTATTGATTTTTCAATCCTAGAGTCACTATTACGAGTATTTTAATTCCAATAATTAGCATGTTGTGAAATAAATTCTAGGAAAATTTGGTGATGTTTCTTAGGACCAGAGGACCCCAGTAAAAATAGTTTTTGAGTTAACACACTTGTAATAACCCTAATTGGCTTAAACACCCAAAATGGAGCTTTAATTGATTAGAGCTAATCATACATCAAATTGACTTGAAATCGATTCTCCAGCGACCTTTAGGATCGAAGGAACCCACCATAAAAGTTTGAAGTCGATTGGACTTGGTTAACCCTATCAAATGGGTTGATTAAGCCATTTAGCCAAAATTAAACTTCAAAAATTCATAACTTTCAAAATACTTCTCAAAAATTCACAAAATTGGTTTTGGAGCCTCTCTGATATCGGGGAATTTAAGAAAATTAAAATTGCAATTTTCTAAAAAAGTTGATTTTTTGCATTATTTTAATATTTTTAATAATTAAAAAATAATAAAAATCACAAAAATAATAAAATTCACCAAAATGTCACATTTTGAATTTTAATCACTTAGGAACAAACCCCATATTTTTCTTAAGTCTCTATGATGAGATATTAAATTTTAAAGCCCTAAGGTAATTTTAAAACTAAAAAAAATGTATTTTCTAGCATTTCCACTAAAATAATTCTAATAAATCAAAGAAAAATCAGAAAATTGTAAAAATTGGTTCTCTGATTTCCTTGATATCAGAGAGATTTTTGAAAAATATAAAATTCATTTTTCAACATTTATTTTATTTTTAAATTAATTAATACTCCAAAATTCAAAATAATTATAATAAAAAGAATATAATTCAAAAAATCACCAAAATTGGTCCAAGTGGTTCTGCTGGTCATTAGGAATGTCCCATAATTTTCTTAAGGACGAGAAAAATTCCCTTGAGTCAATCTTATTGAATTTTCCTTGAAAATCCCTATTTTCTACAAAAAATAATTATATAAATGAATTAAATACAGAAAAATCAAATTTTCTCCTCTAATGTCTTGATTGACATATGAGTGAAGTCACATAAAAATTTCAAATTCATTTAAGCTCAATTTAGTGAGTTATGAAATTAGTAGGTTTGAAGGGCAAAATGGTAATTAAATTTTAACCCTTAATTAAAACTTTAGGCTTAATAAAATGAAAGAGTAAAATGTTTGATCCTAATCTGATTTGGATGATTAAAATTTAAATAATTAAAGGGTAGAAACCTACTAAACAATTTGAAAATAATTAAGATAAACCTTAATTAAGTAATTAATTAAATTTGAAAGAATAATAAAATTGGAATTATTAAAATAGGGATATCATTAGGAAGAGATTTGTTCTTTATTTTAAGAATCCCTAAACTAATCACCTCAATAATATTTAATTCCTAATTAAAATGATAATCCAAATCTAAAATTTAAAATGCTAAAAGACTTAATCATTAAATTAAATTAAAGTTAAATTATTTAAATTAAATCCTTTTAAAATTTCAATTAAATTAATACTTTAACAATTACAATTAAATCCTCTTTAAAACATAAAAAATAAAATATTAAATTAAAATTAAAAATAAAATTAAATTAAAATTTAAATTAAATTAAAATCTAAAATAAAATTTAATTAAAATTTAATTAAAGTTTAAATTAAATTAAATTAAATTAAAATTTAAATTAAATTAAATTAAATTAAATTAAATTAAATTAAATCACATTAAATTAAATTAAATTAAAACATATTAAATTAAATTAAATTAAATCAAAATAAAAAATAAAATCAAGTTAAAATTAAAATTAAATTAAAATTAAAACTAAACCAAATTAAATCAAATTAAAAATTAAATTAAATTAAATTGAATTAAAAATAACATCACTTAAGACATAAAGAATTCAAAAATAAATCTAAAACAACTTGAACACTATTCCAAACTTAAACCCATTAATTGAAATTAAATTAAATCATAAATCACTTGAACATTAATTTGCCCTCAAAAGCTCTTGTTGTCATAACTCCTAAACGGAGTGTTAAGTTAAGTGTTACTTCACTCATAGGATATTCAAATGTCCTAGTTCGCTGAGCAAGATAACAAAACTTGAACTTCTGGATGATTAATTCATTTGTATAATTAAATTCTCTTGGAGTTAAAATAATCCTAGAAATATTGAAAAGATGTTTAAGATTCGTCTTAAGCACTTCCTCGATATGATAGGATGTTTATAAGAACAATTGAACTTAATTGTTTTTTGATGAAGAAAATCGTCCTCAAACCAAAATACAAGAACCTAGACGTCATAGGAGATGACTAGCTATAGGATTAGGAACTTGGTCGAAAACCATAACCCTTCCCTTAGCTTTACTTAGGAACTTGCTTTAAATGCTTAAATATTCTAAATTGTGTTTAAGTGCGGCTTGGGATGACGGGAAGATCCTCACGGTACGCTTTTATTTTATTGCAATTTACTTATTGTAATTTACTTAATCGCATCGCACTTACTTTTCTTGCATGATAAACAACTGTTGCATGAAAACCAAAACCTTTAGGATAGTCCCTAAACTGAAACCAAAACTAAACTAAAAGTCATTACAAGATAAAATTCACCGCCACAACATTTCAAAATATAAAATAACTCAAAATTTAATCACAAACAGAACAACAAAACTACAACTACAACTAAATTAAAACGTCTTGTTGGATGATCGGGAATACCTCGGATGATGTAACCTACGTGTTGTTAACGGGATTTCCCACGGTCTAAATGAAAGTGTGGAACTCATTTAGTTGAGTTTAGCAAATTCATCTGGACTAAGTGAATCCGATAAAAATAACGATGCCGGAAGGATGGAACCGTGGGATCTTAACCGGCGTTGTTATAAATAACTTTAAGATTTGTTTTAATTAAAACATAAAAAACATTCGGAAATTAAGACCTTCTCTAAACCAAAACACTTCTCTCATCTCCTGATTTATGACTTCTAAAACTAAACCTCTGTAACAACAAGGAGCTCGGAGCATGGTGGGCAGCACGGCCATCGTCATCGACGAAACTCGAGTCTACTTCAGCAAAACTTTCTTAGAATTAAAAAAACTAAGCCATAGGACTTCGAGGTAGTTTGCCTAGTGCAACATAAATCCTCAATCTTTTGTTAGGCATTTGCATTACAAATTAAGCCCTAATCGGTCTTAGGATTCCGAGGTAGTCGTCTGATACGACATAAACCCTTACATCTTCGAGGCTATTTGTGTGATCACATCATACGAATATAAGTCCTAATTAATTAAAATTGGCGAGATCAAAACATTAAATAAACATTAGGGCTTTCCTAAATTCAAGCCAAACAAGTAGGATAGTCGGGAAATTACCGAAGTTCGCTTCAAATACGTGATTTCTCCTATCTTTCTTCCTTGAATTCCCAAAATAAAATGTTCCAAATTTGATCCATTCCCTATTGAAATTCCAAAATTCAATCCTTGAAAACTTAAACTTTGAAATTCTCGAGAGCGAAACTACCGATTATTATCGAGAGTTTTCTTAGGTGATTCCCGTCACTTAAGATGTAATTAACTATAGGGGCTTGCCCTTATAGGGAATTTTAAGATCCTGAGTAATATAAACCTCGTTTAATGTTCTCATATTAAGCGGGGAACTTGTCGACAAATAAAAATGGTTTCACGGACCAAACGGATGTCACAAACCTTCTAGTTTATTTAATCGAGCCCCACCATCAAACAGTGTGCCTATTCTTCGGAATAGACACGCGGTTTGTCGTATGACACTCGTTTATATAAACTATTCGAGATGTGAGATCAGTTTGATTTCATATCTTAAATTTTTTAAAATTATTTTCAAAATCAAATACTACTTTCTAAAATATATATATATATATATATATTTAAATTAAATTTAAAATCTAAAAAAAATTCACCGACAATTTCTGTAGGTGACCCCCTTTTCAAAATACAACACTCAACCTAAAAATATGCCGACAATTTCTGGCGACTCCGCTGACGTTTCTCCTTCACCAATGGACTGGACTTCACTGTTTATAAGGATGAGCTGCCCGACAATGGGATCATCCGGTTTGGACAAGGATTCGAGAACAAAAATGTCAAGATCACTGACGTTACCCTTTTCGCACTGACAGACAAAGTATCTGAAACTGAAAGACCCTTGATCGAGTTCAACCTTAAGTCAACTCAAGAGTTCCCTCCCCCGCAAAGGGTTCCAGTCGAGAGGAATACTACCGTCCATAGGAGGACCGTTATCTCTACCCCCGGTGGTCTAGTCGTCTCTGCACTGCCCCGGCTTCCGCCAAGCCGAAGGGGAAGGAAGTTCAAATTTGTAACGAGCATGTTACCATGGAGGGTACGGATTTCGTGCAAGACCTTCGTTTTTGAAATTGGGTCCGGCTCAAGGGTTCCACCCCTAACACGGACTCGGAGAAGAAACAGAGGCGGGAAGATTGCCGGAAAGGCCGTAGCCGCCGAAGTCGCTTTCTTAGAAGAAATCCCCGAGTACACACCACTACCCGAGTACATACCATTGCTCGAGTATACACCGCTTTTGGAAGGAAGTAGATTCCATCCCCTTTCCGCTGCAGCTGACGAGGAAAATGTCCGCAGGATTGCTTCCACATTACCTCGACCCGCATACTATAGCGACAGTCGAAAGAAAAGGGGTAGGATTACACCATTTGCCCGACTACAGACTGTGATAGAGAAGTTAGCAAAGAAAGAGAAATGCCCTGTATCGGAGATTTTAAGAAGGATAGGACGGGTGCCGACCAAATCCCGTCTTGGGCCACGAGTAGAACCTCGCTATCGGCCGCGAAAAGCCGAATAAGAAGATGAAGGCTAGTCCACTCGTTGTTGTTTCGGGTTTACGGATCGGTGAGGATACCACCTTCCGGCATTCGGTCGACGGACCATCCGGTCCTAGGCCTTCTGTCGCTAGAAGGATGGTATGGCTTCCTACTACCGCCAATTAAGACCGAAACAACGACCGGAAAGGAAAGTCTCGTCGGGAGACTCGAGTCCAAAGAAAGCGCCACCGCAATGAAGGGGACTCCCAAAAGGAAACCCGACGGACCATCGCATGATAACCGCGAAACCGCACGAAAAGACCATTGGAAGACGCTATGGAAAAGCTAAGAACCGATATTCAGCGATTAGCAAGAGAAAGAGAAGAAAAATTTGGAGATGAAGTCAACTCGTCGAATTCATGGATGATGAATATGCGAGAATTAACATGGTTGAAACACGAGCATCGTCGGCTTCGCAAGGTGCTCCGACAAGCTGTGGAAAGAGATGAACCGAAAGCATTAAGAGCACAAATTCGAGAAAAAGACGATACAATCTCTCGATTGGCAAAAGGATGGAAGAGATGGGCTGCAGTCCTAGCCACTCTTCGGAGTCGAGCTCAACCCCCAAGAGAAACGCCTCCGTAAGTCATTCAAATTACGGACGGAGGAAAAGAGATTACATCCGTTAACGGAGACGATCGACCAAAGAAATATTCTACCCGTAATATGATTCCGTAAAAGGATATCAAGAGCATGGTGGAACAGGCGAGTGCGAGAAGCCTTGGCACAATCAAAGAGCGGGACATCCATTCGGACGGGTAGACCATACCCCGAAGAATTCGACGCTGTCCAATATCCGAAAGACTTTGTACCACCTCTGTTCAAGACCTTTGATGGAACCGGAAACCCTCGTTTCGTGCCAGTTGTTCAATGCCGGCGGAAGTGATGTTTTACTCTTCCGACAATTTGTCAGCAGCCTGTCAGGGATCGCCTTTGATTGGTATGCGGAATTACTAAACGGTTCGGTAAAGACATTTTCAGAATTAGAGAACCTCTTCATCAAGCGATTTGCTTGGAGCTCAAGCACCACATCACTATAGGTGATTTAGTGGTAGAGAAGCGAAGCCGAACGAAACTTTGGTGGACTATATACTTCGATGGAGGAATCTAAGTATGAAGTGTGAGCCACGACTACAAGAACAACACGCAGTCGGCATTTTACTTAAGAGCATTCATGGCCCGATAGCACTTCTCCTCAAGGGATTTACTATTAAAACTTTCGAGAAGTTGTTAAGCAAGGCCGGAAGCTTGCAAGAGGAGGCGAAGCAATTAAATTTCACCGACAAAACAGACACACAAAAGCCCGTGAAAACTTTTGAAAAGAAGTCCGGGATCGTCGCAGCAGTCGATAAAGGCAAGCAGCCGATACAAATACCGTCGAACGGCCGCAAAGCAACCTCAACGAATTACCGGCAACCCCGACCCAGCTATCGGTCATCTCAACGGTATGAACAACCGCCTCGTCCACAACGTACGTTAAGGGAGCATCCGAGCAGGAGTATCCGTTCAAGAATGAGGCGATGCCGAAAATGTTTCGCGATCGATGAAAACTCCGCATTTCTAACTGCTGCTAGAGCCTAAGAGACCGAAGAAGTCGACAAGAAAGGTGATCCCAACTTTTGCCCTTACCACCGGATGCTCGGGCACAAGATAGAAGATTGTATTACCTTCAAAAGTTAGCTCAACGACAATCTTCGAAAAGGGAACATAACAATCCCGAAGGAATACATGAAGGAACCCCAGAAAGGAGGTTCCGTCAATGTTATCTCGACGGATCTCATTGTTCCGATAGATCCCTATGCGACTGACGATGGATGGACTACCGCTTGGACAAAGTCTTCGAAGAAGATTTTAGATCGCATCCAAACCACTTCAGTGCGAGCTTCAATTCAGAGTTCAAAACCTGTCAAGTCGGCACTATCACTTGCGATAGAAGAACCACCCCAACAAGAGACAATTGAAGAAAAGAAGAAAATTGATGAAGGAGAGAAGATCGAGGCTCCTGAGGCTTGACTAGGGGCTGCTTATCCTAGGATAGTTGTTTCCGATTCGGGGGAGAAATCCCTCGAACCTCTGACTCTGTATGATTATTTGCTCACTCCGGTGGGATCTTATAATGATGAGGGTTATGGCGTTGGCTACGTTTCGATCGTTTCTAACGATTACGTAACTAGCGACAACCAACCTAATCCAGACGTTGATTCCGATACAAATAACAATTCTCAAATCATACACAATCTCGACGATCACAATGACAAAGAAGACATTCACCAAGGAGGCTACGAAAGTTCAACAAGCAACGAATCTATTTGTGAGTTCCGAGGAGCTCCAGTCACAATAGAGTTAGAGCCTTCGGACTCCGAGCTAATCCGAAGAACTCTGTCATTCCGATTCGAAGGAGACACCGAAGCATACTCAATACTAGATTCAGAAGAAATTACAGAAGTCAACTTAAGAAGTGGAAGAGTTCTACCTCCGAGAATAGGTCCAAAGCACAAAGGAAAGCAGGTGGTTGTTCAGGAAGAACCAACCCCCGCAGAAGAAATACCCATTCGGGAAGAAAACGAGACACATGAAAATAAAGTGGACTACAACGTGCTAGCCCATCTTAGGAAACTACCGACCAACCGAGCATCTATGACGCTCTCATCTTATCAAAGGAGATGAGAGAAGCTCGATCAAGGCCTTACTTGATCCGAAATTTGCTTAGCTCAAATGACCTGGAGATTCCTTAGATGAGGTTTGCTAGTTAAAAGAACGACGAGGTGTTACCTTCACGGACAATGACCTACTACTCGGGACAGCATACCACAACCGACCGTTGTACATTTCGATTCATAATTGGGAAGTTTACACTCTCGCGAGTATTGGTGGATCCGGGAGCATCAATTAATATAAAGAATCTTCGAACGCTAAGCATACTTGGAAATTGATGCTCGCGAGCTCGAAGCGGACAAAATGTTATTAAGAGGATTCAACCGGAAAGGAGAAAGAGCCCTCGGATCAATAACATCGCTAATGAAGACCGGTGACTTAGCAAAGACAACCGCGAAATTTCACATAATTGATTCGAAACGTCATTCAACGCTCTACTTGGGCCGACCATGGATACATGAAAACCGGATGGTTCCATCATCTCTACATCGAGTGCATCAAATACTACGATGGAGGGAACGAAGTGCATCAAAGGTGACTTACAACCATTCTCCGTACATGAAATTGGAATCCATGAAGATGCAGCTTATTACGCACCTCTAAAGAAAACAATCTTCTCCAGAGATACCATAACGAATGAAGCAAAGGAAATTCGGGACAACGAAGAACCTGAAGTTCTAGTCCAACAGTCACTCACCACTCCCTTACAGTGAGATGGTGAGGTTTCTCCACAACTCGCATCCGAGGTCGAGGCCGGGGATGAGGTCGTGGCAGAGATGTTAGGACAGTTGGACAGAGGAAACCAGCCATCAATGTTGATTGGGAAGACAGTTCTGAAGAAGAACAAGAAATCAAGCAAGAAGCAGCGACAATAAGTCGGAAGAAGCCGCAATTCAAGATCTCTCTCGAAGATGAAAAGAACGAGGAATATAAATCGATGTACGAGAAGATTAACCACTATGTACATACTATGACCCTGACCCCGATCCATTCTAATAAGATCGAGGGTATGGTGGTCAAATAAGTACGTAGCGGCGGTGCAAAGCCCATCAAATTCTACCGTGGTGCTCCTTCCTCCAAAACTGAAAACAATGTACAATTTGAAGATGTCACTTCTTCCGAATTAATGGAATTACCTTTTGAGTGGTACTCTCCCTGTGTTCAAAATTTAATTCAGCGTGGTTTCTTACCTCGATAATGGACAAAAGGTCAATCACAACATTTTGAAAATTTATGGAATAACTCCGGTCGTCCACCCAATTCAAGGCATGGTCTCGGATTCGGCACGATGAGGATCGGTCGACGATATCGAATTTTGCTTGGTTGTCACTTGCGAGTCTAATAAAAACCGCATGGAAGCTACGGAAGAACTTGAAGATTTACAAATTGGAAACGCTCCACCGCAGTTCGAAGAACATATCAAATCTACGATAGATGAGTTAACGGAAGTTAACTTAGGTACTAGCGAAGAGCCTAGACCTACCTTTGTTAGCTCCTTACTCAATAAAGAAGACGCCGAAGAAATAATCAAGTTATTGATGGAATTTAAAGATCTGTTTTGCTTGGAGCTACGATGAGATGCCGTGATTAGCTCCGCAGGTCGCAGATCCATAAGCTAGAGTAGATCCTACTGCATTCCAGATCGAACAATGTTCCGAAGAATGCGTCTAGAAATCGAACAACAAGTCATAGCTGAAGTTAAAAAGCTAATAGACGCTAAATTTGTCCGTGAAGAACAATTCCCGACTTGGTTAGCCAATGTGGTACCGATCAGGAAGAAGAATGGTCGGATCGGAATTTGTGTGGATTTCGGAGATTTAAACAAGGCATGTCCAAAAGATGAATTCCTCTACCGATCCCGAATTAATGATCGACATTGCTTCAACACATGAAATATTCTCATTCATGGATGGATCTTCGGGATACAACCGGATAAAAATGGTTCCGAAGATGAAAAACTTACAGCATTCAGAACGCCGATCAGAGTTTATTGCTACACGGTGATGCCATTCGGACTGAAGAACGTAGGAGCAACCTACCAGAGAGCGATGACGAGAATTTTTTATGATCTCATCCACAATCAAGTCGAATGCTACGTGGATGATGTGGTCATCAAAAGCAAAGTAAAGGAAAACCACTCGTATGACTCGAGAATTGTTTTCGAACGATTAAGACAATTTAACCTTAAGATGAATCCCTTAAAATGCGCCTTCGGCGTCACCTCCGGAAATTCTTAGGATTCGTTGTCCGACATCGTGGAATTGAAATCGACCAGAAAAGATTAAAGCTATCTTAGAAATGCCGCCTCCTAGAACCTTAAAACAACTACGATCTTTTCAAGGAAGTTGGCATATCTTCGACGCTTTATCTCGAACTTGTCGGTAGGTGTCGGCCTTTCTCGGCATTAGTTAAAAAGGACGCCAAATTTATTTGGGAAGAGAAATGCCAGAGGGCCTTCGAGGACATTAAACAATATTTAATGACACCTCCTGTCTTAGCAGCCCCAGTCTCAGGTAGACCGTTGATACTTTATACCGCGGCCTTAGACGACTCTCTCGGAGCCTCGTTAGCCTGTGTCAATGATGAGGGTAAAGAAAATGCTCTTTACTACCTAAGCCGTCGTTTACTTCCGACGGAAATAAAGTATCCCACAATTGAAAAGCACTCGTTTGGCCCTGATCTTCACCGCTCAAAAACTCAGGCACTACATGCTTTCTCATAAGGTCAACCTGATCTCGAAATTTAATCCATTGCAATACTTGATGACCCGTCCAACGCTTTCTTGCAGACTTGCCAGATGGTCAATGATATTATTACAATTCGATGTAACTTTCGTGTCTCTCCGTGCCGTAAAGAGACAAGTCCTAGCAGACTTCCTCGCAGCACACCCTTTGCCGGCAGAATCTCCTCTCAATGACGACTTGCCAGATGAACAAATAATGAGCTTAGAAGACCCTGATGATCGACGTTGGGAATTATATTTCGACGGAGCATCTTCAGCACACAAAGACGAAGAATCGCAAGTGATAGTGCCCGGTAAGGCAGGAATCGGACTAATCTTTATAACACCGGAGCGGGGGATGTTAAGATACTCCTACCACTTAACAGAGATGTGTACAAACAACGAAGCGAAATACGAAGCTCTCGTAACAGGACTGGAATTAACCATTCAAATGGGGATAACAAACATCAACATCTACGGGGATTCGCAGTTAATCATTCAACAGATCGCCGGACAATACAGAATTTTAAAGCCAAGACTCGAGCAATACTTCCATTATGCCATGAAACTGTTGGAACAGATTCAGAATGTGACGATCTACAAAATTCCCAGAAAAGAAAATGCTTTAGCAGATGCGTTAGCCCGCCTCGCAAAAGAATTTGCACCGCTTACAAGATGAATCGATGGAAGTGTCGGTTCACGGACGTTAGGTCCTATCACGGCTCGACATAGACACAATACACAAATCGAAAAAGAAGAAGAATCGGTTGCAGCAAGTGACGTAAAAACACGGAAGATCGGCGACGACCATTAATGAACTACCCGCAAACGAGAAAACTACCAGACGATAGGTCGTTAGCCCATCGGATCAAGAAAAGAACTCGTCCTACGCATTAATAAATAACACGCTATACGAAGGTTTTTCGATCAAATGTGGCTAAGGTGCCTAAGCGGGTCCGAGGCCCGTGAAATTGTTAAAGAGGTGCATTCGAGACTCCGTGGCGCTCACCAGTCGGGTCCGAAGATGAAAATGAAAATTAAAAGACTGAGGTACTACCGGCCCTCGATGATGACCGATCGCATGAAAATCGCCAAGAGCCGTCACCAATGCCAAGTGCACGGAGTGGTTCTACACCAACCTCCAAATGTGCTACATCCGACAATTGCGTCGTAGCCATTTAAATGTTGGGGCACGGATATAGTGGGTCCAATAGAACCACCATCTTCAAAAGGACATCGCTTCATTCTTGCGGCTACGGATTACTTTTCCAAGTGGGCAGAGGCAGTTCCACTCAGAGAAGTGAAAGCACACAATGTGCTACAGTTTTTCAAGAACCAAGTTGTCTACCGTTTCGGAGTGCCGCGCATGATCATCTCAGATAATGGGTCAGCATTCAGAAGCACGTAAATCAACAATTTTGTCAGGAGACATGGAATCGACTGGCGTTATTCAACAATTTACTACCCAAGAGCCAACGGCCTGGCTGAGGCTTTTAATAAAACTCTCGTTCAAATCTTAAAGAAAACTTTGGACGATAATAAGAGAAATTGGCACGAGAAGTTTTTAGAAGCCTTATGGGCCTACCGGACAACCTTCAGAACTCCTACTCAAGCTACACCTTACGCTCTTGTGTATGGGTCCGAGGCAGTGTTACCCATAGAGGTCCAACTTCCTTCACTCAGAATTGCAGTTGCAAACAAAATCACGACAGAAGAGAATGCCAAATTACGACTAGAGGAATTGGAAGCCTCGAAGGGAAAAGACTTACAGCGCAGCAGAATTTAGAACTATACCAAGCCAAGATGATTCAAGCCCATGACAGACTGGTCCGCCCAAGAACCTTCAAAGTTGGTGACTTAGTTCTCGTTCTCAAGAGACCTATCCTTGCACACCGCAAGATAGGAGAAAAATTTGAACCCACTTGGGAAGGGTCGTTTGTGGTCGAGGCGGCCTACTCGGGAGGCTCCTACTAGCCTAGTGAATCGCCAAGGAGAACGACATATGCTTCCGATCAACGGACGATATTTGAAAAAGTATTACGCTACTCGATGTTTCGAAGGAATGAATTTTTCATCCCTAGAAACACGGGTGAAGTAATTACTTATGACTGGGTCCGAACCCAAAAATAATAAAAAATGTGCTAAAATAAATAAAATCATGATAATAAAGTTTTCCTTGTTTTCTCTTCCATATCAAAATCTTTTTCCTGATCTTTTCCCACTTCATTCTTGTCAAATTTAAAAATACAAAAGCAATAATAAAAACAATAAAAAAAGAAGATGTCTTTAATAAACATTTTCTTAATGTTCTTGTTCTTAGTACAACCCTGATCCTTTTCCTTGTCTTTTTGCAGGGAAATGTCGAACAGGCGGTTGGTCCTGAACTTTAGAAATGGCGTAAGCCTCGCACTCGACGAAAGAGGGTAAAAGATGGAGCGATAATAGAGATCGACTCGGACTTCGCACCGGCAGGCTCGCAATACGAGGAAAGTGACCGGGTCCCGGCTGACCGAGAGGAACCGCCCGATCGGACGATGATGAAAGTGGGTGGCCCAAGCCACCAATCCGAAGAAGCAAGAAAAGGAAAACAAACATCGAGGAGGACAAGAGAATCAAGTCCGTAGTCGCTACGGCAGAGGGCGAGCTTGTCGCCGCCGCGCCCACGTAAGTCGGGAAGTACGAAGAGCTACTCTCACGATAACTCGGCGAAGAAATAAAAACCGCCGTATTCGTAAGATGTTAACTAAACTAGCAGCGGACCAGCGCGACGAGGCAATCGCTACTACCGGTGCATATACTTCAAGGATACCGGTTCGCCGAGAACTCGAAGAAAGGAGGCCAGCTCCGAGGATAACGAAGAGACCAGGGAAATCTCAAGAAGATCGAAGAAGGAAGGCTACCACGCCACCGGATAAAGCCACCGCAATGCATGACCTTGTCGCGTAAGCAACCCCGAAGAATGTCCCGACGGAGACCATCCCCGAGGAGCCGAGGTATGCGGGAGAACGCGAAGGGATCGAGCCATATATCCCACAGTACGTCACTGTGTCTCGCCATTCGCAGATTATTCCGGAATACGAGCTAGAAAGAATGTAGAATGTCGAGAAGCAAACTTTCGAATACTTCTAGAGAATCGAGGCAGGAGGATCAATATACTAGAAGGCCTCGAGCTACATACGTACGTGTTCTCGGAATACGAACAACAACAAATCGTGGACCGCATCCGGATTTGAAAAGAATGGGTCGAGCAGGCCGCCTAAGAGAAAACACTTACTCGGAACCCCGGAGATGGATGCCACGGAAGGGGAGAATTACAATACAATGTGGATGCTGCTACAACTTCGCAGAAGACAGGAAAGCAAACCCATCGGGGATACTCCGTCATGGCAAAGTAGATCTAATGCCATTAGTCATCAAAAGGATGGTAAAGAGAATGATAATGTGGAGGGTACTGCCAGCAGATTGCATACCCAATAGTTGCATCATTAACATTTACAAGAAGGTGACTGCATACCCCCGCACATAGATCACCACGACTTTGTCGGACCTTTCGCACGCTTCTTTTCCGAACGAGTGTAATATCATGTTCGTGTCCGACCTCCGGATAGCGAGCTCGAGTGAGTTCCGAGGGCCGGTAAAGATACCATTACCGTAGGTTCCGTCATGATACTAAAGGGAAACGGAGAGCGATGTCGCTAAACATTGCATACCGGAGTACCAATGAAGCGGATCTCGGCTACTTTCGAAGGATGGATGACAGGAAAGCACCTTACCACTTCCGACCGTACCCGTAGCTAGAGAGCCTCCGCCTTACGGTCGTCGGTTACATGGAAAATATCACACCTCCAACGTACATCCATACGGCATCCTTGCAAAGGATGGCTTGGAAGGTGATGTTATCGACCATGTACCTCACTATTCGGACATGGATTTTGGATGCATTCCTTTTTGGATGGATCGACAAAGATCATACATAGTCCGTTTTGAGTCTACATGGATTGTATGAGATGTATTCCAGATCGAGTTGTATGATGTATCTTCAACATGATTGGAATGAAAGTGACCATATCACATTTTTGGCCTTCACCTCTTTTATGCAAGTTGACTGGGAAATGTCATTAAAGTTAAATGAACTTCGAACAAAGAACAGAAAAGAAATAAAAAGAATAAAAGAAAACTTTCCTTAAATATCTAAAAAAATGATGAACTCCAAATTCACATGAACATTAAATGAACGATAAAGCAAATCTGAATCGTTAAGGACAAACAAAATGAACACAAATTTTAAATCAAATTCAAATTCAACTTTCCAAATTTCAAATCAAATTTTAAATCAAATTCAAATTCAAATTTCCAAATTTCAAATCAAATCTCAAATCAAATTCAAACTCAACCCTCCAAATTTGAAATCCAATCCGTTCAACTCTCTTCTTTGTCTGGGATGGAAGCGGTCGATTCCATTGACACGGAGCCGCGAGATTTTCGATTCGGATCTAGTGGCGAGGAATTGTATACAATCCAAACCAGCAACTTTCGATCAACTCTTTTGAATGGGATATGTAGCATCTACATATTCCCTCCTAATCTCTTTCTTTCCACAAAAATCTTTTACAACTTTCATAAAATTCTTGAAACACCAAAATTCCACACTTTTCAAATCAACACTACAAATCTTTGCAAAATCAATGACCATCAAAATCAAATTCTTGGGGTTGAGGATTTCACATCCGAGACTGCATTGCTTTAGGTTCTTTCCCTATCGCAATGAAATACATCAAAATAAAATACTTGGGGTTGAGGATTTTACATCCGAGATTGCATTGCTTTAGGTTCTTTCCCTATCGCAATGAAATACATCAAAATCGAATTCTTGGGGTCGAGGATTTTACATCCGATACTGCATTGATTTAGGTTCTTTCCCTATTGCAATGAAATACATCAAAATCAAACTTTTGAGGTTAAGGATTTTACATCCAATACCGCATTGCTTTAGGTTCTCTCCCTATTGCAACGAAGCACACTAAATCAAACTTTTGAGGTTAAGGATTTTACATCCAATACCGCATTGCTTTAGGTTCTCTCCCTATTGCAACGAAGCACACCAAATCAAACTTTTAAGGTTAAGGATTTTACATCCAATACCGCATTGCTTTAGGTTCTCTCCCTATTGCAACGAAGCACACCAAATCAAGCTGTTGAGGTTAAGGATTTTACATCCAATACCGCATTGCTCTGAGTTCTTTCCTCATTGTAATGGTTCAATCCAATCAATTCAATTTTTTTTTTGAGATTGAAGATGTTACATCTAAAACCACAAAATTCCAATTTTCATTTCAAGATTCAAATCCCTCCAAATTAATTTTAACAAAACTTCATTCTAAATTGAAACTCAAACTAAAATCTGAGCTCACACATCAAAACTTAAACTGAAACAAAATGAAATCTAAATCGGAATTCCCCGCATCATGTGATTTGGGATTCACCTCCTTTTCCTTTCCCAGCCGAGAGTTCGAGAATCTCCGGCCTCGCAGATATACTCGACACTCCCCAGCGGAAATTCTTCTACTTCGTCCTAAGTTTGTCACTTGGACATCCGTGTTGGTTTTGTTGATCTTTTCGGTCAACGCCAATACGCGCGGTGTGCTTGGTTAGCACACCACACCTATCGGGGTCCATTTGTCGACCTCATTTTCGATGAGGTCTTCTCTCCTTCTTTTTAAGTACTTCAGGATCTAGCCTTAGGCTTTTCCTTCGACTATCCCACTTAAAAATTCAAACCACTTCTTAACTCCCCGCAAACTCCACAAACTCGATTCTAGACCCCTAATCACCTGTAGGGTCGAAATTAAATGCGGAAGTTTAAAGGATGAGTTCCTATAGGACTCTTCGGCCTTAGGATCGCCTCGGGCGGCCCGGTCCGGTGAAGGGGCCGACTTACACTCACACTACACTTATACACTACACTTTCACACACCTCCTAAAACCACACCCATACTCAACTTGACCTCCTGACTCATGAAGGTGATTCACATGGATGGTCCTTAACCCCTAAGCCCTTGGCTAAGAGGGTTAGGAACAACATAGTGAATGCCTCAAATGAGTCCCTTCATGGCTCATGCGGGCTTGATATGGCTTCATGGCTCAACCAAAATGATTTCATTCCACTTACATTTACCCAATCTTCGATTTTCCAAATTTTTAATTTTCGACCCGGGGACCCTACACCCGCCTAGTCTACCCAAAACCCTCGAAATTACCCAAATTTTCCAAAATCTCCAAATCACCCAAAAATCCTCAAGACCAATTCCAAACATTCCCACATCACTCAAATTGATCATTCATAGCCAAAAATACCAAAAATTCCAAAAATACCTCCCAATACCCTCCAAATACCCAAAATGCCCCTCTTAGCCAAAAAAATCCAAAAATTCAGAAAATTCCTGAAAATTCCAGAAAATCTCAAATATTCCCCATTTCATTTTGTCCAACTACACCATGGGCCAATTTTGTCAATTTACCCCACTTTTGTCAAAATCCCCAATCTGACCCATTTTTAACCCAAAGTGAACCCAATGTCAAACCAAACCTACCCAATTGACCCAAATTCTGGTCCAATTCAATTCTAAACTTCAATTCAACATCCCCAACACCAATCTAGACCAAATCCAAGCCCAATTTCATTGACATTTGAATCCAATTTCACTTTTGACCTTAAAGCCCAATTTGGACCCATGACCCAAACTTAGCTCAAACTCACCCAATTCAACTCCAATTAACCCCAAATCTTTTCTAAACCTTCCCTAACATCCCCAAAAACAAAAAAATAACATAATTTGCTCAAAATTTAGACCCAAACCCCACTCAAATTCAACCCAAAGTTAAAAGACTCAATTTTGACCTAAGCCCAAACCTAACCCAAATAAGCCCAAACCCCAAAATCAAAACCCAACCAAAGTCAAAACCTCTTTGAAACACTCCCATAAACATTTCTCAACATTAATTTTACACCAATTTCAACTCTAGCCCAACAATGGCCCAATTTAGCCCAATTTGACCTACATCGGCCCATTTACCAAAGAGGCCCAAATCCAACCCAAATCAAACCCAAACCACCTCAAGTTTGTTTCAAACCACTCATGACACATGCCTAAACCAATTGCAACATTTATTTGACATGGTCCTTCACAAAACTTTTATCCCAAAAGCCCATTTTAAAATCCAAAAGCCCACTTCCCTAAACCATTTTAAAAGCCCATCTTCACTAAATTTCAAAGGCCCAAACTTCATGCTAAAGCCCATATGACATTCTTTTCATCACCCCATTAATTGATATCATCCCTTAAGTTCTAAATCAATCATCAAATAATCCTAAATTAGGCCTCATGCCAAAATCACCCATAAGTCCCAAAAATTCAAAACCTTCTTTCATGTAAATGACCAAGCTTTGTCCCAAGCCACATGGAGCCATGAGCAAGCCATTTACAAGCCATATGAAGCCATGGAAGGTTTGACATGTGACCAAGCCATTAATGGCAAAAGGAGGGCCCCTTTCCTAATCCTTCATTAAGCCTTTTAACCATAAGCATGTCACACACTAAACCATGCTTAGCCACCTCACCATGGATGGAGACTTCACCACTCCATGGCAGCTGACCCAACTGATTCCCCTGGCCCAAAATCAGACCATGGGAAGGTGAACTAAGCCCAAATACATGGGTTGACCAAATTGAACCTAAAATGAGCCTCTTCCCATTCCATTTCAATCCAGCCACTTTACACATGGCCATTGCCAATTCCCTACACAAACATCAAGCCCTGAGCCTCCTGACCCTGAGGGTGACCCATGCCTGCCGGCCAGCCACCTGGGCTGCCGGAAAACACCACACCCGAGAGCATCATGTGAGCCCAAGCTTGGAATTCTCACTCGCCGAGTCGCCCCATGCCCAATGGCCACCATGTTCGTTCTTCTCCTCACCAGAGCAGACTCGATCCCAACCCCTAACTCCCCCCGGAGGCCCTCCGACCACTCCTATTTAAACCTCACCACTCTCGGCCATGGAAGAGGTGCTCGAAACAAACCTACCGAAACTCGCCAAAATTGTCCCGGACCACTCTCCACACTTAGAGCAATTGAGCTCCAGTGCTTATTCGCCCTAATCCCCATTACCGCAGCTCAATTTCGCAGTCCAAATTCCACCCAAAAACGGGACACTTCTCCACAGGTGAGCCAATCCCCAAATTGATTGGTCCTACACCTTCACTGTACCGAGAGAAGGAGTTTACCGAACAAAATCCCCTTCTCCGTGCCACCCACTCGTTCCGGACTCCAAGCTTTGTATTCGACCGTGGTCGAAATCATACTTGGACAATTCACCAAGCCAAGGGACTTCATCCGGAGCTTGCTTGGACCCAATCGAAGGTGACACAACCCTCAGATTGAAGCTTCACTTCTCTGAGCAAAGGTATGGACTCATTCTTCTTCCCGAGCTTACAGAGATTCTCCATTTAATTTAGATCAATTTCAATGCATGTTTACCGTATGGATGTGTTCGTCTCTTCAAGACGAATCCATAGAAGCATAAGAACACAAAAATCCGTCGAGAATCGAGCGAGAAATTAGGGTTAGAAGGTTGACGGTCACGGGTGCACACCGGCCGTAGACGATGACCGGGAGCCGTCGGATCGAGCGTGTATCGAGCGGACGGTCCGGATCGAGCCGAGCGGCGTGATGGTACGTGAACCGCGGGGCCCTGGAGCGCGCGAGTCGGATGGCGGCGCCGAATCGAAGACGACTCGTGTGCGTTCGGAGTCGCCGAGGTTAAGCCGGCGCCGCGTCACTTAAGTAGAAAAATAGGATTTTTCTTATTTAATTAATTACTGGAACTTGAAAAATTCATAACTTTGTGTAGGAAAATCCTAAAAATAAAATAAAAATACCTCTCGCTCGAATGAACGAGAGGAGAATAATGTAGAAAAGAAATCATGTAATTTCATTAAGTATTTTATTTTTAATTATTTATTTACTCTCTGCACTATTTCAATTCTCCATGCATGTATACAATTCACCATGACATGAGACCATAGGGCTTTTGAAGCCTCTGAATTTGGGAGCTTTCCCCGAATTTTCCGAAGTCAGAGGCCATCCCAATGAAGAGTTATTGATTTTTCAATCCTAGGTCACTATTCTGAGTATTTTAATTCCAATAATTAGCATGTTGTGAAATAAATTCTAGGAAAATTTGGTGATGTTTCTTATGACTCGAGAGGACCCTAGGAAAAATAGTTTTTGAGTTAACACACTCGTAATAACCCTAATTGGCTTAAACACCCAAAATGGAGCTTTAATTGATTAGAGCTAATCATACATCAAATTGACTTGAAATCAATTCTCCACCGACCTTTAGGATCGGAGGAACCCACCATAAAAGTTTGAAGTCAATTGGACTTAGTTAACCCTATCAAATGGGTTGATTAAGCCATTTAGCCAAAATTAAACTTCAAAAATTCATAACTTTCAAAATACTTCTCAAAAATTCACAAAATTGGTTTTGGAGCCTCTCGATATTAGGGAATTTAAGAAAATTAAAATTACAATTTTCTAAAAAAGTTAATTTTTTGCATTATTTTAATATTTTTAATAATTAAAAAATAATAAAAATCACAAAAATAATAAAATTCACCAAAATCTCACATTTTGAATTTTAATCACTTAGGAACAAACCTTATATTTTTCTTAAGTCTCTATGATGAGATATTAAATTTTAAAGCCCTAAGGTAATTTTAAAATTAAAAAAAATGTATTTTCTAGCATTTCCACTAAAATAATTCTAATAAATCAAAGAAAAATCAGAAAATTGTAAAAAAAGGTTCTCTGATTTCCTTGATATCAGAGAGAGTTTTGAAAAATATAAAATTCATTTTTTAACCTTTATTTTATTTTTAAATTAATTAATACTCCAAAACTCAAAATAATTATAATAAAAAGAATATAATTCAAAAAATCACCAAAATTGGTCCAAGTGGTTCTCTCGGTCATTAGGAATGTCCCATAATTTTTTTAAGAACGTAAAAATTCCCTTGGTCATCTTATCGAATTTTCCTTGGAAATCCCTATTTTCTACAAAAAAATAATTATATAAATGAATTAAATACGTAAAAATCACATTTTTCTCCTCTAATGTCTTGATTGACATATGAGTGAAGTCACATAAAAATTTCAAATTCATTTAAGCTCAATTTAGTGAGTTATGAAATTAGTAGGCTTGAAGGGCAAAATGGTAATTAAAATTTTAACCCTTAATTAAAACTTTAGGCTTAATAAAATGAAAGAGTAAAATGTTTGATCCTAATCTGATTTGGATGATTGAAATTTAAATAATTAAAGGGTAGAAACCTACTAAACAATTTGAAAATAATTAAGATAAACCTTAATTAAGTAATTAATTAAATTTGGAAGAATAATAAAATTGGAATTATTAAAATAGGGATATCATTAGGAAGAGATTTGTTCTTTAATTTAAGAATCCCTAAACTAATCACCTCAATAATATTTAATTCCGAATTAAAATGATAATCCAAATTTAAAATTTAAAATGCTAAAAGACTTAATCATTAAATTAAATTAAAGTTAAATTATTTAAATTAAATCTTTTTAAAATTTCAATTAAATTAATACTTTAACAATTAAAATTAAATCCTCTTTAAAACATAAAAAATAAAATATTAAATTAAAATTAAAAATAAAATTAAATTAAAATTTAAATTAAATTAAAATCTAAAATAAAATTTAATTAAAATTTAATTAAAGTTTAAATTAAATTAAATTAAATTAAAAATTAAATTAAATTAAATTAAATTAAATTAAATCACATTAAATTAAATTAAATTAAATTAAATTAAAACATATTAAATTAAATTAAATTAAATCAAAATAAAAAATAAAATCAAGTTAAAATTAAAATTAAATTAAAATTAAAACTAAACCAAATTAAATCAAATTAAAAATTAAATTAAATTAAATTGAATTAAAAATAACATCACTTAAGACATAAAGAATTCAAAAAAAAAATCTAAAACAACTTGAACACTATTCCAAACTTAAACCCATTAATTGAAATTAAATTAAATCATAAATCACTTGAACATTAATTTGCCCTCAAAAGCTCTTTGTTGTCATAACTCCTAAACGGAGTGTTAAGTGAAGTGTTACTTCACTCATAGGATATTCAAATGTCCTAGTTCATCCGAGCAAGATAACAAAACTCGAACTTCCGGATGATTAATTCATTTGTATAATTAAATTCTCTTGGACTTAAAATAATCCTAGAAATATTGAAAAGATGTTTAAGATTGACGCGAAGTCCATTCCATTGGTGAAGGAGAAAATTAACTTTGGCTAGCCATTTTTTGCAACTTGGTATATTCTGGGTATTAGTCCCGGAATTATGCTTCCTTTTGTCACAAAACATGTGATCTAAAAAGAAAGAGTCCGAACACATTTTCGTTTATCTTAATGTCTTTATGATTTAAAAGAGTTTGTTTATTAAAAGGGTCGTTTATTAGAAGATTTGTTGATTAGGAATGAAATGTTTAAAAAATGGAGTTTATAGAAAAAGGAAGGGACCTGGTTTGGAATTGAAAAGGAAGAGAAATTCTCGCAAAACTTCTCAAACCGAAGCAGACCGCTCCTAAGCTAACACCTACTCTGGGGTCCACCGCACCTCGCAAAAGAGGTAAAAGATTTCGGAATCCCCTCTCGTTAAGGGGTGTCTAAATGCTGGCTCCTACCCGAGAGAAGTTGACTATACCGCTCAAGATAGAAATGAACGTAGTATGCCAAATCGTAAGAATGATAGTTTTGGTCCACTAGGGGTATGGACTCACTATCAATTTATGAAAGCAAAACCATATAATCAAATGAGAGAGGTTCCTAGTCCACAAGCAGTAGTCGCCGTGTCGTCGGCATATTTTTAGGTTGAGTGTTGATTTTTAGAAAAGGGGTCGTCTACGTGCTGTCGGCAAATTTTAGATTTTAAATTTAATTTAAATATATATGTAATTTAGAAAGTAGCATTTGATTTTGAAAATAAATTTTAAGTTTGAAAATTTTAAGATATGAAATCAAACTGATCTCACATCCCAAATAGTTTATATAAACGTATGCCACCGCACCACAAACTGTATATCTATCCCGGAGAATAGACACCGCTTGATGATGGGGCTCTATGAAATAAACTAAGATTTGGGCGACATTCGGGTTGGTTCGCGAACCAACTTTATAAGCCGACATGCTCCCCTCGCTTAATATAAAGAAATTAAGCAGGGTTTACATTATATGGGTCCTTAAAGTTCCCTATAAGGAAAGCCCCTATAATTAATTACATCTTAAATGACGTGAATCATTTAAGAAAACTCTCGATAATGATCAAGTGTTTTTGCCAAGAATTTCAAAGCTTGTGGTTTTCAAAGGATCGAGTTTTGGAAATTTTACCAGGATTAGCTTAAATTCGGAATGGCTTATTTTAAGAATCCAAAGAAAGAGAAGTAGGAGAAGGAGGGATCCAAGATGAATCTTGGCAACTTCAAAACTATCCTATGGGTTTGGTTCTCAATTTAGGTATATATATATATATATACATGGTGTGTGAAAATTATTTAATGTCAAGTAATCCTCGCCAATTTTAATTAATTAGGACTTATATTAGTATGACATAATCATACAAATAGCCTCGAAGATGTGAGGGTTTATGTCGTACCGAACGACTACCTCGGAGTCTCTAAGACCGGTTAGGGCTTAATTTGCATAACATGATTATGCAAATGCCTAACGAAAAGTCAAGGATTTTATGTCGCACTAAAGTAACCACCAAATCCTATGGCTTTCGTTTATTTAATTCTAAGAAAGTTTTGCCGAAGTAGACCCAAGTTTTGGCCGATGACGATGGCCGTGCTGCCCACCATGCTCCGAGCTCCTTGTTGCAGCAGGTTTAGTTTTAGAATGTGAAAATTGTGAGATGAGAGAAGTGTTCGTTTAGAAATCTTAAAGTCCAAATATTTTTAATATTTTAATTAAAACAAATCTTGAAGTTGTTTAAACAGAACCGATTAAGATCCCACGGTTCCGTCATCCCGGCACCGTTATTCTTCATCGAATTCACTTAGTCCGCATGAATTTGCTAAAACTCAATCGAATCGAGTTCCACACTTTCATTTAGACCGCGGAAATCCCGTTAGCAACACGTGGGTTACATCATCCGAGGTATTCCATCATTCAACGAGACGTTTTAATTTAGTTGCAATTGTAGTTTTGTTGTCTCCGTTTGTGATTAAATTTCGAGTTGTTTTATATTTTGGAATGTTTGCATGAATTTTATCTTGTGGTGACTTTTAATTTAGTTTTGGGTTTCAAATTTTTGCGACTATCCTAATGGTTTTAGTTTTCATGCAACAATCTTGTTTAACACAAGAAAAAGTAAAGTGCAGTGTTACAAGTAAATTGCAATAAAATAAAAGCGATCTGAGGGTCTTCCCGTCATCCCAAGCTGAACTTAAGACACATGTTAAGGCATTTAAATGTTTATAACACAAGTACCAGTAAAGCTAAGGAAAGGTTTCTGCTGTCTACCAAAGTCCTAAATCCTATAACTAGTCATTTCCTATGACGTCTAGGTTCTTGTATTTTATTTAAGGATGATTTCTTCATCAAGGAACCATTAAATTCAATTGTTCTTCTAAAACATCTCATCATATCGAGAAAGTGCTAGATTCAGTCCTAAACATCTTTTCAATACTTTCAGATTATTTTGAGTCCAAAAATTTAATTGCACAGGTGAATTAATCATTCAAGAGTTTAGTTAAGCTTTGTCTCTTGCTCAGTGAACTTGGGCATTTCATTACCCGATGAATGAAGTGACATCTCACTTAATACTCCATTTAAACTTATAGCAATTAAAGCCTTGTGGCAAGTCAGTTTGTTAAGAATTTTAATCATTCTTAATTTGAAGTTTGAGTTAAAGGTTTAAAGTGATTTAGTTTAATTATGAGGTTTTAATTAATAATTTTAAGTTTGGAATAGTTTTCAAATTATTTTTGGTTTAAATCTTTATGCTTTAAGTGATCTTAATATTTTAAATTTATTTTACTTTTATTATTGAATGATGTTAACTTTAATATAATTTAAATTTGATTTAATCGACCTGAAATTTAATTTAATTTAAATATTTTTAATTTAACTTAACTTAATTTTTAAAAATGTTAATTTAATTTAATTTTTACTTAATTTAATTTAATTTAATTTAATTTAATTTAATTTAATTTAATTGTTAAACCACTTAAGATTTTGGGCTTTCCTTTAATTTAAGGGTTATATATATTTTTTTTATTTTTAATCTACTTATTTTGGATTATCATTTTGATCTTAATTAAGAGTTAAATATTATTGAAATGATTTATTTAGGGATTTGTTTATTAAAGAATGAATATCCTCTCAAGTTAATATCCCTATTTAAATTGCTTAAATAATTAAAGTTTCATTTTGGTTTATTAAAAGTGATTAATGGGTTCCTACCCTTTTAATTTCCCAAAGTTTCAATCATCCAAGAAAGATAAAATCAAATATTTTACCCTCCATTTTAATTAAACCTAAAATTTTAATAAAGGGGTTTAAATTCTTTAATTACCTTTATGCCCTTTTAGACTTATTTATTTCATAACTCACTAGATTGAGTTCAACTGAACTTAAAATTTTTATGTCACTTCACTCATATGTCAATTAAGACATTAGAGGAGAAAATGTGATTTTTTTGAATTTAATTTATTTATATAATTATTTTTAATGAAAAATAAGGGATTTCAAGGAAAATTCAACAACCTGACCAAAGTAAGGTTTCTATCCTTAAGAAAATTATGAGGATGTCCTTAATGACCAGAGGACGACTTTGACCAATTTTGATGATTTTTTGAATTATATTTTATTTATTATAATTATTTTTATTTTTAGAGTGTTAATTAATTATAAAATAAAATTAAAGTTGAAAAATAGATTTTATATTTTTAATAAATCTCTCTGACCTTAAGGAATTCAGAGAAAAAAATTTTACAATTTTCTGATTTTTCTTTGATTTATTGGAATTAATTTAGTGAAAAAGTTGGAAAATACATTTTTTAATATTAAAAATTTTTTTGAGCCTTTAAAATTCAATATCTTTACTTTGAGACTTGGGAAAAATATTTGGTTTATTCCTAAGTGATTATGAGTCAAAATTTGACATTTTTATGATTTTTAATATTTTTATAATTTTTATTATTTTTTAATTATTAAAATATTAAATATATCATTAAAAATGAAAAATTTTAGAAAATTCTAATTTTAATTTTAGACTCCTCTGATATCAGAGAGCCTACAAACCAATTTGGTGAATTTTTGAATGTATTTTTGGAGTTATGAATTTTTTGAAGTTTAATTTTGATCACGTTTTAATTAATTCATTTAGCTGCATAATCATTTCCAATTGACTTCAAATTTTTACGCAATGTCCCTCTCGATCCTAAAGACAGTGAGTATCGACTTGCTTATTTTAATATGTGGTTAACCCTAATTAAGTAAAATTAAGTTTTGAGTAATTAGGCCAATTAGGGTTATTCTTAATGAATTAACTCAAAATATAATTATCCTGTCCTCTCGTCCCCCGCAAACTTCCCCAAATTTTTCTGTGAATTTATCGAGCAACATGCTAATTATTGGGATTTAAATTCTAAAAACCGTGACATAAACTTGAAAAATACATAACTTTCCATAGAGATGGCCTCTCGACCCGCAAGACGTACGCTTCAAAAGCCCTATGTTCTCATGCCACAGAATCGTCTATACAAATGGAGAATCAAAATACCGAAATGAGTAAATAATTAATTAAAAATAAAATACTCGTCAAAATAACTTGATTCCTTTTTCACATTATTCTCCTTCCGTTCAATCGAGCAAGAGGGTATTTTTAGTTTATTTTTATGATTTTCCTACACAAAGATATGGATTTTCTAAGTTCGTGAGAAGAAATCAAAAATCCATATTTTTGTACTTATCCACGCGGCGCCGACTCATCCTCGGTAGCCCGAAAGCCCACGCGTCGGCTCCCATTCGACGCCGCCATCCGACTCCAAGACTCAGGCCCGCGGTTCATGTACCGTTCTTCGATCCGGCGCGATCTGGACCGTCCACTCGATACATGCTTGAGGAGATGCCTTATCAAAGATCTGGACCATCCACTCGATACACAAGAAAAAGAAAAAGAAAAAGAAAAAGAAAAAGAAAAAGAAAAATGAGGAGAAGCTTGAGGAGATGCCTTATCAAAAATTGGCTTCATTTGAATTAACCTAAAGGGAAAAACTTAGATATTTCCAAACTTATGTTTATGGATTAGAATTTTACCTAATAATGTTTTCTTGAATTTCTTATCATATGAATATCTTAAGTAGTTATTTTAAATATAGTCATTCCTGAAATGAATAGTAAGCTAGAAATCTTAGACCTGATAACTAAATAATTTATTTCTATAAAATTAATTAAATTACATGAATTATTTTTATTTAACTTTATTATGATATTAATTAATCTAATTCATAGTTTATTTAAATTGAAAAATCTTATTATAAAACTCATTATTTTATGTAGTATTAAAATTACTTGAGGACAAGTAATAAGTAAGTTTGGGGGATTTTGATCGCTGAAAAATTTATTAAGAAATTCATACCTATTTTTTATGAAATTGCACTTTAAAGAAGGGTATTTTCTTTATTTTGTCAGTAGAATGAATAATTTAGGTAATAAAAGCAAAAATCATAAAAAGAGCGAATTTGGAGCAAAATCATGCAATTTATGCTGAGTCGCCGACGGCGAGATCGAGCCCGCCGACGGCGAGGTTACAAGAAGAAAATTCTCAAGAATTTATAACCTGCCTCGCCGCCGCCGAGCCCGAGCCCGCCTCGACGTCGAGCTAGCGTGGTTTGAAGATCTTCTAGAAGCCTCGCCGACAAGCCGAGGTAGTTCGGCCGCCGACGGCGAGCTAGTTCAAATGGCACGTATACATTGAACTCCGGACACTTTTTGAAGAGATGCTTAGACACCTCTGGACCTTTGCTTACCTCTATATATAGAGGCCGAAATTCACTTCGTGTGTTAATTTTTGTGCAAGCTTGTGTGTCTTTAGTGAGTTTAGTGAGTAATTAGTGAGTCGTGCTGTACCGGAAGGAAGAGTCGAAGGAACTACGAGGAGTCTCGTTTGGGGATAAATCGAGATAAGTATTTGTATTTATTGTTTTTTAACTTTAAATGAAATCCATGCTTAGTTTAGTTCCCATGGATTCTGAGTAAATTATTACTTTTCCCCGTTTATGAAATTAAGTGACTTGATGAAATTAAAATAGAGATACTTATACATATATTAATAAATTGTGATAATTTTTACTTAAAAATTAATTTACTTTCAAACTGGCCATTTGATTTGTTAAAATATGTTGATTATCAACTATAGTAAAAATTACATCTCGATATTCGTGAATTCAAAAGCCTTGGAAGGAAGGTGCAAATAAATAGGGAAATAATATCATCGGGCGTAGAATTGAGCATTTTAGTGTGACAGACTAAAATATTCAATTCGGTCCTATTGTTTGAGAGCTGAAGTGTAGATGTTAGCCCTCGGTGCGAGGGGAACGTGGGAGCTTCCGAAGTGGCAGTCGGTATCCTCCCGCCCTAGCCGTTGCATTCAGTAATCAAACATAGGATTAGTCAATATTCTTACACCCGGACCAAAGGGTAAAGAATAGAATGTTCCTATTTGTCACAATACCTTAAAATTATCTATTTAAATTCATCAATCACTTAAAATTTCTAAACAAGGGGAAAGATACTTTTTCTGAATAGTTAAGACTTATTTAGCAATTAGTTTAATTTCCTGCACTTTCAATACGTATTAATTTTCTACTTAGTTAAGTTACCTAATTAAAATACTTAGTTTACTTTATTGCGCTCAAATTTAGAATTCCGTATACTATTTAAAATTATTATTATTATTTTAAATTAGTTCTTATTTAATTTTCTCTTTCCCCGTGATCGATAACCAGACTCCACTAGAGCCCCGTATTACTTGATTTGATACGTATACTTGCGTAGCATCTACAACATAAACAATTACAATTCTATACATATAAATAGCGGGGTCAAGTTTTTGGCGTCGTTGCAATTAAATTAAAAATATCATAATATAAAATTGTGGGTCAAGTTTTTGGCGCCGCGGGGAGAGTAAGAAAATTTACTAAAGTAACTAGACTATTTTAAAATAATCATAATAAATAAATTAATATCTATTCTGAAATTGTATGCGCAAATTTGGAAACGAAAATTTAATACCTTACGATTCGGCACTAGAGCGTACAATTAAAAGAATTGTAAAACAAAAGTTTAAACAAATTATAAATTTAACACAAATGGCGAATATTCCCGAAATTCAAAATATGAACCAACAAAGACCATTAAGAGATTATGCCAACCCTACATCGTATGAAATTCATTTAAATTATTCAAAACCCCGATGTAGCCGCTAATTCATTCGAATCTAACCCGCAATTATCGAAATGGTACAAAACAATCAATTTAGTGGTTCACCTACTAAAGATCCTAACTTACATCTTGCTAGTTTTCTTTCAGAACTTTTGTGCTACTTTTAAATATCAAGGAGTATCTCGACGATGCTATAAGACTTGGGACTTTTTCCTTTTTCATTAAGGGATAAAGCTAAAATGTGGTTTGGAATTCGTTAGCACCTGGATCTATTAAAACTCGGGGGAGAATTATCACAAAAATTTCTATCCAATATTTTCCACCATCTAAAACTCGTTAAGTTTAGAAATGATATAACTTCTTTGTCAGCTTAGATGAGAATCAATATATGAAGCTTGGGAGAGATTTAAGGAACTTCTTAGGAAATGCCCACATCATGCGCTACCGCATTGGCTGATTATTCAAACCTTTATAATGGATTAAGAGGGATCTTTAAGATCAATCATCGATGCCGCCGGAGGTTCATTAATGTCTAAACCATTTGATGAAGCTTATGCACTAATCGAAGAAATGGCAACAAATAATTTTCAATGGCTCGCCGATACAGTAAATCCTAAAAAGATAGCCAGCATTCATGAAAACGATGCAATATCTATGTTAGCTTCTCAAATTGTTGCTATATCTAAGAAATTAGATCATTTGGAACGAACTACTCTCCTATTTCCAGTATGAAAACCTATCCGGACAAATCATAGAATCTTAAACTAATTATGAAACTTTAAATGCTATTAATAATAGAACTAATAACCCTTATTCAAACTATTATAATCCCGAAGTTGGAAAACGCATCCAAATTTTTAATTGGAATAACACATCTAATCAACAATGGATGAATCAACCTAATCAAGCAAATCCAAACTATAAACCTAATTACCCACCCGGATTTAATAACAATAACCCCTCAATTCAAGGATAAGAAATTATCCATGGATGAATTAATTTTGAATATGGGTCATCACCTACAAAATCAAGGAAATCAACTACAAATTCAAGGAAATCAATTACAAGTTCAAGGAACATCTATTAAAAATATCGAAACTCAACTTCGATTATTACTGCTATCGCGCTAAATAATAGAATACCTGGAACTTTTCCTAGTAATGTGGAAATAAATCCCAAAGATCAAGGAAAAGAACAAATTAAAGCAATACAACTAAGGAGTGGAAAAGAATTATAACCTCAAATTCAAAAAGAACTTGAAAGCCAAAAAGAGGAAGTGGAAATTGAAAAGGAAACAACTAAACAAGATTCAAACTTGGAACATCCTTTAATACCTATGAAAATTTCGTTGAAAAACCTCCATCACCATTTCCTCAACGACTAGCTCAACATAAAAAAGATAAACAATTTGCTAAATTCCTTGAAATATTAAAGAAATTAACAATTAATATACCTTTTGTCAAGCTAGGATCGATGCCAAATTATGTAAAATTTATGAAAGATATTCTAAATAAGAAAAGAAAATTCACCGATAATGAAACAAGCCGCACTTAGTGAAGAGTGTAGTGCTATTATTCGAAGAAGCTTCGAAAAATTGAAAGATCCCGGTATGTCGCACTATACCCCGTGCCATGTGAGAAAAATTTTATGGAAAAGCTTTGTGTGACTTAGGAGCAAGCATCAATCTACGTCTCTATCGATTTTTAAGAGATTAGGATTAGGAAAAATTACACCACTTCAAGAATCCTTCAATTAGCCGATCGTTCGGTTACCTATCCTAAGGGAGTTATTGAAGATGTGTTAGTAAAGGTGGATAAATTTATCTTCCCAAGAAGATTTTATTGTTTTAGATACGAAGGAAGATAAAGAAATTCCTATCATTTTAGGAAGACCATTTTTAGCTACCGAAAGCTATGATTGATGTTCAGAAAGGAGAATTAACTATGAGAGTAAATGACCAAAAAGTTACATTTAATATCGCAAAATCAATGAAACATCCCGCGCCAGAAAAAGACGATGAATGTTTTCGAATGGAAATACTTGAATATTTACAACAAGAACATTTTAAGGAATATTACGAGGATAAATTAGAAAAAGAAAACACTGAATTAATTGAAGATAATCATGAAGAACTAGATTTATTCAGAAAGATCTTTAATTTTTGGATAATACCTAAAATATCCGACAAGAATATACTCATCAATTATTAAACCTCCCGAACTTCGAGAGCTAAAAATATTACCTGATCATTTGAAATATGCTTATTTAGGTAATTCTTCAACTTTACCAGTTATTTCATCTGCATTAAACGAATCTCAAGAACAAAACTTTTAGAAACTTTAAAAATATAAAAACTTTGGTCGTGACTTTAAATATATTAAAGGAATTAAATTCCTTCAATCTCGTATGCATAGAATTATTTTAGATGATGAACATAAATCAAAGCAGATCCCCAAAGGAGATTAAACCCCATAATGAAAGAAGTAGTTAAGAATGAAATTTAAAATGGTTAGATAATGGTATTACATATCCTATTTCGATGCTACTGGTAAGCCCAATTAATCGCGTTCTAAGAAGTGAGGAGCGACCGTCAATCGCCAATGAAAATAACGATCTTATTCCTATAAGACAAGTTAATGGGTTGGCGTATATGTATTGATTATAGGAAATTGAATACCGCCACCAGGAAAGATCACTTCCCTTTTACCATTTCTAGACCGTATGTTAGATAGACAAATTGACATAAGTATTTTTGTTTTCTAGATGGATACACCGTTATCATCAAATACAAATTGCTCCCGAGATCAAAGAGAAAACTACATTTACTAGTCCTTATGGATTTCGCTTTTCAAGAATGCCTTTCGATTATGTAATGCACCAGCAACATTCCAGATGTATGATGTCTATATTTAGTAAGTTAATTGACAATGAATAGAAGTATTTATGGATGATTTCGTATTTGGAACATCATTTGACACATGCTTAACTCATCTTAAAAAAGTATTAGAAGTATGAGAAAACAAATTTAGTTCTAAATTTGGGAGAAATGTCAATTTATGGTCAAGGCGGCATTGTATTAAAGGCATAAAATTTCGGAAAGGCTGTGAAGTGGACCTCGCAAAATTCAAGTTATACCAATTACCACCTCCAATCACTTTAAAAGGGGTAAGAAGTTTTCTTGACATGCTGGATTCTACAGACGCTATATAAACGATTTTTCAAAAATTACTAAACCCCATGCCAACTTCTCGAAAAGGACAAGAAATTTGAATTTACAATCGAATGCCCGAATGCTTTGAACTCTTAAAAGAAAAATTAATATAAGACGGCAATAGTTTCACCTAACCGGGAGAAACCATTTGAGCTTATGTGTGATGCTAGTGATTATGCTGTAGGAGCAGTTCTCTAGCAAAGATATGAAAAGATTTTTAAAGTTATATACTATGCTAGTAAAACTCTAAATGATGCCGAAATAAATTATACAAGCATGTAAAGAGAACTATTAGCGTAGTATGGTTTTAATAAATTTAGACCTTATCTCGATTGGAACAAAATGTATCATGCATACCGATCATTCTCGCTATCAAATATTTAATGCAAAAAGAAAGATTCCAAACCAAGATTAATTAGATGGATGCTATTAATGCAAGAATTCGATTTCGAGATCGTTAATAAGAAAGGAACTGATAATCAAATTGCGGATCATTTATCAAGATTAGAAAATCATGAATTATCTGATATTGAAAATGGAAATATAGACAGCTTTCCCGATGAACAACTATATAATATCAATGAGTGAAAATACCATGGTAGCCGATATAGTAAACTATATAAGCAGAATATTTACCACCTTTGCTAACTTTGCAACAACAGAAAAAATTCATCCATGATACGAAAACTTATTTTTGGGATGAACCATATTTATATAAGCAATGTAAGGATTTAATTTTTAGAAGATGTGTACCTTATGAAGAAACTGAACCAATTATTCAAAAATGTCATGATTCTGATTTTGAAGGACATTTTGGGACTGATAAAACTGCTTATAAGATTCTACAATCTGGATTTTACTCGTCTACTTATTTAGAGATGTATATAGATATATTAAAACTTGCGATAAATGCCAAAGAGTAGGAAATATATTCAGAAGAAATGAAATGCCTCTAAACTTTATATTAGAAGTTGAAATTTTTGATGTTTGGGGATTAGATTTTATGGGACCTTTTATTCCTTCGTTTGGAAACTCATATATATTAGTAGTCATGATTATGTTTCCAAATGGATTGAGGCACAAGCTTACCTAGGTGTGATGCTAAGAGTGTTTCAAAATTTCGATGAAAAATATTTTTACTAGATTTAGAATGTCGAGAGTGATGAACTCATTTTAGAAATAAATACATTCACAGAACTAGTAGAAAAATACAATATTACTCATAAGATATCCACCGCTTATCATCCACGTACCAGCGGATTAGTCAAGTATCTAATCGTTAGATTAAATGTATTTTAGAAAATCTCGTAAACCCAAATAGGTTAGATTGGTCTATTAGATTAGACACCGCATTATGGGCTTATAGGATCGCTTATAAAACTCCGATCAGAATGACTCCTTACAGGCTTATATATGGAAAAACATGCCACTTACCAAATTGAATTAGAACATAAAGCATATTGGGCGATTAAAGAATTTAATTATAATATGAAGGAAGCCGTGAGAAAAGATTGTTGCAATTAAATGAATTGGAAGAATTAAGAAATGAATCGTATGATAATGATCGGATTTATAAAGAAAAGATGAAATTACATGATCGGAAGATTAATCAGAGAAATGAACCAGGATAGGAAGTTTTGCTATATAATACTAGATTGAAATTATTTCCTGGAAAATTGAAGTCTCGATGGTTAGGACCTTTCACCATAACTCAAATATTTTCATACGGAACTATAGAAATCGAAGATCCAAAACTCGACATAAATTTAAAGTTAATGGACATAGATTAAAACCATATTTCGAAGGTATAAGACCTAACTATAAAGAGGTTTTAATGCTTAGTCGACCTGATTAATAATTGAAATTAGGTCGGGCCGACAATGTTAAACCAAGCGCTTTATGGGAGGCAACCATATTAGTTATCTATTTTTATTGTATCTTAATAGTTAGTTTATATTATTGAAACTTTACTACTCAATTATTATTAAGAATCATCACATATTCGAACCATTATGATGAGAAAAGAAATTATTCGATTTAGAGCGAAATTAATATTATTTTGAAATTCGCCGACGGCGAGGTCGATACCGCCTACGCCGAGGTTCGCGCCAAATTAGATTCGCCGCATTTATCGAGCTCGCCGACGCTGAGAACGAGGCTCGGCCACGCCGAGAACCGAAAGGCAAGCTTTATAACCAAGTCGCCGACGACGAGAAACGCTTCGCCGACAACAGAAGTTATAAAAATGAGTTATATATACTTTAAATGCTAATCCGACGGTTTCAACACCACCTTTGTGAAAACCCATTCTTAAACCATTCTAAGTCCGCCTTCTTCACTAGAATTCATTCCATTCACCATAATGGCCTCCAAATTCTTAGATTCCTCTAAATCGGGAGTGTTTAACCGAGGAAATTTGTGAGTGCGGAAGTGCAACATCTTCAACAAGGTTTTCAAAGAAAAGAGTTATCAAGGAACTAGGATTCGTCAATCGAGGATTAGAGAATTCCACTACTAAGATAAGAACGATCGCATGCAGACCGGGAGGTATTTTGTTATACCACGTCCGTTGTTGTTATTCCGCTAGAAAGAGTTCTACTCTAACTTACATGCGATCAACAAATTAGAATGTCTACGTCCGAGGAAGGGAAGACGTTTTACTCCATCAAGAGTAAATGAATTATTCTCTATAGAAAACACCCCGTATGTCACTATTCAAATTTTGTGCCTTCTCGATATAATATGAATGAGATATTTCGATATCTAACTCGATGAACCTAAGATCGGGAAATGCGTGAAGACGGGTATGTTAGTTTCTCTCGCATCACTTTTAACTCGTCTCAAAGCACTCGGCACTTTTTCATCTCATCTAAATTGTTACCTACAATGAAATGGTAAACAAGGCTTCGAAGGAATGCGATATATTGAATTATTGTATTCAAAGTGGATCGCTCTATCGATGTCGATCAATAAGTGTTAAGTCCGTACGGCTTTAATCGTGCATGGGCCGCTTCACGGACTAGGACACCCATCTACTATTTTTGCATTGCGCCGCACTGTGTTTCTTATGAAGCTTCGGGAAAAGGTTCTGTTACCTTGTATACAGCTGATCCGCGTATATAATCCCTACTTCGGACAATAATGAAGACATTACATTTATTCGATAGAGCTTCATGTATCAATCCTATAGCAAGGCCTATTTCAGATAAAACGGAGTTACTTATGAAGAAAATTAATGGAATGCAGAAAGAACTACGTAATGTGAGAGATTTAATCGACAACATATCCGATTTATTCGATCACATCGACCGGAGGACGAAGTAAACACTTCGATCATTCCGGACACTCGGAAGCTAGCTTTCTTCATTTACCGAGACAAGGGTTGGATCACTGAAGAATCTGCTTCGTACCCCTTCAGGCCTTTCGCTATAACTTATTTATGCATCATCGTCATATCGTAAATATCGCAGAAGATGAAGATTCTCGACCTTGAAGAGTAGTAGTAAAGATTTCCATAGTATGTTTGTATTGATGTTATTTCGATTTGATTTAGATTTTATTATGTGGAGTGATGACTTGAATATCTCAAAAACTTAGTTGAGATATGCGTCATAGTTTTGTAGACGCATTTAGTGTGTCGTGGGATTGCTTGCGATGCCGATTAGTAGTAAGGATCGGGGCTCAAGTTCGATTATGTAGTCTAAAATTATGTTAGTTTGTATAACTTGCGGATTTCAATATTAAAGTAATTTGTTGTGTTGTGTGAATTTGTTTGTGTATATAGCTAATCTTCATATTAAATTAATAAATGATATGATCGGAAATATAATATAAGGCAAATCGAGGCTCGAAATGATCGATGAAATTCAAAAATTGAAATTTTTAGGACTCCGCCGACGGCGAGAAAATCCCGCCGACAAGAAGATCGATCTCATTTCGTCAGCCGAAGAATATCTCGCCGACTCAGCGGATTTTTCCCCGAAACTTTGCCTTATGGAATTAATTATTCGCTGACGGCGAGAAAAATCTCGCTGACAAGCCGAGAATGCAAAAAGACCTATATTCGACCGGTCAACCGACACTATTCATCATCCCCTTCCTAAAATTTTCGAAAAAACCGACCTGTATTTGAGAGATCTTGGATTTGAAGCGATTTCAACACTTTTGACATCGGATTTCATCTTCTCTTGGTAAGAGCTTCACTCCTATGCAAAAATTTTTGACATTTTTCACCATTGATTTCTTCTACATCGGGATATTTTGAAAAATTTTGAAATGTGAAGAAAATACGGAAGAATTTCATAGAAATCGATTTAAATGGATTTTAGTTGTTGTAGGAAGCCTTCTTAGGATTATTTTTTAAGTTTAGTAAAAATTTTCATGATTTTCACAACATCGATCGTATGGCTCCACGACAAAAACGTCGAGTAGAATTCGACGAAGACCGATTCATCAATGCACGAGCACGTACTAAATATTTTGAAAATATTCAAGAAATATTAGGCAGAGCTGCGTATCGGATTTTCAAAAATCCGGGAGGAGAAGTAGAGCGGATTATTAAGGAACGAGGTTGGGAGAATTTCGTTACGTTCAATATAGAGTACTCGTGGAAGTGGTTAAAGAATTTATACAATTTAATCGTCGTTCGAAGATGCACCGCAAAGGTACGAGGGTTTTTTGTAGAATTCAATGCTGCAAGAATAAACGCGTTCTATGAACTTCATGACTCGCCCTTTAGCGAGTATGAAACTTTTGGAATGATGGAAGGACCACTCCAGGAAGTCATTAACTTTCTCTACCGATGGGACCGGAGTTCGAAAATTAAGCAAACAGAAAGAGTAAATTTTCCTCTTTTCTAAATTAAATGCGCTCCAAAGCCTGGCATTACTTTATTCGGTTTCACTCTATTACCCACCTATCACCACAAACGCTCGAGGTAACACGAGATAGAGCAATTAATTGTATTCAGAATAATAGAAGCATCAACATCGGGAGAATTATTTATCGAAACATCCTGGCCACTCCTCGAAATGAGAGTGGAGCTGACTGGGACAATTCCCCGGATTAATTTTTTTCACTCGCCAACTCTCCGGAGTTGAGGCTAGAGATAATGAAGAACGGTAGAACCAATGAAACCACTCTCACAGCTGCCAATATTAAGAAGTATGGTTCCCATGAAGGGTGGAGAGCAAGAGTAAGAAGTTATTTCACTCGCTCAAGTAGAGATATACCCTCTACTAGCCATGAACCTCCCGAGCCTACCACCCCTACCCTACAAGATCCGATGAATGAATCGACACCCCATTAAGAAGTTTTGAGCATTGAGATACAATTGTGAGAAGATTCGATCATTTTGATCAAAGGATCGATAATCCGGAGAGGAGACATGATTATGATGTTGAATACCTCCAGCGACATTCGGAATACGAAATTGCATATTATGAAGCCGAACGCCGTTATAGGAGTGGAGATTTAGATGTTGTCTTCCAGAATGCCCTGTGTACACTCAGTATCACCCCGTTTCGCCTTCTCAAATTCTGGCGATCGTGGAGGAGATGATATAGCCTGGGACTTCGATGTCAACATCAGACTTTATTTGTTTTATTTGTTTGTTAGTTTAATATTTTAAAAAACTTTTTATATGCTTGTAATATTCAAGATTTTATGTTTTGAGACATCAGATGTTAGTTAGATTATTTTCGGATTGTTATACATAGTTTTGTTTTTGTGTTAGTTAATTGTATTTGTTTTTATGTTAAATAGGATGTTAGTTTTCTTTAGTATGTTTTTATTTTATTCGTATTGTTTTAAGTTGTAAAATTGTTAACTGGGTTAGTTAAATTGTTTTTAATATGATGTTAATTCATATGTGTAAGGTAAGAGTTAATTTAATCATATAGTTAATACTTATCTTAGATTTTATCCGCATTTTCTTTAAATTGTTATATATATATGGAGAATACTAACAAGACAGTTCAATGAAAATGAAAGCTCGCAAAAAAAAAAAAAAGAAAAAGAAAAAGAAATACCTAAACTTCAAAGGCATGATTTATTTACTTTCCCTTTTCATTATTGAATAGATATAAAAATTTAAGTTTGGGGGGAGTAAAATACAAATTTAGTTATTAACTTGTTCTCAAATTTCAATTTTCAAATTATTATAAAAATGATTTTTATAGCAAATTTTTCAATTTGATTTAATATGAATTATTTTATTTAATTATTATAAAAGGTTAAATGAAATATTTTCAGTACTTTAATTAATTAAATAGAATAAAATATTTGGTTAAAGGGAATAAGAATATAGTAAACTATTTTTAGTAAGGAAAACTATATTCTAAAATTAAAATTCTTAAGTATTCAAGTGAAAAAGAAAAAAGATTGAAAATCAATAAAGTAAAAACTATGAAGTATATATAAGCGAAGAAATATTCTAAGTTTCAAATTTAGGAAGATGAAAATGAAGTTCAAAATTATTAATGTGCTCTCCAGACATGTAAAGAATCCTCATCAAAAGAAAAAGAAAAAGAAAAAGAAAAGAAAAAGAAAAAGAAAAAGAAAAAGAAAAATGAGGAGAAGCTTCGAGGAGATGCCTCTTATCAAAAATTGGCTTCATTCTTAATTAACCTAAAGGGAAAAACTTAGATATTTCCAAAACTTATGTTTATGGATTAGAATTTTACCTAATAGTGTTTTCTTGAATTTCTTATCATATGAATATCTTAAGTAGTTATTCTTTTAAATATAGTCATTCCCGAAATGAATAGTAAGCTAGAAATCTTAGACCCGATAACTAAATAATTTATTTCTATAAAATTAATTAAATTACATGAATTATTTTTATTTAACTTTATTATGATATTAATTAATCTAATTCATAGTTTATTTAAATTGAAAATCTTATTATAAAACTCATTATTTTTATGTAGTATTAAAATTACTTCGAGGACAAGTAATAAGTAAGTTTGGGGATTTTGATCACCGAAAAATTTATTAAGAAATTCATACCTATTTTTGATGAAATCGCACTTTAAAGAAGGGTATTTTCTTTATTTGTTACAGGAATGAATAATTTAGGTAATAAAAGCAAAAAATCATAAAAAGGAGCTTAATTTGGAGCAAAATCATGCAATTTAGCCGAGTCGCCGACTATGAGATCGAGCTCATTGAGACGGCGAGGTTACAAGAAGAAAATTCCCTAAGAATTTATAACCGTTCCCCGCCGACAATGAGCTCCGAGCCCGCCGATAGCGAGCTAGCGCGGTTTGAAGATCTTCTAGAAGCCTCGCCGGCCAGCCGAGGTAGTTCGTCGCCGACGGCGAGCTAGTTCAAATGGCACGTATACACACTGGACACTTTTTGAAGAGATGCTTAGACACTCGGACCTTTGCTTACCTCTATATATAGAGGCCGAAATTCAGTCTCTTGTGTGTTAATTTTTGTGCAGTTGTGTGTCTTTAGTGAGTTTAGTGAGTAATTAGTGAGTCGTGTCAGCATCGGAAGGAAGAGTCAAAGTGAACTAACAGGAGTCTGCTTTGGGGATAACTCGAGATAAGTATTTGTATTTATTGTTTTTAACTTTAAATGAAATCCATGCTTAGTTTAGTTCCCATGCATTCTGAGTAGTTTATTAGTCTTTTCCCGTTTATGAAATTAAGTGACTTGATGAAATTAAAATAGAGATACTTATATATATATTAATAAATTGTGATAATTTTTACTTAAAAATTAATTTACTTTCAAACCGGCCATTTGATTTGTTAAAATATGTTGATTATCAACTATAGTAAAAATTACATCGGATATTCGGGGAATTCAAAAGCCTTGGAAGGAAGGTGCAAATAAATAGGGAAATAATATCACCGGGCGTAGAATTGAGCATTTTAGTGTGACAGACTAAAATATTCAATTCGGTCCCATTGCCAAGAGCTGAAGTGTAGATGTTAGCCCCTCAGCGAGTGGGAGCTCTGAAGTGGCAATCGGTATCCTCCCAGCCTAGCCGCAGATTCAAGAATCAAACATAGATTAACAACACTTTACACTGACCAAATAGTAAAGAACAGGAATGCTCCTATTTGTCACAATACCTTAAAGTATCTATTTAAATTCATCAATCACTTAAAAATTTCTAAAACAAGGGGAAAGATACTTTTTCGAATAGTTAAGACTTATTTAGCAATTAGTTTAACTTCCGCACTTTCAATACGTATTAATTTTCTACTTAATTAAGTTACCTAATTAAAATACTTTACATATTTTTATTGCGCCTCAAATTTAGAATTCCAAATTTTCGTATACTATTTTAAAATTATTATTATTATTTTAAATTAGTTGTTATTTAATTTTTCTTTCCCCGTGGGATCGATAACCTTCAGACTCCACTAGAGCCCCGTATTACTTGATACGATACGTATACTGCGTAGCATCCACAACATAAACAATTACAATTCTATACATATAAATATGCAATGGAAAGCCATGCCGTTGCAATTAAATTAAAAATATCATAATATAAAATTGTGGGTCACTTGCTTAGCATTTTATTAAGAAATTTTCAAAAGACATATCAACCTTCAAAACTGTTCAAAATCAAGACATACTTTTTCGAAAACAATTAAAGAAAGTAAAAGATAATTTCTCTCGATTCCTTTAAAGATTTCACATTTTCCCCGTAGGTTCGATATCTCGCTTTAATCAGAAAGTCCTATATTACTTGATATATGATACGTATACTTGCGTAGTATCCCATATTATAAAATCATAATTTTCATATCTTAAATCATCGCCGCATTTTTCCAATGAACCAAGTTTCGGCATCCGTCGCACTTATATCTATCGGGGATCAAGTTTTCGGCGCCGTTGCCTGTAGAAAATTAATTTAAATTGCATTTTAAAGAGAATTAAGAAATTATTAATTTTTACTTTTCTTTGTTTTTGTTAGTGTGTTGTATTTTGTTTTGTTTTAATATTGTATGCGTAGTTCGTGTTCGAAGGACTTGTGCTCATTTATCTAATTTGAAAGAACTTTCAGAAAATCAAAAAAATTAAAAATACAGAAAAGAAAAAATATTCAAGAAATGGCAAATCATTAAAATCAAAATGTTGGCATCCATGAAGAATTAAGACCTTTAAGAGATTATGTTAACCCTACGTAGATGAACTTGTAGTATTCAAAACCTTGCCGTAGGTGCTAATTCTTTTAAGCTTAAACCTGCTATTATCCAAATGGTGTCAAATAATCATTTGGGGGAGCAACAACCGAAGATCCAATTTGCATCTTACTAATTTTCTAGAGTTGTGTGCTACTTTTAAATATGATGGTGTCTCGTGAGATGCTATTAGATTTTAATTTTTCCTTTCTCACTAAGGGATAAAGCTAAAATGTGGTTATATTCGTTAGCAGCTAGATCAATTAACTTAGGTGAACTGTCACAAAAATTCCTTACTAAATATTTTCCACCATCTAAGATCGCTAAGTTGAGAAATGATATAACATCTTTTTGTCGCTCAAGGAGACCAATATATGGAATACGAGAAAGATTTGAAAGATCTCCTTAGGAAATGTCCACATCATGCAATACCGGGATTGGTTAATAATTCAAACTTTTTATAATGGATTAGTTGGATCTCTTAGATTAATCATCGATGCCGTCATTTACAGGATCATTAATGTCTAAACCATTTTCCGATGCTTATGCTTTCGCACTGAAGAAATGACTACAAATAATTTTCAATACCTTTTGAAAAGTTAAACTCAAAAAAGGTAGCTAGTAGTTTATGAAAATGATGCTTTTATAATGTTAGCAAATCATGTTGTCGTTGTATCAAGGAAGATGTAATTGAATTTGGGATGAATTTTTCTACCAAATCATGATTGAAGAAAATTCATTATGCCAGCTGTTGATTCTTATTCTTCACCGAAAACTCCGTGAATGCTATAATCAAAACCTAACAACCCATATGCCAATTATTATAACCTGTGTCAGAAGAATCATCCAAATTTTAATCGGAATAACAATAATCGTGGTGGTGCTAATCAACAATTTGGGGACCACCCCAAGTAAAACCCATCGGGGGAATTGGAACAAACAAGGTAATAATATATTAGATTAACTTATCCTTTAGGTTATAACAATGCTTTACAAAAATAAGGAGAAGAAGTTATCTATGGAAGAAGTGTAGACAAATACGGGAAATCAATTACAAATTCAAGGAGCAACCATCAAAAAATATTGAAAATCATTTGGGACAAACTACAAATGCCTTAAGTAAAAGATCCCAAGGAATGCTTCCAAGTAATACCGAAGTGAATCCAAGAGAAAAGAATAAAGAACAAGTGAAAGTAATCTAACCGAGAAGTGGAAAAGAATCGAAGATACAGTTAAAAAAAAAAAGACTGAAGTAGATAAAGAAGATATTGAAAGACCTAAAGAGGATGCTCCAAAAGGTTTTGAAAGACCTATTTCTCCACCTAAGGTTGATTTAGAAAAACTCACCACCTCCATTTCCTCAAAGACTTCGTCAACAAAAGTCAATAAGCATTTTCAAAATTCCCGGAGATATTAAAGAAGCTTACCATTAATATTCCATTTGCTGAAGCCCAAGAACAAAATGCCAAGCTATGCAAAATTTATGAAGGATATTCTTAATAAAAAGAGGAAGTTTGTAGAAAATGAGACTATTGCACTTAGTGATGAGTGCAAGCAGATAATTCGTAAAATGCTTCCCGAAAAACTTAAAGATCCTAAGAATGTTTCTTTAACAATTCCATGTGCAATCGGAGAAAGATTCTCAGAAAGCTTTTATGTGATTTGGGTGCAAGCATTAACCTTATGCCTCTATCAATATTCAAAAGACTGGGACTAGGAGAAATAACCCCGACTACCGTAACTCTATAATTAGCGTACGTTCGATCACATATCCTAAAGGAGTTATAGAAGATAATGGTAAAAGTAGATCAATTTATTTTTCCTTTGTAGTTCATTGTGTTAGATGTGGAGGAAGATAAATAGATACCCATAATTTTGGGGAGACCTTTTCTAGCTATTAAAAGTGCAGCCATGATAGATGTGCAAAAAGGGGAATTAACAATGAGAGTTAATGATCGTATCGTTACATTTAATATTTCAAAATCGATGAAATATCTCGCAACAAAAATAAGATGAGTTTTTTTAGGATGGATGTTATCGAATATTTAAGTGAATGTCATTTCATATCAACTTAAGAAGAGAAAGCCGAAAGAGAAGAATTTGAATATAAGCAAGAAGAGGAGTTATTTGACTTCAGACGATTTTCAAGAAGAAGATTTAAAGTATGTTCGTGAAAGGTTCAATTGTTGGATATGATCGAGAAAGCAAAATCTTATGGTCCATCAATTGAAAACCTCCTTAATTTGAGTTAAAAATGCTTCCCGATCATCGAAGTATGTTTTTTCGGTGAATCCTCAACTCCGTTCGTTATAATTTCCTCTCAATTAACTGAAAAAGAAGTTAAGATAGTTTGCTTGAAATTCTGAAGAAGCACAAGAAAATCCTTTCTGACGTACAATTGCCGATATTAAAGGAATTAGTCTCAATTTGTATACATTGCACTTATAAGATAATACGCAAACAGCGGGCCGATCCCCAAAGGAGAATAAATCCTATCATGAAAGAATTTTTTAAGAAAGAAATTCTAAAGTGGCTGGATGCTGGAATTATCTACCTTATTTCAGATAGTGCAATGGGTTAGTCCTATTCATTGTGTTCCTAAGAAAGGAGGAGTAATCCCACCGTTAATGAAAAAGTAAATTGAAACATACCAACAAGACAAGTTACAAAGGGCAATATGCATTGATTATAGAAAATTAAATCTTGCCAAGGAAAGATCATTTTCCACTCCATTTTCTAGATCAAATGTCGGATAGACCGGGCCGGGCATAAATACTTTTATTTTCGATGGAGGAGGCCTGGTTACCACCAACGAAACTCGCTCCCGAGATCAAGAGAAAACTACGTTTACCAGTCCTTATGGTACGTTTGCTTTTAGAAGAATTCCGTTTGGTTTATATAATGCCCCGCTACATTTCTTAGATGTATGATGGCTATTTTTTGTGATTTAATTGAAAAAGGTATTAAAGTTTTTATGATGACTTTTCAATGTTTGGAATTTCATTTAAATCATGTTTAACATCTATCTAAAGTTCTGAAATGCTGTGAAGAAACTAATTTGGTCCTTAATTTAAAAAATGCCAATTTATGGTAACAAAAGAGGAATTGTTTTGGGAGATCGGATTTCGTAAAAGGTTTCGAGGTAGATCCCCGGCAAAATTCAAGTTATATCTAATTTACCTCGCTTCAACCAATGTAAGGGGAATTAGAAGTTTTTTAGGACATGCTGGATTCTATTATGAGATGCGAGACCAAAGATTTTCAAAGATTACAAAACCTTTATGCCGTTTACTAGAAAAGGATGCAATTTTTAATTTAAGTGATGATCATTACAAAGCCTTTAAACATTAAAAGAAAACTTAATCACTACACCCGTAATAATTTCACCAAATTGGGAAAACCTTTTGAATTAATGTGATGCTAGTGATTATGCTATTGGTGCTGTTTTGGGTCGTAAAAACGATAAAATTTTAAAGTAATTTATTATGCTATTAAAACTTAATGAAGCTCAAATTAATTATACCAATTACCGAGAAAGAAAGTTATTAGCTATAGTATTTGCCTTTTGATAAATTTCAATCACATTTAATTGGAACTAAATGTGTTGTGCATACTGACTATTCCGCTATCAAATACTTAATGAAGAAAATGATGTGAAACCGAGACTTATAAGATGGATTCTTCTTTTTGCAAGAATTCGATTTCGAGATAGTAGATGAAGGGTTCGATAATCAAATTGCCGATCATTTGTCCGTGCTTGAAATTGAAAAATCTTTTCTGTGATATTGAAGAAATTAATGAACATTTTCCTGATGAAAACGTTCACCGTTAAAGAATGGAGTGTTCCTATGGTATGCGTACATAGTCAACTTTATTGTTAATATTTTACCCATGGTTTGATATATCATGAAAAGAGAAGAAATTTTTTGTCTGGATGCTAAGACTTATTTTGGGATGACCCATTTTTATATAAACAAGGAAAGATCTATAATTTTAAGATGTGTAACTTTGGAAGAGACTTACAGAAATTATAAAAATGTCATGACTGACATGACATTTTGGAAGTGATAAATCCTGATATAAAATATTACAATCAGATTTTATTGACCTACAATTTTTATGATGTGAATGTTTTATATTAAAAATTGTGATGATGTCGTTGTGTAGGTAATATTCTAGAAGAAATGAGATACTCCTCAATTATATGTTGAAATAAAATATTCATGTCTGGGGATTAGATTTTATGACGATTTACACCATCTTTCGGAAATGTTTATATTTTGATAGCAAGAGACTATGTTTCCAAATGGATCAAGCTATTGCTTTACCTCGATGTGATGTGCTCAAAGTGTTGCAAAATTTTTAAAGAATATATTTTGTAGTGATTAGAATAACAAGAGTAATCATAATCGTATTTATGGAAGTCATTTTAAATGTGATTATTGCAGTTAGCAAAGAAATATCATATTAATCATCGCATTGCTACTTCTTATCATCCGCGTATAAGTGGTTTGGTTTGAATTATCCAATTCCAGAAATTAAAAGAATATTGGAAAAAAACCGTTAATCCAAATAGAAAGGACGTCAATTAAACCGATTATGCTTTGTGGGCCTATAGGACTGCTTACATAACATCTATAGGAATGTTCCATATAGGTTGATTTTTAAAAGTTTATCATTTACCTTTTGAACTTGAGCATAAGGGCTTATTTGGCTATTAAAGAGTTCAATTATAATTTGAAAGATGGTAGTTGAAAAGAGATTATTGCAATTGAATGAGCTTGAAGAAATAAGGAATGAATCTTATGAAAAGGCTAAGATCTATAAGGAAAAGATGAAGTTATGGCATGATCGTAAGATTCTTACCAAAAATCCTTGCATCAGACAACAAGTTTTGCTATATAATGCTAGACTGAGAAAATTTGGAAACTTAAGTCCAGATAATTCAATTTTCAGGATAAAAAGTTTATTCTTATGGAGCTGTAGATATTCAAGATCCTAAGACCGGAAAATATTTAAAGTTAACCACATAGACTTAAACCATATTTTCATCAATAAATCTAACTGAAGGAGAATTTAATGTTGGGTCACTCAGAATGAGTTATGGGTATGTCGTAGTCAAGACGTTAAAATGCCGCTTTGTGAGGTAACCCATATTTATCCGTGTGCTTTGCTTTATGTTTGTTTTGTGTGTTTTGTTTGCATTTTTTGGTTTGTTTTTATAAGCCCAAAAATATCAAACCCATAGGGAATCTTGTAAAATTTTAATAAGGAATCAAATCACAAAATCTATTTTGAAAAAGACACTTACTTAAACAGTTTAAGATATCAGAAGATTGAAAATGTGATTCTTTTTGGTAATTTTTAATATTTTGAAATAAAGTAAACAATTAACTGACTATAACGAGATTTTTTGTAAGATAAAAGAAGTATAAATAAAAGTATATTTTTTCTTATCATGAATATGTAATAAGTATAACAGTTCTGTTGTGGAAATATGCAAATTGTGTTGTGTCAAATGGGAACAATTTTATTCCTTACCCTTACTAAAGATGCTATAAAAAACATTGGCTAGTTCAAAGTTTGAATAGTCTTGCAAATGTGTTAGGTAGAGAAGATACTAGCTCTCGCTCTAGAGTTCTCTCCTTTCCCTCCACCTGGGGGCTAACATCTCGTATCAAAACCTAAAACAATAAACCAAGTTAGGAGCTTTAGGTTGTCGCCCTAAAATCCACTAACTCTATACCCATCAATGCATATTTCCCTTTTTATTTGCACAAAATTATATGAATTACATTCTCATCCATACAATCTCATGTGATTTCTACCAATAGTTGAGTGAGAAAATACCATCACGGATCTTACATGTTCTCACAAGAACTGTCAACATCTTAATGGTCAAATCAAGAAGTAAATGAAGTACAAGAATTAAATCATCACAACTTATTCTAACATTAAAGATCAATAATTCCACAAGTCCCATTCAACACTTAATTACATATCATTTTAAGGAAAAAGATAAAAAAACTACTCAGAATCCATGGAGAAAACACAACAATAATTAATTTTAAAAGTAGAAATCTTGTAGAAACACAAGATTTCTAAATTACAACCAAATGAAGTACAAAGATAAAAACTTATCTCAAATTCCTCTCCACCAAACTCTTGAAGTTCCTTTGAGTCTCTTCCTTTCTCTTACAAGCCTCCGTAGGACTGGTCGCCCAACCCTAGAGGGTTAAAACCTCTCTAAAATAATGGATTTTTACTTAGAAAATCTCTACCCACCATCCTTTTCATTAGGAATTAGATAAGTGTGAAGAAATTCTAAGTAATAATCGTACAACTTCTTACAACAACTACTCTTTTCTAACTCACTCTACACACACTTTTCAGCCTCCTTTAAATTCTCTTCAAGTCATTCCTTTTATATTTTCTCAAAAGATACCTTAGTGTCTCTTCAAAATATATACATATTCAATGAATATTCCCAAAAGATGCATCTTTTCAAGAGTTATTTGAATGTATTTTGGCGTCCTTCATCAATTATCCACGTTTGTACCAAAGATTATCTCAAACACCCCTTCAAAATTCATAAAAAATTCTTTAAATTTCCGTAGTAACTACCCTGCGCTTAAGCAAGGGGCTTTTAGCGCTTAGGCGCGATCTTATCTGTCTACTGGAGCTTAGGCACCAGATCTGGTTTCTTAGACACCCAGTTCAATATAACACCTTTTTCATTTTTTCTCCAAACTTGATATATATTCACTTATTTTATCATAATTTGTACATTTAATTGTACCTGAAAGAAAAACACACAAATATCTTCCATTAAAGAACAATATCATTAAAAATAGGTATAAAAATGTGTACAAAAATGGTTATATGTTTTAGGTATATCAAATTCCCCCAAACTTAAAATGTTACTTGTCCTCAAGTGATACTACAATCTATCTAAACCGAAGTAAGCAAATTATGTGAATGAGTTTCTTTAGGAGATTCTAAAATTTTGTTCTAGAAATTTAGTATTTCAATTTAGAAAAAACTTTAGTAAATGAGACCAATTTAAAGTTTAGAAATCTCTAAAGTGAAAAAGTATGAAAATATGAGCTCTTATCTAATTCAGAAATACTTGTAGATTTTCCAAATATAAAGCTTAGGCATTTTATCTTCTTTTCTTAAAAATTTTCATAAAAAATAATTATACTTACTATATTATATCCATAAGCTTAGGAATTTCTCAAGTCTTATGTGTTAAAAAGATCAGATGTGGAACCAATTTTTGATTAGGCACTAATCCTTAAGCTTCACCTCTCACTTTTCTTTTCTTTTTCTTTTATTTTATTTTTTCCTTTTCTTCTTTTTTTCCTGCAAGGATTACTATATCTTGATAAGCATTTATGATTTTGAATTCCACTCTTCCATTTATAAAGTAAATATTTGATATATATCATTTACTTAAAAATATAATAATAATTTTGAAAATTACTTTTAATAAAAGAAATTAAAGTATTGAAAATAAATGTCTAATTCTCTATAATTTTCAAAAATACATCTCTTACTAAAGATAGTTACGCCATATTTAACATCTCTTTACTAAGAAAATTTTTAGCTTTAAAATTTTCATAATCACTATAAGTTTTAACTAAATTCTTTAGTCATTTCTTCTATATTCAAAATTTTATTACACTAATATAACTTCATACACATAATCATTTTTCAATTAAAATTAAATTTATTTGTAGCATATTTGAGAACAAATAAATTTCAAGTTTTGAAAATGGGTTTTTTATCCCCCCAAACTTAAATTTTTAATAAAATATAACATTATAGCATATCATATATATAGATTGGAATGAAAAATTAAAACATCATGCTTATAGGGATTTTCATATCCTAAATATACAAGTACAAAAAATTTAAGAACATGAGTAAAAATAATCAAATTTTATTTTGATTTTACTATATATGAGATTCAAAAGACTTCTAGGCAGTGGAGGATAAAATAAAAGCAAATCATACAAATTAACATAATATCACAACCACAACAGAAAGAAAATACATGGTAGTAAATTGAAAACTAAAATAAATAATTTTAAATGAAAGTTAGCTCTATTCTTAACTTTCTTAAAGCAGTAGGAATATGTTCAAAACAAACCAAAAAAATACACTTAAAATAACAAAGTTCACACTATTACTACCACATCAACAAAAGATAAATATGCATCACAACATCACCACATACAACATTGTTTATCACAATAACAAATACTATAACAATAGTCCAAACAACAAAGACAAATAAGAGCTCAAACATAACACAACATATTCCAATCACTCCTCATCCTTGTCACCATCATCATCATCTTCTTCATCATCATCATCCCAGAAACTTCTAGAATCATAATGAGGTTACGGTGGATATGAAGAAAATACTACATTCTGATCACCTCAGTAAGTCTTTCCAGCGATATGTTGTATTTCTCTTCATAATCCCTATGCCTTCTCATATAAGTATCAATACGATCTAAATAATTTTCTAAATTTAATACCTTATCCGCAGTATAGTTGATGTTGTTTATCATCTTTTTCATTAATTGTGCTTGTGAATCTGGGCAGGTAGATTGACCATGAGATGTTGATGCACGAGATGTAGAAGCATGAGATGTAGAAACACCATAACTTCTAGAAAATCCTCCTCTTCAACCAAAAAAAGAATGCTTAGAAAAAGACTTCACATTCACACTAGTAATGTCGTTTTGATTTTATTTTGTAAATCATTCAGTGGCTGTCCTAAAAGTTTTGGTTTTGTGGTTATCCTAAGTGTTTTGATTTTGTGTTGTTTTAATTTTATCATTTTGTCATTGTTTTTTTTAATGTCATTTAGTCTAGTTTTTGTTATTTTTTGTCCCGTCTTCAGAATGTCCCCCAACAAAACAGAGTTAGCACACCATAATAATATGCAAAGTAAATCTAACACTGAACTTATCTTCAACTTGCAAGAAAAATTGTGTCAGAGTTATTCTTACAAAAGAAATAATATCGATTTTATTTCTTATATTGTTGATTTAGTTGATTAAGTTTTAATTTTTTGACAACCCGGTGATACACCAAAAATATATACTCTTTTAGTTATATGTTTTTACATATTTTTGGTGATATTGCACTTTAAATGAAGGTATTTTTCATGATTTATTGCAGGTATGATGATTATAGGTGATTGGAGCGAAAAGATGCAAAAAAGGAATGAATTTGGAGCAAAATGGAGCAATTTGGAGGAAAACAGCTTCTGGAGCCACCGGTGCCCTCTTCCAAAAACTTCAGCAATTATTGGCAGGATAGGACGCCGCCAGCGCCCTATGTCGGTCCATTTCAAATTGAAGAGTTTTGGCGGATTTTTGAAGGGGTGCTTGAAGAACACTTGGGGAATTCGTTCCTAACATAAAATTAAGTGTTCAAAACGAAAAAGAAGAAGAGGATTACTGTAGAGAGTGTAAGGAAAGTGTGAGTGAGAGTTAGGGTTTGTGATTTGAAGAGATATTCTTCTCTAGGGAGGGGAGAAGAGGGAGTAAAGTGAGAGATTGCTTCTTCATCTTTGTTCCAAGGAGGAAATCAAGTATTGCAAGGAATAGAAAAGGAATCAAGGGAACTTTGAAGGAATTTGCTTGGAGAAGAGAAGGAGATAAGTTGTATTTGCTATTGTGGTTTGTATAACTCTTCTTTTATATATAAAATTCATGTTTTATTGTATCTTCTCCATGATTTGTGAGTAGTTTCCTTTGCCTTTCTTCTTGTATAAAGTAGTGATGATGTGATGATGTGGAATTGATGTGCCCTTAAAGTGTTATAAAAGTTGTGATGGTCCTTTCATTTGAAACTTAATTTACTTTTCAATCCGGCCAATTGATTTGTTAAAATATGTTGAGGAACATTAATTCCAAAAGAATTGAATGTTCTACAACAAGAATGAAGAACCCATTCAATGTCAGTAAATGAATCGCGTAGTTCATGGGCATTGAGTGCAAATAAATAGGGAAATGAGTTTGGATGGACTTCAAATTGGAGGTTTCATGGTGACAGAATGGGATCCCCGATTTGGTCCTAAGATTGGTAACTAAAGCCTATGGTTAGCCTTCGGGTGAAGGGTGAGTGGGAGCTCCGTAGTGAGAGTCGGTATCCTCCCAGCCTAGCCTTATATTTAGTGAACAACTTAAGATATGTCAATGTTCTTTACATGCTTGGAAGAGGAGGTACTCTTTTAAGGGTAAAGAAGCAAATATGCTCCTATTTGGCACAATATAGAAAATTACCATTCTTCATAATTCACACATCATAATCTTTATGCAGGAAGGAAGACACTTTTCACATAGAAGTATCTTATAAATCACATAACTTAGTGTGTGTTAGTTAAATTAGTTTAGTAAGTAGAAGTAATTGTAGTAGCTTTATTATTACCATACTTTGCATTCTCCAGTTGTAGTACACTTAAGCAATTGTTACAGTTGGTATTAGATTTTAGTGCTATATTATCTGATTTAAAGAACATTGCCTTCTCTGTGGGATCGATAACCAGGACTCCATTAGAGCCTTGTATTACTTGATACGATACATATACTTGTGTTGAATTTGTGACTTTACTAAATCATTATAAATATATAAATCTGAATTCATAAATTCTTGCATTTTTAAGCATATATAAAGTTGTTGCCAAGTTTTTGGCGTCGTTGCCGGGGAAGGTAGATAAATGGTACTTATTTATAGATATTGTAGTAACTGAAAACCTTTACTTTGTAGTATATTTGTGTGTTTATTTACTTTTTAGTGTGATTTTGTATGCGTAGTAGTGGATCTGTAGGTTTGATATCTTTCTATTCAGAGTTAGAGCGTACTATTAGAAAAATTAGAAAACAACAAAAATAAATTGAAAATTACTACGAAATGGCGAATAATCAAGAGAATCAGAATATTAATGTTGGAAATTTGCCAAGACCCTTAAGAGATTATGCTAACCAACGACGAGATGAAATTCATATAACTATTCAAAATCACGATGTTGCTGCTAATTCGTTTGAACTTAAACACTGCTATTATCCAAATGATACAAAATAATCGATTCGGAGGAACACCTAATGAAGACCCGAATTTACATCTCGCTAGTTTTTAGAGCTGTGTGCTACTTTTAAGTATGACGGAGTGTCGAGTGATCTTTGTGAGACTTAGACTTTTTCCTTTTTTCCTTAAGGGATAAAGTTAAGGCGTGGTTAAACTCGTTAGCACCTAGATCTATTTTAACTTGAAGAGAACTTTCTCAAAAGTTTCTATCAAAATATTTCCCTCCATCAGAAACTGCTAAATTAAGAAATGATATTACATCTTTTGGTCAGTTTGAAGGAGAGTCAATATATGAAGCTTGAAAGAGGTTTAAAGATCTTCTTAGGAAGTGTCCACATCATTCTTTGCCAGATTGGTTAATAATTCAAACTTTTTATAACAGATTAGTAGGATCATTGAGATCAATTGTTGATGTTACTGCTGGTGGATCGTTAATGTCAAAACCTTTCGATGAAGCATATTCATTGATTGAAGAGATGACTACTAATAATTTTCAATGGCCCTCTGAACAGGTAAACCCTAATAGAGTAGCTAGTGTTCATGATTCTGATATGATGACTATGATAGTTTCTCAAATAGCAGCACTTTCTAAGAAAATAGATCAATATGGAATGAATTATTCTCAACCACCCCCAGTGTTAGAGAAAAATTCATTTGGGCAGATAACTGAATCTCATACACCTTATGAGACTTTAAACGTGATTAATAGAACTAATAACCCTTATTCGAATTATTATAACTCTGGTTGGAAGAATCACCCAAATTTCAATTGGAATAATAATAATGCTAATGTGAACCCACAATGGGGGTACAATTCTATAAAACCAGTTGGAAACTCAAACAAAAAAGAAATACTAACTTTAGACCATATTATCCTCCTGGATTCAATAATAACTCATAGTTTAAGGATAAGAAGTTGTCTACAGATGAAATGATTTTGAATATGGGAAACCAATTACAAGTTCAAGGTGTTGCGATTAAAAATATTGAAAATCAATTGGGGCATATTTTCACTGCGCTTAATAATAGACCTTTTGGAACGCTTCCTAGTAATGTTGAGATCAATCCAAAAGATCAAAACAAGGAGCAACTTAAGGCTATTCGATTAAGGAGTGGAAAAGAATTAGAAACTAGAGTGCGAGAAGAAGTTGAAGAAGAGAAGGAGAAGGTGAATATTTAAAAAGGTTCAAATAAGATTTATCCAGACCTGGAATATCCTCTTGAACCAATGAAGATTACTGTTGAGAAACCACCTCCTCCATTTCCTCAAAGATTGAAGCAGAAGAATAAGGATAACAGATTTGAAAAATTTTTGGAAATCCTTAAGAAGTTAACAATAAATATACATTTTGTTGAAGCATTAGAACAGATGTCTGATTATGCAAAATTTATGAAGGATATTCTTAAAATGAAGAGAAAGTTCACAGATCATGAGACTGTTGCACTTAGCGGAGAGTGTAGTGCAATAATTCAGAAAAAGCTTCCTAAAAAACTTAAAGATCTCGGTAGTTTCACTATCCCGTGTGCTATAGGTGAAAAGTTTTTTGAAAGAGCCTTATGTGATCTGGGAGCTAGTATTAAACTTATGCCTTTATCAACTTTCAAAAGATTGATAATTGGAGAAATTTCTCCTACATCTATAACTCTTCAATTAACCGACCGTTCTATTACTTATCCTAAGGAATTGGTAGAAGATGTGTTAGTGAAAGTGGATAAATTTATCTTTCTTGTGGATTTTATTGTGCTTGATATGGAAGAAGACAAAGAAATTTCAATTATTTTAGGAAGATCATTCCTAGCTACTGGAAGAGCTGTAATTGATGTTCAAAAAGGGGAATTAACTATGAGAGTTAATGATCAAGAGGTGACCTTTTATATTTTGAAGTCTATGAAGTATCCCTCAGTTGCAAAAGATAATGAATGTTTTAGGATGGAAGTCTGTGAATATTTGAGAAATGATTATTTTAAAGAGATGTTTGAAAAAAAAGTGGAATATGAAAATATAATTGAAGATGAAACTGGAAATGAAAAAGATTCATATAATGAGAAGAATAAAGAGTTGGAGTATTTTCAGAAGAAATTTGAAGTGTTAGATACCATGGAAGGTGGAGATAAAAGTTTAATTTCATCTATTATTAAACCTCATGAACTTGAGATGAAAATTCTCCCTAAGCATTTAAAGTATATGTTCTTAGGAGAATCATCTATCCTACCAGTTATTCTATCTTCGAAGTTAACTGAATATCAAGAACAAAAATTATTGGAAATCTTAAAAAGATATAAAAAATCTTTTGGATGGATTTTGGCAGATATCAAAGGAATCAGTCCTTCGATATGTATGCATAGAATTTTATTAAATGAACAACATAAACCTAAAATTGATCCGTAAAGGAGATTAAATCCTATTATGAAAGAAGTAGTTAAGAAGGAAATTTTAAAATGGCTTAATGCTGGAATTATTTATCCTATTTCGGATAATGCTTGGGTAAGTCCAACTCATTATGTACCGAAGAAAGGCGGAGTGACTGTGGAAGTGGATGAAAGGAATGAAATTTTACCTACTAGATAATTTAATGGATGGAGTATTTGTATTGATTATAGAAAACTGAATGCTGTCACCCGAAAAGATCACTTTCCTCTTCATTTTTCCCATCAAATGTTGGATAGACTTGATGGACACAAGTACTATTGCTTTTTGGACTAATATATTGGTTATCATCAAATACATATTGCACCTGAGGATCAGGAAAAGACAACGTTTACTAACCCATATGGAACATTTGCTTTTTGAAGAATGTCTTTTGGACTATGTAATGCACCTGCAACTATTCAAAGATGTATGATGTCTATCTTTAGTAGTATGATAGATAATGGAATAGAAGTTTTCATGGATGATTTTTCTGTGTTTGGAACTTCATTTGATATTTGTTTGGAAAACTTGGCAAAAGTTTTAGAACTCTGTGAGAAAACAAATTTAGTTCTGAACTGGGAAAAATGTCAATTTATGATTGCAGGAGGAATAGTGCTTGGGTATAAAATTTCTGAATATGGTATGGAGGTCGATCCTGCTAAAATTTGAGTGATTGAGAGATTACCACCATCCAATACTGTGAGAGAGGTGCGGAGTTTCTTAGGACATGCTAGATTTTACAGGCGTTATATTAAAGATTTTTCTAAAACTACTAAACCTTTGTGCCAACTTCTAGAAAATGATAGGAAGTTTGATTTTAATGATGAATGTCTGTGTGCTTTTGAATAACTTAAAGAAAAATTAATCACTGCTCCTATAATTGTTTCACCTTACCCTTTGAATTGATGTGTGATGCTAGTGATTATGCTATTGGAGTTGCGTTGGGGCAAAGGTATGATAAAATTTTCAAAGTCATTTACTATGATAGTAAAACTCTTAATGATGCTCAAATTAATTATACCACTACTTAAAGGGAGTTATTAACTATAGTATTTTCTTTTGATAAGTTTAGACCTTATTTAATTGGAACCAAAAGTATAGTGCATAGTATCCAGACTCTGCTCTCGAAAGTTCAGCTCTCTTCCTCATTTGACTCTTTCTCCTCTCAAAATCGAGAATGGTTTTCGGCGGTGAGAGCTTAGGGTTTTCCATTTGTATTTGCAGGCTCTCGAATGTTCTGTTTAATCTCTCTTCCTCTTCCTAGTCATCTGCTTCTCCTATCAAAATCGCAAAAGATTTTCAGCGGCGAGAGCTTAGGGTTTGTCGTTTGTGTTCATCTACTAAAATAGCTTCTATTTCTCTTCGAATTATCAATTGCTCGGTATTCTTGCGTCGCTATTCTTGATTGGTTGCTTGTTTAGCTATTGAGGTGTTATCTTCTTGCTTCGTTGCTCAATATTCTTGCTTCATTACTTATATAAGAGTTTTTTTTGTGACATTCGGCTCGGCTATTTTACATTTTTGCGGTGATTCATACAAGTATTAGAGTTTGTGTTGTGATTCTACTACTGCTTCTGGATCTGATTTATTTATTTATTTTTATTTTTAATTTTTTTATGGATGGTTTTGGGAAGAATACAATACAATTAGAGAAATAGGTTGCCAATATATGGATATGGTTGCCAAAATATGTAGAAATTTACGGAAAGAAAAGGGGAATCAGAAGCTTAGAGTCTCCATTGTTCTATCAAAAACCATATACACCAACTAGTGATTCGTAGAAGCCGTGGTTACCCTCAAAGGCACAAGCCTTCCAAGCGTCTCCATCGCCATTACAAGTTAGGAGTGTAGATATCTAAAGCCATATATACAAATGGGTAGAGAGATAGAGATAGAATGAAGGAATGTGAGGAAGAGAAATATGATGTATTGGTTCTTTTTGAAGAAAAAAGAAACATAGCCGAAATGTTATTGTGAGCGAATGTAAATATGAATGTCTCATTTGACATTTTTAATTTAATGTTGATATGCCTATAGTTCAACTTGTTTTATATCACTTCCATTAATGCCATGAGGTTTGAAAATAAATTTCATGGAAATGACAAAGGTTTATCATGCTTAGGTTTTGTATGACATTATTTTTTGGAAGATTTGCATTCATACCATTCAATCTTTGTTTGACATTGTCTTTATTTGGCTATTACTAGATCTAGGGAAGTTATTTTAGGGGATTGGGAAAGGTGCAGCAACTCCCAAAATTGGTGAGAGGGTTGTTTCCCTCTCTCCCTTCCTGGTTTCGGTTGGTTTGCACTTTTTAGCTGGTTGCTGCTGAATCTCATGTTGTATGATTGAATATTTTGCTCAGGCTTATCATGCAGGAAAGGGCTTATCATTTCTAAATATATTGCTCAGGTATATCGTGTTTAGGTTGTCTGGCAATGTCTTTTTTGGAATATTTACATTCATACCATTCAATCTTTGTTTGGCATTGTCCTTACTTGGCTATTGCAAAATTTAGGGAAGTCATTTTAGGACTTGGGAGAGGTGCAACAACTCCCAAAATTGGTGACAGGGCTGTTTCCCTCTCTCCTATCCCTGGCTTCAGATGCCCAGATTGTCACAAAAAAAAAGTTTTATGAGAGGGTTGACATCCACCCTAATTTTTTATACTAATACCTGTTATTTTGGTGCTTTTAGTTCTTGCAACTGAAAGCTTCAGGCAATTGCAAGCCCATGAGCCTCAAAAGCTCACATATGGACACACCACGTGGTAGATTTCCTAACCAAATCTTTTCTATTTCCATTTAGAAATTGTGGTATATCACTTTTGATAACACTATAAAATCATCTGCTTATTTCTCACCACAATCAGGTTAGGTCATAGCATTTCTCCCACCAGGATTTCTCTACCATTAATAAACATCAAGTTTGGATTCGTTTACTGAATTTTGGCTTAAGATTTTGTGATCAGCTACAAATTTAACATAAATTGTCAATTTTTTTTTTATCCAGGCTTAGTACCAATAGTTTTTTATTCAAGAAATTTGTAATATTAATTTCAATAATCTCTTAATCTTCTATTTGCTTGTTAAATCAAGTGTTTTTTCCTGCTTTATTTTTGTATTAAATCTAGTAGGACATAAACAAATGATGTCATCCTGTTTCATCGTTGGACTATTTTATTCGATGATACATTTCTTAATTTTTTGTTTTTAATTCTCATTTATTTATTGGTGATTTTCAAAGAATTACTTAATCTCATCAAATTGACCTTTCTCTTAAGAGAGTACAGAATGTTATGATGCTCGAGAATTTACGTTAAGCTCTTATAACTGGTTTGCATTTTGTTTTCCAGGCAATGAATGTTGGGACTTCTATTGCGAAGTTTGGGTTATTTGGGATGAAGTATCAAAAACTTTGGTGTTTCAACTCATGTTGAAACTCTAAGATTAAATCTCTGATTCCTTTGCTACTACTGTCTTTTTCTTGATCATTGTGAAGTAGAGTTCTCAAACATGTCTTAACTATGAGTCATCTGTTATATCCAACTGTTAAATATCATATAGTCATTTATGTGTTATTGGATAATTTTCAATGTATTTAAAGACAACAATTATGTAATTTAGGAACCACAGTGAGACCTTGGGGAAGTCTATTGTCTTACAAAGATACCACTCAATTTCTATGTACTTACATATATCACACCTAACCATTAATTTTTACATACATGCCACCTTACATATGCATGAAAAATGTTTATTTCTCTTGTAGTAGTGGAAATGGTGGCATTTATGATGTGATATGAATGATTTGGGTGGTAACTCATTTTAGGGGCTTGTGAGAGATTCAACAACTCCCAAAATTGGTGAGAGGGTTGTTTCGCTCTCTCACCTCCCTGATTTCGGTTTGGTTGCACTTTATAGCAATTTTTTGGATGATTTATATACATATCATTCAATCTACCTTGCTTGAATTGGTATATTTCCCTCTCTCCCCTCTCTAGTTTTTAGAAATGATGATGCAAATTTGGAGGAGAATCATCTTGTAAGATGTAAGAATAGCTTATATATTTTCTTCTTGTTCATTTCTTTATACACTACTGCACATGTTGCATTGAGGCTTGTGAGGCTAGGGAAGAAGGTATCCTTATTTGCTGAATTGTCCATAAGTGGTTAAATTTTGTTCAGATTGTTGTTTACGATGAAGAGATTGCATGTGATCTTTCATATAGATGGAAAAATGATGCCAATTTTGATCTTGAAAGATGTCAGGTGATCTTGAAAGATGTCAGCTGCTTTGGAGACAAACATGGAACTGTTAGAAATTGAGATTGAAATATAAAAATGATTTCAGATGTGTTAAACAGGTAAATGCAGCATAGCAGGAATAGACTGCTATTTCATTTTGTCATATAGAAATTGTGTAAATGCAGCAAAAATGCAGGTAATCATGTTTCCACTTTGTTTTTACACTCGTGTAACTTCAAAATGAGTATTTTTTATAATCATGGATTTATCATGCAAAAGTTCTATCGTTTTATTTCCCTTTTATCTGCTTAAATGTGGATTTTGGTCTTTTTTTTATTATTTATTTGTTCAGATCAAGGCCTGCACACAAGTCATCTCAGGGCAATCTAAAGCTAGAACAATGTCTGACCACAAATGGCTAAAAATTTACGCTGTTGCTTCTGCTAATAGCATGCTATCTCTTGATGATGTTAATAATGGAAAAGAAGAACTGCAGAATGTGAAGCTTTTTGAAAGAAAAGATATCACCTGCTCAATTTGCACAAATGACAGTCTATTCCAAATTACCAAATTTGCATTTGTATAGTTTTTGTAGGACTTTAATGGATTATAATTATGCAAGTTTTATGAAATTCATTGATATCTTTTTTTTGTGTAAAAATCTTCATTTTTCTCCGATTTTATTTATATGATTTAATATAATGATATTCATTGATATCTTCATTTTTGTGAAATTCATTGATATCTTCATTTTTGTGTAATATAATGATTTAAAAAATTTATATTTTTTTATTGCAGTAACGTCACAAATATTTATTTTCTTTTCAAAAGTAATTCATTTTTAGCACAAGAAAGAAATTTCGAACAATTTCTAACATTTAGAACAAGGCAAACAATTCGAACAATTCAAACATTTTGAACGATTCGAACATTTCGAAAGATTCGAACATTTCGAGCGATTCGAACATTTTGAACAATTCGAATGATTTGAACATTTCGAACAATTCAAACAAATTCGAACTAATTTCGATCAAATCGAACCGAACACGAACATAAATTTCACGAACAATTTCAAACACAAACCGAACACGAACAAGTTAAATTTCGAACGAACCGAACACGAACACTAGTTCTGTTCGTTTGTGTTCGGTTTGTATACACCCCTAGTGCATACTGATCATTCATCTATCAAGTATTTAATGCAAAAGAAGGATGCTAAACCTAGATTGATTAGATGGATACTCCTTTTGCAAGAATTTGATTTTGAGATAGATGATAGGAAAGGATCTGATAATCAAATTGCTGATCATTTGACAAGAATAAAATATGATAAATTATCTGAATTTGAGAAGGAAGTTACAGAAGCTTTTCCTGATGAAAAATTGTATATTCTTATGGAAAAGAATTTATCTTGATATGCTGATATTATGAATTATATAGTGAGTGATATTATACCATCAGATTTAACAAGGCAATAACAAAAAAAAAATTAAATATGATGCTAAATTTTATTTTTGGGATGAGCCCTATTTATATAAATAGTGTAAGGATCTGATTATTAGAAGATGTGTGCCACATGAAAAAATTAATCCAATTATTTAGAGATGTCATAATTCTGAATTTGGAGGTCATTTTGGTGTTGATAAAACAGCTTATAAGATTTTACAATCTGGATTTTATTGGCCTACTCTTTTTCGTGATGTCTATAAATATGTTAAATTTTGTGATCGATGTCAAAGAGTAGGTAATATTTTTAGAAGAAATGAAATGCCTCTGAATTATAATTTGTATGTTGAAAATTTTGATGTATGGGGATTAGATTTTATGGGACTATTTACACCTTCATTTGGAAATTTATATATATTGGTCGCTGTTGATTATTTTTTGAAATGGATTGAAGCTGTTGCTTTACCAAGATGTGATGCTCGGAGTGTTTCTAAATTTTTAAAGAAAAATATATTTACAAGATATGGAATGCCGAGAGTGATTATAACTGATGGTGGATCCCATTTCAGAAACAATCAAATTAAGAGATTAATTGAAAAATATAATATTATTCATAGGATCTCTACTGCTTATCATCCCCAGATTAATGGTTTAGCGGGAGTATCAAATCGGGAAATTAAAAGAATTTTGGAGAAAATAGTGGATATTCATAAATTAGATTGGTCTGCTAGATTAGATACTGCATTATAGGCTTATAGGACTGCTTTTAAGACCCCTATTGGAATGTCTCCTTATAGACTAGTATTTGGCAAAAATTGCTATTTTTCGATTGAATTGGAGCATAAAGCATATTGGGCGATTAAGGAGTTGAATTTTAATTTGAAAAATGCAGGAGAGAAAATATTTATGCAATTGAATGAGTTGGAAGAAATTAGAAATGAATCATATCAAAATGATAGAATTTATAAAGAGAAAATGAAATTGTGGCATGATCAGAAGATATTAAAAAAATGATTTGAACTTGGACAAAGAGTTTTATTATATAATACGAGATTGAAATTATTTCTTGGAAAACTTAAGTCCAGATGGATGGGACCTTTTACTGTAGTGAATGTTCATTCTTTTGGAGATGTTGATATTGAGGATCCTAAAACTAGAAATATTTTCAAGGTTAATAGCCATCGTTTAAAACCTTACTTTGGAGGATTTTTACCAGATTTCTAAGAGGTTTTATTGCTGAGTCATCCTAGTTAACTGAATGGTTTGTCGGGCTGACGACGTTAAACAAAGTGCTTTATGGGAGGCAACCCATGTGTACTTGTGTGTTGTGTTTGCTTGCTTATTGTTGTTTGTACTTTTAGTTTGATATTTAAGAATCCTAATTACCCCTAAATAAGTTAAAAATTAAAAATATATTGGATCGTATTGCAAAAATGAAGTATTTCGAGCCAAACAAAGTTCAGTCAAAATTTTTACCACTAGCGCCGCCGATGTCCTATTCTTTTAAAAATAGCCGAATTTCTAGTTTGAGTGCCGCCGACGCCTAAATTCTGGTTGACTGTTTTTAATTTTTAAAATGCAGTTTTTGGCAGTTTTGAGTGGGATTTTCATCCTTAAAACACCCCAAAACTTCATTTTAAACCCATAACCACCAGAAAAACGAAAACATCCTTTCTCAATTCGCATCCCATGGATTCCTACTCCATTGAACTCCCTAGATCTCGCATTTACAACCAACGGAAGTTCGTTAGTTTCGAGGCGCAGCGTCTATTCCATAAAGTGATGATGAAAAGAAGGATTATCAAGGAAAGAGACTTTGTGAATCGAGGTTTGGAGAGTCCGACTACAAGAGTTGAAGAGATAGTAAAGCAAAGGTGTTGGGAAGTTTATGCTACACTACCGTCGTAGTGGTTGTTCTGGTCATGAAAGAATTTTATGCAAATCTGCATGGGATCAACCAAGGATGTGTTTTTGTGCGAGGTAGGTATGTACCATTCACTCCTGCAAGGATTAATGATCTCTTCATGATTGAGAATGTACATATTTGTCATTATGCAAATTTTAATGCGATGAATGAAATCTATCATTATTTGACGGATGAGAATGAAGAATGGGAAGTAAGGGATAATGGATATATTAGTTTCTCTTCTTCATCCTTAAATCCAGTATCAAAGCAGTGGTATTACTTTATTTCAGCAAAATTAATTCCTACTATGAAGATAAGTAAGGTAACGAAGGAAAGTGCTATTCTGAATTTCTGTATACAAAATGGAAGGCCAGTGGATATTGGATCAATCATTATAAAATCTATTTTGGGATTGATTGTGCATGGATCTAAATATGGGTTTGGACACCCATCCACCATATTTCTGTTATGTAGTCAATCACAAGTACCATATGAGAGTTGGGAAAAAGTTCTTCTCCCCTGGAGACCTATTGATCCAAATGATCTTTATGACTACCGAGTAGTAGGAGATGAAGGAGATATGGATTTGTTTGCTGATCAGCCCACTGAGAGTTCACAACCTATTCAGCCTTACTATTCTGAAAGCTTTAGGGTGATATTGAAGAAGATAAAGAAGTTGAAAAATGAGGTACAAAATATTCTGAATGCTATTAATAATATTTCTGATTCATTTGATCACATTGATTGGAGGATGAAAGAGCAATTTGATCATACTGGTCGGATTGAGTTGGGTTTGATTAATCTGTTGAAGAATAATGCTGTGGTGGCTGAAGATTCATCTGATGAATTACCATATCGTCCCTTCTACAATTTGTTCGTTCATCGTCAATCAATCGGAGACATTAGAGAGGATGATAGTTCTGAGATTGATGAGGAGTAATTAGTGGATTTTGTATGTTACTTTGTTATGTTTGAGTGTTTGCTTTGATTATTATGTTGTTTGCTTTGCTTTGCTTTAGTAGGGTGTGCTTGGACTATGCTTTGATTTCTTGTGTGTACTTAGGACTTAGTGTTTGCTTATCGTAGTGTACTCGCAACACTAAGGATATAAGGAGTGTTGCTTTTATTTGATGAACATATGTGTGTAATCGTTGTATCGTGGATTATATATATAAAAGTGATGTGATGTGTAGTTTGTGTAAAGTGATGTTGTTTAGTGTTTGTGAGATGAAATAGATGTTTGTTGATGTGTTAAATAGGACTGCGGATGTTGAAACGATTGAAATTGCGACAAAAATTTTTTTTTTGAACCCAATGGAATTTTGGACTGGCGCCGCCGGCGTCCAATTGCTTAAAATAGTCCAGGACCCTTAAAAATTATTGAAAATTACCTGGGACCCATTTTTCCGCCATTTCCTTCGTCTCCCACCTCCATGTTCGCGATTTTGAAGCTTTAGGGCTCGTTAGATCTCAAAGTAGAGAGGATTTCAGGGATTTCTGAGGCCGGATCTGTACTTCTTTTGGTAAGAGCTTCACTTTAAGCTAAATTTTTTGTATTTTCGCCATGTGAAACTCTCACATTTTTTGGATGATATTTTTAGGAGATTTTTGAGAAAAAGTGAGGTTTCCTACGGTGGAATTTGTTCTTACTTGTTTAGATTAATGCTTGGAGTTAGTACATTGTGGATTTGGGATTTATTGGTAAAATTTTGCAATTTTTAGAAATTCACATGGCTCCTAGAATGAGTAAGGGGAAGCGAAAATTTGATTGGGGTGATGAAAGCTTTGTTAATATTAAGGCTCAGTTTTGCTTCAACTCTCTGTTGCAAAATAAGAAGTGTATTCAGGATCGAGCGTTTGAGAATCCTGGTGGATCTGTGGAACAGTTGATTTCTGAGCGGAATTGAGAGCGTTTCTGTTAGTTTTCTGCTAATGTTGTTTTAGGAGTAGTCCGAGAATTTTATGCTAACATGCTGAGACGGAATATGTGCTAGTCCGAGGGAAACTGGTTAAGTTCACCCCACCACGTATCAACGCATTTTATCAAATTCAAGAACCTTTTGTTTGTGAATTTGAGAATTTTGATACTAGTGAGGGGAATTTGATGAGTGTGATCATGTATCTGACCGATGGAAGAGGGGAGTGGAAGATGAATCAGAGACAGATGATTAGCTTCCCTGCTTCTACTTTAAATGCTGCTTCTAAAGCGTGGCATTATTTCATTTCTGCGGGACTGTTACCTTCTTATCATCACATCAATGTTACTAGGGATCAAGCTATTTTGAATTATTGCATCCATAATATGAAGAAGATCAATATTGGAGCCATTGTTTTCAAGAGCATTCACTCTATTGCCAAAGGAGAAACCACTGGTGGATTAGGACATCCTGCCCTAATTCATGCCCTTTGTGTTTAGTCTGGAGTTGAGTATAGTAGTTCTGAGGAAGTGGCGATACCTTTGAGACCGATTACGAAGACCATTATTCGTACTTATGAGGCTCATGTGGGTGCAAGAGACGAGAGTAGGAGTACTGATATTCCTACCACGAGCCATGATGTTCCATCAACTTCTGAGCCCCCGACACTATCTAATGTCATGGAGCAATTGAGATTGCAAAGTGAGATAGGATGCATAGTCAGATGGATGTATTCGAGGCCAGGAGTGATGTGAATGAAGACTATTTGCAGAGAAGAGTTGAGTTCGATATTGCTTATTATAATGCTCAGGCTTGATTTATGAAAGGAGATACTGGGGTGATATTTCTTACTTGCCCTAGTTATACACCGTACAGGTCTGGACCTTCTGACCTTGCTGACGATGCTGGTGATGATGAGTGGTAGTTTTATACTACTATGTTGAACTTTTGTTTTTTTTTATGTGTCATTATGTTAAACTGTTGTAGTGTGTGAAGTTGTCTGTAGTATTTTCTTTAGATGTACTGTAGTATTTTTTTTAATGTAGCAGTTGCACTTGAAACTTTAAAAATGTTAAATGTTATGTTTAATGTTGTGAAAGTTTATTAGTATTTGTAATCTTTGTTAAAAAATGTGTCAATGTTGGTATTTTTTTTCTTTACCCTGGCAGATTTTTAAATCTTATATATATCACTGCTACTAATTGTTTCATACTTGCTAGTTGTAAAATTTTGATTAATACCAGATAGATTGTGAAGATTTCAAAATTTCGGCACAAAAAGGTTAGTTCATTTACTCTCTTTTATTATATTGCAAAAATTTAAGTTTGGGGGAGGGTAGAAAGAATATTAACTCTTATTTGTCCTAAATTATAATATTTTCAAAAAAAAATTATTAGCATAATTCCTAGCAGTAGAACTTCACTTTAGATAACTAAGATTCTATTTCAATTAAATATTGAAAAAGATTTGATGAAATTTTTTGGTGATAAAGGTTGATTTTATAAGGGTAAGATATTTGGTATGAAAGGATTTGATTATAGTTAACTATTAAAAGTAAAGAAAACTGTATTTTTGAAATTATTAAGAGACTTAAAGTATTATATGTTGAGAAAATATTGTGACTTTATGATGAACAATAAAGTTGATACCTATGTATAAAGTAAAGAGGTGTTTCAGGTTTGAACTTTATAAAGAGGAGAGTGGAGTTCAAAATCATTAAAGAGACTATCCAGATACAGTAATCCTCATCAAAAGAAAAAAAAGAAAAAAAAAGAGAGAAATGAAAAGATGGATTGAAAAACAATCCCAAAAAGAAGAAAAAAAATAGAAATTAAAAAAAAAGATGAGGAGAAGCTTGAGGAGATGCCTAATCAAAAATTGGCTTCACTTGAGTCATCCTAAAGGGAGAACCTGATTTCATTTCTGAATTTATACTTAAAGTATTAGCCTACATTCTGATGAAGTTAGCATGAAAGTCTTTTTGTATAATATTTTAAGTCACTCTTAATGTGTCAAATTATAGTTTTTCTTGAAATAAATAGGAGACTAGAACCCTTAGACTTGATTACTGAATTTTCTTATACCTGTAGAGTTGACTTGAGTCACTGAATTTCTTTCTAAAAGTCTTTCCAATATATTTCCATGAATGAAAGCTTTTAGTATTCAACAAGTGAAAAGTACATTGTTATGGGTTATATCTTTATGTAGTAAAAGGACTACTTGAGGACAAGTAATAGTTAAGTTTGGGGGATCTTGATGCACCAAAAATATATACTCTTTTAGCTCTATGTTTTTACCTATTTTTGGTGATATTGGACTTTAAAGGAAGGTATTTTTCATGATTTGTTGCACGTATGATGATTATAGGTGATTGGAGCGAAAAGATGCAAAAAGAAACGAATTTGGAGCAAAATGGAGCAATTTGGAGTAAAACAGCTTCTGGCGCCGCCGGCGCCCTCTTCTAGAAACTTCAGCAATTATTGCCAGGGTAGGGCGCCACCGGCGCCCTATGTCAGTTCATTTCAAATTGAAGAATTTTGGCTGATTTTTGAAGGGGTGCTTGAAACAACTCTTGGGGAATTCGTTCCTAACATAAAATTAAGTGTTCAAAACGAAAAAGAAGAAGAGGATTATTGTAGATAGTGTAAGGAAAGTGAGAGTGAGAGTTAGGGTTTGTGATTTGAAGAGATATTCCTCTCTAAGGAGGGGAGAAGAGAGAGTAAAGTGAGAGATTTCTTCTTCATCTTTGTTCCAAGGAGGAAATCAAGTGTTGCAAGGAATATAAAATGAATCAAGGGAACTTTGAAGAAATTTGCTTGGGTAAGAGAAGGAGATAAGTTGTATTTGCTATTGTGGTTTGTATGACTCTTCTTTTATATATAAAATCCATGTTTTATTGTATCTTCTCCATGATTTGTGAGTAGTTTCCTTTGCCTTTCTTCTTGAATAAAGTAGTGATGATGTGGAATTGATGTGCCCTTAAAGTGTTATAAAAGTTGTGATGGTCCTTTCATTTGGAACTTAATTTACTTTTTAATCTGACCAATTGATTTGTTAAAATATGTTGAGAAAAATTAATTCCGAAAGATTTGAATGTTCTACAACAAGAATGAAGAACCCATTCAATGTCTGTGAATGAATTGCGTAGTTCATGGGGATTGAGTGCAAATAAATAGGGAAATGAGTTTGGATGGACTTAAAATTGGAGGTTACATGGTGACAGAATGGGATCCCCAATTTGGTTCTAAGATTGGTAACTAAAGCCTATGGTTAGCCTTCGGGTGAAGGGTGAGTGGGAGCTCCGTAGTGAGAGTCGGTATCCTCCCAGCCTAGCCTTAGGTTTAGTGACTAAACTTAAGATATGTCAATGTTCTTTACATGCTTGGAAGAGGAGGTACTCTTTTAAGGGTAAAGAAGCAAATATGCTCTTATTTGGCACAATATAGAAAATTACCATTCTTCATCATTCACACATCATAATCTTTATGCAGGAAGGAATACACTTTTTACATAGAAGTATCTTATAAATCACATAACTTAGTGTGTGTTAGTTAAATTAGTTTAGTAAGTAGAAGTAATTGTAGTAGCTTTATTATTACCATACTTTGCATTCATTAGTTGTAGTACACTTGAGCAATTGTTACAGTTGGTATTGGATTTTAGTGCTATATTATCTGATTTAAAGAACGTTACCTTCCCTGTGAGATCGATAACCAGGACTCCATTAGAGCCCTGTATTACTTGATACGATACGCATACTTGTGTTGAATTTGTGACTTTACTAAATCATTATAAATATATAAATCTGAATTCATAAATTCTTGCATTTTTAAGTATATATAAAGTCGCTGTCACCCGGTCAAGATATCCCGAGCTCCGTCATCCCATAGTTGTCGAATGCCTTGATCTACTTAGTCTGAAATGTATTTAAATCAGGACTGAAAGACTCATGTCAACAACCAAGATTGCATCGTCCAAGAAATCTTCGTAAATCAAGAACACTGGAGTTCAAGTTGCATTCGGTGATCTTTGTTCATTAATATTTTATTTAAGTTTTAATGTCTTTTGTCAGTTTTTAAAGGTTGAAATATTTTAGGTTGTTTACGATTCATCAACCTATTATTTTTTGTCATTTTTGTCATTTATTTTGTTGATTTAAGACTATTAAGTTTGTGGTTTGAATTTAACCAAATTAGAATTTAAGATTTTAGATTCCATGACTTTTAAATCCAAAGGTTTTAAGCCTAATTTAGATTAGACTTGAGTAAAATCTAACATAAGTTAGACTTTAGGATTTTAGATTCGATGTCTTTTGAATCCAAAGGTGTTAAGTTTAATGTAGATTAGAATTAAATTGAGTAAAATCTAACATATGTTAGACATTAGGATTTTAGATTTGATGTCTTTTGGATCTATAAGTGTTAAGCCTAATGTAGATTAGACTTAAATTGAGTAAAATCTAACACAAGTTAGACTTTAGGATTTTAAATTCGATGTCTTTTGAATCTAAAGGTATTAAGCCTAATGTAGATTAGATTTAAATTGAGTAAAATATAACGTAAGTTATTTTAAGAATTTGGATTTTATGTCATTTGAATCTAAAGATTTTAAGCCTAATGTAGATTAGAATTAAATTTAGTAAAATCTAACATAAGTTAGACTTTTGGATTTTAGATTTGATGTCTTTTAGATTTTAGTCTGGGGTTTAAACTGACTTTAATTTAAGTTGATCCTAAAGTTTAGGTCAACTTAAATTTAACCCAAGATTTGATTAATTTGGATTCAATTATAGGTTTAAGTTTAATTTGAAATGAACTTAAATTCTAAATTAAATTTGTATTAAACCTAATGTAATTAAGGTTTAATAGAGTTTATTAGGACTAATGAGGGATTAGACCTAATTAGGGTTTTATTTGTATTGAACCTAATGTAATTAAGGTTTTATAAGATTAATTAGGTCTAATGAGGGGTTAGGCCTAATTAGGGTTAGATTTGTATTAAACCTAATGTAATTAAGGTTTAATAAGGTTTATCAAATCTAATGAGGGATTATACCTAATTAGGGTTTGATTTCTATTAAACATAATGTGATTAAGGTTTAATAAGATTAATTAGGTCTAATGAAGGTTTAAACTTAATTAAGGTTTTTTTTGTATTAAACCTAATGTAATTAAGGTTTAATAGAGTTTATTAGGTCTAAAGAGTGATTAGACCTAATTAGGGTTTGATTTGTATTAAACCTAATGTAAATAAGGTTTATTAGGTCTAATGGATGTCTTAGGCCTAATAGTGTTTATGGTGTTAAGCATAATGTGATTAAGGCTTAATCAGCCTTAATTAGGTCTAATGGTGTCTTAGACCTAATTAGAATTTTGTTTGAGTCCATTTGAAATTAGACTCAAGATTAACTTAGTCCAATGTGGAATGGGCTAACTATGATGATTTAAGATGTTGGTTTAAGATTTAAAGGATTTAAGGGTTTTTTTCAATATAAATTTATAATTTTAACCCTAAGATTAAAGATGTCATTACAAATTTCCAAATAGCTAAAAATTGTCATTTTATAGTTTAAAAATGTCACACTGAATTTTTCTAACCATTTTTAAATTTAATTTCCAAATTCTTTAACTTTTATAATTATTTTTGGAAATAATTACAAATTTTGATAGACATTACAAAAGTAGATCCTTGAGAATTTTGCTAACCTTGGAAAAATTAGGGAATGCCTCTAAGGATGAAAGTGCTAGTACTGTGAAAATTTGAGAATTTTTGGAATTATAAATAATATTTAATAATTAAATTACTTTAGAGAGTAATTAATTAATTAAAAATTAAATATAACTCAATAATTTCAATTTTTGGTTCCAAAATTTTCTATTTGTCTCCCTAAGTCTGAGGATGTTTTGGTTTCTTTTTGTGATTTTTCTTTGTATAGATATAGATTTTTAAAGATTTTTATCATTTTTTGTATTTAAATAAATAGAAAATACTTCATTTTCTATTTATACACGTGGCAGCTGACTGGATCCTCGGATCCTTCAAACTCACACATAGCTCAGTTTGGTTGGCTGAAGCTTTACATGTGACATCCCACATGGCCCACAGTTTCGTTACTTCATATGGATGGTTTCGTGGTCCGGCTCGATCAGGGCCATCCATTTCTAATACTTGAAAATGGACGACTTCGATTCATCGTCCCAAAAGGAGGATAAATCGAGAGCCGTTCATTATTGGGGGCTTAATATTTCGCTCGATTATTTATGAAACTTTATGGAAATTGTTCCTAAAGCTTCATCTAAAGAGGGAAAACCCATCCATACGGTGACTTATAAGTTGTGAACTGATTCACTTCACAAACCTTCAAACCTGAGCCTATTTTGGTTTTGAATGAACATACGAGGGCTGATGAAGTGAAGCTTCAATGAAGATTTTTTGGAACGATCGTTTTAACCTTACGCAGCTTCTGGTATACTCAATTTGGAGTGAAATTGAGTCTAAGTATGAATTCACCAAAATAGGTTCACAACTTGGTGTGAAAATAGGCTAGAGCTCACGGGAAGACTTAATTTTGATTGGGAACTTCTTCATACACCTCAGGGAAGGTGTAGGAATAGTCAATTTGGGGTTTTGAGGAGTTTTGTGTATACCTGAAAACTTATCCTATTTTTAGGTGATTAAATTGTAAGAGGGTAGTGGTTTTTAGGGCTTGATTCTATGGGGAATCAATTGCTCAGGGTACGGGAGCAATTTTGGTCTTGGTTGTTTCAAGTTTGGGTATTTTCTGTATGTCTCTCTTCTCTCTTAGAGCTCTCAAGTTAGCCTATTTATAGGCTTAAAGAAGCCATGGATGAGCTTGGGCTTGCTTATAGATGAAGGTAACAGTGTCATGATGGCTTGGGGATAAAATTTTGGCTAGGAGATGATCATGACTAAGCTCCCCAAGGTTAATCTATGTTATACTCAACTAGGGTGAATGTTTGGTTCATATTTTGGCTTCCCTTCATTGTCTATCTTATGAGGTGGTTATGGCTGGTTAAAACCCGCTGAATTAACCTCCTCCATGTAAGTTTATAAGTCATCCAATGGGTTTGCAATGGAATGCCACATATGCTCTTCTTGCCCTCACTTCCATGAAGATATCATTTATGATGAGGATAAGGGTTTTTCTCTCATTTGGTAGCCCATGAGGTGAGTGAGATACTCTTGGATTGAACCTGTATCTCCTCTTACATAGGCATACGAGTCACCCATGGAATTTAGAGGGGAATCACACATAGTCCCCTCTCTCCTCATTTTTATAATTTGGTGATGATGAGTTCAATTCATGATGTAGGAATGACTTAAGCCATGCTTTTTTTCTCCTTTAGGTGGTTTGTAATGTGATTGATGACTCAACGATATCATTCCTTAAGCATTGCATAAAGAGGTGACACCACTTTTACCCCTTCATGATGGTATCATGATGAGCTTTAACCTAAGTTAACCATGGTGGTTCATAGGTTTTTCATGGGTCACGACAAGTTATGAGAGGTCCTATGGGACATGGGCGACCCATTAATGACCCCTCATGGGTTGAATTTAATGTTTAAATTTAAAATATGATTTTAGGGTTACCATGGATTTGTCTTGCCATGAGCTTAAACCATAATTTTTAAACTTAAATCCTAGGTCTAGTGATCTTTAATCTTTCTCTTCTTTAATTAATTAAATGATTAATTAACTAAGAGAATAAAATATTTTGATGAAAATATCAAATTTTGAAAAAAAATGGTGAATTTGATCAAATTTGACTAAGGTTAACTCGATTGAACATGTTCGACCAATTTTGACCATTATGGGTCCAAGGGTGCCCATAATGACTAATATGACCATTTGATGGTTGGATTAGTCATGGGTTCATTGGGTCATGGTTATTATTTCAGTGTCTTAAATTGATCAAAGGGGTCAAATTTGACCAATTTGGTGTCTGAGTTAACCCGGTGGTCAATGGGGTAATCATTGGGTCATGGATTGACCGTTTTGACCAAGTTTGACCATTTAGGTCATTGAGTTGACCTTTGGGTCAATGTGGTGTTCATTGGGTCATGGATTGACCATTTTGACCAATTTTGACCATTTAGGTCATTGGGTTGACATTTGGTCAATGGGTTCATTTTGACCAAATTTTGAACAGTTAGGTCAAGGGTTGACCTGTTGGTCATTGGGGTAGTCAATATGTTCATTTTGACTAAAGTTTGACAAGTTAGGTGGCCGCTTCGGTTGCAAATACGAAGTAATAATTTTTTATAAATAGTTTCAATTTAGTCACAAATTATAATCAGTTTACTAAGATAGCAGGTGATCTATACTCAAGTATACATATTGTTCAAGTAATACAGGGCTCTAGTGGAGTCCTGGTTATTGATCTCACAGGGAGGAAGCAAAACTTAAAGCGTAGCACAGAAATCCAATATTCAATTTACAAAGCACTAAATGTTTTACCACAAATGCTACAGTTTAACTATGCTAGAGATATTAAAATCACTAAATTACTTTCTAAGCTTCAAATTAAAGTAACTACTACTATAATAAGCTTTTGTAATGCAAGGTTCAAATTTAGAGAAAGTGGCATTCCCCTTACAATGATATTTTGTTAAGAGAATAATATAGATTACTTTAATATATGTATTGTGCGAAATAGAAGAATACATAATATTTACCCTCTTCCGAGTGCTATAAAGAACATTGGCTAATTCTAGGTTTAGTCCCTAAATCTGTGGTTAGGCTGAGAGGATACTGGCTCTCACTCTAGAGCTCCCACTTCCCTTCCCTTGAAGGCTAACTCTTGCTTTAGTTTCAAAACACTTGGACCAAATTAGAGATTTCAGTATGTCACCCTAAAATCTCCTTTTCTATGCCCAATAAACATATTTCCCTATTTATTTGCACCCAACCCCCATGAACTTCACCATCTATGGAGTTTGAATGTAATCTCTACTTTTGTTGTAGAAAGCATAGCTCTTTTCGGATTGTATGTTTTACAACGTATTTTAACAAATTAATTGGCCAGATCAAAAAGTAAATTAAGAACGAAGTGGAAAATCATCATAATTTCCATTCTTTCTTATGGCACATCCAATCTAAACTATCACATCACCATTTATCATTGCAAGGAGAAAGACAAAGAAATCTACTCAGAATTCATGGAGAAGATATTAAAAAACAACGATTTTATATATAAAAGCAACGTCATACAAACAATAAGAAGTAAATACAACTTATCTGAATTTCTTCCCCAAGCAAATCCCTTAAAGTTTCTTTGGATCTCCTTCTCTCTTTTCAACAACACACAATTCCCTCTTGGAACATTATGGAATAAGCAATCTCTCATTTTCCCTCTCCTCCTATAACTCTTTTGAGAAGAATCCCTCACAATACAACACTAAACACCAAACCCTAGACTCTAAACTCTCTCTAAACACTTCCTCTCCACTCACACACACTTAAGCACACATACCACACACTACTCACTGACTCGACACAAAAAAAAGATAAATTTGTCTAAAAATGAATTTCTTAAGAGTTGCATCAAGAATCCCTTCAAAAAGTGTCCAAATATATTGAATCTGGCTTGAACCGACAATGGTCGCCATCAGCAGGCAATAGGACGCCGTCGGCGCCTTATCTCGACTTTATTTCTGAGCTCTCTTGAAAAACGCACCGTCGATGCTGGTTTGGGCATCGTCGGCACCAGACTTTCAAAAATCTGATTTTTGCCTTCTTTCACTCCAAATACATTTCTTTTCGCTTCTTTTTGCTCCTTTTGCCTAAAATCATCATAGCTCCTACAAAACATGAAAAATACCTTCCATTAAAATGCAAAATCACCAAAAATGAGTACAAAATATATATGAAAAATCAAACATATTTTTGGTGCATCATTAGGTCAAGGATTCGTCTGTTGATCAATGGGGTGGTCAATGGGTTCATTTTGATCAAAGTTTGACCAGTTAGGCCAAGGGTTGACCTGTTGGTCAATGTGATGGTCATTGGTCAAGGTTTAACCATTTTTACCAAGTTTTATCATTTAGGTCATTGGGTTAACCTTTGGGTCAATGTGGTCCCAAATTTGGGTTTTGTGTCATTCATATGATCATTTTAGGATGTAATAAAGATTTGAGTTAAAAAATCTTCATTATATTTTTACCCTAGACTTTTAGGGTTTAACGACCCTTGATAAGATTTAGGAGGCCAATATGTGTAGAATTCCTTTCTCAAAATGATCTCACAAAAGTGAGGTCAACACCCTCTTACCATCACTTGATCATCCTCAACTTCAAGGAAATTAACATAGAATTCCTGAACTAAAGAAATTACAGTAACAATAGAAAAAATACAGAACCGATTCAACTATTGGCTGACAATCAAGTCTTCCACTTCTCTGCCCCGATTCTTGAAATATTGCCCAAGAATTAATTTTCTCCACTGCATGGCATCAATGTATGTATCCTGAGCTTTCGAACTTACAAACTTACTTGAAACATTAAAGCTTTTTTTAAAAAAAAAAAATTTTTGAACATTATCATGTCCAATTTTACTCTTGCTTCTTCCACAAAAATAGGGCCAATAATAATAAGTTTGTATTAGAAGATTTAGTATAGGCAGAAAGATCAAGAGCAAGAGCAAAAGTAGAATAAAAAAAACATGGGTTAGGCTTCCATTAATACAAAATTGGTTGAAAAATATTTTGACCTTTGAAAACTAGATTAATAGAATTAAGAAGAACCACATCTACTTTTATTTGGATATTAACTGTAGCAATAGTAAGATGAGATCCATTAGATGTGAGGAGATCAACTGAAAGAGGGATACCTATATTTCTAGCCACTTTATAAATATCATTCTTTGACCAACACCATAACAATAAATAAGGAAATTTTGCTCACATAGGAGCTTCTCTAAAATCCTCTTTCATAAGTTTAATGTCAAGTTTCCATCTTTTAAAAAAATTGACCTCCCATAGATGAACCAAGGACCACCCATCAAGACCATTTCAAGATCCTCAATAAAGTAAAATTTTAAAAAGAAAAAAAATGACCCTTTTGTAGGAGAGGAGAATAACAATATCTTTATGCATCCAAATCAGTTTAGTAGCCTGTTGATCCACTTTAAAAATTACCTATTTTTAGTGTAGATTTCATGCTAATTTTATGCACATTTTTAAAGATATTAAACTTTAAAGGAAGGAATTTATCATATTTTTGTCTTCAAGTATAAAAATATGATTTTAGAGAAAATCAAGCAAAAACTACGCAATTTTGAGCCAAAATAAGCAAGGAAGAAAATCCTAACTTAGCACATATTGATATGTCTTTCTATGCTTAATATATTTTATATTTCTCACATATTTCTGAATGAAATTATACTTTTGAGAAAGGTTGTTTTTATGTTTATCTTGTAGGTGAAGATGTTAGGAATGCAACGCAACTGAACTGGGTCGAAACAGAGTTAAAACGAAGCAAAATAGTGGAGCTGCACACAGGGTGGCGCCTAGGCTCCAAACCCGGCGCCTAGGCGCTAGTGACGATGAGAAAACGGTGCCTAGGCTCCAGAATCTAGGCCTAGGCGTCAGAATCATCCAAAAATGGTTATTGGACGGATTTTTTACAACTTTGGGAGTTATTTTGACGGTGTTAAGTAGTTTCTAGACATTCTAGAAGACTGGAAGTTACTCCCAATATATAGAACATGTGATACAATGTATCTGGACACATTGGAATGGTTTTAATCGCGAAGAGGTGTGACCCAAAGTGAAGGGGTGCGAAGACTTGGTCACAAGAGTCTGGTGCCAAGGCGCCAGATCCCGGTTGCCGCAATATCAAGGAAGTTGGACCAGTTTGGAATGAACCAGCCTCAATTTACTTTTGTAAGTAAGGAAAGTTCATTAGGGCGTATAATTGATTATAACTTGTCATATGACGCTTTAAATACTATAAACAACCCATATTCTAACTTTTACAACCCGTGTTGGGAGAACCATCCCAAATTTAACTGGAATTATACTACTGATAGTGGAAACAAAAAATGGGAAAATAATCATGTGAATCCTAATGGAAGTTGGAATAATCAAGGGAACACAAACTATAGACATTCATATCTACCATACTCAACAATGATCAACAATTTGAGGATAAGAAGATGTCTATGGAAGAAGTGGTATTGAAAATGGGAAACCAGTTACAAAGTCAAAATGTACGATTAAAAATATAGAGAAGCAACTAGGACAAATGGCTAATTCACTTAGCAATAGACACCAAGGAACACTTCCTAGCAACATTAAGATCAACCCTAAAGAGAACACTAATGAACAAGTAGAAGTTGTCCAATTAAAAAGTGGAAGAGAGATAGAGGATGTGGTTAGAAAAGAGAAAGATGTTATGAGAGAAACAAAGGAAACTAAAAGACCTGAAAAACATGTTTCTAAGGATTTGGAAAAATTAATTTCTCCAACTAAAATCAGTTTGGAAAGACCACCACCTCCATTTCCTCAAAGACTTAGACAGCATGAGTTGGATAAGAAATTTTCAAAGTTCATGAAAGTACTTAAGAAATTAACGATAAATATTCCTTTCATTGAAGCTTTGGAACAGATGCTAAGTTATGCAAAGTTTATGAAGGAGATATTAAACAAGAAAAGGAAATTTGGGGATTACAAGATAGTTGCACTAAGTGAGGAGTGCAGCGCTATACTTCAGAAAAATTTTCCTCGGAAATTTAAAGATCCTTGTAGCTTTACAATTCCTTGTGCAATTGAAGAAAGATTATGTGGAAAAGATTTATGTGATTTAGGAGTGAGCATTAATGTGATGCCTCTATCTATATTTACAAGGTTAGGTTTAGTCGATATTTCTTCCACTACTGTAACACTTATGTTAGCTGATCGATTTATCATTTATCCAAAAGGAGTTATAGAAGACGTGCTTGTTAAAGTGGATAAATTTATCTTTTCTTTGGATTTTATTGTATTAGATATGGAGGAAGATAAAGAAATTCTAATTATTTCTCCCACTACTGTAACCCTTATGTTAGTTGATCGATCTATCATTTATCCAAAAGGAGTTATAGAAGACGTGCTTGTTAAAGTGGATAAATTTATCTTTCCTTTGGACTTTATTGTATTAAATATAGAGGAAGATAAAGAAATTCCAATTATTTTAGGGAGACCTTTCCTTGTTACTGGACAAGCTATGATAGATGTACAAAAAGGAGAGTTGATTATGAATATTAATGACCAGAAAGTCACTTTTGATGTATTAAAGACTATGAGATATCCACCTGAGAGAAAAGAGATGATTATTTTTTGATAGATAAAATTGATTATCTAAGTAAAGACCATTTCCAAGAAATTTTTAAGAGTAAGTTAACTGACCCACTTTTAATATTTATGCAATTTATGTTTATAGCAACGGTACCAAAAACTTGATCCCGCTTTAAATATAGATATATGTTTTAATGTATAATGTAGATTCTACGCAAGTATACGTATCGTATCAAGTAATACAGGGCTCTAGTGAAGTCCTCGGTTATCGATCCCACGGGGAAGTTTTTAACAGATTTGTTATCGACTAAATTAAAAGGAATTACTTACTAATAAAGTGAACGGAAATTCAAAGTAACTATAATAAACTAAAGTAAACTAATGCTTGAAATAAGTTGATTTAAATACTTCAGAAAAAGTATCCTTCTCCTTGTTTTTAGAAAATTAAGTGAATGATGAATTTAAATAAAATTTTTAAATTGTATTGTGACAAATAGGAGCATTCCTATTCTTTACCCTTTGGTCCAGGTGCGAAAGAACATTGACTAATCCTATGTTTGATTACGAATCTGCGAGCTAGTCGGGAGGATACCGGTCGCCACTTCGCAGGCTCCCACGTTCCCCTCACTTGAGGGCTAACATCTACACTTCAGCTCTCAAACAGTAGGACCGAATTGAGTATTTTAGTCTATCACACTAAAATATCCAATTCTATGTCCTATAATTAATATTTCCCTATTTATTTGCACCCGCCTTCCAAGGCTTTTGACTTCTCTGAATATTGGATGTAATTTTTACTATAGTTGATAATTCAACATATTTTAACTACTCAATTGGCCAGATTGAAAGTAAATTAAGTTTTAAGTAAAAAATATCACAATTTATTTTAATATATTAGGTGCTTCTATTTAATTTCATCAATTCGAATAATTTTCATAAACAAGGAGAAAGACTAAGAAAAACTACTCAGAATGCATGGGAATAAAACAAAGCATAGATTTCATTTAAAGTTAACAACAATAAACAAAGATACTTATCTTAATTTCCTCCCCATGCAGACTCCTTGAAGTTCCTTTGACTTTTCCTTCTAGTACAGCAAACTAAATAGCACTCAATTAAACTAATGAACTCACTAAACACACTCAAACTAAATTGAACTCACACAAATGACACTTAAGACAATAGAAAGAGACTTTAAAAAGGGACTCTAAAGGGACACTAAATCACTAAAATTCGGCCTCTATTTATAGAAGTAAGTAAAGGTCCAAGGGGTGCTTAAACACCTCTTCAAAAAGTGTCCAGGTTCAATGTATATGCATTTTGAACTGCCTCGCCGTCGGCGGGAAACGACATCGCCGTCAACGAGGCTTCTAGAAGGTCTTGAGCCGCGCGATCTCGGCGTCGGCCGGCTCGGGCTCGCTGTCGGCGAGGTAGTTATAATTCCTTCAGAAATTCTCCTCACGATCTCGCCGTCGGCGGCCTCGATCTCGTCGTCGGCGGCCTCGATCTCGCTGTCGGCGAAGTAGTTATATTTGCATGAATTTCCTCCTTTTTTATCCAAATTTACTTCATTTCATGTTTTTTGCTTTAATCACTTATAAATCTTCATTCCTGCAATAAAATAAAGAAAATACCTTTCTTTAAAGTGCAGTTTCATCAAAAATAGATATGAATTTCTTGATGTATTTTTCTGTGATCAAAATCCCCCAAACTTAATTATTACTTGTCCTTAAGTAATTTTAATACTAAATAAATAATAATAATGATTTATATAATAGAATTTTTCAATCCGAGATAATATATGAATTAAATTTAAATAACATTATAATAAAGTTGAATAGAAATATTTCTAGGTAATTAAATTAACTTTATAGAGATAAGATTATTTAGTTATCGACTCTAAAATTTCTAGCTTTCTATTTATTTCGAGAACGACTATATTTAAAAATAGTAAATTACTTAAGATATTTAGATGATAGAAAGTTCAAGAAAACACTATTTAGTAAAATACTAATCCATAAATATAAGTTTAGAAATATAATTAAGTTCTACCCTTTAGGTTGATTCCATTGAAGCCAATTTTTGATAAGGCATCTCCTCAAGCTTCTCCTCACTTATATTTTTTCTTTTATTTCTTTTATTTCTTTTCTTTTCTTTTTTCTTGTCTTTTCTTTTTTTTTCTTTTTTAAGTGAGGATTATTGTATCTGGTAGCCTGTTAATAATTTTGAACTTCAATTTCTCTTCCTAAATTTGAAACTTAAAATATTTCTTTGCTTATATATATTTCATAGCATTTACTTCATTGAGTTTCTATCCTTTCTTTTTACTTAAATACTTAAGAATTTTCAATTTTTTAGAATATAGTTTCCCTTATTTTAAATAGTTTACTATATTCTTATTACTTTTAACCAAATATCTTATTCCATTAATTAATTGAATTACTAGAAATATTTTCTTTAACTTTATATAATAATTAAATAAAGTAACTCATATTTATTGAATTGAAAATTACTATAGAAAATCATTTAATAATAATTTTTTAAAATAGAAATTGAGAACAATTTTAATAATTAAATTTGTATTTTTACCTTCCCCCAAACTTAAATTTTTTTATCTTTACTACATAGTGAAAAAGGGAAAGTATATAAATAAAATTCATCATACCTTTGAGCTTTAGGTATTTCTTTTCTTTGAAATTTTCGCAGGCTTTTTCATTACTTACAGAACCTGTACTGTTAGTATTCTTCCACATATATGTTGACCTCATTTTTGATGAGGTCTTCTCTTCTTCTTTTTAGTACTTAGGATCTAGCCTTAGGCTTTTCCTTTGACTATCTTAGAGGATTAGAATTGGGACCCACCATCTATAATTTCAAACCACTTCTTAACTCCCTGCAAACTCCACAAACTTGACTGTAGACCCCTAATCATCTAGAGGGTTGAAATCAAATGTGGAAGTTTAAAGGATGGGTTCCTATAGGACTCTTTGGCCTTAGGACCGCCTCCAGGTGGCCTGTCCAGTGAGGGCTGACTTACACACACCTTACACTTGTACACTACACTTTCACACACCTCCTAAAACCACACCTATACCCAACTTGACCTCCTGACTCATGAAGGTGATTCACATGAATGGTCCTTAACCCCTAATTAAGCCCTTGGCTAAGAGGGTTAGGAACAACATAGTGAATGCCTCAAATGAGTCCCTTCATGGATCATGTGGGCTTGATATGGCTTCATGGCTCAACCAAAATGATTTCATTCCACTTACATTCACCCAATCTTCAATTTTCCAAAATTTCAATTTTTGACCCCGGGACCCGGACACTTTAACTTACCCAAAACCCTTGAAATTACCCAAATTTTTCAAAATTCTACAAAATCACCCAAATTCCACAAAATCATTCCTAAACATTTACCTCCACTCAAATTGATCATCCATAGCTAAAAATACCAAAAATTCTAAAAATACCCCCCAATACCCTCCAAATACCCAAAATGCCCCTCTTGACCCAAAAATCCAAAAATTCAGCAAATTCCCAGAAAATTCCAGAAAATCCCAAATATTCCCAATTTAATTTTGTTCAACTACACCATGGGCCAATTTTGTCAATTTACCCCACTTTTGTCAAAATCCCCAATTTGACCCATTTTAACCCAAAATGAACCCAATGTCAAACCAAACCTACCCAATTGACCCAAATTCTGGTCCAATTCAATTCTAAACTTCAATTCAACACTCCCAACACCAATCTAGACCAAATCCAAGTCCAATTTGATTGACATTTGAATCAAATTTCACTTTTGGCCTTAAAGCCCAATTTGGATCCATGACCCGAAACCTAGCCGAAACCAAACCAATTTAACTCCAATTAACCCCAAATCTTTTCTAAACCTTCCCTAACATCCCCACAAACAAAACACTAACATGATTTGCCCAAAATTTGGATCCAAACCCCACTCAAATTCAACCTAAAACCAAAAGGCCCAATTTTTACCTAAATCCACCCCTAACCCAAATGAGCCCAAATCCCAAAATCAAAATCCAACTAAAGTTGGAACCTCTTTCAAACACTCCCATAAACATTTTCCAACATCAATTTTACATCAATTTCAACCCTAGCCCAACATTGGCCCACGTTAGCCCAATTTGACCTACATATGCCCATTTATCAAATCAACCCAAACTCAACCCAATTCAAACCCAAATCACTCCAAACTTGTTTCAAATCAATCATGACACATCCTTAAGCCAAACCCAACAATTATTTGGCCCAAGCATTTACCAAACTTTCATCCTAAAATCCATTTTAAAATCCAAAAGCCCACTTCCCTAAACCATTTTAAAAGCCCATCTTCATTAAATTTTAAAAGCCCAAACTCATCCTAAAGCCCACATTACAATCTCATCCCATCACCACTCAATTAATATCATCCCTTAAGTCCTAAATCAATCACCAAATGGTTCCAAATCAAGCCATATGCCAAATCACCCCTAAATGCCAAAAATCCACTAAAATCCATTTCCATGTAAATAAGCCGAAGCCATCCACTAAGCCGAATGGAGTCCTCGAAGCCATGCACAAGCCACATGAAGCCATGGGATCCACTTTACACATCATCATACTATTAATTGCAAAAGGAGGAGCCTCTTTTAAGCCCCCTTAAAAAGGTTTTAACCCTTTTAATGCTTCACCTTAATCCATGATTAATCAAAATATTCATGGATGGTGACTTCTCTACCCTTTCCTAGGCGATTCATCCGATCCTCCCTCGGCCCAAATCAGCCATGGGGAGGTGAACCAAGCCCATTTCCATGGGTTGACCAAACCAAGTGCAAAAGAAGCCACCTCCCATGCCATTTTGATCCAACCACTTTACACATGTAAGGCTTCAATTGAATTCACCAACTTCGACCCCCGACCTCCACGACCTTGAGGGTGACCCTTGCCTGCTGGCCGACCACACAGGCCGCTAGGAAAACACCATGGCCGAGACATGGGGAGGAGCCAAACTTTGGAATTCCACCTTGTCGAGTTTCCCCATGCCCGATGGCCACCATGGTTGTTCTTCCCTTGACCTAAGCGGTGATCCCAAGTCCTAACTCCCCCGGGAGGCCCTCGAGCCCCTCCTGATTCAAACCCCACCTCTCTCGGCCATGGAAGAGGTGTTGAACTAACCTTAAGGAAACTCCTGCCAAAATCACTCCGGACTCTCCCCACACCTAGAGCACTTGATCCCCACTGTCCTCTTGCCACTAATCCCCACTAGTCGAGCTCGATTTTGGAGCTCGATTCTCGAGCCGAACGAGGACATTCCCAAATCCTCCACCAAAGTCAAATTAAACTCACCTACACCTGCACAAGGTCGATAGGAGAAGTTCCCCAGTGAAAGCCCCCTCTCCGGGCCACCCATCCGTTCCGGACTCCAAAGGTTGAAATCGGGCTTGGTCGAAATCATACTCGGACAATTCACTGGGCCGGGAGACTTCATCTGGAGCTTGCTTAGACCCAATCGAAGGTGACACAACCCTCAGATCGAAGCCACACTTCTCTGAGCAAAGGTATGGTCTCACTCTTCTTCCCAAGCTTCTGAACATTCTCCAATTTTATTGAATCAATTTCATGATACATAAACCATATGGATGTGTTCGTCTCTTCAAGACGAATCCATAGAGCACAAGAACACAAAAATCCGTTGAGAAATGAGTGAGTTCTTAGGGTTTTAGTGTGGACGGTTCTCGGGCTAGGAGGCTTGGGGACGATGAACGGATGCCGTTCATTCAATACACGCGCGGATGGATGGCTCAGATCAGGTCGGATCAATGGATGATACGTGGAAGGCGGGACCCGGGCTGCTGACTCAAGTGGAGGCGTCGAATGGGAGCGCGCCGCGTGGTCGTTTCGGAGATGTCGAGGATGACGGGGCGCCGCGCTGGATAAGTAGGAAAATAGGCATTTTCTTATTTATTTAATTCTCTAAACTTAAAAAATACATAACTTTGTGTAGAAAAATCAGAAAAATAAAATAAAAATACTCTCTTGCTCAATGAACAGAGGAGAATAATGTGGAAAAGAAATCATTTAATTTCATTGAGTATTTGATTTTTAATAATTTATTTACTCTCTGCACATTTTCAATTCTCCATGCATGTATACAATTCACCATGGCATGAGACCATAGGACTTTTTAAGCCTCTGAATTTGGGAACATTCCACGAATTTTCCGAAGTCGAAGGCCACCCTATGAAGAGTTATTGATTTTTCAATTCTAGGTCACTATTCTGAGTATTTTAATTCTAATAATTAACATGTTGTGAAATAAACTCTAGGAAAATTTGGTGATGTTTTTATGACCAGAGGACCCTAGGAAAAATGGTTTTTGAGTTAACTCTCTTGTAATAACCCTAATTGGCTTAAACACCCAAAATGGAGCTTTAATTAATTAGAGCTAATCATACATCAAATTGAATTGAAATCAATTCTCCACTGACCTTTAGGATCAGAGGAACCCACCATAAAAGTACGAAGTCGATTGGACTTGGTTAGCTCTATCAAATGGGTTGATTAAGCCATTTAGCCAAACTTAAACTTTAAAAATTCATAACTTTCAAAATACTTTTCAAAAATTCACCAAATTGGTTTTGGAGCCTCTCGATATCGGGAGAATTTAGGAAAATTAAAATTGCAATTTTCTAAAAAGTTGATTTTTTGCATTATTTTAATATTTTAATAATTAAAAAATAATAAAAATCACAAAAATAATAAAATTCACCAAAATGTCACATTTTGAATTTTAATCACTTAGGAACAAACTCCATATTTTTCTTAGGTCTCTAGGATGAAATATTAAATTTTAAAGCCCTAGGGTAATTTTAAAATTAAAAAAAAATGTATTTTCTAGCATTTCCACTAAAATAATTCTAATAAATCAAAGAAAAATCAGAAAATTGTAAAACTTAGTTCTCTGACTTCCTTTATATCAGAGAGATTTTTGAAAAATATAAAATTTATTTTTCAATCTTTATTTTATTTTTAAATTAATTAATACTCCAAAATTTAAAATAATTATAATAAAAATAATATAATTCAAAAAATCACCAAAATTGGTCCAAGTGGTCTTCTAGTCATTAGGAATGTCCCATAATTTTCTTAAGGACAAAAACTTTCCCTTGGTCATATTATTAACTTTTCCTTGGAAATCCCTATTTTCCACCAAAAATAATTACATAAATAAATTAAATACAGAAAAATCACATTTTCTCCTCTAATGCCTTTATTGACATATGAGTGAAGTTACATAAAAATTTAAAATTCATTTAAGCTCAATTTAGTGAGTTATGAAATTAGTAAGTTTAAAGGGCAAAATAGTAATTAAAATTTTAACCGATAATTAAAAATTTTAGGTTTAATTAAAAGGGTGGGTAAAATATTTGATATTAAGTTGATTTTGGATGTTTGAAACTTAAGTATTTAAAGGGTAGAAACCTACCAAATAATTTGAAAGTAATCAAAATAAACCTTAATTAAATAATTAATTAAATTTGGAAGAATAACAAAATTGGAATTATTAAAATAGGGATATTATTAGGAAGAGATTTATTCTTTAATTTAAGAATCCCTAAATTAATCATCTCAATAATATTTAATTCCTAATTAAAATGATAATTCAAATTTAAGATTTAAAATGTTAAAAGACTTAATCATTAAATTAAATTAAAGTTAAATTATTTAAATTAAATCCTTTTAAATTTCAATTAAATTAATACTTTAACCATTAAAATTAAATCATCTTTAAAACATAAAAAAATAAAATATTAAATTAAAATTAAAAATAAAATTAAATTAAAATTAAAAATTAAATTAAATTAAATTAAATTAAATTAAATCAAATTAAATCAAATTAAATTTAATTAAATTTAATTAAATCATATTAAATTAAATTAAATTAAATTAAATTAAATTAAATTAAAATAAAAAATAAAATCAAGTTAAAATTAAAATTAGATTAAATTAAATAAATTAAATTAAAATTAAAACTAAACCAAATTAAATTAAATTAAAGTTAAATTAAATTGAATTAAGAATAACATCACCTAAGACATAAAGAATTTAAAAATAAATATAAAGCAACTTGAACACTATTCCAAACTTAAACCCATTAATTGAAATTAAATTAAATCACAAATCACTTGAACGTTAATTTGCCCTCAAAAGCTCATGATGTCATAACTCTTAAACGGAGTGTTAAGTGAAGTGTTATTTCACTCATAGGATATTCAAATGTCCTAGTTCATCTGAGCAAGATAAGCAAAACTTGAACTCCTGGATAATTGATTCATTATATAATTAAATTCTCTTGGACTTAAAATAATCCTAAAAGTATTGAAAAGATGTTTAAGATTCGTCTTAAGCACTTCTTCGATACGATAGAATGTTTATAAGAACAACTGAACTTAATTGTTCTTTGATGAAGAAAATTGTCCTCAAACCAAAACACAAGAACCTAGACGTCATAGGAGATGACTAGCTGTAGGATTAGGAACTTGGTAGAAAACCATAACCCTTCCCTTAGCTTTACCTAGAAACTTGCTTTAAATGCTTAAATATTCCAAATTGTGTTTAAGTGCAGCCTAGGATGACGGGAAGACCCTCCAGGTACGCTTTTATTTTATTGCAATTTACCCTCTTGCAATTTACTTTATTGCAAATTCACTTTATTTTTATTGCATGATAAACAACTGTTGCATGAAAATCCACACCTTTAGGATAGTCCCTAAAACTGAAACCAAAACTAAATTAAAAGTCATTACAAGATAAAATTCACCGCCACAATATTTTAAAATATAAAACAACTCAAAATTTAATCACAAACAGAACAACAAAACTACAACTACAACAAAATTAAAACGTCTTGTTGGATGATCGGGAATACCTCGGATGATGTAACCTACGTGTTGCTTAACGGGATTTCCCACGGTCTAAATGAAAGTGTGGAACTCATTCAGTTGAGTTTAGCAAATTCATCTGGACTAAGTGAATCCGATAAAAATAACAATGCCAGAAGGATGGAACCATGGGATCTTAACCGGTGTTATTATAATCAACGTTAAGATTTGTTTAATTAAAATATTTAAAAACACCTGGATTTTAAGATTTTCTCTAAACCAGAACACTTCTCTCATCTCCTGATTTATGACTTCTAAAACTAAACCTCTGCAACAACAAGGAGCTCGGAGCATGGTGGGCAGCACGGCCATCGTCATCGACGAAAACCCGAGTCTACTTCAACGAAAACTTTCTTAGAATTAAATAACCAAGCCATAGGACTTCGAGGAAGTTTGCCTAGTGCAACATAAATCCTCAACTCTTCGTTAGGCATTTGCATGATCATATCATGTAAATTAAGCCCTAACCGGTCTTAGAGACTCCGAGGTAGTCGTTTGGCACGACATAAACCCTCACATCTTCGAAAGTTATTTGTATGATTTTATCATACAAATATAAGTCCTAATTAATTAAAATTGGCAAGATCAAAACATTAAATAAACATTAGGACTTTCCTAAATTCAAGCCAAACAATAGGATAGTCGGGAAATTACCGAAGTTCGCTTCGAATCTGTAATTTCTCCTACCTTTCTTCCTTTGAATTCCCAAAACAAAATGTTCCAAACTTGATACATTCCCTATTGAAATTCCAAAATTCAATCCCTTGAAAACTTAAACTTCGAGATTCTTGAGAGCAGAACTACTGAGTATTATCGAGAGTTTTCTTAAGTGATTCCTGTCACTTAAGATGTAATTAACTATAGGGGCTTGCCCTTATAGGGAATTTTAAGAACCCAGGTAATATAAACCCTGCTTAATTCATTTATATTAAGCGAGGGAATTTTCGACTTATAAAATTGGTTCGCGGACCAAACGGATGTCACAAATCTTCTAGTTTATTTAACGAGCCCCATCATTAAGCAGTGTGTCTATTCTTCGGGATAAATACACGGTTTGTGATGCGGCGCTCATTTATATAAACTATCTGGGATGTGAGGTCGGTTTGATTTCATATCTTAAAATTCTTTTCAAAATCAAATACTACTTTTCAAATTATTTATTTAAATTAAATTAAAAATTCGCCGACAATTTCTGTAGGCGACCTCTTTTCAAAAATACAACACACAAACCTAAAAATAAGCCGTACAATATAATATTTAAAAAGAAAGTGCAGGGATGGAAATTTTAAAATAAGTATCAAACATAACAAAGAAAACTTAATCTATTACTATACATACATTTAAAACTTAAACAATGCATTAAAGAAAGACTAATATCCTATATATAAAAATTTGCAACTAATTTAACACACATAAGAAATTTAATATCACTGCTCAAGCAAACAAACAACATATCAAGTCCAAAGTCCACAGAAAGTACTAAAATATTACACACAGAAATAATAAAGTTTGCAAAACAACAAATCTAAACAAACCAAACTAACTAAATAGAAGCTCTAATCTTCTACATTAAAATCCCAAACTATGTCATCTCCCTGATCTCCAGGCTGTGAAGGCTGAGCAGGCTAGTATTGTGAATAACGGGGGCACTCAGGAAAGACAACATCTAAATCACCACTCCTATATCGACGCTCAGCTTCATAGTATGCAATCTCGTACTCTGAATGTCGCTGGAGATATTCGCTATCATAATCGTGTCTTCTCTCCAAGCCTCCGATCCTTTGGTCTATATGCTCAAATCTTCTCTCCATAGTCTCTCCAAATAACTCAAAACTCTTTCTACTCAGGGTTAATTCATTCATCAGATCTTGAAGGGTAGGAGTGGTGTACTGAGGGGGTGGTTCATAACTAGTAGAGGGTATATCTCTACTTAAAGAAGGTACATAATCCCTTGTCCCAGATCTCCATCCTTCGTGGGATTCATATTTCTTTATATTAGCTCGAGTAAGGGGTTTCATAGGCTACTATCCATTCCTCATCATCTCTTGCCTCTACCCCGGATAATTGGCAAAGTGCATAGATAAGACCGGGATGTCCTAGTCCTCATCCACTTTCATTTCTAGCGAGTGGCTAATATGTTTTTATATATAATATTTCCCACATTAATACTCTTCGGTTACCGAATACGAAATTCGGAAGCTGCTTCATCTCTTGTTACCTCACTATGGTGGTAGGTAGATAACAAAGTAGAACAAATAAAATAATGCCAGGCTTTAGATGTTGTGTTTAGCATAGAAAGAGGGAAGTTTACCCATTCCTGCTGCTTTATCTTCCAGACTCCTTTCCCATCAGTGAGAAAGTCGATCACCTCTTCCAGTGGTCCCTCCATAGTTCCAAAAGTTTCATACTCGCTCATGTAGGTGTCTCGTACTTCATAATAAGCGTTTATTCTAGCAACGTTGAAATCTACAAAAAATCCTCTAACCTTAACCGGTGCATCTTCAGCCTGTGTTAAATTTGTATAAAATTCCTTTACTATTTCTACAGCTGCTCTGTTGGTAACGTAGCAGAAGTTTTCCCATCCTCACTCCTTTATAACTCGTTCCACTTCTCCTCCTGGATTCTTGAAAACTCAATCTTGTATGCACTTTCTTGCTTGAATGTTTTGAAAATATCGAGTTTGTGCTCTTACATTAATGAATCGGGTTTCGTCATATTCTATTCGACGCTTTTGTCGTGGAGCCATTTCTCGATCTGTGAAATTTGCAAAAATTTTAACTAAACTCCAAAATATTACTAAGAAGGCTTCCTACAACAACTAAAATCCATTTAAATCAATTTCTATGAAATTCTTCCAAGTATTTTCTTCACATTTCAAAATTTTTCAAAATATCCCAATGTAGAAGAAATCAATGGTGAAAATCAAAAATTTTTATATAGGAGTGAAGCTCTTACCAAGGAAAGATGAAATCCGGTGTCAAAAAGTCTTGAAATCGCTTCAAATCCGAGATCTCTCAAGCCCTAGGTCGGATTTTTCGAAGTTTTGAGGAAGGGGATGATGAATAGTGTCGGTTGACTGGTCAAATATAGGTCTTTTCGCGATCTCGCCGTCGGCGAGATTTTTCTCGCCTTCAGCGAGCTAATTAATTTGATAAGGCAAAGGTTTCAGGAAAAATCCGTCGTCGGCGAGCTCGTTCTCGCTGTCAGCGGGTTTTCTCGCTGTCGGCGAGATCCCAAAATTTTTAATTTTTTTTTAAATTTGTCAATCATTTTCAACCTCGAATTGCCCTTAGTCAATCTTCCGATCACTTAATTTAATAATAATACAAAGATTAGATACTTATACTCTCAAAAAGCCACACAACATAAACAATATAACTTTATAAATGAAATCCATGAAACTTACAATTTTCATACAGACAACTTCACACATACTTAACTTAAATGTTCAAATCCATAATACTCAGCATCGCAATCCAAGCCACAACACTCTAAATCGTTGAGACATAACAATTTACAAATAATCTCATCAAATCTGAGATGATCAAATCAAAGTTCGACTCATAATAAAACTTAACTTCAAATCAAACACACACATATATATAAAAATAACAAAAACATAGAAATCTTTCCTACTCTTCGATGTATCGAACTAACATCTTCTACGATATTTCCGATGCGAGCGAGTGCACAAATAAATTGTAGAAAGGCCTAAAAGGGAATTCGCAGTAGATTCTTCATTAATCCATCCTTTCGTCTTAGTAGATGAATAAAGCTGGCCTCCGGATGTCCGGTATGATCAAAGTGCTCCTTCATTCTCCAATCAATATGATCGAACATATCGGAGATATTGTCGATGGATTTCATCACATTTTGCAATTCTTTCTCCAATCCTTTAATCTTCTTCAGAATGAAATTAGTCTTATCGGTAAAGGGCCTTGCTAAAGGATTGTTACGTGATGCTCGTCAGAAATAACGGTGATCTCATCATTGTTATCCAAAGTGGGAACATATCAGTAGGATCCAGGGGTTTCCATGGTAAAAGTACTTTTTCCCAAGCTTCATAAGAAACTTGGTACTGACTGCATAAAGCAAATATAGTAGATGGGTGTCCAAGTCCATGCACTAACCCATGCACAATTAATCATAATGCAGACTTTACTATTATTGATCCAACATCGATAGGTAATCCAATTTGAATACAGTAGTTTAAAATAGCGCATTCCTTTGAAACTTTATTTACTCTCATGGTAGGTAATAGTTTTGATGATATAAAGAAATGCCAGTGCTTTGAGACAGGGTTAAGAAGTGATGCAGAAAAACTGACATACCCTTTTTCTCGTAACTTCCAATCAACCGGTTCATCGGTCAAGTATCTATAGATTTCGTTCATATTGTATCTCGAAGGCACAAAGTTAGAATAATGACAAACAGAGGTATTTTCTATAGAAAACAATTCATTTACCCTTGCAGGAGTAAATGTTACCCATCTTCCTCTGACGTACACATTTCCATTGTTGATCACATGTAAATTAGAGTAAAACTCTTTAACTACTGGTATAATTACAGTGGATGTTGTATAACAAAATACCTCCCAATGCCGTTGTGCGATCATTTCTTCGATTTTTGTAGTAGAATTCTCTACTCCTCCATTAACGAATCCTCTTTTTTTAATCAGTATCTTCTTCATCAAGCCTTTGTTGAAGATTCGCTGTGCCTCCGAACTGACGAATTTTCTCCGGTTGAAAACTTCAGTTTTTGTGGTTTCTAAGAATTTGGAGGCCATTTTGGATGGAAAGGATTGGTCTCTAGTCGTTCCTAAGGAAGAAAATGGTGTAAAATCGGATTTGGAATAATTTCTTATGAAGGAATGGCTTAGATCCGTCCAAAACCGCACGAAAAATCTTTAAGAAACCAAATTTTCAACTGCCTCGCCGTCGGCGGGAAGTTCCTCGCCGTCGGCAACTTAGTTATAAAACTGAATGGAGTAATGGTCCACGATCTCGCTGTCAGCGGGCTTGAGCTCGCTGTCGACGAGATTCGTATAAATCGTCCATTTTCACTCTGGTCCGAATATTTTCTGATCTCATCCAATAGGTTCAATTTTGTGATGATTCTTAATAAAAATTGGAGTAGTAAGATTTGTTTTTATAATATAGATTCACTAATATATAGATATTTAAAAATAAAAGACTATTATGGGTTGCCTCCCATAAAGCGTTTGGTTTAACATTGTCAGCCCGACCTAATTTAGTTAGTGTTCAGGTTGACTAAGCATTAAAACCTCTTTAAAATTTGGTCTTCTATTTTTGAAATATGGTTTTAATCTATGTCCATTTACTTTAAATCTATGTCCTGTTTTTGGATCTTCAATTTCGATAGTTCCATATGAAAATATTTGAGTTATGGTGAAAGGTCCTAACCATCGAGATTTCAATTTCCCAGGAAATAATTTCAATCTAGTATTATAAAGCAAAACTTCTTGTCTTAGTTCAAAATTTCTCTGATTAATCTTCCGATCATGCCATAATTTCATTCTTTCTTTATAAATCTTATCATTATCATATGATTCATTTCTTAGTTCTTCCAATTCATTTAATTGCAACAATCTCTTCTCACCAGCTTCTTTCATATTATAATTAAATTCTTTAATCGCCCAATATGCTTTGTGTTCTAATTCAACTGGTAAGTGGCATGTTTTTCCATATATAAGCTTGTAAGGAGTCATTCCAATCCGAGTTTTATAAGCGATCCTGTATGCCCATAATGCGATGTACGAGTCTTATAGACCGGTCGATCTGATTAGGATTTACGGACTTTTCTAATATATGCTTAATCTCTCGATTAGAAACTTCAGCTAATCCACTAGTTTGTGGATGATAAGCAGTTGATATCTTATGCATAATTTTATATTTTTCTGCTAATTTGTGAATATATTTGTTTCTAAAATGAGTTCCTCTGTCAGTGATAATCACTCTCGGCATTCCAAATCAAGTAAAAATATTTTTCATTAAAAATTTCGAAACACTTTTAGCATCACACCTAGATAAAGCTTGTGCTTCAATCCATTTGGAAATATAATCAACAGCTACTAATATATATGAGTTTCCAAATGACGGAATAAAAGGTCCCATGAAATATAATCCCCAAACATCAAAAATTTCAACTTCTAATATAAAATTCAGAGGCATTTCATTTTTTCTTGATATGTTTCCTACTCTTTGGCATTTATCGCAGGTTTTTATATATCTATATACATCTCTAAATAGAGTAGGCCAGTAGAATCCAGATTGTAGAATTTTATATGCAGTTTTATATGTCCCAAAATGTCCTCCAAAATCGAGTCATGACATTTTTGAATGATTGGTTCGGTTTCTTCATAAGGCACACATCTTCTAATAATTAGATCCTTACATTGCTTATATAAGTATGGTTCATCCCAAAAGTATGATTTAGTATCGTGAATGAATTTTTTTTGTTGTTGCAAAGTTAACATAGGTGGTAAAATGTCACTCACAATATAATTTACTATATCAGGCATACCGAGGTATTTTCAACTCATTTATATTATAAAGTTGTTCATCGGGAAAAGCTGTCTAAAATTTCATTATCAATATTAGATAATTCATGATTTTCCAATCTTGATAAATGATCGGCAATTTGATTATCGGTTCCCTTTTTGTTAATTATTTCAAAATCAAATTCTTGCATTAATAATATTCATCGATTAATCTTGGTTTAGAATCTTTCTTTTGCATTAAATATTTTATAGCGGAATGATCGGTATGCACTGATACATTTAGTTCCTATTAGATAATGCCGAAATTTATTAAAAGCATATACAATTGCTAATAATTCTCTTTCGGTAAATGTATAATTTATTTCGGCATCATTTAGAGTTTTACTAGCATAATATATAACTTTGAAAATCTTATCATATCTTTGCCAAGAAGCTGCTCTATAGCATAATCACTAGCATCACACATAAGCTCAAATGGTTTCTCCCAATTAGGTGAAACTATTATAGGTGCTGTAATTAATTTATCTTTTAATAATTCGAAAGCATTCAGGTATTCAGTTGTAAATTCAAATTTCTTGTCCTTTTCAAGAAGTTGGCATAGAGGTTTAGTTATTTTTGAAAAATCTTTAATATAACGTCTGTAAAATCTAGCATGTCCAAGAAAACTTCTTACCCCTTTTACTGTAGTTGGAGGTGGTAATTTAGATATAACTTCAATTTTTGCAGGGTCTACTTCCATGCCTTTTTCCGAAATTTTATGCCCTAATACAATGCCGCCTGTAACCATAAATTGACATTTCTCCCAATTAAGAACTAAATTAGTTTTCTCACATACTTCAAATACTTTTTCAAGATGATTTAAGCATGTGTCAAATTTTGTTCCAAATACAGAGAAATCATCCATAAATAATTCTATTCCATTATCAATTAATTTACTAAATATAGACATCATACATCTCTAGAATGTTGCAGGTGCATTACATAATCCAAAAGGCATTCTTTGAAAAGCGAAAGTTCCGTAAGGACTAGTAAATGTTGTTTTATCTTGATCCTCAAGAGCAATTTGTATTTGATGATAACCAATATATCCATCTAAGAAAGAAAAATACTTATGTCCGGCTAATCTATCTAACATCTGGTCTAGAAATGATAAAGGGAAGTGATCTTTTCTAGTGGTTGTGTTTAATTTACTATAATTAATACAAATTCGCCATCCATTAACTTGTCTTATAGGGATAAGATCATTATTTTCATTAGCTTTAACAGTCACCCCTCTTTTTTTAGGTACACAGTGAATTGGGCTTACCCAAGCACTGTTAAGAAATAGGATATATAATACCATTATCTAACCATTTTAAAATTTCTTTCTTGACTACTTCTTTCATTATCGGGTTTAATCTCCTTTGAGGATCTGCTTTAGGCTTATGTTCATTATCTAAAATAATTCTTTGCATACAGATTGAAGGACTAATTCCTTTAATATCTGCTAAAGTCCAACCAAAAATTTTCTTATATTTTTTTAACGTATCTAAAAGTTTTTGTTCTTGAGATTCATTTAATTCAAATGAAATAATAACTAACAGAGTTGAAGAATTACCTAAGTAAGCTTACTTTAAATGATTAGGTAACATTTTTAACTCAAGTTCGGGAGGTTTAATAATTGATGGAGCTTGTATTTTTTTCGATATTTTCCGTGTTATCCAAAAATTCAAATTTCTCTTGAATATAATCTAGTTCTTCATTTATATTGGCTTTTCAATTAATTCGAGTATTTTCTTTTTCTAATTTTTTTCATAATATTCTTTAAAATGTTCTTTTTGTAAATGATCGAAGTACTTCCATTCGAAAACACTCATCATCTTTTTCTTGTGCAGGATATTTCATTGATTTAGCAATATTAAAAGTAACTTTTTGGTCATTTACTCTCATAGTTAATTCTCCTTTCTGAACATCAATCATAGCTTTTCTAGTGGCTAAAAATGGTCGTCCTAAAATGATAGGAATTTCTTTATCTTCTTCCATATCTAGAACAATAAAAACTACAGGGAAGATAAATTTATCCACTTTTACTAATACATCTTCAATAACTCCCTTAGGATATGTAATAGAACGACCCATTAGTCGAAGAGTTACTGAAGTAGGTGAAATTTCTCCCAATCCTAATCTCTTAAAAATTGATAGAGGCATTAGATTGATGCTTGCTCCTAAGTCACACAAAGCTTTTCCATAGAATTTTTCTCCGATAGCGCAGGTATAGTGAAACTACCGGGATCTTTTAATTTTTCGGGAAGTTTTTTCGAATAATAGCACTACACTCTTCACTAAGTGCAACCATTTCATTATCGGTAAATTTTCTTTTTTTAATTTAGAATATCTTTCATAAATTTTACATAGTTTGGCATACGATTCTAAAGCTTCTACAAAAGGAATATTTATCGTTAATTTCTTCAAAATTTCAAGGAATTTAGCAAATTGTCTGTCTTTTTTATGTTGAATTAGTCGTTGAGGAAATGGTGGTGGAGGTTTTTCAACATAAATTTTCATTAGTACTAAAGGATTTTCTAAGTTTGGATCTTGTTGATTCTTTTCCTTTTCAATTTCCACTTCCTCTTTTTGACTTTCAAGTTCTTTCTGAATTCGAGGTTCTAATTCTTTTCCACTTCGTAATTGTATCGCTTTAATTTGTTCATTTCCCTTGTCTTTAGGATTTATTTCTACATTACTAGGAAATGTTCCACGTATTCTATTATTAAGTGCGGTAGCGATATGTCCAAGTTGAGTTTCAATATTTTTTATAGTTGTTCCTTGATTTTGTAATTGGTTTCCTTGTATTTGTAATTGATTTCCTTGATTTTGTAAATGTTGACCCATATTTAATATTAATTCTTCTATAGATAATTTCTTATCTTTAAATTTAAGGTTATTATTATTAAATCCGAGTGGATAATTAGGTTTATAATTAGGATTTCCTTGATTAGGTGGATTTCCTAATTGTTGTGTCATATTATTCATCCATGGTTGATTAGTTGTATTATTATTCCAATTAAAATTAGGATGATTTTTCCATCCAGGATTATAATAATTTCCATAAGGATTACCAGGTTACATTGTTAATTGCATTAATTGTTTCATATTGAGATTGGGATTCTATAAGTTGTCCGGATGAATTTTCTTCGATATAATTGGAGAGTAATTCATTCCAAAATAATCTAATTTTTTAGATACGAGCGGAATTTGTGAAGCTAACATAGATATTGCATCATTTTCATGAATACTAGCTATTTTTTTCGGATTCATTCTATCAGCGAGCCATTGAAAATTATTAGTTGTCATTTCTTCGATTAGTTCATAGGCTTGATCAAATGGTTTTGACATTAATGATCCTCCGAAGATGACGATCGATGATTGATCTTAAAGATCCTACTAATTCATTATAGAAAGTTTGGATAATTAACCAATCTGGTAACGCATGATGTGGGCATTTCCTAAGAAGTTCTTTAAATCTCTCTCAAGATTCATATGTTGACTCTCCATCAAACTGACTAAAAGAAGTTATATCGTTTCTAAGCTTAGCAGTTTTAGATGGCGGAAAATATTTGGATAGAAATTTTTGTGATAATTCTCCCCAAGTTTTAATAGATCCAAAGTCTTAACGAATTTAACCACATTTTAGCCTTATCCCTTAAAGAAAAAGGAAAAAGTCTAAGTCTAATAGCATCGTTAGATACTCCTTCATATTTGAAAGTAGCACATAGTTCTAAAAAACTAGCAAGATGTAAATTAGGATCTTCGATAGGTGAACCACTAAATTGATTATTTTGTATCATTTGGATAATTGCAGGTTTAAGTTCGAATGAATTAGCAGCTACATCAGGATTTTGAATAGTTAAATGAATTTCATCTAATGTAGGGTTGGCATAATCCCGCAATGGTCTTGGTTGATTTATATTTTCATTTTCAGGTATATTCGCCATTTGTGTTAAATTTATAATTTCTCTTTTTTGTTTTCTAATTCTTTTAATTGTACGCTCTAATTCTGAATCGTAAGGTATTAATTTTTCATTTCCAAATTTTTTTCATACAATTTTAAAATAGTCCGTTACTTAAGTAAATAATTTCTTTACTTCCCCGGCAATGGCGCCAAAAACTTGACCCACTTTTAATATGTATGTAATTTATGTTTATAGCAACGGTACCAAAAACTTGATCCCGCTTTAAATATAGATATATGTTTTAATGTATAATGTGGATTCTACGCAAGTATACGTATCGTATCAAGTAATACAGGGCTCTAGTGGAGTCCTGGTTATCGATCCCACAGGGAAGTTTTTAACAGATTTGTTATCGGCTAAATTAAAAGGAATTACTTACTAATAAAGTGAACGGAAATTCAAAGTAACTATAATAAACTAAAGTAAACTAATGCTTGAAATAAGTTGATTTAAATACTTCAGAAAAAATATCCTTCTCCTTGTTTTTAGAAAATTAAGTGAATGATGAATTTAAATAAAATTTTAAATTGTATTGTGACAAATAAGAGCATTCCTATTCTTTACCCTTTGGTCCAGGTGCAAAGAACATTGACTAATCCTATGTTTGATTATCGAATCTGCGGCTAAGTCGGGAGGATACTTGGCTGCCACTTCGAGCTCCCACGTTCCCCTCACCCGAGGGCTAACATCTACACTTCGGCTCTCGAAACGGTAGGACCGAATTAAGTATTTTAGTCTGTCACACTAAAATATCCAATTCTACGTCCGATAATTAATATTTCCATATTTATTTGCACCCGCCTTCCAAGGCTTTTGACTTCCCTGAATATTGGATGTAATTTTTACTATAGTTGATAATTCAACATATTTTAACTACTCGATCGGCCGGATTGAAAGTAAATTAAGTTTTAAGTAAAATTTATCACAATTTATTTTAATATATTAGGTGCTTCTATTTAATTTCATCAATTCGAATAATTTTCATAAACAAGGAGAAAGACTAAGAAAAACTACTCAGAATGCATGGGAATAAAACAAAGCATGGATTTCATTTAAAGTTAACAACAATAAACAAAGATACTTATCTTAATTTCCTCTCCAAGCAGACTCCTTGAAGTTCCTTTGACTTTTCCTTCTAGTACAGCAAACTAAATAGCACTCAATTAAACTAATGAACTCACTAAAGACACTCAAACTAAATTGAACTCACACAAATGACACTTAAGACAATAGAAAGAGACTCTAAAAAGGGACTCTAAAGGGACGCTAAGGGTCTGTTTGGGGCAGCTGCAGCTTATCCAGCTTATTCAGATAAGCTGCTTATTCTGATAATCTGCTGATAAGCAGCTGATTCAGATAAGTTGTCTGTCTGTTTGGTTCATAGTTGTTTGTGGAGAAATGACTATTATGCCCCTGAAATGAATAAACTGTTAAACTATTTGGTTTCTGCGGTTTAAGAACGGCTTATTTGCAGCTGTTTGTAGAAAAAAAAACTTTTTCCACTCTTCTTTATTGCTAAAGAAATTCAATTTACATCGGACAATAGCCCACAATATTTGTAGCTATTTGTATATGTAACATGAAACTCAAAGATTTGGAGTTAGCACTTAGCAGATATGATTAGAAAAAACTTTTCTCCTAAATTCTGCATAATAAGCACCACAAGTAGTATTCTTAGAATTCCAAATTTTATTAACGTTGCTAATATATATTTAGCTATTCTAAATTTTTATGTGTATTTAAATAATCTCTCTCATGTGAAAATCAACTACATCAATAACTTTACCTTACATTAAAGATTTTGATATTGGCAAATTTCATGTAAAAAGAACGAATTAATTAGATTGAGCTTATATGGGGGTAATTTGCTATTGAATTTTGCTGAAATTATAATAAAACGTGTCTAGTCTGAGGACCATAAATCACATAAAATAATTTATCATGGCTGACTTGCTCTTCCCAGATAAAGTAACAGCAAAATATTGCGTTTTTCGGTTATTTGGTGAAAAGGGAATTAGCCTCCATCTCATGTATTGGAGCCTGCATCTTGTGATGAAGATATAAAGGAAGTACTAGAAGAAGATACAAACCTCCATCTCACCTTCGGCCATCGGGGGCTATTAGTTGCGGGATTTATCTTATTAGTTGCGAGGATTTAGGTAATGAATCGGGGAACGAGTTACAAAACTAAAATTTACGGCTTCACTAGCTCGAGTTATTTCTGCATCCTTTACACGACCTAAGCATTAACATAGCTAAATATGAAGATCCATACATTATTAACCGGTGCATTAACATAAAATCACTGAATTTAAATAAAAAACAAACTCGTATGCATAAAACTAAAATAAAATAGCAAAATCCGTGAATCCAGACAAGAATGAGGTAACTACAGACATGGAAAATAATTGAAGTATATAAAGGACTAGTATAAGCCTAATAAAATCCACAATATAACTTGGTAATAGTTAAGATGACAAGGACTCATCCCTTTTGTATTAAACAGAATTGAATTCCAAGATTCTAATCCACCATATATTAAACACAATTAAGCCTTCAATTTCATCACAAAAAAGACAGTAATTATGCGTGCCCTAAATCAAAGGCGGGTAAAAAAATCCCTAAAAGAGACAGTTAAAAGAACTCACGTGATTGAGAAGGGGCATGAATTCAAAATAGATGTTCACATTCTTAATCCCCAACTCAACTGTCTGCATTGAGCTCTTCTATCGGACCTTTCGCATCGGACCCTTCGCGATTGGTTCCCTCGGCATGCGGCCGGCTTCGGATCTTGAGCAATAAATCACCACTCGGATTGCATACGGCAACACCAATCCCAGGGAAGTTCACAGACGTACCATTCACGCGCTTCACCCTTGCCAAACCCTTGAAGTAGAGCCAAAAGGGTAGCTCACCTTCGGTGCTAATGAACTCAATCGGTCGCTCGAAGAATTCTCCATATTCATCCCAATCTTCGTCTGACATATCCTAGATCTCGCGCGCGAATTTCTCTTCATGTATGCGATAGCGGAGCTCTTCAGCCACGCGACACATTTTGTTGTCGCAAAGCTCGGCGTCGCGTCGTTCCACTTGGTAATGGTTGAACATATCAGGCTGAAGAGGATGACGGGAGCGAAAAGAAGGAGGAGCGCTTAGGGGGGGATATGTCTCAGAGATGTGAATGAGAGACGGGGTCACCAGACAGGGGTAATTCGCAGAAAAAGTGAAAGTAAAAGCGGACCGCGATCTAGCCGAACGAGGAGGAGATCGGGGATGGTGCTCCACTGGGAGGGGTCGGGTAGAGCGGACGGGAAGAGCAGACGAGGAGGGCGACGGGTAGAGAAGGGCACCCGTGGAAAAAAAACACCTAACGCGCGATAAGCAGAGGGGATCCAGCTTCCGACTTTACAGAGGATTGTATTAAGCGCGGTATGTGCGGTCTGAAAAAGCAGCGACCAAACGTTTTATTCAAACAGGACAGTGGCTTTATGAAAACGCCACCGCCCTCAATAAGCCATCCCAAACGCCCCCTAAATCACTAAAATTCGGCCTCTATTTATAGAGGTAAGTAAAGGTCCAAGGGGTGCTTAAACACCTCTTCAAAAAGTGTCCAGGTTTAATGTATATGCATTTTGAACTGCCTCGCCGTCGGCGGGAACGACCTCGGCTGTCGGCGAGGCTTCTAGAAGGTCTTCGAACCGCACGATCTCGCTGTCGGAGGGCTCGGGCTCGCTGTCGGCGAGGTAGTTATAATTCCATCAGAAATTCTCCTCACGATCTCGCCGTCGGCGGCCTCGATCTCGCCGTCGGCGAAGTAGTTATATTTGCATGAATTTCCTCCTTTTTTATCCAAATTTGCTCCATTTCATGCTTTTTGCTTTCATCACTTATAAATCTTCATTCCTGCAATAAAATAAAGAAAATACCTTTCTTTAAAGTGCAATTTCATTAAAAATATATATGAATTTCTTGATGTATTTTTCTGTGATCATTAATATATGAGATTGAAATGGATTTTCATGATGATTCAAAAATGTTATTTAAAGAAGACTGTATGTATGTTCAGGAGAGGTGTAAAATGATGGACGCTACCAAAAATAGTAAACTTTTAATTCCATTTGTTGAAAAATCTCATGAATATAAGATGGATGTACCTCATACAATTTTAAAGCCTGCCTATTTTGGGAATTCATCTACACAACCAGTCTTTATATCTATAGATGCGACTCAATCACAAGGAAAACCTGAATAGAATGATGAACATGATAAAGTTATTGAACTAGGACTTGGATGAGAATTTGAGGATATATTTCAAAAGAACTTCGACTTAAGAATAGAGGATAAGGAAATTGGAAAACCATTGAAAGAAATTCCTAAGGAATTAGAAAAACATATTTCCTCAACTATGATAGATCCTCCATCATTTAATAATTATAAAGGGGAAGAATTGGAAGATAATTTGAAACAGAAGAGTAACATAGAAGATATTGATCCAGAATCTGAATTATCTAAAGAGAATTCGATCCAAAATTTGAGAGATATTGAAGTATCTTATAAAGATCCATTTCTTATAAATTTCAAGGATGATATTAATATGCAAATTCAGAAAATCAATAGAAGATTATTGGATCTAGAAAGAAATATGAGGAACAATGATATAAATCAAACTGAAAATGAAGAGCTGAATGAAAAATTAAAATTTGAGGATTTTATAGGAATCCCTGGATCTGGAAATGATTAGGCGATTGATCGAGGATTACTTAATTGGAATTTTGATCTAGGAGGAATCATTTGTCAGGCCTGCGACGTTAAAACCAAGTGCTTTATGGGAGGCAACCCATAGTTATCAGTGTATTTTGATTTAGTGTGCTTGTGAGCCATGATTGTTTATGTGTTGTTTTATGTTTTCTTCAGTGCATAATTGATTAATTTTGTGAGGTTATGCCTTGGTCTTGACTAAATTTGTATATGACTTCTGGTAGTAGCTGTCGGCATATTTTTAGGTTGTGTGTTTTATTTTGAAAAGGGGTCGCCTAACAGAAGTTGTCGGCGAATTTTTAATTTAGTTTAAATAAATAATTTGAAAAGTAGTATTTGATTTTGAAAATAATTTTAAATTTGAAGATTTTAAGATATGAAATCAAGCCGATCTCACATCCCAAATAGTTTATATAAACGAGCACCACATCACTGAACCGTGTATCTATCCCGAAGAATAGACACACTTCGCTTGACGATGGGGCTCGATTAAATAAACTAGAAGATTTATGACATCCGTTTGGTCCGCGAACCAATTTTATAAGCCGACATAATTTCCCCGCTTAATATGAAAGCATTAAACGGGGTTTATATTACTCAGGTTCTTTAAAATTCCCTATAAGGGCAAGCCCCTATAGTTAATTACATCTTAAGTGACGGGAATCACCTAAAAAAACTCTCGATAATAATCAATAATTCTGCTCTCAAGAATTTCAAAGTGTAAGTTTTTCAAAGGATTGAATTTTGGAATTTCAATAGGGAATGGATCAAATTTGGAATATTTTGTTTTGGGAATCCAAAGGAAGAAAAGTAGGAGAAATCACAGATTCGAAGCGAACTTCGGTAATTTCCCGACTATCCTATTGTTTGGCTTGGATTTAGGAAAGCCCTAATGTTTATCTGATATTTCAATCTTGTCAATTTTAATTAATTAGGGCTTATATTCGTATGACACAATCATACAAATAGCCTCGAAGATGTGAGGGTTTATGTCGTATCGGACGACTACCTCGGAATCCTAAGACCGGTTAGGGCTTAATTTGCAATGCAAGTGCCTAACGAAGAGTTGAGGATTTATGTTGCACTAGTGCAAACTACCCCGAAGTCCTATGGCTTTGTTATTTAATTCTAGGAAAGTTTTGCTTGATGTAGATTCAAGTTTTGTTGACGACGATGGCCGTGTCGCCCACCATGCCCCGAGCTCCTTGTTGTTGCAGAGGTTTAGTTTTAGAAGTCATAAATCGGTGGATGAGAAAAGTGTTTTGGTTTAGAGAAGTCTTAATTTCCAAGTGTTTTTTTGTGTTTTAATTAAAACAAATCTTAAAGTTGATTATAACGACACCGGTTAAGATCTCACGGTTTCATCCTTCCGCATCATTATTTTTATCGGATTCACTTAGTCCGAATGAATTTGCTAAACTCAACTAAATGAGTTCCACACTTTCATTTAGATCGAGAGAAATCCCGTTAGCAACACGTAGGTTACATCATCTGAGGTATTCCCGATCATCCAACGAGACGTTTTAATTTAGTTGTAGTTGTAGTTTTGTGTTCTCGTTTCGTGATTAAATTTTGAGTTGTTTTATATTTTAAAATGTTGTGGCGGTGAATTTTATCTTGCAATGACTTTTAACTTAGTTTTGGTTTCAGTTTTAGGGTCCATCCTAAAGGTGTGGGTTTTCATGCAACAGTTGTTTTATCATACAAGAAAAGTAAAGTGCATTTGCAGTTAAATAAATTACAATAATGTAAATTGCAAGAAAGTAAATTGCAATAAAATAAAAGCGTACCTGGAGGGTCTTCCCGTCATTCCAAGCTGCACTTAAAACACAATTAGAATATTTAAGCAAGTTCCTAGGTAAAGCTAAGGTAAGGGTTATGGTTTTCTACCAAATTCCTAATCCTATACGTAGTCATTTCCTATGACGTCTAGGTTCTTTGTGTTTTGGTTTGAGGACGATTTTTTCATCAAAGAACAATTAAGTTCAATTATTCTTATAAATGTCCTATCATATTGAGGAAGTGCTTAAGAATAATCTTAAACATCTTTTCAATATTTCTAGGATTGTTTTAAGTCCAAATGAATTTAATTATATAAATGAATTAATCGTCCAGGGATTCAAGTTTTGTTAACTTGCTCAGATGAACTAGTGACATTTGAATATCCTATAAGTGAAGTAACATTTCATTTAATGTTCTGTTTAGGAGTTATGATAACTAAAGCTTTTGAGGGTAAATTGGTGTTCAAATGGTTTGTGATTTAGTTTAATTTCAATTAAAGGGTTTAAATTTGGAATAGTGTTCAAGTTGTTTTAGATTTATTTCTTTCTGTTTTAGATGATGTTATATTTAATTCAACTTAATTTAATTTAATTTAATTTAATTGAGTTTTAATTTAATTTTAATTTAATTTAATTCAATTTAGTTTGATTTGATGTTACATTAAATTAATTTGATTTGATTTAATTTTAATTTAATTTGATTTAATTTAATTTTAATTTAATTTGATTTAATTTAATTTAATTTGATTTTATTTATTTTTTTTAATTTGATTTAGTTTAATTTAATTAAATTTATTTAATTTAATTTAATTTGATTTGTTTATTTAATTTAATTTAATTTAATCTTTAATTTAATTTACTTAATTTAATTTAATTTTTAATTTAATTTTATTTTTAATTTAATCTTTAATTTAATTCAACTTTTAATTTTAATTTAATTTAATTTAATTTAATTTAATCCAATTTAATTTACTTAATTTAATTTAATTTAATTTTTAATTTAATTTTATTTTTTAATTTTAATTGAAATTTTTAAAAGAGTTTAATAATTTGATTTTAGTTTAATGATTAAGTCTTTTAATGTTTTGAATTTGAGTTATCATTTTAATTAAGAATTGAATATTAATGAGATAATTAATTTAGGGATTTTTAAATTAAAGAATAAATCTCTTCCTAATAATATCCCTTATTTTAATAATTCCAATTTTATTATTCTTCCAAATCTAATCAATTATTTAATTAAGGTTTAATCATTTTAAATTGCTTAATGGGTTTCTACCCTTTAATTATTTAAATTTCAATCATCCAAATCAGATTAGGATCAAATATTTTACTTGTTAATTTTTTATTAAACCTAAAGTTTTAATTAAGGATTAAAAATTTTAATTACCACTTTACCCTTTAAGCTTAATAATTTCATAACTCACTAAATTGAACTCAAATGAACTTGAAATTTTTATATGACTTCAATCATATGTCAATAAAGACATGAGAGGAGAAAATGTGATTTTTCTGTATTTAATTTATTTATATAATCATTTTTGGTGAAAAATAGAGATTTCCAAGGAAAATTTAATAACATGAACAAGGGAAAGTTTCTGTCCTTAAGAAAATTAGGGGACATTCCTAATGACCAGAGGACCACTTGGACCAATTTTGATGATTTTTTGAATTATATTATTTTTATTATAATTATTTTAATTTTTGGAGTGTTAATTAATTTAAAAATAAAATAAATGTTGAAAAATGAATTTTATATTTTTCAAAAATCTCTCTAATATCAAGGAAATCAGAGAATAAAATTTTACATTTTTTTGATTTTTCTATGATTTATTATAATTATTTTAGTGAAAATGCTAGAAAATACATTATTTTAATTTTAAAATTGCCCTAGAGCTTTAAAATTTAATATCTCACTAAATAGACCTAAGAAAAATATGGGGTTTGTTCCTAAGTGATTAGAATTCAAAATGTGACATTTTGGTGAATTTTATTATTTTTGTGATTTTTATTATTTTTTAATTATTAAAATATTAAAATAATATTAAAAATTAACTTTTTTATAAAATTGAAATTTTAATTTTCTTAAATTCCCCTAATATCAGAGAGGCTCCAAAACCAATTTGGTGAATTTTTGAAAGATATTTTGCAAGTTATGAATTTTTAAAGTTTAAAATGACTAAGTGGCTTAATCAACCCAATTAATGGGGCTAACCAAGTCCAATTGACCTCAAATTTTTATGGTGGGTTTCTCTGATCCTAAAGGTCAATGGAGAATTGATTTCAGGTCAATTTGATGTATAGTTAGCTCTAATTAATTAGAGATCCATTTTGGGTGCTTAAGCCAATTAGGGTTGTTTTAAATGAACTAACTCAAAACCTATTTTTCCTAGGGTTCTCTGGTCATAAGGAACATCACCAAATTTTCCTAGAATTTATTTCACAACATGCTATTTATTGGAATTAAAATACTCAAAACAGTAACATGAATTTGAAAAATCAATAACTCTTCATAGGGATGGCCTCCGACTTTGGAAAATTCGGGGAATGTTCCCGAATTCGGAGGCTTCAAAAGCCCTATGGTCTCATGTCATGGTGAATTGTATACATGCATGGAGAATTAAATGTATGCAGAGAGTAAATAAATTATAAAAAATAAAATACTTGATGAAATTAAATGATTTCTTTTCCACATTATTCTCCTCTCGTTCATCGAGCAAGAGGGTATTTTTATTTTATTTTTCTGATTTTTCTACACAAAGTTATGAATTTTTGAAGTTTAGGGAATTAAATAAATCAGAAAAAACCCTAATTTTCTATTTATCCACGCGGCGCCGCGTCATCCTCGGCATCTTCGAACGCACACGCGTCGCGCTCCCATTCGACGCCGCCATCTGAGTCAGCGCTCCCGGGGCCTGCTGTATCGCTCCGTCTTCTGATCCGACGCGATCTGAGCCGTCCGTCCGCGCGTGTATTAAATGGACGGCATCCGTTCATCGTCCCCAAGTGTCCTCACCCGAGAGCCGTCCACACTAAATCCCTAATATCTCACTCGATACTCAATGGATTTTCATGTTCTTATGCTCTATGGATTCGTCTTGAAGAGAAGAACACATCTATACGGTTATCATGCATTGAAATTAAAGCATTTGAAATGGAGAATCTCCGAAGCTCGGGATGAAGAATTAACTCATACCTTTGCTCGGAGAAGTGTGGCTTCGATCCGAGAGTTGTTGCACCTTCGATTGGATCCTAGCAAGCTCCGGATGAAGTCTCCTGGTCCAGTGAATTGTCTCAGGTTGGATTTCGACCACGACCGATCACAAAGCTTGGAGGCCGGGGCAACCGGGTGGCCCTGGAGATGGGGCTTTTGTCGGTGGACACCTTCCTCGGTCCGGTGAAGGTGTAGAACCAATCAATTTGGGAATTGGTTCACTGTGGAGAAGTGTCCCGGTTTTGGGCCTAGATTTCAACTCGAAATCGAGCTCGCGAGAAGAAATGGCGAGGGGATCTCGATGGGGATCAAGTGCTCGTGTATGGGGAGGAGTCCGGAACAATTTTGGCGAGTTTCCTTAAGGTTTTTTCAGCACCACTCATGGCCGAGAGGGGTGGTGTTTAAATAGGAGAGGGTGGAGGGCCTCCCAGGGAGAGTTAGGGCTTGGGATCAGCTGCTCTTGGCAAGAGAAGAACAACTCCAATGGCCACTGGGGATGGGGCAGCTCAGCAGGTGAGAATTCCAAGTTGGGCTCACATGTGAGCTCTCGGCCATGGTGTTTTCCGGCGGCCTGGTGGCCGGCCGGCCAGTGCATGGGTCACCCTCGAGGTCGAGTGGGTCGGGTGCGGGACTTGGTGCAAGCAATTGGCAAATGCCATGTGTAAAGAGCTTGGATTGAAATGGAATGGGGGAAGACCATTTTGGGTTCAAATGAGTCAACCCATGGTTTTGGGCTAGGTTCACCACCCAAGGCCTGGTCTTGGGCCGAAAAGGGTCACTTGGGTCAGCCAAGAGAGAATGGTGTGGTCTCCATCCATGATGAGGTGGCTAAGCATGGTTTAGTGTGCGACATGCTTAAGGTAAAAAAAGGTTTAAGGAGGATTAGGAAAGGGGCCCCTCCTTTTGCCATTAATGGCTTGATCACATGTCAAGCCTTCCATGGCTTCATGTGGCTTGTCCATGGCTTGCATGGCTCATCTTTGGCTTGGGAAAAGTGAAGTCAATTTCATGGAAATGGATTTAAGGAAAATTTTGGTATTTAGGGGTGATTTGGCATGAGGCTTGATTTGGAATTATTTGATGATGAATTTAGGACTTAGGTATTGAGTTTAATTGAAAGTATGATGAGGGGAAATGTCATATGGGCTTTGGATGAATTTGGGCTTTTGAATTTGAAGGAAGTGGGCTTTTAGGAAAGTTTAAGGGAAATGGGCTTTTTGATTTTAGGATGGGCATTTGGGTAAAGATTTTGTGAAGAACTTTGTCAAATAAATGTCATAATTGGTTTAGGGATGTTCTATGAAGGGCTTGGAGTCAATTTGGTGTGATTTGGAGTTGAATTGGTTTGAATTTGGGTTTATTTGGTAAGTGGACCTATGTAGGTCAAATTGGGCTAACTTGGGCCAATGTTGGGCTAGGGTTGAAATTGATGTAAAATTAATGTTGAGAAATATTTATGGGAGTGTTTCAAAGAGGTTTTGGCTTTGGTTGGGCTTTGATTTTGGGGTTTGGGCTCATTTGGGTTAGGTTTGGGTTTAGGTCAAAAATGGGCCTTTTAGCTTTGGGTTGAGTTTGAGTGGGGTTTGGGTCTAAATTTTGGGCAAATCATGTTAGTGTTTTGTTTGTGGGGATGTTAAGGAAGATTTAGAAAATATTTGGGGTTAATTGGAGCTGAATTGGGTGAGTTTGGGTTAAGTTTGGGTCATGGGTCCAAATTGGGCTTTAAGGCCAAAAGTGAAATTGGATCCAAATGTCAATCAATTTGGACTTGGGTTTGGTCTATATTGGTATTGGGAATGTTGAATTGAAGTTTAGAATTGAATTGGACCAAAATTGGGGTCAATTGGGTAGGTTTAGTTTGACATTGGGTTCACTTTGGGTTAAAATGGGTCGAATTGGGGGTTTTGACAAAAGTAGGGTAAATTGACAAAATTGGCCCATGGTGTAGTTTGACAAAATGAAATTGGGAATATTTGGGATTTTCTGGAATTTTCTGGGAATTTTCTGAATTTTTGGATTTTTGGGTCAGAGGGGTATTTTGGGTATTTGGAGGGTATTGGGAGGTATTTTTAGAATTTTTGGTATTTTTGGGTATGGATGATCAACTTAAGTGGTGTGGAAATGTTTGGGAATGATTTTGAGGAATTTTGGGTAATTTGGAAATTTTTGAGAATTTTGGGTAGTTTCAAGGGTTTTTGGTAGGTTTAGTAAGTGTAGGGCCCCGGGGGTCAAAAATTGAAAATTTGGAAAATTGAAGATTGGGTGAATATAAGTGGAATGAAATCATTTTGGTTGATCCATGAAGCCATATCAAGCCCACATGAGCCATGAAGGGACTCATTTGAGGCACTCACTATGTTGTTCCTAACCCTCTTAGCCAAGGGCTTAGGGGTTAAGGACCATCCATGTGAATCACCTACATGAGTCAGGAGGTCAAGTTAGGTATGGTTGTGGTTCTAGGAGGTTTGTGGAAGTGTAGTGTGTAGGTGTAGTGTATAAGTGTAGTGTGTGTGCAAGTCGACCCCTTCACTGCGACCGAGCCACCTGTAGGCGATCCTAAGGCCAAAGAGTCCTATAGGAACTCATCCTTTAAACTTTCACATTTGATTTCAACCCTCTAGGTGATTAGGGGTCTACAGTCAAGTTTGTGGAGTTTGTAGGGAGTTAAGAAGTGGTTTGAAATTTCTAAGTGGTGGGTCCCATCTCTAGTCCTCTAAGATGGTCAAAGGAAAAGCCTAAGGCTAGATCCTAAGTACTAAAGAGAGAAGAGAAGACCTCACCAAAATGAGGTCAACAGTAGCAGGCTGACGAGTCTGTTATAACTCAGTTATTAACTGGAGCTGAGCATTACCTTGAAGCATGTAGAGTTTGGACTTGGACCACTCAATGTCAACTCTATTACTTCCTTTATCTGACTTTGTTTTCACTAAGTAAGGTCATGAAATTGCTTAATGAACAATATATGAATGAACTGCACTATTTTTATTTACCAGATTATCATTATTAGTGTAGTTTCTTTCGTTAGAAATTGAAAGTAAGGAGGGAAAATGTGAGTAGAAAGGAGATCAAATTAACCTCAATTAATATTTTTTTAGGAATCTACAAGTATAGGTATTTTAGTTTGTGTGTTTGTGTTTGTGTTACAACAATTAAGAGATTTGAATAACAATTAAATATATATTCCTATGCCGATACATGTCCTGTTTATTTAACCTTTCTTTCTTTAGTTTAATTTTATTCTAGCATATTTAGTTTAGATTTACTTTCTATTGCAAATTGTTATGTTCTGATGAATATTTGTAAATATTTTTAACAAACATTTGTGGTAGATAGAATTTCTGAACTAATTTTTTTCCTGCTTATATTTTTTATGTTGAATCCTACACATGTTCAAATTCAAGTTTGAAGGTAGGAAGAAAAATATATTTTAAAGTTAATATACTTCCTTTAAGTTTAATATTATAACAAGCATGTTTTAGGCTAGATTTACTTTCTTCTGCAATAATTTTATCCTGATTATGCATGTATATAAATTTGATAAAATGTTGTAGTAGTTAGTAGATTTATCTTTTATTTTTCTTCCTCCTACATTTTATGGAATTAATTGCAAAATATTTTAAAATTCAAGTTTGGGGAGGAATGAAAAACAATTTTCAAAAACTTAAATTTTATTTGTCCTAAAAAATACTATAAATAAATTTGATTTTTAACTGAAAAATAATTATGTGTGATATTAGGGAAATAAAATTTTAAATATAGAAATGAGTAAGAGAATTTAGTTAAAATTTATAGTAGTGATGAAAAATTTAAAGTTAAATTTTTCTTAGTGAAAAAATGATAAATATTGTGTAACCATCTTTAGTAAGAAAAGTTGTATTTTTAGAAAAATAGAAGGATTAAACTTTTGTTTTCAATATTTAAATTTCTTTTATTGAAAACTAATTTTTTTTACTGTTATTATATTTCTAAGTAAAAGATATATATCTACCTTATGCTTTAGGAAAGGAAGGGTGGAATTCAAAATTATTAAAGGCCTATCCAGATATAGTAATCCTTGCCTGAGGAAAATAAAAAGAAAAAAAAAGAAAAAGAGAAAAGAAAAAGAAAATGAAAAGAAAACAAAGGTATAGTATGTGAAAAAGGAAGTAGAAGCTTGAGGATTAAAGGGCCTAATCAAAAATTGGTTCCACACCTGAGCTTTTTAAAGTATAAGATTTGAGAAAATCTTAAGCTTAAAAATATAATATAGTCAGTATAATTATTTTTAATAAAAACTTTTAAGTAAAGAAAATAAAAATGTCTAACCCCTATATTTTGAAAAATCTACAAGTATATTTAAATTAGATAGCAACATATTTTTTCATACTCTTTCATCTAAGAGATTTCTAAACTTTAAATTTGTCTAATTTACCAAAAATTTTTATAAATTGGACTACTACATTTCTAGACAAAATTTTAGAAACTCCTAAAGAAACTCATACACATAATTTGCTTATATGGTTTTACATGATTATAGTGTTACTTGAGGACAAACAACGTTTAAGTTTGGGGGAATTCGATCCACTTTAAAAATTACCTATTTTTAGTGTAGATTTCATACTAACTTTACGCACATTTTTAAAGATATTACACTTTAAAGGAATGAATTTTGCATATTTTTATCTTCAAGTATAAAAATATGATTTTAGAGAAAATCAAGCAAAAACTATGCAATTTTGAGTCAAAATAAGCAAGGAAGAAAATTCTAACTTAGCACATATTGATATGTCTTTCTATGTTTAATATCTTTTATATTTCTCACATGTTATTGAATGAAATTATACTTTTGAGAAAGGTTGTTTTTATGTCTATCTTGTAGGTGAAGATGTTAGGAACGCAACGCAACTGAAATGGGTCTAAACGGAGTTGAAACGGAGCAAAACAGAGCAAAACAGTGGAGCTGCGCACAGGGTGGCGCCGAGGCGCCAAACCCGGTGCCTAGGTGTCAGTGACGACGAGAAAACGGCGCCTAGGCGCCAGAATCAAGGCCTGGGCGCTAGAATCATCTAAAAACGGTTATTTGACGAATTTTTTACAACTTTGGGAGTTATTTTGACGATGTTAAGTAGTTTCTAGACCATCTAGAAGATTGGAAGTTACTCCTAATATATAGGACATGTGATACAATGTATCTGGACACATTTGAATGGTTTTAATCGCGAAGAGGTGCGACCCAAAGTGAAGGGGTGAGAAGACTTGGTCACATTAGTCTGGCGCCTAGGCGCCAGAGTCGGTTTCTAGAAGATTCAATGAATGTGAACTACTTTTGAAGAGGTGCCTTAAGCAACCCTTGGCTATTTTTAGAGCTCTATAAATAGGAGATATTTCTACAGGAAAAAGTGTCTCTCTCTTGTCTCTCTCTCTCTCTCTCTCCCCCCTCTCTTTCTTCCCCCTTAGATTTCTACATCTTATGGAGAGATTGGTGAGGGATTTTGAAATATTTATGTAAGGGACGTACGAGCGGCGCATGGATTGATGGGAGACTTTGGTGGAGAGATCTTCTTCTTTACTTCAGAGGGAAATAATTAAGTATTGTGTTCTTCATTCTCTTGTAATTGTTGTAAACACTTTCTAGTGGATTTTCTTTGTTTTAAACCAAGTTTTCAGCCTTGATTTATCCATGCTTCGTAAGTGATTCTCTTTACTCGTTCTTTTAAATGAAGTAGTGGCATGTGTAGGAAAATCATTTTTATGATAGAATTAACTATTAAATGCTTCTAGGTGACAGATAGTTGCATAAATATAATAGAATACTAATGAAATAAGTTCCTTGTTGGCACTTAATTTATTACACAATTCTTTGAAGTCTTTTACTTCTTATGTCATTATTTTCATTTACTTTTATTTTATAATGAAATAGATGCATGTTTAGGAATTAAGATTTGCTTAGATATTCTCTTATTAAATTATGGTGATGATATTCATATTGGATCCTCATTTACTTTACAAATTGATCACTTGTATTGTTAAAACATGTTGAAGAATTCTGAGACCTATCCGGAGATAAGTTCTTAACTAGTAGATATCACATGAATCCTTGGGTAATCGAAGGCTATATGCGGGTTATTCATGGTGAAGTGCAAATAAATAGGTAGATATTGCTTATTGGGCGTAGAATTGATTAATTTTTAGAGTGACATACTAAATTCTAATAATTTGGTCTATAGAAAGGGAACGAGTCACTGGTAGGGCCGACCATAGCCACCCTTGGACATCTACTAGTGTGAGCCTAAATTAACCCATTATACTAATAAAATATCCTGAAATGATCTATAGATTAGCAATGTTTTTTACACCTGGACCAAAGGGTAAAGAATAAGATTGATTCTATTTGGCAATACTATATAAAATTCTAAGCATTTCTTTCCTACACATTATCTATGTAATTGCAAGAGAAAGGTAATCTTTAACATCTCAAAATTCTCCAAACCAATTTATCCATAAGTTATCTTTTAATTTAAGAACTTTATTTAGGATTAGTTATTAAAAAAATCATTTTAATCGAAATTCCAAATTTAGGCCATATAGAAATATATTGGAATTAGCCTAAAGGATTGCTTACCTCGCTTCTCTATGGGATCGATACTGGGGTTATAAAAGAAAACCCTATATTACTTGAAACGATATGTATACATGTGTAGTACCCCTAGTGCGTAAAATATTTTCTAAAATTTTACAACATTTTGATGTTATACACTAGCCGCTATTTATAAATTGGGACAAATTTTTTATCATCTTTTGTTAGCAAATATTATTGCGTTATTGCGAGTCGGGTCAAATTTTTTGTCATCTTTTAAAAGCAAAAATTACTGCGTTATTGCGGGTTGGGTCACCCGTAAAATATTATCATAGAAGGACCTCTTACCCAACATATAACCAATCAAGGCCAGTTTCCAAGGTTAGATTCTTCTTCTTTATTTGAAAATGAAACTTAATCATTTATACTTGGGATATAAGATAGAGAGAAGTTAGACCGAGTTAGAAATACTAGAAGTTAAAGGTCCTTTCCAAGTTTGAGAAGGTTAATACCCAAGAAGAGTATGCCTTGGTGAAGAGGGAAGCGAAGGGAAAGAAGATGAATCCATGCCCAAAACAGAGGTGCTAAGTACCTAAACCAAAGATGATGCGTAACGCCTTCAAAAGGAGATTCAAAACAGAGTGAAGAAGGAAGAGTGATGAAGGGAGGAAAGCATGAAAATCCTAACAAAGCTCCTGTTTTGTGAGGAATGGAAGTCGGCTCGCCAAGGAGAAAATACTGCATACTGCTACTTACAAAGTATGTACTTACAAGGGTGAATGGAGTGGCCACATCACATCTACGTGAAATTATGGTGATGTGGCAACTCCATCGACCTTGTAAGTATATATTTTGTAGGTACAAATTTTTTCTCCCACGTCAGGACCCCAAAAAAAATTATTGGTCTAAATGGGTGTACTCACATTCAATATTTAGGCCAGTAAAACCCGGTCACAATAGACAACATTGGATAGTCAAGCTTTCTCATCTTCTAATTGCAAATGTCACATGATTGAAAAAGATAGCATTAAAAACAAACGATTAAAGCATTTTAAAGATCATTTTCATTTTCAATCTAAATTTGATTCATCATCTACTAACTTTTCATATTCCTGCAGCTCTAATGTAGTTGAATTTGAATTAAAAAACACGAAATATGTTTTAAATATTCTTTTAACTATTAGCATATTTCTCTTGTGGCATTTATATACATACCACCCAAGTCTTATCTATTTACATCTCTAACACTTAAATTTCAGTTTTTATATTTATATCATCAAAATTAACTTTTAAAATGTAAAATTTAGCTCAAATGACGCATATATATGTAAAATTTGAAGTTTACGTGTTAGATATATAAATTTATATGATTTGAGTGCTACCTGTGTAAATCTTTTATTTTATCTTCAACGTGCTGCTTAAATTTCCAAAATTTAGCCTTCATTTTCAAACTCATTTTGCAGACTTTTTGACAATGGCCTGCCTGCCTGCGTTTGAACTTTGAGATGTCGGCTGCCCAACTTTTACTTGAGCACTATTTAATTTCTATGTATTTTATAAATAAAATATTTAAACTGAAATATTTACATGTATGCCATCTTCTTATTTTTCAAAAATTAAAAACTAAATTTTTTTTTTTATGTGATGTGAAAGATTTAAAGAGCATCAATATATAATGTAAAGTAAATAGACAAGAATTAGGTGGTATGTGTGAGATGCCACCTTTATTTTATTGAGATATCACGGGATTAAAAGCAGAGCAAAGCTTCTTCTGACGTCGAAGCACATGGTGGGGCAAAATACTGGCGAGCAGTTGCGGAGGCATTTATCAACCAATTAAGGAAAAAGCAGACAAATTGATTGCGGCGAATATGACAAATGTCACGATGGTTGCCATTCCATTAATTGTGGGAAAAATAAGGGAATCAAATCCTGTTAAGGAATTCCTTACATGTTAAGGATGGATAAATTATTAAGGTACTGCCATTTTCTTAGGCTTCAATTAGATGGTCTGTATTTAGATGGGAATGATATTTTACTGACATTGATCTCAATGTTATCAAAGCAAGGAATAAATGATATTGTTAAACATGTTATTGAGATTTTTTATTTGGTAACTTTATTCTTTATGTCCGTTGTGACCAAGTAGGCTGTGTTAAAGAGTGTGAATTAAAGAAGGAAAAGTTAGCTAAACGACTTGAATTAATGAATGAAAGTGAATCAGATAGTAATTGAACATAAACATTTTTTGAATAATTCAATATGAGACTAAAAGTAACAGAAATTTTAAATTTTTATGGCAAATGATTGGGAAAATTGAAAAAATGCTTAATTTTCAATTTCTAATAGAAATTTGCTTTACAGTTCTCGCCATGCTAAGTTGTCACTCATGTGTTAATATTTCATAGAATGTTTATTGAAACATGTTTCAAGACAGAATTGTTCAAATTAGTTTAAGCCTAAGTCAACAAAAATTATCTTCATGTCTTCTCCTACTTTCCCCACTTCAATAACCTATTATAACTGCAAGACAAATACAAAATTATCTTTCTTTGGTGCAATTTTATTCATAAAAATGTATAGAAATAAGAAGAATACTAGCTATCTTGTCCACACATCACCCGTCAAACTTACGTTTGGGCTAAATCTAAAAACGTTTAGGTTAACCCTAATCCCAAAGCCCATGACCACATGGGGGGAACCCATGGCCCATCTCTCATGGCCTATTCTCCATGGGTTGGCCACGAAACATATGCAAACATGACCCTAATGACTCACATTGGCACATGGATGACACAGGGTTAAACTAAATTAATCTAACATAAATCCAAGTACTAGAGGACAAGCCATGCACACTTAACCTAGGGGGTTAACACATGGCACCAAAGTCCAATGTACCCATGTTCAAACCTTGGAGAGTCAAACTCAAGTCAAGGGTGAGTCAAAATAGACCAATTCTGGTCCTAGCACCCCACCAATGGCTCCCCCATTCCCCTCACACCTTGGACATACCATTTTCCTCACCATTAGAGCCTCCATGGTCAAAACATACTTCCATCCTTCTGCCAAAAGCCCCTAGAAATCCTCCGCACATTCTCTGTGAAACCACCAAAGCCTTCCTAAGCCAGCCATGATCTCTTTCATGGCTTTCCGTGGCTATAAATAGCCTTAACCCGAGTACTTCAAGGGCACACTGAACTTCCTAGCTAGCCGCCTAAACCTTCAGCCCTCAATAGCAAAAACACTTCCACTTACTAGTGCAACTCATCCCCACCCATCTCTGGCCATCTCCATCACCATATATATAAGTATATAGATATATATGTATACATCCATATGTATATATACGAATATAGGCATATGTATTCATATAGAGATGTATATATATATATATATATATATATATATATTCATACGCACACACTTTTAATATTATCATAGGTGCACATACCAACATAGACATACATTTAAATTAAACTTACACATATTTCTTCCTAAACTAGAAATTAGGAAACTCACATTAAACTTACACATATTTCTTCCTAAACTAGAAATTAGGAAACGTGAGTTTAATGCTTAATTTTTTAATTATTTAATTAATTAGTTATTTTTTCATTTCTTTTATTTATGGGTTGACTAATTATTTAATTATTTGTTCATTGAATTAAAATCTTAAGTTTTACTTAATTTAAAATCAGTATGAATTTACTAAATTTTTTCTGGGTTAAAGATATTTAATTAATTCAATGTTTAATTAATTTATTCATTCATATTTTAATTAAATTAATTAAGATTTTTATTTAATTATATATTTAATAATTTCATTATTAAATGATTTAAGGTTTTAATCTGCATCTTATTAGCTAAAAACTTTACAAACATTGTACATCAAATTAAGATAATGTACTGCTTGATCCTCATATTGAATGACCATTAGCAATGTCAGAAACATGAAGATGGATAAAAAATAGCACTCAACTACCTAATGATGGAAAGTAGGAGCTAGGAACATACACTTTGGCCAAATCAACTTGAAATTTGATCCCGTTCTCTATAACTGTAGTAACAACAGAACGGTTGCCTGCCATTATTTCTAGTTGCATTGTTCTATAATCATTTTGAATAGTTGCTAACTTGTTCACAATTGGTTATATTTTTGGCCTGTTCTTGTCAAGACTACCTGAATAAAAAATGTAAGTTTCCTCGTTTAACAATCTACCAGAAATTAATCATAAAATAATGTAAATAAATTTAAATTTATAATTTCCTTAAGATTTAGGTATTTAAGCTTTGCATTGTTGATTAGACTTTTGATCAATTACAAATCTGTGCATTAAGTTCCTTGTAAGGAATGTGTTCTTCACCTAAATTCAAGTGCGCAATATGCCCCATTGTTTCAAATCCAATTGGAAAAAGCATACCTTCTGGAAGCAAGGTCTCCAAAACCTACAAGCACATTAAGGATTAATGACATTAGAAATTTATGCCTTACATGACTTTTAAATGGCATAAGAAAAAGCATTACATGCAGAAAACAAACGTCATTCATATGTCAATAGTTATAGAACAAGGTTAACTTACAAGGCATTTTCCCTCCTTTCAGAACTGCCTAGACAGGGAATACAAATCAAAACACTATTAATCAGGGTACTGAGCATCTGGTGAGCTAATCATGAAATATTATCCATTAAATCAGTTCCAAAATCATAAATGATTCAGATAAACCTCAGGTGAGTAGATAATGAAATGTTCTGATAAAATACAGATTCCAAGCAATTAAAATGAAGTGGAAAATACTATTGTATGAAAAAAGGGAATCGATAACACAATAAACTTATATTACCGCTCCACTCCTCCACATAAAACAATACTAGCATCCATCTTCAGTTTCTAGAGATTGACTACATTACAATAAAAGATAAGTCACTATTTGATATAATGCAATAACTTAAAGAGCCAAATTTTGAGAGAACTCAATGCTGCAAATATTAGAGGTGACCATTTAATTACAGCAACATATAGCATGATCTTAGAGATCTTTTTACAGTAGGAATATTTTGATTTAAGCAACCATACAAATTAGAAATGCTAGCTGGATGAATTAAATGTTTTGCCAACGGATTACTTAGGAACCAGGCCTGAAGGAAACCAATTGAGGTGATCATAACTAAATCTGTTGAGGCGAACTCATTATAAATGCCAACATTGGATCACTCTCTCCTTCAATCATTTCCTTCATTACAATTGTCACTGCTGCTCATCAAGCATGGCGAAATCTCATACATGTATCAAACCCTCTCATGATCGTCTGCTGCAACTTTAAGGCAAACTACGAAGTGTGAAATACTCCCAGTCACTCAAAGTGTTACTGAATTCCTTCAAGTGGTGAAAGGTTTGGCTTAGTTCAAATTCAAATTCGAATTGATCTTCAAGCAATTAACAATCTTCGAGTTAAATTCACAGCCCTATTCATGCATATACAAGTAAATTGAAGTTTTGATGTAGATATGTAAAAGCATAGTCATTGGTCGGTATGTCATGTATATAAATCAGCATTTACATACATACCCATGTAAAAGATGGAGCTAACAATGAACTGTATGATCAATGTGAACAGCATCATCCCCCAGAAAAGCAAACTAAAAAGAATGTTAATAATCTGTCACTCACATGCCGTGAACTAGAATTCCTTGAGAGGCTTGTGAACATCTAATGCATCAAGCATTCCTATGCAAAATAACATGAGAGTTTCCATCAAATATACATTAGTTAATTAATGTTTTTGGTAAAAGAGAGCTCACAAAACAATATAGTCACACCTTAAGTCTTGATCACAACTTCTTGAACTCTCCTAAATCGATATAAAATTATGTACGCACCAAGGGTGGGGCATATGGTAAGCTGTTTCACCAGGAATAAGCAGTTTAATATGACCTGAAACAGCATCTTCAGATACGCCTGGCATAAAATTCGTTTGCACAATAAAAAAGACTTATTTACAATGAAGAAAGTAAGCGTTCTATGATCAATTAGGATCAATGGGAGCATTGGAGTAAATCAAACCCTAAACAAGAGCAACATATTATTTAACTAAATGGTAAGGAAATCAGCAATGCTTGGGGATTGAAATCGTATTTTCAAATAAAATATTCATTCACTATTTAAGATTTATAATGCACAAAAATAAACATGTGACAATTCAGTTCACAGAAAAATATCTGGCACTAAAATAAACATGTGACCATCATTTCTCATATTATGACACAAGTGGATTCCCCTTTTTTTTCATTAAATGGTTCAAGAACTAGTACATATATAAGGTGGGAACAAGGCCAATTACAAAGTTTAAATTTATGTGGATCTAAATAAATTTATCAGAATTTTGGCCATTGAGGTTGGCACCAGAGATCCCTATGTTATAGACCGAAGGGTATACTGCTTAAGTCAAGACCCTTGATACAAATGAGTAGTATTTGATATTACTACAAAAAATCCTACTTCATAAGAACAAAAATCAGTCCATTTGCATCATCATGAACCCGTGCATTCACGTAGAATGTTTTATACTCAATGTCGATTTTACAATTTATTTATTTATTTATTTATTATTATTTTTTGAAAGATGAAGGAAATAAAAGAAAATTGCGTTGAGTTGAACATGTTGGATTAATCTCCTCACCACACCCTGTACATAAAAAAGAGGATTTAAACATTCATATTTTTTTTTTATTAATAAAAGAGCAATATATTAACTTCATTTTTCAACTTATTAGACACAATATTACTAGTTATAATAGAAAAAAAAAATAAAGAGGGAAGAATCAGTTGATGATGGGTGGTTCTAAAAATTTATGTAAACATAACAAAAAGAATATATTCGAAAGGGCCACCATGTTATCGAAGAAAGATTTTATATTCTTCATCTTTATATCTCATTTCTACTCACTCAAATTGCTAACGCTATTTTGCTATAAATAATAAAAACTACGTAGTCTGTTTCAAGGTTTGACATAATATAATAGGTATGAACTTAAACAACAGAATCTGCAAATAAATTTTTGTTTGTAAATTATAAATATGACTAATATATTTAATAATAATACAACTAAAAATATTTCCATCACAATAACATTATTAGAATAGTTATAGTAACAAATAATTCACAAACGCTAAACATTCTTTATATCTCATTTAATGTATCCATCTTCTTAAAGTTGTAGATCGTTTCCTATTATATAAAAAATATGTTACTAAACCATAATATTTTAATTAGTAATAATATTATGAAAAATTTTACCTTCAAATTTTACGCACATTTTGAGAACCAGATGATGAAAAGTGTGTAAGAAAATGTTGCATAAATTCTCTAAACTCGGATCTTAAAGAATACACATCCTCTTCAAGTTTGGCTACTCGAGCAAAACTCTTTCCTCCACTACTCTCGCCTTTAGTAGTTGTGCTATGTGTGAAAAATCGGGTAAGAATAACTTCAAACCCCTGAGTTCGAACTCTACATGGGTGTTCAAGTCCCCTGACTTGCATGAATACTCTCTCATTCACCTCTATAATGTTATCCTCTGGTGTCAAATTTACTTCTGCGAAGAGCTCACAAGCTTATTCCTAATGTGCATGCTTGTAATTAATTTTATTTTAAATAAATAAATTTGTCAATATACGTAATAAAAAATTAATTATACCCATCAAAGTCTTGCACCTTCAGAAGACTAGATCCATTTTTATGCTTTTTGCTTACCCTCCATAATTGTAATCTATCTTTTGTGGCCTACACAAATAAAATAAATTAAGAAGTAATATATAATGAATTAATAAATCAATATTTTATCTCATTCGTTTTGTCAATTTATGGAGCTCGCTCAGCCCACTGTATGGAAAAATGTCTTTTTTTAATGCATTTTCACTATTTTTAGCAGTCCTCTCCTGCAGAAATAGAAAAAATTAGTATAAAGGTTCAAGCGATGATTAAAAAATAATATCAAATAACATAGAGTGCATTTTATTGATCGTAACTTGAGTATATTGACTTAATTAGATTTCTACAAAATTTTAATTAGTGTTAACCTTATCATCTAGTTGTGACCATTGATTTACTAATTGACACCATTGCATGTCATCTACTCCGGCTGAAACTCTCTTCATAATCTCTTCGATAGGTATGCTATCCCAAAACTGCGACTTCAAATTGTTCTTATGACTCCTCCATTTTACAACTAATAATTGGACTGTTAAATATCGAATATGCCCAGGACATTCAAATTTAGACTACATGCAAGGATATGAATTTAATATCTAGCTTCAATAATTAATTAATTAAAAATTCAACAATAAATTGAACACTTATCATTATTAAACAAAATATTTGTATATTACCTCGACTTCCACCAACATTCTTTCTTTAAATGGCTCCATGTCTTTATTTCGCCAATCTGAAAAAGATATTAGCGCCATTGTTGGGTCTCTAGCGAGAAAACCCAAATAAGAATGTAAAAGTGTGGATTCTAGAAAATTACAACGTACATCATTCTCATTGGCCTCAATGTGCACCCACGTTCCACGTGGCAAGTTCTTAATATCAACTCATGTAGCACGGCCTCTAAGTCTCATTATGGCACCTTGATCATCTGAAATACGTAATTACAAAATATCCATAACACATAGTTAATTAACAAACCAAATGAAACAATGATACAAACCACATTGCAACTGCAAAACTACTTGTGTTAGAAATAACATCAATGCTGACAGATAAGAAATATACATACCAACGAGCCAAACTCCGTCATCAGAATGAAATGCATGCTCTCCAGTCTCCAGTACTATAGAATGTCTGTCATGTTGAATCCTGAGTGTCGTTGTTTTCATGCACTTCGAAGTCCAGATGAGCAGGATAAGACACTTCAGAAACTCTATTATCATCCCCTCCAATAGACATGCATCATGATACAACGTTTTTTGCTCGTTTCAACAAACATCTTCCTGTCATTTCTATATGAAATATATAAATTTGTTAGTAAATTTGAAATACATAATTATATTTAATTTATAGCTGAATCAAATTTATTTTAAAATGACTCCATTTTGTTAGCTAAATCAAATTTCTTTTGGAACAAAATTAGAAAGTTCAGAAAGTGCAAATAAATTTTAAACTCTGTTTTTTTGTTGTTTAAGTTATAATGAATAGAACTTACCAAAAAACCTGTCTCCAAAGTGACCAAATAGTACAAAAACCGACAAATTTATAAACATATCAAAGTCTTAGTTTCTAAATTAAACCATTAAGCAACATGGTCATGATAAAACTGCAAATATTGCCTCAGAAAACAGGGATAACTACAAAGTTTGTCAAGCACTTGGATGCTTCCAACCTGTAAATGAAGTTTTGCTTAAAGAACTAATTAATTAAGAGAACTAAAAGAGGTATTTTCATTCAAATTCAGGCTTAATGAATTAAATTTTCTTATTTCTTATCTTTTGGGATTGAATTCTGCCTTGTTGGCTGAGCCATACCAACCTGTGAATGAAGTTTTGCTTGAAAAAATATTTCGTAGTTCTTTATTTCTGGCGAATAGCAACGATTAAATAAAAAAACTAAATATTAGTAACTTCTTTTAAACTTCAATCCACATAGCTAATGTTTGACTAAAAATAAATTTAAATGTGAAGAAACTTCATTAAAATTGATGAAAGCATTTACCTGTTCGCCATAAGATTAGCATCAGCTTGAAATACTATAAAACAAGTAGGGAAAGAAGCTGAAATTCTATCCCTGTGTGCAACATGTTGCAAGCTACGCTGAAATCATATCATTGAATCTTTGTTCGTAGTAATATTATAATAGAAAATATCTCCTGGTTTAACTTTCACAGTTACATTTCAAATTGAATTTTTGGATCTTGAATGTAGAAAACAGGCTCAACCTAAAATGAAAAACAAACGGATGATGTTCCAACTTTTCTCCGATATGGATCAATCGTGAGAAGTTAACAAATCTATAAACAAATTGGTCCTGTATCATACCAGTAACAGTTGTGCTAACTCGATCACATTTGACAAGCGCAACTCTAAATATACTAGAATAATTGATATCAATGATATCATTCAATTGATCGTAATAATCGAAGTTGCCAACTTCTATGGTATTCACAATACCATAATTCTGAGTCTTTTTATTTTCTTCATAAACTTTAGTATGAAATTTATACACATTTATGTGAAAACCTTTATATGTTTGTGCAACTCTATTAGGACCATTGGCCAATGCCCTTATTTTTTCAGATATTAAAGAATAATTAACATTTTTAATTTTCGTAGAAGAAATAAGACGGTACATAATACAATTATCAATAAAAAATAAGTATTGCATGAATTTTACCTCATTACTAAACCACTCGTGAAATCTTTCATTGATAAGCATGTTAAAATCAAATGGTGAAAGATGTGAATCTGTCTTCTTTTCTCAAAGTTAATAAAAGTTCATCTATATGATGCAATATGGTAAGCACATATTTATGAGCCTGAATTAAGGATTTTTCAACCATATAATAAAATGTCACTTTACCAAAGATAATCCACCACTTGAAAATTTATAACATAACTCCTCTACCTGCGACACACATTTTCAATCTATGGACTACTGATGTGTCTCATATCCTTTTAAATATTTTGAATAAAAAAATATTCCTTCTTCTGCAGTATATCTCTCCGTAATAGACACCTTGGGTTGTATCTTATTTCCAACATAATCATTATGTACTGAAAAAAACCTGCACCTTAATTTTTTTTAGCGAATATGACATTTTTTATATAAATAATATTAAAATATAAAATGATACCCCTCAAATGGATACATCCATCTGTAATGAACAGGACCAGCAAGCTTGATTTCTTCTACTAAGTGTACGAGTAAGTAAAGCATGATCTTGAAAAATGACGGGAGAAAGCATCGTTCCAATTTACATAATGTCATTATAATATTTTTCTGTAACATTTCCAACTCGTTTGGAATAACAACTTTTAGAAAATGTGATAACTCAGCAACAATACTAAGGACTTCCTCGAAAGGTGAACACGAACTAAGCACAATTTGAATAATATCTTCAATAAGAATAAAATAATCATGACTTTTCAAACTTGTAATTTTGATCTCATTTATATTTATACATCTAGAAATATTTGATACATGGTCTTTAGGCTTTTTTATATTTATCAATCCTTCACATAGCATCAACTTAGCACTCTTTGACATTGTGAAAATGAGGTGGCGATACATAATGTCCATTCTCTATGGCTTGAGGATGTAGTGTGTTTTTCACTCCAATATGAACTAATCTTGGTGTGCTTGTAGATTATCTTTTGATTTATCAAGTTTAATTAGAGTAGATATAAAATTATCATAAGCATTTTTTTCTATATGCGTCACATCTAAATTATGCGACAGCAAATTGTGCTCCCAATATGGTAAGTTAAGAAAATAATTTTCTCTTCCATTTTAGCATATTTGTAGACATTGAAAAAACTAAAGTGCTGCACTTTCTTTTAAGGGTTTTTCTTTCGTCCCATCTAAACCGATTTACAAAAATAGAACTATAAACTTTCAGCTTGTGATAAAACTTCACTTCCAGTGTCTCTGTGAGGGGTACGTCTAAAATCATTTATGTTATCAAATTGTTGCTTCTTTCTGTGAAATAAATGATTAGTAGACAGCCAATGTCGATGACCCATGTAAGAATTTTTTTTACTCCTTAATAACCACAATGAATATGTTCTCTCAACGTAACATGGGCAAGCAAATCAACCTTTCGTACTTTCACTCAGATAATAAACCGTATGCAAAAAAATCATTAATAGTCCATAACAACGTTGCACACAGTCTGAAATTTTGCCCATTTGCAGCATCATAAGTTTGCACTCAATGTTACAAATCATATAACTCCACAATTAATGGCTGTAGGTAGATATCAATATCAATTCCTGGACTTTTCTCACCTAGAATAATTGTAGATAGAATAAAAAAGGTGTTTCATCACAATCCAAGGAGGTAAGTTATATAGAACCAAAACCACCAGACATATAATATATGTACTACTCATAAGTTTAAAAGGTCTAAATCCATCAGTTGTTAAACCAAGACGTTTATTTTGAGGATCTGAAGCAAAATCTCGATATTAGAATCCAATAACTTTCAAACTTCTCCATCAATAGGATATCATAGCAATTCATCCTTATTTCTTCCCGTTGAATGCCATAGCATATCTTCAGCTGATTTTTTTGTTTATATAATCTTTGCCATCTAGGTGTTAATAGAAAATATCGTACAACTTTAGCAGACTTTAATATTGTTTTCCTCTCTTAAAAAATCTTGTTTTTTGGATTGGCTACCCATCATTAAGAACTACATATATCACAAACGTTCTTAATAGAGTGATCTTTCCAGAAAAGCATAAAACCATTCAGGCATGCATCAATCTTTTCATAGCCCAAATCAAATTCTTTCATATTTTTTTAACTTTGTATGTGTTCTTGGGTAGTAATGTACCTTTGCGAAAGGCATCAACCAATAATTCTAATAATTAATCAAAAGATCTAGCAGTCCAAGACTGGAAGTACTTTAACTAAAATAAGTGTAGCATAAATGATAACTTTAATTAGGACTTACACCTAAGATATAATTCTGACTCTGCATCCTCTAATAACTTTGAAAATTATTCTTCATCAGTTGACTGGCATGTATTTTGATTTTCATAAATACATTCAAAAACATTTGTGACATTATCTAAATTAAATGTATCCCTTAAAAAACATCAATATTGTTAACACTAGAATTTTCAGCTTAATGCAGTGCTTGCTCAGAGTCAGCAACAGTATTTATTGATGTATTTACTAAAGCTTCGCCAACAACATAATATTCTTCTCCATGTCGATTTCATACAGGAAATAAACCTTTGGAAATCAGATGAATTCTGACATCTTCTAATGAATAAATCTCTATTAATGCAAATTTTGCATGGGCATAAAATTTTTCCAGATGCATTTTTCTTTTGAATTGCAAATTCTAAAAATTTCTGTACTCCTATATATTTAGCACTCAATTTATATTTACTGATCCAACTCTTATACATTTCGACTGCAACAACAAATAACAGCTTATATATAAATCATGTTTAAATATGCATGTAGAAGCTCAACTTGAGCTTGAGCAAAATACAAACAACTTATCAATGTGATTTTTTGGAGATGTAGAAAGCTTAAACATGTTTCAATAATAGTTTTTTTTATGTAAAACAAGCAAATTCATTGATATATGATTTGATTATGAAGAATGGTATTTCAGAGTTAAAAATGATTCTTATATATTAAGATAGTAATTAAAACATCAATTATGCAACTTAAAGAATTCACGAGGATAGAATTTAAACAATTAGAGCCGATTAAATACATTTTAATTTGATTATGAAGAATGGTAATTAAAATTAAATAAAATTGATTCCTATATATTAAGATAATAACTAAAACATCAATTATAATGCTTAGGAGAATTTATTGAGAATAGAATTCCAAAGTTAAGGATTTGAGATTCTTACAAGCTACCGTTATTATGGTTCCAAGAATATTACCAACGAGAGACTCTAATATAATGGAAGGCTATATAGCAGTTGAACACACCAAGCTAATGCCAATTTATAATAAGATTCTTGCTTTTTTTCATTGCACAATAAAATTTGCCTATAAATTTACTTTCATAACATATAATTCAATGATAGAATTAATGAATATTTTCTTAACAACATAATTTTTATATTTGTGACCTTGAAATTTAGAACACTTCCTCGAGTCTTCAATGATTTGCCTTTATAGCAGCACGAGCGCAAAATTTCTATCAAAATTTGAATATTTAGGAGGGATTTTGTTCAGTTCGTTGGCAAAGCAAAATAAGTATATACTGTCAATGAAATGACCAAAATAAGACTAAATTTGAGAGTGCACAAGAACAAACTACAGCTCTTAAGGGTTGCATGTGGTGACTTCTGATTTTTTAAATATCAGAATCAAAATATTTTAAGTAGAAGATAATCTTTACTGTATCCTCATGACACTCTAAAAAACACTCTCATGGGTTCCATGTTATGTATTATCATAATATCCTACTTTATTATTTAATAATTTAGGATATCATGAAATTAAATAAACTAATGCCTAATTATAATAAGGTTCTTGTTTTTTCATTGCATCATAAAATTTAATTAGAAATTTATTTTCAGAGCACATAATTCAATGATATAATTAATGAATATTTTCTTAACAACTTAATTTTTATATCTATGATTTTAGATTCAAGACGATTCCTCAAGTCCTTAATAATATGCCTTTCTAGTAGCAAGAGCGCAAAATTTATATCATAATTTGAATATTTATGAGGGATTTTGTCAAGTTCCTTGGCAAAGCAGAATAAGTACATATTGTTTAATTCAAAGACCACATATGACTGAAATTGAGAGTGCACAAGAACAAACTTGAACCCGTAAGCTCACAAATAATTATAATCTACCGTCGAATACCAAAATAGAAAAGATCGAAGGAGCAGAAACTTCTTTTGCGGCAGATTCAATGATCAGACCGTCGATTGGATGGCTGCAGGCGCGGTGTAAGTTGGACCGATCAATTGGATGGCTACAAGCCCACTGTAAGGTGTGTTGGCGACCGGACGCTCCAGCGGCTGCAAGCTTGAGAGTGGACAAGAGCAAACTACAATGCTTAAGGTCGTAATAAAGTATATTCAACCATTGAATACCAAAATAGAAAAGATCGAAGGAGCAGATACACATTTTGTGGCAGATTATGGGGTGGGTCGTGAAGGCTAAAAGAGTCTTTTTTTTTGTAGTGAATGGAGAGCAAATCTATGCACTACTTGGAGTGAAAGTTATGCGTTGGACATTTTTATCATTCTAAATTATTACCATTAAGAAAGTAAAATTTAGGCGTTAGATATGCAAATACATAAAAATGGGATGGTATGAATGTAGCAAGTCCCATATTTATTAAATTTTGAATTGAAAGATACCCACATTTTCAGGTGTTTTTATTTAAGGAAATGACAATCAATTGATACAGATGCATTAAACTTATGTTGGCATTGTATTTTTGCCACAGCTGGTGGTAACTGTTAACTAACAAGGATTTTGTTACAGATACATCTGACGCAATTCATATGTATTTACATATCTAACACCTAAACTTTACTCTGTAATAATAGGGCTTACCGGTTTCAGCCTTGCGACGGGTAGCGGCGAAGGTGAACGGCTGGGAGATTGCGTGCGTTGGTGAAGGCTAGGTCAAGTCGACGAGGACTAGGTGAATACCTTGCGGCTTCTGTGTGGGGACAAGGTCGTAGCAGAGATCGACGAGAGAGGCCCAGGGGTCTGAAGAGAAAGAAAAGAGGACTTCGGTGTAGCACAGTGCCAGGTAGGGAAATCGCACGGGTGGTGATGGCTTCCGGCAGAGAGAGGATCTGACTCCTGCCGCCAACTCACGTAGAGTCCAATCGTTGTGACGTGCAATCCAGGCCTCACCAAGAAAAATAGGAAAAATTATAGGCATGAATCTGGCTCGATCGAAACCTATCAGTGTATTTCATTGCGCATAAAATTGAGAATATTTCGGTAAAATTGCAGAATAACACTTTGATAAGGTCTTATATCGTGTTCTGGACTCACAACGGTATTATAATAATACAATAACACATCAATACTATTACAATAACACTTGAATGATACAGAATAACACGAAAAGAATATTCTCGTAATACTGCGGAATAACACGGGGGAATATTATCTGACACCGCGGTATATTCCCAGTGTTATATCGTGGTGTTAGGCTATATTCTCGGTGTTTTTCTACGGTGTTACGTGAATATTCTCCCGTGTTATTTCTCATTATTGTTGTGGTATTGAAATGTTATTGTGTTATTGAGGTGTTATTTATTTTTTGGAAGATGCAGGATATGTTGCGCGGCCGGGCCAGGTACAAGAAAATGAGTATTTTATTATTATTTTTTATCGCTCCCACGTGGCGTGGTTTCATTGGACTCTGGATGTATCTCTGTGTTCGGAATCCACACGTAATATTTTTCAAAGATAACGGAGAGGAAGGAGACAGGAAAATAAACAGTGGGAGGGCAAAATCGCAAAATTGATTTTGAGGGGAACGTTAGAGATGGATGCTAAAATTTGATACATATTCTCGCAAACAGCTGGGGTGGGGGTAGAATTACTCTCCAGATAATTATTATGGGAGAATTGTTGAAAGATTATTGGAGCATTAACTCAAATAACTCCTAATAATCTACTAATAATTTTTTTTGGTTATGCTTTCATATTTTTTGTGTTATTCAGGTGTTTTGTGAGATTATTGGTGATATTAACTCCGATAACACCGACATAACCTCTCAATACCCTCCGAATAATCTTCGTACACATATAAAACTGCATGCATGCGTACTCCATATATAAATATTTCTCTATATTTTTAACTACGGTATTATAAATTCTGTCGAGAAGTGCTAGTGTAGCATTTTGTTTTATTGTGGCGAATGCAAAAAATGCTCTGTATGCACAGTCCACAGTTGAACCAGTTAAACCAGCCATTCCACTGAGACCTTTAAATCTTTTGTGGCAAGTGCGGCAAATAGATGAATAAGGGTTTCTTAGTGGGATTAGGATTCATTTAAGCCCCATTCATTTTTTGAGTATATATATATATATATATATATATATTTCCAGATTCTACGACCTCTAGTTCAATAGTGGCATTTAACTTTTAATTGGGAGCAGCATCCGAGTTGAAAAATACCATTGCCTAGCTAAGGTTGTAATGGGAAGAAGTGGCTATATTTATGGAGACAGTAAAATTGGAGTCATTTCTTAAATATACAGTGATAAAATCGTTAAACTTCTGGTGAACAATAGAATTATGATCTCTTATCCATTCTTGGAAGAAGGTTGAATTTTTTCTTATTTAGACTTCGAGCAAATTTAACACACATCACATAAGTTGGACTATGAATACTGAATACAAGATCTTTTGTTTGCAAAATTTAAGCTGCCAAAGAACAGATTAAAATGGGCAAGACAGAAATAAATTCTCTTCAGCTACGAGAGTTGTATTTGTTAAATATTGAGTATCTTCTGTGCAATGCTTTTAAGTTTACATAAAGTTGTAAATTTGACTTTTCTAGAGTAATTTATTATGAACAAAGAACCTTCTCATATTAGTAAAAAGATTACATGCTCTCTGATTGCCCCATGCTTCAAGTTTGTTGGCTAAATAGCATTGTCTACTTATATTCTCTCATTATCTTTGCCGGCCACCAAACATTTACAATACTTCCAAAAGTAGGTGAGAGATCAAGCAAGCCCTACTATTAATGTTCTTCAAAATGTTGAGTGCAGACTTAAATTTAGTTTCAGAATGGTGACAAAAACTTCATGATCTTACCAGCCAAGTTAGTACCCAACTACCTATAAACAACAAAGTTACTCATTTACATTTTTAATAACTGATAACACATATTAATAGCAAAATAAAAAAGTTAAATTTGATGCAACGTGAATTGGGAGTGTGCAATTGGTCGGTTGGTTTGGAACTTTGGACGATGAATTTATTAAATCTTTCAAGATAGATTAAACTTAACGAGAACAAATAAGATGAACCAAATCAAATCAAATTTTAATATGATTCGATTCAAGTTTGGTTTGACAATATTTTGAATTTCTAATAAGGATGTAATGTCAGTTGGGGTTAATTAGTTGGTAGATTTATCAAGCCAATTGGTTGGCAGATTTAGTTTTACTACAATATAATTATATTTTTAATTAAATATATAATTATAACTAAAAATAAAAGCTATTATTAATAAATTTTAATCAAATGAGCATGAAATCCATCGCTTCTGATAATTAGATCCAACGTCCAAAATGAGCCATATAACGCGCAGATAGATCTCACAAATCACGACCATTCATCATGTGCATTAAAATAACCAGAAACATCGAAAAACCTCATCTGAATAGTCCCATGCAAAGTCTACAGGAGTTGGCCATTAAACTCCATGCAATATGTAGCGTTTGTTAAAGCCATCAAGTCATTCTTTCCATTTATAAATCCATAAATACTTGCTTACATCTCTTAAGACTATATGTAATCCTTCTATATATTGCCACTAACAACCAAAGTCATTCAGTTATCTTTGCTTCGCCATATTCAGCTATGCTTTTCAACAAGAATTTTTATTTTTTTTTTTTTGGTGAAACTTAAGGAAGTTAAATGCATCTTATTGAAAAGGAAAATAAGTTTTTTGAAGAAAAATTCTGAAATGAGAGGAAAGTATCAATTTATATCTACGCACGAGTATTTATACCTCTCAGCTCATAAGGTGTTCAAGTCTAGCTTCAGTAAAGGGAGATTGAAATGGGGAAAGGCCGAGCTCCTTGTTGTGATAGGATGGAGGTGAAGAAAGGGTGGTGGACAGCAGAGGAAGACAGTAAACTTGTCTCCTACATTCAAAAGTATGGCCATCAGAACTGGAGAACCCTTCCGAAACGAGCAGGTTCTTCAGCTATATATACTTTCCCTCTCTTTCTTAATTAATGGAAAAAGAAAAAAGCTTGCATGACATTACTGTTTACGCTTTCTTTTCCTTTTTCTTTGTCTTCTTTCATAAAGAATGGTCCAATCTTTCACTCCAATTACTTGACAGTTTGTTGGTCGAACTTTTCAGAGTACATTTGACTGACAAATAGCTTACCATTAGAGGATTTGCGTTGATTCGCTCTTTTTTTTTTTTGACTTAAGCCACTAAATTATTTTTTAATTATTATTATGATCTAGATGCACAACAAGTAATGAGAAAATATTATGTTCGACGATTGCATCTCTGGACAATAATCATTATGAGCTATCGTGTCGCACGGCGACGTGGCCGCATCCTGACCATCGTCAGGATATGTGATTCGTTGTACATAATGATTTCTCACAAGTAATTTTTAAACAAATACTAAAAAGATTTTAGAGGAATTTATATACATACCAACCAATTCCTATGTATCAACATATCTAAAATCTATATTTTATATTTTATATTTATACCACCAAAATTTTTCATGGTATTTATAATAAAAATAGCACAATTTTAGAGGTTGTTTGCGATCACTTATCCTTTTTAATTTTCTTTTATTTTTTTATATTTTAATCTAAAATAAAATATATTTATTTTTTTTCTTTAGATATAAATGTTTTTGAAAACACATAAAACACTTGAGAAGTTGTTTTAAATGTTTTAAGAAATATTTTAAAATAATTTTAAAAATAAAAGAAAATATTTTTTTATGCATAGATAAGATGAACATATAGGTGAAAATTAAAATTTAGTTGTTTCATATGTAAATGCTGAAAAAAAATTTATTAGATATTTTGAAGCATAATTATTCCATAGGATCCAAAAAATTGTTCTCATTGAATTTAAAATATTTTGATGCATAATTATTCCATAGAATCCAAATAAATTGATCTCACTAAATTTAAAACCATAAACTTACTATGAAACAAGTATAATATTAAAAATAATCAATCAGCTCTTATTAGGGGTGTAAACGAACCAAGCACGAACAAACAGTGCTTGTGCATGTTTGGTTCGTTTGAAATTTAGTTTGTTTGAAATAAGCTTGTGTTTGAAATTGTTCGTGAAGTCACTATTCGTGTTCGTTTCTTAATGAATGAGTCGAACACTTGTTGAACACGAGCTGTTCGCGAATGACGAGCCAGTTTGACAGCCCTAATATTAATATATATAAATAATATATTATACTAATTATACAATTTGTATTATATAAATATATAATATCTATATTAGAATATTTATGGTATATTAATATATTATTTTTATTATTTTATTATATATTATAATTTATAAAATTTAATTTTTTAAAATATCATAGATTTATATATATAATCATTTTAAATTATTTTATATTTCGAGCAATAACGATTCGAACACGAATGAACGCATCACCGTTCGTGTTTGGTTCGTTTAATTATCCGAACAAAAAAAAATGGTTCGTGTTCATCTCGTTTACTTATCGAAAGAATAAAACATGAACTCTTTGACAAACAGAATACGAACTGTTCGCAAACAATAAGCTTTTTTGACAGCTCTAACTCTTATATTACACTTACTTTCAAACAAAATAAAAATGAAAAAAACAAGAGCAACAAATTCTTAACACAGACATACATTTAAGATAAGAATTTAAAATATAATATATTGAATTAATTAAAAATTAAGATAAAGAATATTAACATTCCAAGAAAAATCTTATATGGGGAAAATTCGAGTTCCAGCCAATTTCACAAGCCCAAGTGCATGAGCTGTGGTTTGGGGTCATTTCTTTATTTTCATTTGAATTTTTTTTAACTTTAATTTTAATTTTTGTTTATTTATTTTATAATATGGGATAAAATAAATGTAATGGTGATAATTATCTTAAAACCATTACAAAAATCTAAAATTTATTTTAAGTATTTAAATCAATAAATTAATTTTTTAATGGGTGAAAAATAAAAATAAGAAAAAAAAAATACAAACTAAATAGATACATTTTTAATAACAAGTTCAAAATAATAATAATAATAATAATAATAATAATAATCATCGCAAATACCTAAGTCTTTCGACATTAGTGTAACATGAATTTAATTGAAGGTAGGTTAAAATACTCTTTGCTGAAAAAATTGCATGAAAGGACTTACATTCGGTTCATTAAAAAGCTCATGTTTGATTTAAACAAGAATAACTATTTCGAGCTCGATTTATATATGAGCCTAACACGAATAAATGCTTGTTCATTTGTATTTGGCTCGTTGTAGCTCTAAATAATTAAAAATTAAATAAGAATATTTATTTATAACCTTCTTATATTATTTTTTTTATATATAATTAAAAATGTTATATTGCATTTTCTAGAAAATTATTTGGATGGTATAATTACAAAAACTATAATTAGGGATTAGATATGTAAAAATGTGAGATATAGTGGTATGTATGTAAATATCTAAAAAAATATGTGAGAGTTGGATTATGTAAATATGTAAATATCTACAAGTTTAGTCAACGTCCAAATAAAGAAGAAATAGATGCCTTTTAAGATATTTGAGATAATTCATGGTCTACTATACAACGTCTTGGTTTGGCAGGCTTGCTGCGGTGCGGCAAGAGCTGCCGGCTGAGGTGGGTCAATTACCTATGCCCTGGCATCAAGCACGGCAACATCACCCAACAGGAGGAAGAAACCATAATCCAACTCCACAGAATGCTTGGAAACCGGTAATCTCTTCTACTTCTTCTACCTTTATAATCCCCAAATTTAACTTCACAGCCCGCCATAACCCATTTCTCTCCAGGTGGTCAAAGATTGCCTCATTCATGCCTGGTAGAACCGACAACGAGATCAAGAACGTCTGGAACACTTACCTCAGAAAGCGAATCCTGCCGCAGAAAAACAACCTGATCCAGACACAAACGCACTGCGACATTTCGTCGTACGCCTTGCCTGCATGTTCTGGTGAAGTCGTGAGCGCTAAAGATAGTAGTGATCTGGTTCTCCCTTTCGAAAGCGACGCATATAGCCGCTTGGCGGCTGTGGATGAATTAGAGCAGATCAGTAATTTGGAGTTCGGTAAAAACGAGAGGTCGTTGATGGAATTGGCTGAAGAGCTCGGGCTATTTGATGATGGAGACGTTGAGGAGAACTGGGAGAAGATGGTTACAAAGGGAGGAGAAGATCCGGTGGCTGCTTTCATTCGGAATTTAATGTAATTTACTTTCAATAGCTTATGTATTGGAGGAGATGGAAATAAAGTTTAGCCAGTGATTGTAATAGTGTACACAATGCATTTCCCAAGTGATGAAGAATGGTGGAATACTATTTATATTTTGTTATCCATATTGTAAACAAATTGTTATCATAGCTTATTATTGTCGGGTTGATAATTATGTCTTAATTTGAAATTTTATTTGATATTTAGTTTATTTTACCAAAGATATTTGAGCCCGAAGAAAATCATAATGAGAGGGAAAAAGAGAGTCTATCGTCTTAGCATTTATATAATTTTTTTTGCTGGAGACCGAAAGAACAACACTGTTTATGAAAAAAATAAAAATAAAAAAAGGGATCTATGATAATCAAAATAATTTTATTTAGGGGTTTTCACATACCGAGGACCCCAAACCTCATTTATTAAATATACATAGGGTTTCCGAGCGGAAGACTCTGTAACGCCTCCTGAGTTCTCCCCCCTCGTTCCACCTTTCACTTATGCGCAGGGAAAAGGCAAAATCAGGAGATGACTTCTGTGCCGAGAAAAATTATTCAGGTCGGAGTTCGGACACAGAGTCATGCCTTGACTCTAATTATATGATGACACATGTTTGTGTCGGCCCCACCCTTCAAAAAAAAAAATTGTGATTTTAATCACGCGGCCCGGCTCGACCTAGCTTTGTGGACAGAAATAAAACCGCGGTAGTATTCGAATATTCCACGGCTTTATTGAATTATTCATCGGTTTTATTATGATACTATTCAGGTGTCATTGCAAGATGAGTAAATAGTTTTTTGAAATTATTTACTTTACCTGCAATAATACCATAATACTACCATAATAAAACCGGAAATATTCCAATAAAACCGCAGAATATTCAAACACAAATGCAGTTTTATTATTTTATTTGAAATAATTCTAGAATACTGCCCCGATAAAACCGTGAAATATTCTAATAACACCGCCGAATATTCAAATACAGATGCAGCTTTATTATTTTATTTGAAATAATTCTAGAATACTACCCCAATAAAACCGTAAAATATTCTAATAACACCGCCGATTACTCTGATACAACCACAATTTTATTGGCGTCCAAAATAATACTATAATAATGCCCTAATATAACAAAAAAAAATATTTTATTAACACTTAATATTGCAAAATATTTTGATACAATCGCCACCATATTTAGGGCTCGTTTGGGGTAACTTATAAGTGCGGCAGTATTTTTAAAAACGTCGTCTACGTGTTTGTTTCACAATGTTTCGAGTACGTTCACAAAAACAACACTTTTTTTTTACGTTAGAAGTCGATCTCGGGTATAACCCCGCGATCCACGTTCTGCTGAAACAAAATACGGAGCTGCCCTCGCTGCTACCCGATCGCTGCCCCAGGGAGAAAAGAGAAGCCCTCACTGCTGCTCGATCACTGCCGTAGGAAGGATCTTCATTCGATGGCTTCCTCAACTAGTGGATAACAAAATCCTTATCATGGCGTCCATCAATGAGACATCTTCCTACAAGGATTCTGTTTCATGAGTTTGTACAAATGAAGCTCTTGCTTTTGCTACTCCTGCTTTGTGTTTCTAAAAGACGAAGGAATCTGCTCCACCTCCCACTGTCTCTTCAAGCTGGGATCAATTTTGAGGGGGCTTTCACCAACTCAGCGAGATTTTCAAGCAACTTTAACTTGAAAGCTAGTGTGACGGAAGTTTTTATTTTTTCCTCCATGTTTTCTTTGGTCAGCAGCTCTATGAGCTTGACGTGCTCATACTCGTCAAGCAAATGATCTACCTGAACAATGTCATCTCTATATGCAGCAATTTCTTTTTTGTTTCCCAGCTAGCTCTAATCTTAACTATCTCATCAGGATTTTGGTGTTAAATCCCCGTTGGCTGGATATATAGTTTTATGGAACAAAGATGTATGTTCAGATTTTGCAATAGTGATTACTTTGCTAGTGGAAGGCCGTCTAGTATATGTATGGTGTATGGTGTTTCTCAGATCATTTTTGCTGTAATGCTTTTCTGGTTCTCTGTTTATCCAAAATAAGAGCAAAATAGTCATTTATCCAAAATCACCAAATAGTCAAATAATTTATTCGGATAAGTCTGTTGATCAATAAACTATCGGGATAAGCGACCTATCCGAATAAGTTTAGATAGTACATGTATGCTCCCAAATAAACCCTTAATCACCTTATTGTACGATAACACCCAAATAATTATCGTGATTTAGAGTATGTTTGTCGCAGCTGCAGCATATTGAATAATCTGTTGATAAGGTGATTTAAAATAATCTGCTGATAAGCTAGGTGAGGTGGCTATCACAATTTTTTATTTTTTTGGAAAAGTCAGACCGCAGCCAAAAACTCACACCGCACCTAGGTAAGTGCGGTGTGAAAATGCTGTTTTCAGCGTTTTGAAAACGCATAAGCTGCAAAAATGCAGTTTAACCAAATAGGCGAGGTGCATTTTCAAAACACTACCGCACCAAATAAGTTGCCCCAGACTTGTGCCAGAGCAAAGGGATCGCAGCTTGCAAACAAGGATCACCTCTGCTCCTTCCATTTAAGACAAGGTTAGAAAATTTATTTCTCTGAGAAAAATTCATCCTGAATTCTTATTTATTTCTTCTGAATAACGGCAGGGCTTCAAGGTTTTCATTTTAGTTACCTTCATCATCGTCAAAATTTGTTTTTAAGTTTGTTTGGTATTTTGCAATGGATTTCCTTTGTGGTGCACAATTTCTCTTCTCGAAAGTCGCACGGTGTTTTTCTTCTCTCGTCTGGTGGCAGCTAGGGTTAACACTTTGGGTGTCCACTTTTTGATATTTAGTTTATGGGGAAGTTTTCTGGAGGGTTTCTTCTTAATTGAAGTTGCAGATGGAATTTGAATAGTTCGGGTGTCCTCTGTAAATTGATATCCAAATATTTGATGCTATGTCTATGTCTAGCCTCGACAACCGTTTTGTTAACTATATTGCTATCCAAATCTTTGATGATATGCCAACTTAGAAAATTTGGTGTCCAAGCGGGATAACTAAATAGATGTCTAATCTTGCACCTTTGTATCCTCTGGAGCTGGACCTCCAACAAAGCCTTCTTAAAATATTGACTGATCAGGCAATATAAGAGAATTGACTGCCTGAAAGAATTTATGGAGATGTTCAAATGTTACTTCTTGTTGATCTATTATCATGAAGGTGATAATAATTTGGGGCATTTAGATACATGCCACACAATTTTTAGGTATTTACATAATTAACACCTAAAATTTGCTCTTTATATTGTTGTGCAATTTAGGACAAATAAAACGCAAATCCAGAAGAAGAAAACAGAGATTTACGAGGTTCGGCAAAGATGCCTACATCCTCGGGAGCAGGGCGGCGAATTCACTATTTCAGAGGAGTTACAAGTTCGGTCCAAATCATACCCATGGGGTTGCACCTCTATTTATAGATAAAACCACCCATAGATAAATTACAAACTCGCCCTCAACCCACTAACTATGAAGAGACACATCTCTTCACCAAGAGACTCCATCTACCGGTATATGAGCCACATACCTAACAAATCTCCACCTTGGCGAATATTCAGCCCCTTAGGAGAAATACACATGGAGTTTCTTAAACCAAGTGAGTTGAGCAACCAAGCCAACTAGAAACACACATGCTAACATTCAACAAGTTCAAGTCACCCAAGAACTTGTTGAGAATACTGGCTTGGTCAACCGTGCCATCTAGCACCCAAAGCACCTTCTCGTTCGCACAAAATTCAGCTGAACTACTGCAAACACCTTGCCCGAACCCTTTTCCTGTTCACGTCAACGCCTCAGCCGAACTCCACCTGTTGCAACTCCTCATGCGACGAACTTGCCAACTGTGCTTTGTCTCGGTCGCGATTGAACTGTCGCGATCCACCTGTTGCAAAATCACTTGCAGCAAACCTGTGAACATCAGCTGTCGAACACCACCTGTCGCAGCTGCACTTGCCGCAACTCCTGCGACAAACTTGCGAATTCTGCTGTAATTGCACATGCCGCAACTCCTCGTGCGTCAAACCTGCAAGCTCCGCTGCAACTGCACATACCGCAACTCCTCGCGCGACAAACCTGACGAATTTCACTGGCTCCACATGTCGCAAATTCTCATGCGACAAACTGACGAATTTCGCTGGCTCCACATGTCGCAAATCCCCATGCGACAAACTGACGAATTTTGCTGGCTCCACATGTCGCAAATCATCATGCTGCAAACTGACGAATTTCGCTGGCTCCACATGTCACAAATCCCCATGCGACAAATTGACGAATCATTGACTCCACTTATCGTAAATCCTTATGTGACAAAATGTCTCTCGCCAAACCGCAAAACTGTACCTCGCCAAACCACGAAACTGTACCTCATCAAACAGCGAACTGTCGCGCCTGCTCCGCCTCCTCTGCTCGCGCGGAACTTGTGGAAGCCTGTTGTATTCGCCGAACTGTTCCTGCTCGCCGCTCTCGATCGAAATGCCGAAGTGTTCCTCCGATCTGTTCCTGCGAGCCAATTGCGATTTGCGAATGCTTCCCTTGCCGAACTCCTCGGCAAACTTCTCTGCGCTTGCTGAATTCCTCAGTTAAATTTTTAAACTTGCGAGCAAATTTCAGGGATCACTTGCCAAAAATTAAATTTTAGCTTCCCTTTCAAGCCTCTTTTCTTTCAACAAAGCTTTCCTTGCGAAAACTTTCCTTTTCTGCAAGAATTATTAATTAAATTCTTTAATTAAGATTTCCAAAAGGTAAATCTTCCTTTCTCGTCTCTTCCAGCAACAGCAAAGATTTCTTTAATTTAATTAATCTTAATTAAGCATTTTACTTAATTAATTTCCTTCTCTTCAGGAATTGCCTCTTCTGCCTTTCTCCTTCGCGTTCAACGGCTGATTTCCTTTCTTGCCTTTGCCTTCTCCCAAGAAATATTCCCTCTAGTAGATTCCCTGATCCCAGATTTCTTCTCCGCCTCCAGAAAGACGTCGGGATTCCTTCTCCTGGGCCGAACTGAATTCTCGAGCAGATCCTGCTCCCTGTCTGCTTGAATGCTAGATGACCGGAGATCGCCGCTCTGCCTTGCGCGGCCGTTCTTCCTTGTGGGGAGGAGTATATTCCTTGATTTCGCGACCAAAGCCTGCCTTCTCGTTCGCGATTCTTCCCTGGGCCGCCCTCAAAGAATTCGCGAACTCGTGCCGCCGAAGCCTGCTCTTCCTATGTTGAATCGCCCAGCTTCTTCCCGAACTGCGAACTACTAACGCGAACTCCTCTGCGGTGATCCACGCAGCAGCAGCGACGGTTCGCGAACTCCTGCCGCAAACTGCTCCTCGATCGCGACGAACCGCTGGCCTGCGACGAAACGCGGAGTGGCCTGCCGTGAACTCCCAGCCCGCTAACAACTGCCGAACCTGCTCCTGTTCAGATCCTCTGCGAACTTCCGAACCTCCTCGTCTAGAACCAAATTCTCCTGGTTCCCTTCCCGCGAGCCTCCTGTCCGGATCTGAAATTCTTATCGCGCAGAACCAAACTCCCTCCTCTGCCGCGAACCAAATCTCAAAAAACTTCTTCTTTCCTGCGTTGATCTCCTCCGCCCTAGAACCGGGCTCTGATTCCAATTGTTGTGCAATTTAGGACGAACAAAACGCAAATCCAGAAGAAGAAAATAGAGATTCCTCGGGAGCAGGGCGGCGAATTCACTATTTCAGAGGAGTTACAAGTTCGGTCCAAATCATACCCATAGGGTTGCACCTCTATTTATAGATAAAACCACCCATAGATAAATTACAAACTCGCCCTCGCTCCCCCTCAACCCACTAACTATGAAGATACACATCTCTTCACCAAGAGACTCCATCTACCGGTATATGAGCCACATACCTAACATATACCGTTCAAATCATTAATATCTCATCAAAAGTATCATTAATTTAAGCATTAAAAAGTCATGCATATGTAAGGTTGAATATGTATAAAAATTGAAGTTTTGGTGTTAGATATGTAAATTCATAAGAATTGAGTGGTGTCTATGTAAATCTTCGTAATAATTGGGTGTGCACTCTAAATTGATCTTCCATGGAAGTGTAATTGTTAATTATCTCCGTAGATAAGAGCTAGTTCCCTCTCATTTTTTGAGTATATTGTTTTAATATATTCTTCATGGTGACTAGTTGGTGGAAAGAATGGCTGTGACGCAAAGACAATGATTGAGTGTTGTTTATGTTAGCCGTTGTGTTTCAGTCTGGTCATCTGCAATAATGCACCGGCTGCTTGTCCTTTTGGCCATGTGTGGTCAAATTGAGTCGTGGGATTTATTAGAAGGTCAACAGTAAACTCATTTATTGACTTTAAAATGAAATAATTTAATGGATAGTAACTCTGTTTGTCATGAACAGGTCCAAAATATATTTATTAGCTTCTCTGCCGTGCAACATTGCTTTTCATCCTACTACACTATTTATTTTGTTAATTCGGTCATATAAAAACCATGTGAATCAGCTACAGGCGAATCAGCTACGGAAAATTTGATGATTTCTTTATGATTAGGACTAAAGGTTAGAACGTAACAATTTTTTCACTTAAATCACTATCTTTACGACTGAATGCGCTCTAATCAATGTTTTTTTTCTTTACTGTACATATATATATTGATTATTGTTGTAATGAATCTCAATTATTAGGCTAGGTAGACCCAGTCTACAAGGGGAGGCCCCTTCTATTATAAATTGAAGGGGTGGTTTGTAGGGGAGGGTAGAGAGGAGAATCAAGAAGGGAGAACTAGGAAGAAGAGAAGAAGGGGAGAGGCTTTTGGAGAGTGAGGAGAGCATCTTGGAGATCTAGGGTCGAGGTGATTCGAGAGTGAGATCTTGGGCAAGATGAGGGCTCATTTCTGAATGTACAAGCCGTATAATTCTTCTCTATTGTCTTAGTGGATTCATTGGTTGATTCCCTCCCGTGGATGTAGGTCCGAATGACCGAACCACGTAAATCCTCTTGTTTGCTCGTGTTTGTGTGTTTGCATCTCTTTGTGGTGGTTTATGTTTTTCTTCTAGCCAAGTTGATTTCCCACAACAATTGACGCCGTCTGTGGGAAATTTTGTACTTCTTGGCTAGAAGAATTTGGCTACAGCAAAGCAAGGAGTTCTTGGAACAGTAATTGAGACGACAGTCCATATCTTGGATTACTGCAGATCCTTCAACATTCAAGAACTGCAGGAATTCGGCTCTGACAGCAAGGGAATTTGGCTTGCTGTGGTGGTCTTGCCCTCTTCTTTGGCTGTCAAGAATAGGGGTATTCGACTGTCCAAGATCTAAAGGAATTTTTTCGGCACTTCTGGCTTTCTACTACAGGTTTTTCGGTTGTCTACAGGAGGAATTCGGAGTTCCATTTTCTTGGTCTGGGCAGCAGAAATTCAGTAATCTTACTGTTGCCAAATTCCAGACTCCAGCAACAGTGAAGTTCGGCTACCCAGGAATCTTCTCCTTCGGCTATACAGGTGTTGGCAATAAGGAGTCCAGGGGTGGAAGAAGAGATACTTGGTTCTGTTAGGTATGACTCATATCTACGGAGGGAGTTTCTTGGTGAAGAGGCGTGACTCCTGGTGAAAAGGGAGTGTCTCTTGGAAGTTAGTGGGTTGGGGGGAGTGATGGCGTTTTTGTAATTTACATGTGGGTTTGTCTATATATATGTGTAACCCATGGGATGTAAATTAACTCCTCTGAAATAGTGAAATTCTCTGGCTCGCTCCCGAGGCGAACCTCGTTAAATCTCTTGTGTTCTTCTGATTTGTGTCGATTTCTTGTTTTATTCCGCCGTTAAATTTCATAAAAATTGGTATCAGAGCCTCGTTCGAGGGCACAGTAGGAGATCGACTCGGGAAATCAAAGAAGAAAAGAAGATTTGTCTTCGAGGTTTGAAGAATTGCGGTGTGGTGTTCTAGGCGGGAGTTTGGCGTGGATAGGTAGTTCCCGGCGAGACGTTCGTCGCAGGCGGAGTTTGGCGGGCTGAAAGTTGCGGTTAGCAGGACAAATTTCTGAAGGCGTGCGAGGGAGTCCGCGACATCGGCAGTTCTTCACGCGGCTCGGGCGCGACAACAGGGAGGAACGTCGCGGGTGACACTGAAGCGCCTCCGCGACACTTCGCAGCAGGAGGTTCGGTCGGCTTGCAGGCAGTCGGCGTCCGACGGTTGCAGCAGGCGCACTCGACGGAGCAGGAAGCAGGCGGCCAATTCGCCGGAAGTTAGTCGGCGCAGGGAAAGGTCGGCAGCCTGGCGGTTCGCGCGCGGGAACAGTTGCAGCGGTTGGCGAGTCCGGCGGGCGGTTCGCGATTGTGCAGTCCAGGCAGGGAATAAAGGAATCTCTTATTTCTGCTAGAGGAATATTCCTCTCCTATTCCTCTACACCCGTGGGCTTGGCGGTTTGGGAGGCAGGGAAGAAACTGGGGAGAGGAGGAATAAATGAATCTTCCATTCCTACCAGGAGAATATTCCCCGCGGGTAGGAGCTGGGAAATATTAAGGCAGGGAAGAATTAATTGGAGAATTAATTGTTTCAAGGAGAAGGGAATCTGGGATTTCTACTAGAAGGAATATTCCCTTTCCATTTTGCTTAGAATTAATTCCTCCGCTGAGCTACCAGGGAAAGAAAGATTCACAAAGAAGAAATTTATTTTCCTTTTTTAATTTCTGGAAGAGGTGCTGACGGAGATATTTTAATTGCTGTGCGGAGGGAATTTTTAATTCCACAGAGGAGTTCGGCCGGTTCAAAAATCCGCGGGAAAACAGAGGTTGTCCACCGCGAACAGGAGTCTCATTTTGCGGGAAATTGAGGTGTTCAACCAGTTAAATTCGCCGGTTCGTCGCGGGAGATTTTACGACAGGTGGAGTTCGGCAGGGTGCACGTGGCGAGCAGACACGATTGTTTCGTGAACAGAAGTTTCGTGGAGGTTTTTTCTTCAAACAGGTGCGAAAAGGATTCGTGGCTCGTGGAAACTGTAATTGGCGCCGAGGTTACTGGTATGAACAGGAATTGTGTTTCGTGTGGAAAATTTAATTCAAGAATCACAGGAGAATCGCGGGGAAAGTTGCTGCATTTGACAGGAAAATTTCAGGTTTTTTTTTGAATTTATTTGCGGAGTATTTTCTTTTGCTTTCGAAGCAAGGTAGGAAAATACTGTGCAGGATTAAATTCGGATGGCAATGTCTGGAGCAAAATTCGAGATAGTGAAGTTCGATGGAACCGGGAACTTCGGATTGTGGCAAATTAGGGTAAAAGATTTGTTGGCACAACAGAGAATTTTGAAGGCTTTGCGGGCTACGAAACCTGATAATATGGAAGATGAAGATTGGGAAGAGTTACAACTTCGAGCGGCAGGTACCATACATTTATGTCTGGCAGATGAGATTATGTATCATGTTATGAATCTGAAATCTCCAGGAGAAGTATGAAAGAAATTGGAATCTCAGTTTATGTCCAAATCTCTGACGAATAAATTGTATCTGAAGCAAAGATCAGTATGGCCGAAGATGCGAGCGAGTATCGATTTGTCACAGCACTTGAATGTCTTCAATCAAATAATCACGATCTGGCACGTCTTGATGTGAATATTGAGGATGAAGACCGAGCAATGATTCTTTTGTGTTCGTTGTATACTTCTTATGAACATCTGGTGACTACTCTTACATATGGGAAAGAAACAATTAAAATTGATGAGATTCATCGCAACATTGTTGGCTCACAACTGACGGAAGCGCAATGCGAGAGGAAAGCTCTAATGGTAATTGTTTATATGTTAAGGGTAATCAGGATCGTGAAAGTAAGGAGGAGAAGGAGAATTCTGGAAGGTCAAAGCCTAAGGCAAGAAGATTTGTTGCTTTAAGTGCAAGGAACTGGGACATATGATGAGAGATTGTCCAATTCTCAAGAAGGAGACTCGTAATGCATCTTCCAGGGCTGCGAATATGGTGCAGAGTGATACATATTACAGTGATAGTGATGCGCTTTCAGTTACGACAACTCAGTTAAAGGATGGATGGATTCTTGATTCAGGATGTTCTCATCACATAACACCAAACGAGAAGTGGTTTTCTTCATACGGGTTATCCGATTACGGTTCGATCTATCTCAGGTGATAATAGACGTTATAATATTATTGGTATAGGTAAAGTCGGAATTCGGATGTATGATGGCACTCGTCGAACATTATGTGATGTCGGGCATGTTCCGCATTTGAAAAAGAATTTGATTTCCTTGGGCACTCTACACGAAATCGGTTTCATTCCTAAGGCAGATGAGGATAGGGAAACCATCAGAATTGTTAAGGGTGCACTGACTGTGATGAAAGGGAAGATCACTGCAGGTAACATCTATAAACTGTTGAGGAGTACAGTTGTAGGTGGAGATCGCTTTGTTGGAACATATGATGGAAATGCAGCAGGAACTTTGACCAAGCCAGGTTAGATGGTTTGGTTGCCCAACCCACCTGTGTAAGAAACTCCATGATCTATTTCTCCTAAAGGGTTGGATATTCGCAAGGTGGAGATTTTCTCCTAAGAGGCTGGATATTCACAAAGGTGGAGATTTTTAGATGTATTTCTCCTAAGGGGCTGGATATTTGCTAAGGTGGAGATTTGTTTGGTAGGCACATATACCGGGTGAAGCATTTCTCCTAAGGTGCTTGATATTCGCCAAGGTGGAGAATTGTTAGGTATGGCTCATATCTACGGAGGGAGTTTCTTGGTGAAGAGGTGTGACTCATAGTGAAAAGGGAGTGTCTCTTGGAAGTTAGTGGGTTGGGGGGAGCGAGGGCGTTTTTGTAATTTACATGTGGGTTTGTCTATATATATGTGTAACCCATGGGATGTAAATGAACTTCTCTAAAATAGTGAAATTCGCCGGCTCGCTCCCGAGGACGTAGGCAATTCTTTGCCGAACCTCGTTAAATCTCTTGTGTTCTTCTGATTTGTGTCGATTTCTTGTTTTATTCCGCCGTTAAATTTCATAACAGGTTCTTGGTAGTCCCTCAGGTAGCGAACTAAAGCAGCAAGGAATTCGACTACCTAAGAGGTTCGGCAGTCACAAGGAAGAGAGAATCATTCAGTAATTCAAGGAGGGAGGACATGGTGTTCATTCCTTGAATGAAATACTGATATAGGTACTTGACAATTCCAGTAGGAAAATCAAACTGCAAGGGTTCTTTAGGAGTCTTCTTTGAAGCCTGCAGGTGAAACCAGATAGCCGAAGCACTGTAGGTGTCCTTCGGCAGTCCAGCTGTCTTCTTGGGCTGTAGGGTTTCGGCTTCAAGGTTCTTGGGAGGAGGAAGGGTAGTTCTGCAATTTCATTTCATTGCAACCTACAGGGCTTTGCAAATTCAGAGGGCTTGCTAATTCACCGAAGCAGGAGGCAGGCTTCATCGGGATTTGCAGATTCGCGGGAGGTTTCTCTTCGGGGCAGAATTACTGCGTGCAGGGATTCTTCCTGGAGGCCACAAGATAACCTCTGGGGAAAGAAACCTTGGATTTCTCTTAGAGGGAATATTCCCTTGGCGGCGAAAGGCGAGAAGCAGGAGAGCTTCCAGCGACAGTAGGAGTCCGGGTACCTCCGATATACGAACTTCAGCAGGCATTCAACATTTCAAGCAGGTGCCGAACAGTAGCAGTAGGTATCCTGCGTCAATAGGGGGTTATGCTACAGAAGAAGGTGTCCAGCGAGCGAGCAAAAGGAAGTTCACACGTGAGAGGAGAGGCAGGTTGTGTGCGGAAGCTCTGTACGGTCGCGACAGAGACGACGTTCTTTGCGAGGAGTTGCAGTTCGCGAACGGTTTCATGACAGAAGCAAGCGACAGGAGCAGGGGGCGCGAACAGAGAGGAGGAGCAGTTCACACGTTGGTTCGCGGTTGAGGAGGTTTTCCACAGAGAGCAGGCGCAGAGAGGAGATTCCCTCATACATTTCTGTGGGCGCGCAGATCGCGAGCGGCTGGTGGCAGTTTGGTTCCTTCCCGCAATAGGGATTCGCGGCACGAATCGTCGCTGGAGCCTTCGGAAGTACTGTGCCAGAAGGCGAGTCCGAAGGCAGCTTTGGACAGCGGGAAAACAGCTTTCGGCAGAAAGAATTCCTGATTTTCTGTTGTGCAAGAAAGGCAGTTAGAGCTTCCTAATTTTCTTGATTTTCTGTTGGATGGGGACGCAAGAAATGCAATTGGAGGAGAATTTTTTGGAAAGATTTCCATCCTAATTTTTTTCTGCAAAGCAAGAAAAGCAAGATTCATTTGCACTTTCTGATTAGGAATTTCTTGCTTGAGCCTCACACACAAGGGATGAAGGCACAAGAAACCAAGTAAGAGCCCTTCGGGGCCAGGTGGAGGGAATCATTACTTCGTAGCTTTGTAATTGAGAGTCAAGGGGAGAATTGTTGTAATGAATCTCAATTACTAGGCTAGGCAGACCCGGTCTACAAAGGGAGGCCTCTTCTATTATAAATAGAAGGGGTGGCTTGTAAGGGAGGGTAGAGGGGAAAGGAACCAAGAAGGGAGAACTTGGAAGAAGAGAAGAAGGGGAGAGGCTTGTGGAGAGTGAGGAGAGTATCTTGGAGATCTAGGGTCGAGGTGATTCGAGAGCGAGATCTTGGGCAAGATGAGGGCTCATTTCTGAATGTACAAGCCTTGTAATTCTTCTCTATTGTCTTAGTGGATTCATTGGTTGATTCCCTCCCGTGGATGTAGGTCCGAATGACCTAACCACGTAAATCCTCTTGTTCCTTGTGTTTGCTTGTGTTCTTTATTTTTTCTTCTAGCCAAGTTAATTTTTTCCCACAACAATTATGCTTCGACTAAAATTTATGATATTCATATTTATTATTATTGTATTGCAAAAAGATAAATTCAGTCCAATATTCAAGCTCGAAAGGCATTAAACTTTGTAAAGATATTTGTTACTGCAACTTACAATGTGTGATATTTACCACTTTGCAAGGTACTAATCGGGGAAAACGATTTTACAGATGTCGAAGAAATCGGACAGAGAATGATTGTAACTATTTTAGATAGATAGATGAAGTAGACGATGAATTGTCTAGTTGAGAGTATGTTGAAAGAGCATTGAGCAAGGAGGTGGTGAAGTTGAAAGAGCATGATTGTGACTGGAAGTTTCTGTTTAAAATATCAATTGTGTTAAATTTTGTAAAAATCGCTATGTTGTTCTTAGTATTTGTGCTCTAGTTTTCATGATTGTGATCTAATATATTAAAAGAGCACTGCTGACATTGCTGAAGTTGTGGTTTTTTTAGGATGTCCAATTTCTATATATTTTTATATCTAAAGTCTATATTTATTTTTACATTTACACCACTCTAAACTGTCATATCACATAAAAAACTATTGTTTTAACTTGTAAAAGGTAAAATACATATTTCTATTCATAAGTAAGAGAGTATGTATGTAAAAATTGAAGTTAAAGTGTTAGATATGTAAATATATGAAAGTTGAGTGGCATGTTTGTAAGACTTTCACAATTCTATGAAGGATGGTTAAATAGAATTTAATTTTTGTTATCGATATTCTAAATAAGTTGTTATAAGATTTCATTATTATTGGATTGATAATTATGTCTAAAATTTGAAATTTTATCTGATTTTTAATCTATTTTAACAAAGATATTCTTCAGCCCTAAGAAAAATCATAGTAACAGAGAAAAGGAGAGTATTTTGTTTCCGCATTGACACAAGTATTTTTACACCGAGAAAAAGAACAATCGGCTCTATGCTAAAAAAAATTATTAAAAAAATGATGTATGATAATCAAAATAATTTTAATAATATCTATTGTATGTTACAAATAATGCCAATTTTGTTTGCCATTAGAGAATACATTAACATAATATGGTAAACAAGAATTATCAAGTATGGTTATTAAGGAGTTACAAGTCTTTAAAGGAGCATAAATCAGAGCAAGACATCTAGCATAATTTTTTTATATGGACGGCAAAGGTTGTTGGGCGAATATCTGTCAATAAGTACTCAGTAGCAATGGCCCATCATTATAGGCATTAGGATTTGTCAACAATGGGATTCAGCATTTATTCGAAGTAGCGTGACTTGATACTAACATCAACGTCATGCATCAGACTTTTTATCAAATGATAAATATTGACATTGACATCCATAGCAAACAAACTTAGGAGTTGCATTCAGAGGCTTGCAACAATTTTATTGAAGATAGTTGATACCAATTTTTTTAGAAAGGCATGATAATGTTGTGTTAGTAGTTTGGTAGTAATGATCAGACTATATTAGTAGGTCAATGATAGTTGGATCAAAGTAATCAGAGGATAATGATCACTGATGCAAATAGCTAGTATTGATTGTTTGACATAATTCTCAAATTTCTGCCCAAAGATCATGTTTCATTTCATATGAAAATGAGAGTGTATTGTAGATTTTGTGGGAATAATTTTAGTTTTTTAACATACGTAAATACTTACCACACACGCATATATATATATATATATATATATATATATATATATATATATATATATATATATATATATATGACTAATGATTTAAAATATTTTTAAAAATTATTAATACATGACTCGAATCAGTACAAGAGTCGACTTAACTCATATTTGGCCCACTTGATCTACCTAAGAAAATTTAATTTTAAATTTGGCCAGCTCATAATAACATAAATATACATTATCTCTAACTAATAAGTATCATATTTTATGTTGACTAATGTTTAACTACTAAACTGATTTCCTCTAAAACTATCCAAGCCTTTCAAATAATATCTCTACTTCTATCTTTGAAAGTCGTTAGTTTTCATTAACTGATTCAATACTTTTGATAAATTGTCTTTGAAATACAGATTCTTATAGGAAATGCTAAAATTTTCTAATTCAAGAGTCAGTTGGGAGAGAATATTGTGTTTGGTCGTTTGCACGTGTGCGCGACCGACTGTCGGGCGACAGCTTGGCATGGCCAGGCACCACCTCAGGTATGGCTAGCTGTCGCCCGACAGCTGGTCGTTCGCATGTGCGAACGGCTAACGGAATATTTTCTCGTCAGTTGGCTTTGACAAGTAGTGGCTGGAGGCAGGTTGTCGTTTTATGGAGATGATAATAGCAATGAACTAATTTTAGTCCTAAATGAACATTTTAGGATGGATCGAGCACATGAGAAATATATTTGTAAGTTCACATTTAATTATTTTACGTCAATTGCTGACGTGAGTTCTAATGAGCCAATTAGACTAAATAGAATAGTGCATGTAGCTCTCAATGTGAAATTCCATCAAAACTTCTAGATATTTAATAAAAAATAGGAAGAAGCTATTGAATTTAGAAGAGGTTAATATACGGAGTACAAGAAAAATTTTCAAACTTTTTTCATTTTTGTTCTTTTCTTTTTATAGCTTGATGATTTCATCAAATTTTGAGTTGATAATGTAAAATGTGGTTAGGTGACAAGTCGGAGAGATTGTAATATTATAGAAAATTTGATTTTAATTCTAACATCTAAAAGGTTACTTAACTGATTTCTTTTTAAGTTCAGCATAGATCTGATGTTGGATGCTCTGCAAATCTCTTACGCCTCTTCTCATTGTCCTAATTCGTCCCCAAGGGTTTCGGCTGAGAAGAATAGACTTTATATTGCTTATATAAACATTGTATTATGTTCTTTCTACCCTTGGTTTATTTACAAGTATGCCACAACTTACTTATAAATAAGCTATTCTTATGTATGAGGTTATGAATAATTAAATAAAGAACTACTTATCTGTTCTTCGTGCCACCTTCTATCGACTCTTCCTTCGTCCCATGTTCTTCTCATATGGTATCAGAACCTACTACCTTTCACAAGAATGGACTCGCCTGTGTCTATAGCCACGCAAGATTAACATCAGAGCAACGCCGCCTTCAATCTAATCAAGGAGGTCAATATTCCCAGTTCCCTATCAAGCAACCGATCGAATGGTCATAATACATAAATCACACATATTGGTAAGGGTATTCTTCCCACTCTAGATAACAGTAAGTTACTTCTTTCCCCTCTTTTTCATGTTCCTCAGTTGTCACATAAGCTCATTTCTATTCACCAACTCACCAATGATAACAATTGTTAAGAATGCTGATGGGTTCAAATCCAAGATCTGAGAATAAAAGAAATTACTTTAACCGGAACTGCTAATCAAGGATTATATCTCATAACAACACTTCATACCATCAAAGATCTCAATATTTGGCATCATAGATTGGATCATCCACATCACAATTTTATGCCTATGGTTTCCCGCTCTCAACCTCAATTACAAATTTCACTAGATAAAGCAACTTGGCAAGAATGTTGTAAAATCAAAATTCATAAGCTTCCATTTTCTTAAAGAAATATTACTCATAAACTTTTTGATTTGATACATCTGACACTTGGGGACCGTTTTTCTTCCTCTATTTTGACGACAATCAATATCATATGACATTTATGGACTCATTTTCTCACTATTGTTGGTGTATAACATCAAAATCTAAATCTGAACTCACATCTCATTTCATTACTTTTCATATTATGATAAAAAATCATTTCAACACAACAATAAAATATTTAAGAACTAATGTCGAAGGACAGTATATATCCAACGAACTAAAAACATATCTTCTTCAACGTGGCATGACTCATCAGCTGAGTTGTCCCTACACCCTCGTGCAAAATGGTATTGCCGAAAGGAAACACCGTCACTTAGTAGAGACGGCTCGCACACTTTTAGACAAAGCTCGCTTATTCATCTATTTTTTGGACGGATGCACTTCAAACTGCCATTTATCTCAAAAATCGGCTGCCTTCGACTAAAACGTTTAACAAATCCCCTTTTCAAATACTTTATCACAATCTTCCTAAAATCAACATCTACGAACCTTTGGTTGTTTATAAAATTTTATCAAAATAAAATTAAATATTTACTAAATTATTATTTTATTTAATCTATTTTGTATACTCATAATAAAAATAAGAATTATAATATTTTATTGTTACATTTTTCTCAAATTAAATCTTAAATTCACAATTATAAAAAAAAAAATTTAATTTTTGCACCATCCAAATTTTGATAAATGCTTTTAAAATTTAATTGATAAAATTCTTCATTTTCTTTAATTCAAACTATTAATTTAATTAAATAAAAAAGAATTATAACATTAAATCTCATCATCATAAAAAAGAAATTTTGGCCGCATTATTGTACTCATACTAGAGTACTGCATGCATCGCTTCATTAACAACTCTTTTCAAAATTTTCTTGAATAAAATAACCATTTAATAAATTTATTTACAAAAATATCCCTTCTAAAAGTTGGTAGGTAAAGAAAATAAAAATTTTTGACTTTTGAGAAATAATTTTTTTGACTTCTAACACTCCAAAATCAACAAGCACGCTTTCTATGAAAGAGACTGATCGGTGTGATTTCTGTGTTCATTGATTCTGTGATGTGGCAAATTGGGCCTTCAAAAGTTGGACCTTTCCGTAAGTTCGTCGACAGGTGTTGATCAACCGCTAGCATCATATGTCGACAATCGCTACACTGAAAATTCTCTAACAAAATCTGCTTCAAAAGCAGAGGAAGCAAAAAGGAGATCGCCGGAGAAGAGATGTCTTCGTCGTTAGACGCCTTTAGTAACGATGGCGAGGAGGCAGCTAGGGTTACAAGCCACCTCTTCGAAGACACTAGTGAAATGGGAGACGAGCCCTACGCCAATTTCGGCCCGGAGGAAGAAGGAAAGGAATCTAATGGGGTGGTCACCGATGATATTGAGGGTGGAAGCTACGGCAATGCGGAAGAGATTCCCGTTGATAACGAGGAAGGCTTCCTCACTGCTCCGCAGGTAGTGGAATCCAACGGGCAGGCTTACGGGTTTGAGGAGTATGCCGGCGTCTTTTCATCTGATGGTCCGGTTCTTTCTGAGCCTGAGGAGATGAGGGAGGACGGGTTTCTTCTGCGTGAATGGCGCCGGTGAGAATCCTTTCTTCTTTAGATCTGTTAATTTTATGCTTACTTGATAAAAATTTTTACATCACGACTCCGCACGTAGAGTTACGTGTAGAGGCCTGTAAAATCGTGTCACGTGACGCACGTGACAATAAAAAATAGCATTCTTTCAGAATAACACGTAGAATATTCCCTCCATGTTATTCATGTGTTATTCATGTGTTATTGTGTGTTATTTAGGTGTTATTGTGTGTTATTCAGGTGTTATTCTGCTCCTAGAATATTCTCAGTATTATAACAACACAATAACACATCAATAATACATGAATAACACACAATAATACATGAATAACATGGAAGAGATATTCTCTGTGTTATTTTGTTTTTTTTTCCGACACGCGCCACGTGGTGCGATATTACTGGACTCCGCACGTAACTCTACGTGCGGAGTCCTGATATAAAAATTTTCCCTACTTGTTAGGGTTGTCACCTGAAATTTTGTTTCATGAACTAAAAGTGGAATTCTTAATTTTCTTGTGTAATGGCTAATAGTATAATACGCGGCAAACTTTCAAAAATAGTATTTTTATAAATATATTTTGTTTTAAATAAATGATCAAAAAAATAAAATATTAAAAAAATAAAATATTAAAAAAATAAAAATCACCACATCAATTATTTTGCCACATTAGCCAAAAAAAAATCGTCTGCTGACGTAATGATTTTTCCCGAGTTAGCAATTTTGTAAAAAAAAAACATAGATGATAATTATATATTATTATTATAATTAGTATATTTAGAAAAATAACACAAATTATTTAGCTTAATTGATATAGGGGTGTAAACGAACCGAACACGAACGAACATAACTAGTGTTCGTGTTTGAAATATTCGAACAAATCACTGTTCGTGTTTAATTCGTTTGCTTATCGAACGAACACGAACTTCCCTGCGAACCAAACACGATCTCGTTCACGAACAACGAGCTTTTTCGATGACTCTAGCTTTGATATGATACTTCCTCAAAATGAAGCAAATTGATTAGGTATTCCATACACATCGAGTAACCCATACTTCCTCAAAATGAAGCAAACCGAATAAGGCGTTTAGGGTTTTGATTAGGATTTTATTTTAATATATAATATAAGTATATTAATTATAATATTATAATATTTATATTAATATAATTAATACTATAATATTATTATTGTTATTAATAATTTATCATATATTATAATTTATAGAAGTTTAATTATTTAAAATATGATAAATTTTTATAATATATAATTATTTTTAAAATATCATAAATTTTTTATATATAATTATTTTAAATTATTTTATATTTCGAACAATAATGAATCGAACACGAACGAACACATCACTGTTCGTGTTTGGTTCGTTTAACAAACCGAACGAAAAAAATTGTTCGTGTTCGTCTCGTTTGCTTATCGAACGAATCGAACACGAATTTTTTGGCGAACCAAACACGAACTGTTCGCGAACAACGAGCTTTTTTGACAGGCCTAAATTGATAGAGTGTTAATTTTTTACTTATTTATTTAATTTAATAAATAAATTTAATTATATAAAATTTATTAAATATTATAATCTCAAATTTAAAATTTCTGTTAATAGAAATTAAAAAGTCAACATTATAATATAAAATTTTCATTTAAATTTACAATAGAAAATTAAGTAAATCTTAATTACAGTGTGGTAGTATATAAAAGAAATTTAAATGAAATTTAAAAGATATTTTTTTAATTATATAAAATCTTAATAGTGGCGCCCATGATCATTAAGATTGATTTATTTTTCTATGTAAATTTAACTGAAATTTTCATATATTTAAACTTATTTTATTTTATATTATAATATGTAATTTTAAATGTTTATTAAAAGAGATTTTTAAATTGAGAATATAATATTTAATAAATTTTATATAATTTTTTTTATTTAAATAATTTAAAAAAGCCTGAATAACCAAAGAAGCCTTCCCCCAAAGAAGGCTGGAAACCATGCCCTCATCGAGTGGAAAGGATATCGTCTTGGATCTTTCACAACCTTGATTTTAAAATGTCTTTGATCGTTAACGTCTTCTGACACTGTTTCAGTTTCTAAATAGAGGATGTACATATCCATCCAGCTCGTTCCTTCGACTGAGATTTCCATCCCTTTTGGTTTCACAGTTGTTGGTCGGGCAAATCTCTGCGGGTTATGTCTAAATTGATGCGTTTGGAAAGGATATTGGCGACGTAATTCTCCTCTCGTTCTACATGCTCAATGCAAAAATTTTTTAATCTCTCGATCTCTTGCTTCGCCTTAGAGAGGTATTTTGTCATCAATCCCTCCCTAACATTAATTCCTCATTTATCTGGTTTGCGACTAGCAAAAAGACCGACTTTACCAGTATCTCCTGTGTGCCTATTTTATAGGCCAGGCAAAGCCCGACAATCAATGCCTCGTACTCCGCTTGCTTAGTTGTGACTTCAAACTCTACCGAAATCGTTGTAGTAGTGTTCCCTAGTTGGGCTTTTCAGGGCTAGCCCTAGGGCAGTGATCGTCTGTTTGGAGGCTCCATCAAAGTATATGACCCATGTTCTGTCACTGGGAATATCTTCTTCATTTGATTCTCTTGCTGAGGAAAAATCTGTCAGGAAATCAACAATCGCATAAGATTTGATGGCCGTCCGGGGGATATGAGTGATGCATTCACTAAGCTCCATCGCTCACTTTAGCAATTGACCTGAGTGCTCCGGTCGAGTGAGCACCGACTTCAGTGGATGAACCATAATGACTCGAATCGAATGCATATAGAAATACAATTGTAGCTTGTGTGCAGAAATAATCAAAGCAAAGGTTAGTTTCTCCATAATCGGGTACCTGGCCTCGGCGCCATGGATTACTCGACTCGTGTAATAGAATGGGATTGTTTTTCTGACCCTTCTTCGACTAGAACCGAGTTTACAGCTTCTCGTCCGACTCCAATGTATAGTGATAGTTCCTCTGCTGCTTTCATGCTCTAGAGCAGTGGAGGTGATGCTAAGGAATCCTTTAGACTTTTTAATGCTTCCTCGCATTTGAAAGTCCAGTTGAAATGCTAATTTTTCCTAAGTGCCCTAGAGAATGACACATTTATCACCCGATTTCAGAATAAAATGACTAAGGGTCTGTTTGGCGCAGTTCACATCTTCACTTTGCTAGAACAGAATTGTGTTTGCTAGAAGTTATCTGCTGGAAAGCAATATGTGAGAACCTAGTTGTCTGTTTGGTTGCAATTGTCTGATAACAGTATGTAGGCAGTTGTTTCGGATGAATGACCAAACTGCCCCTGTTTAGTAAATCTATTAAAAAAATAAGAAACGCTTGTACTTAAAAATAACTTAGCCACAAGTTAAATTCAATTTAAAATTATTATATTTATATGTAATATTAATTCCTTATAAATACCTTAATAATATTTAATATGAATATTTGACATTAATTGAATATTTTGGCACGACTAAAGTCTAAATTTAAAACTCTGATTTTTAATTAAATTCAGAATTGTCCCTATATTTGAAATGTTATACTCTTTGGGACGTTTAAAGTACAAATAGAGCATTTTATTTCAAATACATGAAATTGAATTATTTTTGTTCATACTATAATGACAAAAATACGTAATTTAATAATACATTTTAAATATAATGTTTAGTTTGCTCCAGAGTAGCTTCCATGGGTGAATTGTGTACTAAACTGGTATGCTTGAAACCTATTGATGGTGTAATTAATTCAAAATGTAAAACATATGGTATACGAAACATATTTTGATAAGTTCTCGAATGACAAATCACTTATACAGTCAAAATAGAATTAACCATAAAATCCCCCTATCGAGATACAAGTCTATGTTATATTAACCAATGCATTTGATATTTACTCTTGAAGCTATGCCATTTATTCAGCACCTTCGCCGTCCTTAGTGCAAATGTTAGGATGCTCGATATCGTCTGTTAAAGAACCTATTTGGTTTTCTAATCGTCGTGCAGTTGCTTATTGTTCATTCATTTATGCACTGTAGAAATCGATATCGAATCGTGACGGATGACGCCTAATATAATTATGCAGCATCATCGTTGCAATAACGATCTGCACCTGTTTAGAAAATGGATACGAGGGCATGTCTCGCAGTATAACCCAGTTTTTCTTCCAAACACCAAATGTCCTCTCGATCACGCCTCTTAAGAAAGAATGTCGTTTGTCGAAGACCTCCTTCCGGGTTCGTGTCATATTACTTGCTCTTTCAAAATCCGGTATATGATACCTTGTATCCAGGAATGGTTCCATATAACCTCTTTGCAAAGGATAACCAACATCCACCAAGTAATATTTTCTTATTTCAAATTTGTAAGTAATGTTTGATGTATGAAAATCTCATAATTGAATTTTGATAGAATATGCATACCGTTTGGTGGATGCGGAAAACAGTAGCGTTCATTTGTCGTTGCACTTTTAAATATTCTGCTGTCATGTGCACTACCCTCCCAACCAGGCATGACAAATGTAAATCACATGTTAAAATTACATACCGCCATGACATTTTGTGTTGGTATTCCACTTCGGTCGATAAATGAAACTTTCTCATTGTTCAAAACACGTGCATCAACATGTGTTCCATCAATTGCTCCGATACAATCCTAACCATGTTTAGCCACATAATAAATGTGTTTAGTTGTATGCAGACTCAAAATTTGACAATGAATATTAGATGAAAACCTTAAAGAATGATATGTAACGAGGATCATCCAGTGGCTTTATAACATCTTTAGCAAGGCTAACTAGAGCATTCAAACCTATTGTGAAATACCTACTAATTGTTTCTGAAGAATGTTGAAACCGTTCCATCGCTGATCGCATCGATTCGTTCAGTGAAAGTGATCTATAAAAAAAATATATATTTCTTTATGTCTTAATTCTTATTAATTTCTAAGGATATTATGCTTTAATGAAAGATATTTTTTGTGTTTTTGGATGTAGGTGATGTAAAAAGATCTAAAAAGGAAAAAGAAGCAAAAATGAGTAAAAATGAGCAAAAATGGAGCAAAATACAAAAAGTATAAAAAAATATGGCCTGGCGCCTAGGTGCCGCCTAGGCGCCAGAAGTTGGCGACTAAGCGCCAGACTCGATACAAAAACTGTCAAGTTTTTGACAACGTTTGATCGGCTTTTTGATGGAGTGAGCGGTTATCGGACATTCTAGAAGACCGACAGCTTGTTCCTCGATAATGTGACATGCGATACATTGCATTTGGACGCTCCAAAACGGTTTTAATGGCGAAGAGGTGCGAACCAAAGTGAAGAGGTGCGAAGAACCGGACGCAGGTGTCCGGCGCCAGCGCCGTACGTAACTTCTAGAAGATTCATCGAATGTGGACATGTTTTGAAGAGGTGCCTCAAGGCAACCCTTGAAGCCTATAAATAAGGGTCTATTTCTTCAGAAAATGTGCCCCTTCCATTGTAACTCTTTCTCTTATCCACTTTAGGATCTCTCATCCTTAGAGAGAGAAATAGATAGAGAAATTTAGGGCCACTTTTGTTTAGTTTAGTGAGTTTATTTTCAAGTTGTTGCATCTGGAGTTCATTACACTGTGGAGTCGAGTAGGAATCGGAAGATTCGTAGAAGGAATATTTGAGATAAGTATTTTATATTTGATTCAAAGTTTATTTATTATGTTTTGCTGTTTATTTTCAATGTGTTCTAAGTAGTTAGTTTACTTTCTTCCTTCAATTATGAAGAGATAGATAAGACAATATAAAGATTCGATGGAGAATTAAAATTCAAAATATTTCCAAAACATTGTGATGCCATTAATACCTGATCTTACTTTACTTTTTAAATTGGTCATTTAAATTGTTAAAATCTGTTGAAGAGTTTTGAGACCCTGAAGGAGAAGAACTCTTAAATTGTAAATGTCACATGAATCCTTGGGTAGTCGAAGGCCATGTGCAGGCTATTCAAGGTGAAGTGCAAATAAATAGGAAGATAAGATTTAAAGGGTTTAGAATTGATAAGTTTTTAGAGTGATAGATTAAATTCTTATAATTTGATTTATAGATTAGGAAAGGGTCACTAGTAGGGCCGACCATAGCCACCCTTGAACATCTAGTAGTGTGAGTCTAGATTAACCCATTCTACTAACAATACATCCGGACCTGATCTGTAAATTAGCCAATGTTTTTTGCGCCTGAATCAAAGGGTAAAGAATATGAATGCTTCTATTTGGCACAATACCATAAATCAAATTCTCCAACGAATATTAAATTATCTTAAAAATCTTAGATTAATTGAAGGAAAGAAAATTATTTATTTTATATAGTTTTCATAAATCATTTTCTTATTATTGTTTCCTTTATTTGCATCTAGTAAATTAATAGTAATTTATAGTTAAATTAGAGGATAAAAAGATATTTTCTAAGTATAATATTTAGAAAATTTATTACTATAATTTTTCCTCGTGGGATCGATACTCTGGGTTATAAAAGAAAACCCTATATTACTTCGAAACGATACGTATACTTGCGTAGTACTCTCTAGTGTGTAAAATATTTTCTAAAAATTTACATCATTTTGATTTTATACACTAGCCGCTATTTATAAATTGGGTCAAGCTTTTGACCATCTTTTGGAAGCGAATATTACTGCATTATTGCAGGTCGGGTCTGAAAGTATGTAGATAGTGATTACTAATACCTCCCGATTTGTTGTCCTCATAGACCCATGAAGTCCATGAGAGTCAAAAAGCTCTGCTAAAAGATCTTTAAACACCTCCCGACTCATTCTAAATATATTGTGGAATCCGGTCGGATGTCCTTCTAACATTTCCAAAACACATTTTTCCCCGATGTGTGCCGATGTGTAACATCGGGAAGTTTAATGTAGGTGTTGTAGTACTCGATTGCCAAGTTTACTCGCTGCATTTCTCCTCCTACGACGACGATCCTCAGGATTCATACTAGATCGTGCTGTGAATTCAAAAAAAAATCTAATCACTAGGCAATTCATATGCATAATTTAACCCAAGTCACAAGCATAATTTAAACACTTCTCAGAACAATATGAAAGAAACGATGAAACAAAACTGCGTTATGATCAAAATTTATCATTCAAAGAAACAACCAGCTAATCATAAGTTCATAACAAATAAGTAGTTGTCTAAATGTGCAATTTAAACTATAAATTGAACCCAATTCACATGTTCCTCCTGTAATAAAAATGTCGTAGGTACTTCACCCTGCTTTTTTTAGATATTGCCATGAAGAAATCTCTGTGTACCGAATCCTGTAGCAGCTCAACTGCGAAATAATACAGATCATCATCATCTGTAATGTCTTCATCCTTCTCCAATATTGAAACCACCTCGTTCACTGAGGATTTCTACACTTTATGTGGTGCATCATTTGAAGATTCGACCAAGTAGGAGAGTTGAGCCTGTATGAGGCAGCTCCACTCTTCTTCCTACATTCGAAGCGAGAACGCTTTGATCGATTCGTTGACTGCAGCTCAGTATGTCCAGGGCTAGGTAGCACAGGAGAATCATCAGATAGACTGACAACCACATTCTCCTGGGTCTCAGCAAATCCAACATAGCTGGGTGCACATGCATACTTGCCAGTGGCGACGATACCCTTAAACATCCGATCCATCTTCTCCTCAAGTTCAGGTTCAATTCCACTCAGTTTAAATTTTTTAGCATTAGGAACAACCTGAGACAAATTGGATCAATTAAAATTAAGCAAGAATTGTATATACATTTGAAATCATGAAAAATTAATGTATATACTAACCGCAAGTCGTTGTGCCCACCACACCTCAGATGCATCTATGGTGAGCGTAGCCGGATTCCAATCGAGACCTGTACACCCACTTTTTAAATCTTTCCAGATCTTCCAATCCTTTTTCAGCTGATCCCATTTATTTTTCAGTTGCGTCCTATCATACGTCCTCCCAGTTGTTTCTTTAAAATTCTTAACAATATTTTCCCAACCTTCTTTATTGAGAAATGTGGACGGTCTATTTCCCAACTCTATCTCTTTTATGCATAGATCACAAAAAAGATATTTTATGACCTTTTCCCATGTTACAGGTGGAGCAATTTCCTTCCCCTTACTGGCCATGTTATACTAAGCTAAAACAAATATAGAAATGAAATATATTGAAATTTAAAACTCAACTAACATTTGAAACAAATTAGAAACGAAATACATTCAAATTTAAACTTTAATCTCATCCAACTGAAACATAAAATTAACAAAAAATTTGCAAAAAATATAAAAGTACACGGATTATTTTACGTGGTTCGGTCAATATGACCTACATCCACGGGAAAGAAAGATGGAAATTTTATTAGATGATGAAAGAGGTAGGTACAAGGCTTTCATTCATACATGACTTCCTCCAACATAGGACTTTACATATAGAACACCAATATAAGGGCCAAACCAAGATCCATAGAAGGGAACCCGAGCCCAATCAGCACTTTCAACCAAGTTCCATAGCTCAACTTGCATATGAACCCCCTTAGTACTTTCCATATATTACAAATAAACCATGCAAAGCTCTCCAGGTTTGCAATTAAAAACCCCAAATCTCTCCAGATTTTGCAAAGAAACCTTGCAAAGCTCTCATGTTTTGCAAATAAAACCCAAATTTCTCAAAATTTTGCAAATACAATTACTCTAGCTGTACATGAAATGATAGTCACACTATGCATAGCACAAAAAACCTCACAGTAAGACTGCATAAAATTCCAAGAAAAAATATTGTCCAAACTTCCAAGTTGTTTAAAGACCCATACAAATCCAAGCCAGCCTAGCAGAAGAAGCAAAGCTACAGTGGTTACCATCCAGGGGCTCCAATCAAATCCAAAAATGAACAAAAATAGAAGTAACAGTTGTCGCAAGACACAGGGGCCATCCAAGCTACTCTACTGCCGTAGGATGAGATGGTGATGAAGCATGATAACCCAATAAGCTTCAAATTTCTCAAATCAAAATATACTTTCCAAAAGCTCGAACAAAAATACAAGTAGAAACAATAATAGAAGTAGCCAAAAACCCTTCAACAGCCTCCCAACAGCAAAAATAAAAGCCCAGAAATCGAATTTGGCGCAGAAGAAGAAACAAAAGAACTCGATAGCCCGATAACTTCAAAAGTCTCAATGACAATTATCCTTTTCAAGAGCTTTAGGCATTTATCAATGCTAACAGACCCCAAACAGAAATGTAGCCAATCATCTTTTGATCGAATATAGACAAATAACCCCAACCAACAAGGTAAAAGAAAGCCCAACTGCCCCCAAACATTTCAAAATGCCAAATGACCCCAACAACAATAAAAAAGAAAAGCAAATTAATCATCTAAAAGATGATTTAGAATAGCTCAAAACACTTCAACAGAATCCCAACAGCAAAAAACATGACCAGAAATCGAATTTGGTGTAGAAGAAGAAACAAAAGAACTCAATAACCCAATAACCTTCAAAATTCTCAATGACAATTATCCTTTTCAAGAGCTTCAAACATTTCTCAATGCTAACTGACCCCAAACAGAAATGTAGCCAATTAAAGTTCACATCTTTTGATCGAATATAGACAAATAACCCTAAACATCAAGGTAAAAGAAAGCCCAACTGCCCCCAAACATTTCAGAATGCCAAATGACTCCAACAACAATAAAGAAGAAAAGCAAATTAATCATCTAAAATATCATTTAGAATAGCTCAAAACCCTTCAACAGGGTCCCAACAACAAAAAAACATGACCAGAAATCGAGTTTGGCGCAGAAGAAGAAACATAAGTACTCGATAGCCCAAAGAACCTTCAAAAATCTCAATGCCAAATATCCTTTTCAAGAGCTTCAAATATTTCTCAATGCTAAATGACCCCAAACAAAAATATAGACAAATAAACTTCACATTTTCAAAAGATCGTATATAGCCAAATAACCCCAAACAACAAGGTAAAAGAAAGACCAACTGCCCCCAAACATTTCTGAATGCCAAATGACCCCAACAACAAGCTAATTCAATTGTAATAATCAATGCAAAGCATGCCATAAAACTCCCTTTTTTCATTACTGCATAGAAATCAGAGTGGAAGATAACTCAAAAAAAAGTAAGACTTCTACCGATTATTTTGAAGCCTGTAGCAGTCCAAATGTTTAAAAATCAAAAGCCCCTGCCATTAATAGATCCATATTCATGGCTTACCCACTAATTACTTTAAGCTCAATATATCAAAAACCAGTAAGAAGCACATAGCCAATGTAAGAAGCATAAGCTCAATGTAAAAAGGATATAGCTGGAACTGCATTCCAGACAGCCGCAAACAACCCTAAAGGCCGCAAACTCCATAAACTCTGATGCAATCGCTTACAGATCCACCAAATTCCATAAGGTATAAACATAAAAACAGGGATAAGATGTGGAGAAGACGGGAGGGAGTAGAGAAAGAAGATGACTATAAAACACATAAAATCTCTCAGATCTGCAAGTAGAATGGCGAAATGCCTCAATTTTACCTGAGATCTGCCGATTTGAGTGGCTAGGGAAGAAGAAAAATTCCTCTGATACCGGAGATAAGCAGCGGCTACGGGTAAGGGTAGAATGAAGACAGATATTTTGCCACGGGGTAAGGATGAGATAAACCCGTCTGCGAAGCTAGGCCGTAGGGATATTACCGCGGCCCGCTGTCACTCCGCTTCCACTTCGCTTCCATCGCGCCGCTGCAACCAAAAGACAACAACAGAGCCGAAGCCGCTGCGACGCCCCACGCCGCGGAAAAAAGCCGTAAACAAATGGAGCCTAAGTCTCACAATTCATCCGATCAGCCTTTGTATTTATTTAGTGCTTTGAGGGACTGATATATCTAAGATCGCCTGTAATTTTTCTGAATTGGGCTTCAATCCTTCAGGAGTTAAAAAGAAACCCAAGTACTTGCTGATCAAGGCTCCGAACGTGCATTTTGAAGGATTTAGTCTCATATCAAATTTCATAAGAATTTTAAAGGTTCCCTTTAGGTCTTCTATGTGTTTTTCAACTGACTTACTTTTCAGAATGACATCATCCACATAGTCTTCAATATTTTTTCATTTTGATTTGAAAATATTACATCCATAAGACACTGATAGGTCGCCCCAATATACTTCAACCCGAAGATCATTAAATAAAAACAAAAAATTCCTTGAGTGGTAATGAAAGAAGTCTTCTGTGTGTCGGCCAAATGCATTCTTATCTGGTGGTAGCAGGAGAAGGCATCGAGGAAACTCATTACGAAGTATCCGACCGTGGTGTCTACCAATGTATCGATTCTTAGAAGGTAGTATGTATCCTTTGGACAAATGACATTCAAATTGATAAAGTCGAGGCACATCCTCCATTGATCATTGGGTTTTCAGACCATCATTACATTTGAAAGCTAAGTCAGATATTAGACATTTTGAATGTAGCTTGCATCCTTCAGCTTCTGGACTTCTGCCACAATTGGTTCGGCCAGGACTCTCACGGTCGATTGAAGCTTTTGCTACACCAGTCGAGAGAATGGGCTGATGTTGCGTCGATGGTCGGCGACGTCGATCCGGACCTTGAGCATCTTCGCAGTTGTTTAGGCGCTTGTCTCGATGTTGGCGAAGGGTCTTAATTAACACATTCTTGTGCCTTGCATCGAAACTTTCACTAATTAGAAAAACCTTACCAGGTTCTCCCTCATCGGCGATAGTCACTCAAAGGGTGGCCTCACTAGTCTCGAGACCTTCCCTTTGTATCTGAATGTCGAGCGGTTCCTCGTTGATGTTGGTGACCACTCGCATATAATAGCTCCTTGATTGTTCCAGGTTTCCTCGCATCGTGATTATCTCGCTGTCTCCAAGAAATTTCACAGTCATGTGGTAGGTTGAAGCCAACCTTTATGAAAGAAGATGAAGTGCAAGGTGTCCTCCGACAGTGCAACAGTCACTCTAGGGGAAAAAAAGTTAGCTTATTGGCTGCAACAGCAGGGCTTTATGAAAGATGCAGAAGAATTTTTTAGGAGATGCGAGCATTGTCAAAAATATAGGACCCTAAATCATCAGTCAGCTCGAAAACTCCAACCAATCACTAACCCCTGGCTTTTTTCCATCTGGGACTTAGATATCCTCGGTCATTTTCCTCCATCGAAGGGTATGCAAAAATTCCTATTGGTGGTAGTCGATTATTTTTCCAAATGGGTTGAAGCTAAACCACTAACCCAAATTGATATAGGCGCATTAAAAAAATTTATTTGGACCGATCTTATTTGCAGGAATAGGTTGCCGTTGGTGGTAATCACCGAAAATAAAACGCAGTTCTCAGACCAGCAAGTGAAGGACTTCTGCGCAACATAAGGGATTGATTTAAAGTTCTCTTCAGTTCATCAGCCCCGCATGAATATGAAGGCCAAAGCAGCTAATAAACTCATCCTAAATCTATTGAGGAAGAAGGTTGAAGGAGTCAAGGGAAGCTAGGTGAATATGCTACCATCAGTGCTTTGGGCAATCTAGACGAAACCATCAACGGTGAATGGACGAACACCATTCATGCTCATTCATGCGATAAAAACAGTGCTACCAGTCGAGCTTGACCATCATAGCCAAAAGATTGTCACAGTCACTTCGTTCCATGAGGAGGATCTGGACGAAATGCAGCAAGTTAAGATCGAGGGGGAAATGCTAGCCCTCGACCTTGAAGAGGAGGCGTAGACCGACTCAACACTTCGACAGGAAAAAGTGAGGAGGTGGAACCACTCACTATCTCAGCAGACATGTCTGAGAGAAGTTTTTCGCTACAGGAGACTTGGTTCTGAAGAAGGTCGATATGACTATCCGTAGGTAGGCAGTGACAAGCTAGAAGAGACATGGAGCAGCTCATTCGTAATTGGCCTGCGAATCTCACCAAGTGCTTACAAGCTGGAGACATATGTCAGGAAAAAGAGCTCCCTCAAACTTAGAGCGGACACGACTTAAAGAAAATTTTCCCTTAAAAGATTTCCTTGTGTATATATAAAAAGGGAGTGTTGCTACCAATGTGTAAATTCAATTGAAGCAATAAAAACTATATTTTAGCTAATTCTGCTCAAATCATGCCCAGGTCTCTCCGACACTTGGGGAACGCGACCTGCTTGCTCAAATGACAGTGGTAGAATTTTTATAGTTAGACGCATGCCCTAGTTGAATGGTATTGTGACGATCATGTTTTAATGTAATCAGAATCGAATATACTAAACCAAAACAGAAATGAGGCATGACAATGTAGATTAATTGATGACCCAACATCAAATAAATAATAAAATGATAGCAACTAAGTATCAGAAACTTTATTTATCTCGGTCGAAAAGTACAAAAATACATATCATGACAAGCATAAAAGGTACACTTCATCTTGATAATAGGCCTCACCAATAACTCCAGCTTTAGCTCGCTAAGGTCGAAATAAGGACAAAGCGAGGAGGGCGAGAGTCTTGCCTCGTAACAAGCTAAATAAGAAGCTTTAGACTAAAAAAACTTAGGTAGCTCGGCATTGGAGAGTACACAACAAACCTTCTTCATTATAGTCCTGTTCATCCACTCCATTACACCATTTTACTAAGGTGTGTGTTGAACTATGAAGACTCCCATAATTTTTCTTAACATAACTTCAACTCATTATCAGTGCAAAAAAGTTTGATCTGATTTCAAGCTTGTTTCCCGATCATGACTTCTTATTCCTTAAATATGTTAAAAATATTATTTCTTCTGCATGAAAAAGAACCCCCAATTTTTTTTAGAGAAATCATTAATGAACGTCAATATATATTTGACACCACCTTCAAGTGGCTTTGTAGATGGTCCATAGAGATTATAATTTATGTAGTTTAACTTTTCATTGATATTGTGAATACTAGTATTGAACTTAACTTTCTTCTGTTTCCAAAACACATATTGCAAAAAAAACTTTAATCTATTAAAAGTCTAACCATTCAAAAGTCCTCTTCAGCTCAGTTCAGCTATCTCATTCTAACTCATATGCCCATGACACATAAACCAAAGTCTATTTACATTATCTTCCAACTTAGAAAAATGAATTACTGTCGCATCACCTACCATAATAAAGTCTTGCAACATGTATACTCTACCAACCTTCTTCTGTCTTTTCATCATAATAGGAGAGATTTTGTTAACCTTCAAAACTCCACGTTACCAAAGTACTTATGTCATCGAACATCAAGTGTATTTACAAAATTGACAATCTTTTCCAAGTGCAGCCACTTTTATCTTACGTCATCTAATATCAAGTATGACGCTTTGTTTATTACGTTCTAGGTGTAGCCTCTTTTATAGTGCCTAAATCTTATAGGTGCATGGTCAGGAGCCCACTTTAGGAGAGAAACTTGGTACTTCAATTTATTATTGTGAATTTTCGGGACACTACTGCTCCATTCAACTCTTTCTCCATTTTTTTTTTTTGGCTCTTCCTGCACCTTGAAGTTATAAAAGTAGGGTCCTAATATCAGTACAGACAAATCTATATCCAACAAAATTAATCCTAACTTTTGGTCAGATATGTGGATCTTCTCAATGACTGGAACACTAGAATATTAAGGATAAAATGAAATACGATAGATATTAATTGTGAAACTCCAATTATTAATTGGAAGGGTTGCCGAACCTTTGCAAATGAGGCAATTATGCTCTATTTGTCACGTATTAATCTTCATATCATATGTAATTAATGTAAAAGTTATTCCAGATCTCCAGTGTTGAAGTTATATTCTACTCAGCATCATTTACCTGTTAATCCTTCACACAGGCAGAACGCAATTCATCTTGAGGAGAAAAAAAGAAAAGAACAGGAGATCCGGAATCAAATCATTGCAGAGGCGGATGAATTCAAACTAGCCTTCTATGAGAAGCGCCGACTTAATGGCGAAATCAACAAGGCCAACAACAGAGAAAAAGAGAAGGTGCTTTCAATCTTTCCTTCTCATCGTTTCTTAACTAAGTAGTTTAGCTTGCAAAATATTGCCATTTTTTTGTTTTTATGCCAGCAATTCTTAAAAAACCAAGAGAAGTTTCATGCTGATGCTGATAAGCACTACTGGAAAGCTATAGCAGAAATGATCCCTAATGAAGTGCCGATTATTAAGAAGAGAGGGAAGAAAGAGCAGGAGAAGAACCCATCTATTACTGTGGTTCAGGGGCCAAAACCTGGAAAGCCTACCGATCTATTGAGGATGCGTCAGTTGCTGGTGAAGCTTAAGCATACCCCTCCGCCTCAGATGAAAGCCCCGCCGCTCCCAGCCAAAGAATCTGCAAAAGATGGGGATTCTGAAGTGAAGAAAGCTGGTAAGAAAAAAACATCAGAAGAAGCATCCAGCGTTAGTGATGCTAACTCAAGCCAAAAAGAAGCAACACAAGTTCCAGAAGTAGCAGTAGCAGAAGGAAAAATAGCTGTAGAGCCAAATCCTGTATCCACCAAATGAGACTGAATAACTTGGCTTTCAGGAGTTTATCTTCTACATCTGGCTTTGCACAGAAAACTTTTGTTCAGTTTCTTTGTACTGATTTTGCCACTGGTTTGTCGGATCGGAGTGGCCTCTATAATTAACAGTATTTACGAGGCTAAAGTTTGCTTGCACTGTAGAATGTGGTTTATATTAATATTTAGAGTCTGAAGTGAAGAGCATTTTGATCATGGTGAACTCATTACCACCTGTGCTTTATAAGATAGTAAAGTATGTGTGACCTGAGTAAATGCCATCAAAATTACATATATAACTAAATTTTAGTTTTTAAATTATATCTTAGATTATATTAAATTTCAAGAACCATTGTAATTATTAATAATAGGGGCTTTTACATACAAGGCACTCAAAACAGTGTTTTCTATATATAAAGCAACCGAACTTGATTTTTTATGGTAGAAGCAGTAGAAAACGACGAAATGTCGAAGGAGCACTCCGTCTCTCCGCTAGGTCACGCCGGCGCCCACCGTAACGTTGGTCTCCTCCGCGATTAATCTCCTTCCCTCCGTTACCAATCTCCCGTATTCAGTCCTCGAAGCTCACTTGAAAGCTGCGGGCAGCTGCGAAGGAACCTTCGTCCTTACATTGCATCCCTCATCTATTACTCCGGTTCCTCTGCCGTCGCCGCCACTGCACACGCCATCGTAGCCGCCAAGCCGCTTTGCTCTCCCCTGCTGCGTCTTTCCTCTGGTCGCCATTCCTTTCATATGCTCTCTCCGGCCAGCCGCTTCTACTCCACTCGAAGACTCACTGTGGTTGGAGTGCCTCGCCGTATGACTGTTGTCTTCGCCCAATTCGTGGCTTTTAGCTGCTGGGAGTTTTTGGTTTGCAAGTTGCAAGAAGAGCCCTTTTTGTAGTGATGGATGGTTGATGAAATTATGTACATTTCATTGAAATTAATTAACTTAATAAATTCGGAAGAACTACTTATGTCGCCAAAATATTATATGCGGATTACGTATATAGAGATACGTGCGGAGTTTAATTCATAGGAGATGTGGAATCTCGCAATAACGCGCAATAATACGGGAATAACACGAAATAATATTCTCGTTAGCATTCGCCATTACGGTGTTCGAGTGTAATAAATCGTGAATAATGCGAAATAACACGGAATATTCTTCGTGTTATTCCCACAGTATTCACGTTATCGTGCGTGATTGTAACACCACCACAATAACACTTAGATACTACGCAGAATAACACGAGAATAACGCGAAATAACACGGGGGAAAATTTCCGGTGTTACAATACTACCGCAATAACACATGAATAACGCGGAATAACACACGGAATATTCCCTGTGTTATTCCGCCCAAAACACCGCTAACTGCAGAAAGAACACCAGGAATATTCCTTCGTGTTATTGCGCGTTATTCTTGAACTTTATTTTTGACATGTATGCCACCTTATTTATGCATAAAAATGTGTGTTTTTTTTTTTAATCTCATCAATTACAAGAGGTATGGTATTTAATGATTTCTCTTGCCTACGTACCTTAAATCTTGAAACATCCGGCTAAATAATTCATTAAAATACAGTAAAGTTTAACATTTTCCATGCACAATAGATTTCATGCTTTAGCTTAACATTTACTGAATTTGGATTTACAAAGTCCTACTAAAACATAGTTTGAATATTTACATACGTACCGTACAATTCTTATATATTTACATATATATAAAACTTTGAAACTTGATATTTACATTTATAACACTTATATAGCTACCGGTGAAAGTTTGATATATATATATATATATATATATATATATATATATATATATATATATATATATATATATATATATATATATATATATATATCATTGCAAGAGATGTTATGAAATTTTGGGCAGTAAGAAAAACAAGAATCGACACAATCCGTAAGAACACACGAGATTTAACGAGTGCTCGAGAAAGACATGCCTACGTCCTCTGAGAGCAGAACGACGAATTCACTATTTCGTAGGAGTTACATAATTCCGTTCAAACATACCCATGGGTTACACCTCTATTTATACAAACCAAAAGAGTGGTAGTTGGGAGGTAGGTGAGCGGTAGGTGAGCGGTAGGTGGGAAAGTAGGTGAGCGGTATGTGAGATACTTAATTAGGAATCCAAAGTTAATGTGGACCGGGTCTCCACATTACCCAACAATTCTCCCACTTGGAGACTGGGACACTGACTGCATCACCTACTAGCTGCATCATCTACTAACTGTACCGACCTTTTTCTCAAACACGACATCCTCCTCCTATACAACTCAAAGCTCCTGTCTTCATGCCAGAAGATCAGCTGAAGTCGAGCACAACTTCAGCTTCTCACGAGTAATACCTTCAGTTGACATATCACCGTCAACTAGACTTGTACCATCAAGCTCTTTCATGGGTTACTCCTGTATCTACATACAAATCCCGGTGCATGAGCATAATCATGCCCCTGCTGAAAGCCCTTTTCAACAAATCCAGCCTGTACCTCTTACTGCCACCAAGCTCAGTTTTCTCTTGTACACCCACTTATTGTGCAATGCCTTCTTCTTGGTCAGCTCCCACTTACTCTCCCCAACCCCTTTAATGAAGAGACACACCTCTTCATTCCAAGAAAACTCCAACTACCATTATAGAGCCATACCTAACAAATCTCCGCTTTTGCGAATATCCCGCTCCTTAGGAGAAATACATCATAAAATTTTTTACACCAAAGTAGGTTGGTCAACCGTGCAAATTACAACACTTTTCTCGCGATTTTTCTGTGATCCACGAATCAAAATGTTCGCCCGACTATTCGTGCCAACACCTTGGTCGAACCGCAGTCCCGCGAACTCTGAATCCTTCACCAATCACAATTCTCCGCGTCGAAAACCCTTGGCACCTGTTCACAGAATACCTCTGCAAAACCCTTCACCAAATCGACCCATAGTCCGCCTGATCGCGAACTTCACCTCGCGAAACTGCTTCCCGCTACAGAAGTGTTTACTGTCGCGAAATTTTGTCATGCGCTCGCCACTAAGGCTATCGCGACAACCGCCCGCCGACAAGCCTGTAGTGCAACCCGGCGGAAACTGCAGGAATCTCCGGTCGTGAACCCGACCTGCTCCGCCCAATCTACGAAGTCCATTTTGTCGCTTGCGCCTCGTAAGTCCTCCGCCGAACCAACTGTTCATGGATCCTTCCACCTGGAGCCCGCAGTAACTTCTACAACTCTTCCGGCCGCTCGCGATATCCTGTCAATCCGCCAAACCTGCCAACCGTCGCGCCCAACGCTGTCCTGTGCTAACTTCTGATCGCCTGTCGCAAACTACCGCACAAACCACAAAATGTTTGCCCCGCGCGGATTCCTATTCGCGCTCTCCGGCGGCTGTGAACAGAACTCCACCTGCGCCTTGCCGCGAACTGCATTGAGCCGAACCTAATCCTGTCTGGACCTTCGCGAACTGCCGAACTTGCTCGCCTGGAACCAAATACTCTTGGTTCCCTTTCCGCAAGCCTCCTCTGTCGTAAACTCAAAGCCTTATGGAGTCGCTCAACTATCTCCGCGATGACTACCTGTCACGCCGGAACCAAATTTCATCCTCTGCTGCAAACCAAATCTAAAAAAGCATTCTTCTTCCCTCCGTCGATCTCCTCTGCCCTAGAACCTCGCTCTGATACCAATTGTTATGAAATTTTGGGCGGAAGAAAAACAAGAATCGACACAATCCAGAAGAACACACAGAGATTTAATGAGGTTCGACAAAGACATATCTACGTTCTCGGGAGTAGAGCGACGAATTCACTATTTCAGAGGAGTTAAATAGTTCGGTTTAAACATACCCATAGGGTTACACCTCTATTTATACAAACTAAAAGAGTGGTAGGTGGGAGGTGGGTGAGCGGTAGGTGAGATGTAGTAGGTGAGCGGTAGGTGGGAAAGTAGGTGAGCGGTATGTGAGATACTTAATTAGGAATTCAATTAAGTTAATGTAGACTGGGTCTCCACATTATCCAACAAGAGATTATTGTGGTTCTCTGCAAATCATTCCATGACAGTAATACTGATTCTAGACCCTCTGTTGTTATTTTTGAATATCCTTTCGGTTATAGAAGTTTCACCCTCCTGCCAAAATGCAATGAGAGAAATATTTTGCATGATGATTGATTATGAATGACTTCTAGTTATAACATGAAGCTAAGAAATTGATTCAGAATGTGTATGTGAATACACCTAAAACGCAAGGAGCAAAATAGAGATGCACAAATAAAAATCTAAAAGGCTTTGTCCCAATCAGACAAAGAAAGCTTCTTGATGCGCACTTGACGCATGAATTAAAGCTTAGAGAACATTGGTTATGTATCTTCTGATAGAATCAACGACTGCATTAACTCAACGGCAATAACAAAACACAATTTTAACAAAAAAAGACTGAAATTTTAGTCACGGAATAGAGTTATGAGCAATTAATTTACAAAAGTTTATCAAATTATAATATTCTTGGTTCATTAGAAATTATTTGGACATCTCAATTAGGATTCACTTCATACAATTAATCATAAAAAAAATCAAAGTTTGTGTGTTAGATATGTAAATTCATAAGAACAATGTTGTATGTATGTAAATGCCCCTTGAAAAGAGAAGTCCAATATTACACCTGAAGATAGAAACATGATAAACATAAAGGTTTCATTCTTCAATTAATTGGTTATTCCTTCAAACAAAACAAATAAATAAAAATTAGTTATTCATACATTTTCTGCTCAACCAAACAAATGATTGAAAGCTAATTTTAATTCAACTTCCGTGTTCTATTTCTATTTCTTTTGCGTTTCATATAATTCATTTCCATTTAACAGAACCAGACCATTGGGAAAAGTGGTGGAAGAAAGCCACAACCATTTAGCCATGACTGATGACCTAATCAAATTGTAGCCATGTTCATGACCTCCGTGAGGATCTAAAACAAAATTCCAATTCCAACATTATCCCACATTTGCGGACACAAAACCCCCAACGTGTTAATAAAAACTCTAATCCTTTGCAAACCAATGAAAGAAAGGATTCATAAAGCTGGACCTTATAGTCCGAATAAGCCAATGATAATGAGTCAATCACTTTTCACTCAAAACACCTTTATCATTTGACACATGACATCATATACTATCAAACTGAAGCAAAATTAGCTTAAGCTTGATCAAATGGTTTTTTGGAAACTTAAAGCCCGCGGTTTTGATAAATCTCACTTTTGCTCCATTATTGGATAAGTCCAATATATATTAACTCCCATCATTCACTGTATATAAAGGAATTCTCCCGCTCTGCAATAATAAATCCCAAGGAAAATAAACTAAAAATTTATCATGGTTTAGCACAATTTAATAATTGCAATGCCAAATAGGTTATTGGTAATAGAATTTGTGCAGAATTTAAGCAATCTTTAAGCTAAATCCTGCCAAACAACAAAAAAGCAACTCCCAACATTCAGAGAATATAAAGGAACTCTATCGCTAAAAAATAACTAGTCCTAAAGGAAATTGCCCAAAAAATCATCATGGCTTTGCCCAATTTAGCAATTGCAATGCCAAATAGGTTGTTGATGACAAAATTTATGGAGTTTTAAGCAGTATTTAAACTAAATCCTGCTAAACAATAAAAAGGACAACAAATTTTACAAATATTAAGCATCCCTTAAAAGGTAGGCAACAAGCTACCACTCCAATATCTCACAAAGCCCTGGAAGGCTAAAATCATCTTGGCTGCACCGGCAGCCTTTAAGGCCATCCTTGATGCTTTGCCACTACATCAAAAGAGGAATGAGAATAGCAACAATACCGCCACTTATTTAAACTATAATAATGACATCCACGGGAAATACCAAACTTAAACATGTTCAACAAGAAAGAGCAGAGACGAGGGTTTGGAGATGAACATTAACATCTAAGAGTGGAGAAGGAGAGGAGCGTCCACAGCTATCTAGGACTGAGGCAGAGTAGGGCCCGTTTGGGGCAGCTTAAAATTTTGGGCCACATGATCTCTGTTTCGCACGTTTTAATAACTTATCCCAAAATAGTGTTTACTTGTTACTAAACACGAGGCTCGTGGGATGATCTTTGTGGGCTGCATTTGTTCACATCTTTTTTACTCTCGTGCCCTCATTCACATGTGGGAGATCTCGTGTCATCATTTGCATCTGCCGTCCCCTCGTTCACATCCTCCACCCTAGCCGCTCCTCCCTCTTCTTCGACAATCATTCTCGAAAGGTATAACCCTTCTTTCCCTTGTTTTCGTCGGCATTCCTTCTTCTTCTTCCACATTCTCATTCGGATCTTCCCCCTTTTTGTTTGCATTCTCGTTTGGAGCTTTCATATTTACACACATAGCACTCAAATCTTTAATATCACATTAAAAAGAGCACTGTTAGGACTCTTTGAAAGTGAAATACACCTTTCTATGCATAGGTTTAAAGTACCAAAGTGTTATGCATGTAAATATGAAAGTTTAGGACTGAGATATGTAAATACATAAGAATTGTGTGCCATGCATGTAAATTTTCCAAAGAAAATAAAATGCTTCTTTTCATGATCTAATTTGAAGTTGTTATGATGATACGCCAAGAGGATTGTTCTTTCTTTCTTCAGCAAGATTGACTTTAATGGCCATTTAAATTTTTGCAAAGGTTCGAAATGGAATTTCATGGAAGATTGTTGAAGCAATCTTAACCTGTGTTAGTTTTCTTTTTCATTATTCCCATGTTAATTTCCATGTAATTTGTAATGTTCTGGAAGGGACCTTGGATCATGATCCTTACCTGTGCCAGAATTTCTAGGCAGCCTTTCGTTGTGGAGGCTTCCCACAGTTGCCACACTTATGAAGGAAGCACATTTATCTACTAGAGTGCAATTTTGCATGATTGTATTTGTGACTGTTTAAATATTTCCAACTTGTCCAGTTTATCATTTAAAGCTAATTTTATTATTAGTTCCTCGTCTTGTTTTGTACTTTTAAAGCATAATTCTATTAAATTTCTTGTGTTAGGGATTGTAAATTTCTCAGGTTATTTTTTAACGTATGGAAGATTTTATTGTTGTGTACTTTAGATCATGATTCTTACCTGTTTTGTCCATGTTCTGGTTTCCAATTCCATGGTATTAACTTTCTAGTGCAGATCAATGGTATGTAGCACCAACTTCTTGGTTTTTTTTTTTTTTTTAAATGTAAAATTCTAAAGAAAGCAACCAATTACTTATCCTATTCATGTTGCATTGGTTGACGAGGCAGGATTTTTTTGTTTAAGTACAATAAAAGCAACGAAATGTCTCTGTTCTTCATCGGTGTATCAGTGTGGGGGAATAATTTGAATGGCTTTCTTTTTTATGATACACACATGCGACACATCAGACATTGGTTACATGTGGGTTAAAGACAACCAAGAACTCATTTCTTTACAAGGACAACTATCATTCTCTTGTGATAGCTCCGTTTGTTGTTGACATATGTTCTTTGATCCCTCACAACTGCCAATTATATGTTTTCAATTCTTTGTTGCTATTATTTAATATAGTTCCGTTTTTAAATTTTGTCTTTTGCATTTTTTATTTCATTACAGCTTTTCTTATCACTAACAATGTCTATCTTTTGCATTTTTTATAGAAAAATGAGCTCTATGTTTTCAAGGAACTCTAGGCTAGTGCATTGCCGCTGCTGACTGCCTATTGTGTTGCTCACATCACACCAAACACATAGCTACGGGCGGCAATGCAATCAATTATTTTCAAAATATTTTCAAAATGTTTTATCTTATGTTCTTGAAGTAACTACAAACCCTCAACTTTGCAGTACACCTTTAGATGAGGACATCTGGATTGCATTAAACACTACTAAGACCAATAAGGTGGCTAGAATAAATAATTTCACATCTAAATTTTATATTCATTTTATAATATAATCAAGAGTAATTTAACTGCTTTCATACAAAATTATTTTTTGGGTGGCCTTCCACATAAGTACTTTAGAAGCTCAACTATTGCTCTTATTTCCAAAGAAAATTTTAACCATAGAGGAGAGAATTTCGGCCTATCCGCCTCACCACAGTGATTTTAAAAGCTATCAGTAAAATCCTTATCAGCAGGCCCCAACACAGTTTAAACAAGCTAGAAAGCCCCCAACATGAAACTTTCATTGCTGACAGACAAAGATCACTTAAGTACTTTAGAAGCTCAAGTATTGTTCTTATTCCCAAGAAAATTTCAACCATAGATGGGAGAATTTCAGGCTAATCTGCCTCACCATAGTGATTTTAAAAGTTATCAGTAAAATCCTTGTCAATAGACTACAACCCATTTTAAACGGGCCGATAAGCCCTCAATAGGCAGCTTTCATTGCTGATAGATAAAGATCAGATAATGCTCCTATTGCTCAAGAATCACTGTATTGCTCAAGAATCACTTCATAATTTGGATTGCAAATGTAGAGGTAGAATGACATGATGAAGCTTGATCTCAGGAAGGCGTATGATTACATAAATTGACATTTTAATGTTATTGTTTAACAAGCTAGAGGTTTATTGTAAATTTCTATAACTTCATTTGAAAATTTTTAGACAACAACTATTACTCTATACTTATAAATGGGGCACAACAAGGACATTTTAAAGCTGCGAGAGGATTAAAACGGGGGAATTCAACATTACCAACTCTTTTCATCATTGTTATTGATTATCTATTAGGAAAACTGAACCAAAATTTTGGAATACACATCCTATGGTAGATTAAAGC